>JAKSZT010053881.1:2151050-2478974 GCA_026826555.1 Tolypeutes matacus
TCTGTCTTTTTAATAGTGGCCATTCTGATAGGTGTGAAATGATATCTCATTGTAGTTTTGATTTGCATTTCCCTAATCATGAGTGATGCTGAGCATTTCTTCATGTGTTTTTTTGCCATTTGTATTTCTTCTTCGGAGAAATGTCTATTCAAGTCTTTGGCCCAGTTTTTAATTGGGTCATTTGTCTTTTTATTGTTGAGCTGTAACATATCTTTAAATATCCTGGATATTAAACCCTTATCAGATATGTGATTTCCAAATATTTTTTCCCATTGAGTCGGCTGCCTTTTCACCCTTCTGACGAAGTCCTGTGAGGTGCAAAAGTGTTTAATTTTGAGGAGGTCCCATTTATCTACTTTTTCTTTTATTGCACTTGCTTTGGGTGTGAAGTCCAAGAAACCACCACCTACTACAAGGTCTTGAAGATGTTTCCCTACATTTTCTTATAGTAGTTTTATGGCCCTGGCTTTTATATTTAGATCTTTGATCCATTTTGAGTTGATTGTTGTATAGGGGGTGAGATAGGGGTCCTCTTTCATTCTTTTGGTTATAGATATCCAGTTCTCCCAACATCATTTGTTGGAGAGACTGTTTTTTCCCATCAGCGTGGGCTTGGTAGGTTTGTCAAAAACCAGTTGACTGTATAGGTGAGGGTTTATTTCTGGATTCTCAATTCTATTCCACTGATCGATATGTCTATCTTTATGACGGTACCATGCTGTTTTGACCACTGTAGCTTTGCAATATGCTTCAAGGTCAGGCAGTGAAATTCCTCCCACATTGCTCTTCCTTTTTAGAATACTTTTGGCTATTCGGGTGCACTTACCCTTCCAGATGAATTTGGTAATTGCCTTCTCTAATTCTGTAAAGTAAGCTGTTGGGATTTTGTTTGGTATTGCATTGAATCTATAAATCAGTTTGGGCAAGATTGACATCTTCACGATATTTATTCTTCCAATCCATGAACACGGAATATCTTTCCATTTGTTTAGGTCTTTTAAAATTTCTTTTAGCATTGTTTTGTAGTTTTCTGCATATAGGTCTTGTACTTCCTTGGTTAAATTAACTCCTAGGTATTTGAGTCTTTTTGTTGCTATTGAAAATGGAATTTTCTTCCTGATTTCCTCCTCAGATTGTTCAGTACTAGTGTACAAAAACATTACTGATTTTTGCGTGTTGATCTTGTATCCTGCCACTTTGCTGAACTCATTTATTAGTTCAAGTAGCTTTGTTGTGGATACTTCAGGATTTTCTAAACACAGGATCATGTCATCTGCAAACAGTGAGAGTTTTACTTCCTCTTTTCCTATTTGGACGCCTCTAATTTTTTTGTCTTGTCTAATTGCCCTAGCTAGAACTTCTAGTACAATGTTGAATAACAATGGTGACAGTGGGCATCCTTGTCTTGTTCCTGATCTTAGGGGGAAAGCTTTCAACCTTTCCCCATTGAGTGTGATGTTGGCTGTGGGTTTTTCATATATGCCTTTTATCATATTGAGGAATTTTCCTTTTATTCCTATCTTTTGAAGTATTTTTATCGAAAAATGATGTTGGATTTTGTCGAATGCCTTTTCTGCATCTATTGAGATGATCATGTGGTTTTTTTCCTTCAACTTGTTAATGTGGTGTATTACATTGATTGATTTTCTTATGTTGAACCAGCCTTGCATACCAGGAATAAAACCCACTTGACTGTGATGTATTATTGTTTTTATATGCTATCAGACTTGATTTGCAAGTATTTTGTTGAGAATTTTTGCATCTATGTTCATGAGAGAGATTGGTCTGTAATTTCCTTTTCTTGTGGAATATTTATCTGGCTTTGGTATTAGGGTGATGTTGGCTTCATAAAATGTGTTGGGTAATTTTCCCTCCTCTTCAATTTTTGGAAGAGTTTAAACAGGATTGGTGTTAATTCTTTTAGAAATGCTTGGTAGAACTCACCTGTGAAGCCATCTGGTCCTGGACTTTTCTGTGCTGGGAGATTTTTGATGACAGATTCAATCTCCTTAATTGTGATTGGTTTGTTAAGTTCTTGTATTTCTTGTTGTGTCAGTGTAGGTTGGTTCTGAGTTTCTAGAAATTTGTCCATTTCATCCAGGTTGTCTAGTTTGTTGGCATATAGTTTCTCATAATATCCTCTTATGATTGTTTTTATTTCTGTGAGGTCATTTGTAATTTCCTCCCTTTCATTTCTGATTGCATTTATTTGCATCTCCTCTCTTTTTTTCTTTGTTAGTCTAGCGAGGGGTTTGTCAATCTTATTGATCTTCTCAAAGAACCAGCTTTTGGTTTTGTTGATTTTCTCTATTGCTTTTTTGTTCTCATTTTCATTTATTTCTGCTCTAATCTTTATTATTTCTTTCCTTCTTTTTGCTTTGGGATTGGTTTGCTGTTCTTTCTCTAGTTTCTCAAGTTGTTAGTTAAATCTTTGAGTTTAGCTCTTTCTTGTTTCTTAATATAGGCATTTAGGGCTATAAATTTCCCTCTCAAGACTGCCTTTGCTGTATCCCATAAGTTTTGATATGTCGTGTTCTCATTTTCATTTGTCTCAATATATTTACTGATTTCACTTGCAATTTCTTCTTTGACCCACTGAATATTTAGGAGTGTGTTGTTCAGTCTCCACACATTTGCAAATTTACTTTTTTTCCTGTCTGTTATTGATTTCTAGTTTCATTCCATTATGATCTGAGAAGGTGCTTTGTATAACTTCAATCTTTTTATATTTATTGAGAGCTGTATTGTGACCTAACATGTGGTCTATCCTGGAGAAAGATCCATGGGCACTTAAGAAGACTGTATAAGCCGCTGAGTTTGGATGCAGTGTTCTGTATATGTCTGTTAGGTCTAACTTGTTTATCATATTGTTCAAGTTCTCTGTTTCCTTGTTGATCTTCTCTCTAGTTGTTCTATCTAATGATGTGGGAGGGGTGTTGAAGTCCCCGACGATTATTGTAGAAATGTCTATTTCTCCCTTTAGTTTTGCCAGAGTTTGTCTCATATATTTTGGGGCACCCTGGTTAGGTGCGTAGATACTTATGACTGTTATATCTTCCTGGAGGATCATCCCTTTTATTAATATATAATGGCCTTCCACATCTCTTATCACTTTTTTGCATTTGAAGTCTGTTTTGTCTGATATTAGTATAGCTACCCCTGCTCTTTTCTGTTTACTATTCACATGGAGTATCTTTTTCCAACCTTTTACTTTCAGCCGGCTTGTATCCTTGTGTCTGAGATGAGTTTCTTGTAAGCAGCACATGGATGGCTCATGTTTTTTTATCCATTCTGTCGGCCTGTATCTTTTGATTGGGGAATTTAATCCATTCACATTTAATGATATTACTGAAAATGCACTATTTATTTCCTCAATTTTATTCTTTGGTTTTCATATGTCATCTTATTTTTGTCTTTCTTTTTACTCTTTTGGTTATCCTTTCTGCTTTTCTTTCTTCTATACTCTCCTCCAAGCCTCTCTCTCCTGTCTTTTTCTTTCAGGTTCTAAGGCTTCCTTTAATATTTCCTGCAAAGGTGGATTCTTTTTTGCAAACTCTCTTAGTTTCTGTTTGTTTGTGAATACTTTATATTCACCTTCATATTTGAAAGACAGTTTTGCTGGGTAAAGAATTCTCGGCTGGCAGTTTTTCTCTTTCAGTTTCCTAATTGTATCATACCACTGTCTTCTCGCCTCCATGGTTTCTGAAGAGAAATCTGCACAAAGTCTTACTGGACGTCCTTTGTACGTGATCGTTTGCTTCTCTCTTGCTGCTCTGAGCATTTTCTCTTTATCTTTTACATTTGACATTCTGAATAATATGTGTCTTGGCGTAGGTCTATTTGGATTTATTCTTATTGGGGTACGGTGTGCTTCTTGGACATGAAAGTTCATTTCTTTCGTGAGAGTTGGGAAATTTTCAGCTATTATTTCCTCAAATACTCTTTTTGCCCCTTTTCCTTTCTCTTCTCCTTCTGGAACTCCAATGACACGTATGTTCTTGCGTTTTGTGTTGTCATTCAACTCTCTGAGCCCCTGCTCAATTTTTTCCATTCTTTTCTCTCTCTGTTATTTTCTCTCTTCATTTTTAGCTGCTCTGTCTTCAGTATCACTTATTCTTTCTTCTATCATTTCGAGTCTGCTGTTGTATGCTTCAAATGTATTTTTCACTTCACCTATTGTGTCTTTCATTCCCATGAACTCCGTTACTTTTCTGTTCATGATTTCAAATTCTTCCTTACGTTCGCGCAATGACTTCTTGATGTCATTAATCTCTTTAACTATATTCTCTTTCATCTCATTAATTTTGATTTTGGAAATGTGTGCTCATCTCACTGATGAGTTCTCTCAAATTCTGCATCTCTTCTGGGACTTTGCTGTATTCCTTTTCTTGGGCCATGTCTTCTAGTTTCTTAGTATGGCCCGTAATTTTTTGTTGGTGCTTAGGCATCTGGTTAGTTTGTATTTTACTTAGATGCTCTATCTCTTTCTCTTTTATGGGGTTTTAGTGGCAGGCGGCTGTGAGTTACCACCGCTCTTTGATTTTTGGCTCAACCTTGATTGTTAGGATTGTTCTGCTGGTTGCTCGAAACTGAGCACTGGACCCAGTAATTGGTTGTAGAGTCGTTTCCTAGGGCCTTGGGCAGGGAGGCTATAGAGGCCAGGAAAAGACTCTCTTACTTATTAATTTTCTTATGTGTACTTCCTTGGTCTGCCAGGAGATGGCACTTGTTGGCAGCTTTCAATTCAATGCCTAGTCGGAGCGTATTTGTTGTGACACAGACCAGATCAATGTGATAGAGCTTCCTGTCTGGGGGCTAGGAGCCTTCTGATTCAAACTTTCTGTGACAGTTCTCCAGACTTCTATCATAGCATCCTCCATTTCCCAGCTAGGAAATATTTCCACTCCCTTCTGAATCCTCAACAATCAATCCCTGTTAGTAGAGAATGAGATTGGGAGGTTTGTATATCTTTAGCCCCTTGCAGGCTCCAAGGCAAACAATGGCGCAGCCCCACCCAGCCTGGAAGGGCTCTCAGGACAGGGCAGACCAAACCTGGGAGTCCAAAGCAGGGTGAGCCCCAGGCTCTCTCTCCCCTCTCCCGTGGAGTCCTCAACAATTAGTCCAGGCTAGAAGAGAGGGAGGTTGCGAGGATCGGATTTCTCCAGTCCTTTCTAGGCTCCCAGGGCAAACCGCCATGTGGAAGGGTCCTTTCCAGGCTCCCAGGGCAAACCGCCGTGTGGAAGGGTCCGTGGGGCTCTGCAGCCCAAATTTCAGGTCCGAACCTGAGTCAGCCTAAGGCTGTGTCCCTCTCTCTCCCCTTTCCGGGAGTGGCAGATCCCTGAAGTCCCCTTTGTCTGTGGTTGCAGGCCCAGGGGCCCAAGAATTCTGAAGAGTGTGGGGGAGGGTGCCGGCAGCAGCAGAAGCTGCTACTTGTAACTCACAGTTCTGTAGTCGCGATTTCCCTCTTCTGTCCCTCTCTCTTCTGGGTGGTGTGCAGCCTTCACCTGCTGACCTAAACCCTAGAAGATCTTTTTTGGGGCTGTTTCAGCTTGTCCTCTATCTATTTTTCTGGAGAAGAGATTCCTGTGTCTTACTAGTTCGCCATCTTCCTGGAAGTGCACTCTTTTTTTTTTTTTTTTTTTTTTAAGAAAAAGTCAATCCTTTATTGTTTTACCTTTTATCATGGAAATTTCTAAATTTACTAAAAAGTAGAGGTAAAAAAGTAGTAGTATTATGAATCCACATATATCCAAAAACTAATTTTCACAGCTAGCCCTCTTTTGAACCATGTCAACCTAAGCAGGCCCGGCAGCCTTTCTCTGATAGCCTTAAAAAATGAAACATAAAAACCAACAAAAACCAAACCAATATGCATAGAGTAATAGACTTTTCTCAAGTTTGTTAGGTTGGAGTACTGCAGTAATATGAACACTAAAATAGAATACTAAGTGTCTAAAGACTTTTGAAAACGCTGCTTTGGTTCAGACCTCTCCCTACTCCCCACCCGTTTCTCTTTCCCTATTGCCACATACCTACTATTTCTAATGAAGTGCACTTTTTGCTTTCTTTTGTGTTGTATGGTCTTATGCTGACTCTAAGACTTCAAGGCTCTCAGCTTTCACCTCAAAGACATTATCGTTGTATTTTCCTAAGTAGAGACAATTTTCTCCCTAAGAGGAATCCAGGGTTTAGTTCTTCCAAGGGTCTAGTAGACATTGTGATTGCTTCCCCAATATCTATTCCTTGCTTTCTTGGTAATTTCCCCATTTTCATCTGGATATCCACACATCCCTTACGTAGCCTACACAATCTGGGGGAAGCTAATTCTACCTTTGACTCTAGGACGGAGGCTCCAGGCCAGAAATTCCTAAAATGTCTTGGTTCATGGGAGCCCTTAGTATCTCAGTACTTTTTCACAGTGCTCCTAGGCTAAAAACCAAATAAACAACAGCAGCAAAAACCACTCGACACTTTCGTTCCCCAAGGAGTTAGGTCCAAACAACTTAAAATATTCTGGTGTGGTGCCTTTATGAGTTTGTTGCAGTGCTCCCAGGGTGCCTCAATGCACAGTCAGGGAACTGTAGCTCCAGGTTAAACTGATCCCTGTAATTCACCTCTTGGTTATAGTAGTTCAGGGATGGGCAGGTGACCGATTGAGTTAATGAGAACGGAGAAGATCGGAAAAGCAGCACTCTCCGTTTTCTGAGAGGACTTATAAGAGTGAAATCCTCCTCCCTGAGTATGGATAACAAACTTGTAGCCAGAAGTTACTGGCAGTCTTTGCACTCTCCTGAACAGCAGCCAGCTTTTGAAAAGTTCTTCTGTGGAAGGTGGAGAGAAGAGACAAAAGAATCTGGTTCTTTGGTGGCATCATTGAGCAGAACAATCAAACCTACTCTGAAGTCTGCTCTACTTTGGAACTTTCCAGGTACATAGACCAATAAATCTCCTTCACTGTTCAGGCCAGCCAGCTTGAATTGGGTTTTCTTGGGAACACAAACAGCCTTTATCAGCTAGAACTAAATTCGGCTGTAACAGATACCATCTGCTCCCTGAAATGACTTAAACAAGTTTATTTCTCTCTCATTTGAAATGAGTTTTGAGGCTGTAGTGTAGTGTGGTGGCTTGAAAGTCATCAGAGGTTCAGACTCCTTTTAGGTTTTTGTGCTGCCATATCTGGGGTATAGGCCTTATCCTCAAGGTATAAAATGGCCTTTTGAAGCTCCCGCCATCACATTCTTATTTCAAGAGGCAAGATATAGGAAGAGGGAGAAGGGCGCAACCCCTCCCTATCAAGGAGGCTTCGTGGATTTCATACCTAGCACTTCTTTCAGTTCATGGGAGAACATTTAGTCTCATTGTTAAACCTGGTACAAAGGAGGTTGGGAAATATGAATTTTATTCCAAGTGGCAATGTGCTCATTTAAAACTCAGGTTTCTATTAATAAGAAGGAAGAGTGGAATGCATTTTGGAGAAGACAACGAGCTGACGGCTGTCAATTGATTCAGATGACAGTACTTTTTTACACCCTCCACCCACATATATATTTATTTTTCACTTCTGTCCCTTTAGGTGATTGGCAAACTATTTGAATTCAACGGAGTTTTGTTCTGATCCAAGGTATCCAAATCATCCCAAAAGGACAGATGGTTATTTAAAAGCTCCCAGGGAGGCAGACACCACGTCACTGGCCCTATGTGCAGCACTTGGCAGTAGTACTTGGCATGTAGTAGGCACTCAATACATATTTGTTGAATGTTGAATGACTGAATGATCTTTTAGCAGTGCATTTCAACATTTCAACAACTCTTAAAATCACAAAATCATGAAGTCTCCTGATACAATTTCCTATAAGACAAACTCAGAGCAAAGGAGAGCTGCCAATCTGCACTCTTGCCATGCCCTTCTCTATAAAATACTGGTCACTAAATCTCCTATTTCCACTAGCTTTGGTTGCTCTATAGAGGCCCTTTGCAAATTCTCACACACTTCAGCGATGGAATCAAACTTCTTACCCAAACTGAGTTCTGAGTTTCAGAATTTAGTATTATCATGTTTGTTTTTGAGCCACAGGACTTCAGAGTTGGGAAGGAATGCAGAATTTTATATTCAAGTCAAGAGGCCTTTCTGAGGGCCTCGGTGCCTAATATGAATTAGAGCAACAGGCACTTACTGCAGATAAACATACAAATGTCAACAGAGAAAAGCAATATGGAAAATTTGCTAAAAATCTTTTATTCTGTAAGCATTCTCCACTCCTCCTAAAAAAGACACAGCATTTTAGAGATAAGTTATCTTTTCACAAGCATTTATATTTCAATAATCTAGTAGATTTCTGCATGGTTTTCCTTCTCACATGAGCTATTTCTCTGAAGTGCCCATTATTTTACTCAATAAGATATTATTCTGGATGATTTTAGGTGGTATTTTCTATTCAAAGACATAGCAATTTACTTTTGGAATGGATTTTCTTCCCCTGCCCTTAAATGCAAATGCAGGAACTGATGCCTGGTGAATTCCAAATAGAGCCCGTGTTTCTCACACTGGCCTGCATCAGACTCAGGTGGGTGGCTCCTGGTTCTTGCTGAATCAAAATTTCTCACATTGAATCCCAGGAATCTGGTGTGTATTTTTAATGTGTATTTTTAATGTGTATTCTAAGGGATTCTTGGGTGCACCAAAGTTTGAGAACCATTAACTTAGACTATTCATATTAAACTAAAATGACCTTCATGCCTAAAAGGTATCATTGCTGCTACTTATACTACAGCTACTAATAGCTAACATATATTGAGTTCTTATCCCTTGCCGACTGAAGAAATAATCAGAAAGCTTAAAAAAATTTAATAGATTCAACACCTTCTATTTAGCTTCTACTTGATTTTTTGGAATTCTGTATCCATGAGTCACTTCTGGACATGTAGTCACAGCTTTGAACTTAGTCACACTTGAGAAAAAGATAATGGCTGTTGTAACCTAACTCCAAAACTGCTTTTTACATCTGTAGATGGATAGTGTTATGAGTAACACAGGGACCAACTATAGCAATAGAACCATCCAGTGGCCATAACTGAAAAACTGATTTAGAAATATTCTTAAAGATTGCTGAACTAATATGACATTCTGAAAGATGAAAACAAGGAGAAAATGGTAAGTGATTTAAATAGAGCAGGTAACGTTAGTAGAATGGTTTGGCGGGAAGATAGGGGTAAATTTAACTTGTTTCCCTTGCATGTCGTCATTTCTAAGGATGGTCCAAATCCCAATATTGTGCCAGGTAGTGGTGACGTTTCCTCCAGAGGCTGGAGAATTATTCACAGTTAAAATGTCACTTCTAATTTAGCATCCACGTTTTACCATATGCTTTCCTAACTTTCTGCCAAGCAATAGGATACTCATCAACACTCTAGGCATTTAATACATGTGCTTTCCACAGAGAAACAGTAACCCAAAACTCAACCATCCTCCCTCCAGCTCAACTGTTCAACTGGCACATTTCCTAATCCCTCAACACCAAAAGGAACCAGTGTTGACATGGCCTAGAGTGTCATATAGGTCATGTTGTGATGTACAATTTCAGCCCATGAAGGAAAAACATTGTTTTTTCCCCCCAATCTTTTGCCAACTCAAGTCACCTGAGAAACAATATGATGCTGTTGGAGATGGAGAGCATGCAAATGTGGTTAAAGTGATTTTTTTTGTGTGCCATGAGAGTGAGGAGATTAAAAAAAATAAATGGAAAAGGGTAAAGGACAGAGACTCCAAATTCAGATGAGTCACTGACTGCTGCCAATGGAAAATGAAATGGAAGCCAACCCCGTTAGTGTCTTACAAGTTTGGACATAGGATGTCTACAAGAGATGCTGCCAGTTTGACGTGTCTGAGTATAGCTATAGCTCAGTTTCCAAATGTGAATCTAGGTCAGTGAAATCCAGCCACATACTTTTGCCATTCTTTGTAGGAGATGGGGAGAACTGCATTCATGGCAACAGGAAGAGTTTGAACCCTTTTCCAAAAATTCCTGCAAAAGCACCCCATTCTAGTCATCACTTTTGAGGTCATTTGGTTCACCACTGTCCTCCACGGCCTAATATGGTGCAGAAAAGGAATTCTTTAAATCTCTGAGGTCACAGTGTTGATTTGAATCCTTTTTTCTCCCTTGCTCCTTAAAGTCGATCAGTCACAATGTTCTGTTACTTCCTTATATGGATCTCATACTCTGTACCGTCCCTTACATTTTCACTACTACTTTCTTAGTCCAGACCCTCCTCTACTTTATTACTGGACTGTGCAGTAGTATCTAACTTGTTTTACTACTCCTAATCTTTATTCCTGTTAAATCATTACAGGTACAATCCCATGCCGATCTTGCTGTTCTTCATCCTTTGACTCCTCTTTTAAAAAACTTTGAGTGATTTGAAGAAAATGAATCCAAAATGGATGATAATAGCACTCTTTATAACATTTATGTTTGGAAACATGTGTTTCTATTATTCTTGATATTGACACTATTTAAACTGAAATAAAACCACCATGAAAGGGAAAAAAAACAAAACTTTGAGTGGCTCCCCACCGCCCACAGATAGGACAACCCCAACTCCTTGACCTCTGGACCAGCCCTAAGTTGTATCGAAGTCCTTCTCTCTCTTCCCTTGCACACAGTCCCTGTTCCAGCCACTATCTCATTCTGCCCAGTTGTCCTGTTGGTAATGACCACTTGTCCTTCGTGCCAGTCTATGACTTACTATTCATTTGGGTCTACTTAGTCTTCGATCCCCACCTCTTATGCTTGCTCCCTCCTCAGAATTCCTATCACCTTTCCCAGGACCATGAGCCATTTATTTGGCACTTATCCCATGTTACACTGTAATAGTATTTATCTTTTAATGTTCTTCTTGTTTCTCCAAGGCAGAGACAATTTCTCATCCATTTCAGCTTGCCTTGTGTTGGGACAGTCCGTTTCACACAGATGCTGTTTAGTAAATATCATTGCTGTGTGGTGTTCGGGAAGCCCAAACTTCAAGTTCAAATGTTATCTCTTTTTAGTTGCCTTTTAAAAAGTCCTTTTGCAGAAGAGGCAGTAACAAGAAGTTCGGAAACCTTAGCTTTTTTATTTCATCAGACTTTCATATATGAATTAGAAAATGTTATCATTTGTCAAATATCAAATTTAATAATTATATTGTAATTGAACCTACCTTAAAGAAAATGGAACTAGATTGGAGTCTTCTTTGGTTTTCTATCCTCAAATGGGTATGCAGATGTGTAGCTAAGCACAAGGCTTTTATCATTTACAGCCACCGAAATAACAATGTGATAATGGTTGAGAGTCTATAGTGGACCCACTTTGGAACTATCCTTATCACTGGTGTCTTATAATTAAATGGTTGGCATGTTTGCCAAGTGCTTGCACACTCCACGTTCAAGTCACGGTCTTTCTCCATACTGGCTGTCATGAAACTTCCAAAAAGAAAGGAATGAAGCTCTCATGCCCTAGTGAAGGTGATTTGCGTTTGTTTTTTCCAAGAAGAGACTGAGTAGAGGAGACAAGGGTCACGCAGGGAGAGCTGGAGCAGAGCTAGAACGTTAACCCATGAACTTGGATTCTGAGTTCTCTGCTCTGCCCTCTTAGCCATTTTGCCCCTATAGACAACTAAAGTTCTTTAGCAGAATCTAAAGAATTGTTTTTATTTTTTATTTTTTATTTTTATTTTTTTTTTTTTTTAAGATTTTATTTATTTATTCATTTATCCCCCCCTTGCTGCCTGTGCTCGCTGGGTCAGCTAACCACGCCGTGCGGGCGGGCTTGCCTTCACCAGGAGGCCCCGGGAATCGAACCCAGGGCCTCCCATATGGTAAACGGGAGCCCTACTGATTGAGCCACAGCCGCTTCCCTAAAGAATTGTTTTTAAAAGTAAGTTCTTCTCTGATATCAGTTATCGGTGTGAAGTTTAACGTTTTTTTTTTTTTTTTCTCTTTGGCACAAATCTTCACACCTCAAGAACAGGTCCAGTTAGAGTTCTCTCTCTCTCTCTCTTTTTCTCTCTCTGTGTTGGTGGAGGGAGTATGGAAACATGAATCAAATGTAAGTTTCCTGTTTTCAGAAAATTTTAACACTAGTGACTTAGGGTAACTTGGACTTTTCTAATACGGAATATTTACATACCAATGGATTGAATGGTGGCATACAAAATTATTACTCAGCTAGGTTTTATAAGTTTACACAACGTTGAACTTGTGGCAACAAAAAAGGTAAAGAGTTCCTAATTTGGATGTGTTCAGTATCTTTACTGCTATTCAAATTGGAATATGTTATTTTGCACCTAGAGCAGATCGGGGTTGGCTTCTTCAGATGCCTATGATTCTGGACTCTAAGCTAGGTGCTTTTGGAAGTTGCAGTGATCTTTGAAGGCAGTGGTGGTTCTCAACCTAGCCCGTGCATTAGAATCACCTGTGGAGCTTTAACAGTATGTGGATGCCAGGCCTATCCTAGAACCACAACATCACAATTTTTCAGGGATAGGCCCTGAGCACAGTGTGTTTTCAGAAAGCTGCCAGTTGATTCTGAACCACACCTCTCATTAGGAACAACTGCTTTAAGGTCACTTACAAAATTTTTAGTAAGCAAGAGTCCTGGACTTTTTGAAAGGCCTTTAAAATACTATTTGCCCAACCACCCAGCAGATGCTTGTTGAATTCCCCAACAACATTCCATAGTATCAACTGAATACTTTTTGATGGCCCATTGTATAATGGATAGAACGAACAGAAGTTATACTTTAAATATAATTTCTTCCTTTCTTTATCTGACATTTTCTTCAAAGCTCAAAGGGAAAAAAAAAAAAGCACACTATTTTTCCCTTTCTCCTACTTGGCCAATTTTGCCTTCTTACTGCCTTGGTACTAATGCTGAAATCTGGCATGGTTGTTTTGGTTCACAACTTCAAATTATTTAGTGGCTTATCATGCCAAAGCATGTTATTTTGGCCACTCCAGCCTTGCTGGCACAGAACTCTGGGAATATTGTCAGATAAGACAACTGCTGCCAGAAAAAGGAACATAAACAGTTGTTACAAACTCAGAGGCAATTTGGTTTTGGGTTTTACTTTCTTAATATAGGCATGGTAGATTTAAAAAGACCATTGTTTTGTAGATCTGGTGAATACAACTGGAACAGACAACCAGATAATAAGACTAAATTAAATCTACAATGGAACTGTCAGTATGCCTTTCAGAGAGATCCAAAAATGGAAAATCTTGTGGCTACCCTCTGTAATTCCCTGTGACAACAACTAAAAATGCAAAGTCTTTGTTTTTCCATTTTAATCACCCTGTTGATACCAGTTGGTTCTCATTCTGTTTTATTGGGTTTTGTTATTACTGTTCTAGCTGTCATTAAAGGAAATTCCAGGCAATTAAAAATATACAAAATCCAAGCACACTAAGGGTTTTTCCATTTTCTTTAAAATGACATGGACATTTTTGGACACAAAATCAATGCTGGAGCTTAGTCAAAATGAGAGGAAATACTGTCTGATTGACCTCTATTACACAGTCATTCAAAAGGAAAACACACTGTGCTTTGCAGTGTAAAGGAGCTGCAGAACAGCCCAGCTCCCTCATTCAAGGTATCTCACAGATGCAGTTAATTATTTCAGAACATAGATAAAAATAAAAGACATTTCCATCAAGGAAAAATGCGAACATTTTAATTTAAAATTACAAGTCTACTGGACTTTTAAAATTAATTGGTTTGTACTTAAGAGGAAAACAAAAGAGTAACCCTTACAAAGGAGTCTTCATACTTGTTCAACTCAGGACACCAAGGATGGTTTAAAAAAATAAACATGACCACTTACATAGTATTAAAAATATCACATTTGTACATTTCTGAGTAGTCAACAAAAATAACATTGGTTAAAGTATCTGGCACACAGAAGACACCTAATAAATATTGGTTGACTCTCAAACTGAATGATTTTGCCAAATAAAAATGACAAATGCATCCACATGTAACTATTTTATAACAAACGTGTAAATTATTTCACAAGTCCTTTTAATAAATAGTATTTCATCCTTAAGAAAAGAGTTCTTTAACCATTAGCAAAAGATTTCTTTCAAAATACTTTAAGGTACTGATATAGATGTAAACATATATTTTCAACACACTAAAATTAATGAGAAGTATATTGAATGAGGTAAGTATATAAAATAAATAGGATTAGTTTTATAACTGTTTATGCATAGTAATTTAATTAGAATATCTAAAATTAGAACTATATTTCTATCTATCAGCCCTAGCAACAACTTTTGGGAAACTGAATGGTAGTTTTGAGACAACTGCTTAGATTAAATTTTGTCCACACCAAAGATGCTTGCTTGTTTTCAAGTTTTCTTTCTCTTGGTAAATTCAGTTCATGTTTTCCAAAGTCAATCTGTTTTAAGTATTACAAACATTGAATATTTTTTTTTACTAGGTTTACAACTTTTTAACTTTCAGGAAAAAAGCTTTCGTGGATGATTCTCATTCTAGAAAACCTTTGAGAATATTATTCACGTTAATGCAAGTTTCAGTTACAAAAGTGAAGGTTATTGCTGATGACAGGTCTAATAGAGCCCTCTCATTGGGGCCCCTATAAAGAAACACACAGGAAAACCTCAAAATTTATCTTCTGATTAAATAATTTTTAAAACAATTCATTGTGATTTGAAAGAAAAGAATTACTAATAAAGGAAGAAAAAAGGCCACTGAATAAAACTGCAGCTGCTAAAAGGAGAAAATGGCCGTGAGAATGCTCCGCTGGCTGCCCGGCCACCAGATGGCACCAGCCCCTAACTCGTCCATACTACAGTCCCTCCACGCTGTGCTCAGGAGCTTCTTAGTCTGATCAGCTTCAGGAAAGCTTTAGCTAAGGGCCACACTCCCTTTTTCCTCCCTCTCACCCTCCCTTCCTTTTCTTTCCTTTTTTTTTCTTTTATAAATTGATAAAGGACTGAATGCTACCAAGGACACCGAGTTAAACGCCATTATTCTGAGTCTCTCCCAGGGAGAGAAGTTACAATCTGTCTATCCTCCGGTGACAGGCAGCATGTAATTAATCCAGGTTCTTGGAAGGGAGGGAGATTTTTTGGAATGGATCTAGGAAAAGAACGGGGTGAGACATGGGCTGTGAATCTACTCTTTTCAAAGTCAGACTAGTCTGTGGAAGAGACAGGCATCCTGCACAGGGTAAAGAAGGGGTCTGAGAGTTAGACAGACCTAACCACTAGAGAATTATTTCTGTAAGTTAAGCATAACCCATTTCCAACCATCTAATATGTGTACTTAAAAAAAACACTTAAAATTAAAGTATAATATACATACAATAAAGTACACAAATCACATAACTATGCAGTTTGATGCATTATCACAATTATCACCCACCCAGGTGAAGAAACAGAGAGGCCCCCTTGTGCTCCCTCCTGCCCACCACTCCCTCTCTCCTTAATGTAGCCACTATCTTATTTTTTTCCCCTTTTTTTGTCTGTTTTTTATCATTATTTTTTACTTTATTTTGTACATTTAATAATTGAAAATATAAACAATTAAAAACTAAAAAGTAAACACAGATGAATAAATATATACATTTCTCAATTAAATGTAAAGGATACATATAAAATTTTTTTTTGAATCAATATGTTACACAATATATTTGGTTCACAGTAACGCATTCATACAATATTTGTCCTTTTGTGTCTGGCTTGCTTCCCTCAACATAATGTCCTCCAGGGTCATCCATGTTGTCATATGCTTTACGACTTCATTTCTTCTTACAGCTGCATAATATTCCATCGTGTGAACAGACCACAGTTTGTTTATCCATTCGTCTGTTGATGGACACCTGGGTTGTTTCCATCTTTTGGCAATGGTGAATAATGTTGCTATGAATATCAGTGTGCAGATGTCTGTTCATGTCACTGCTCTCAGTTCTTCTGGGTATATACCCAGTAGTGGTATTGCTGGGTCACGTGGCAAATCTATATCCAACTTCTTTAGGAACTGCCAAACAGTCCTCCATAGTTGTAGCCGCTATCTTGACTGCTAACATCAGAGCAGTATTGCCTGCTGTTTAATTTTATATAAATGAAATAATAAAATATGTTTTCTTTGGAGTTTGGTTCATTTTGCTCAACATTATGTTTGTGAGTTGCAGTTCAAGCTGTGGAACAACTAGTATTCTCATCTTCTTTGAGAAGGTGAATATTCCTTCTGGAAGAGTATGAATAGATCCAATGCCTGTGCATGGATTAATTAATTTTACGTTACTTTCTTTTCTAGCTAGAGAGACTTGGGCAGAATGAAGGTAGTAGCTGCACTGGCACATGAAGGGAATAATGGGACATGTGGGAGAAAAACTATAGAAAGAAAGAGCAGGTTGCTATAAAGACTAATTTTGCTTGGATAATGGTATTTTTAGAATCAGACTTGATGTTAAGTGTCTTTAGAAATTTGTCAAATCAATTAACCCCCAGTATCCTGCCTGTATCAACAGTAAAATGCAGTAATAGTATGTCTTCCTTCCCTACCTTCGCACCTTATATCAAATGTGTTCTGGGCTTTTTAATAGAAAGTTGCTCAAATCTTCCTAGCTGGATGATTTCATTTAAATATACAATGCACACACTATTAAATCTAACTACAACCTAGAAAAGTGGACAGCTATCTCCATAAGAACCCACTTTATTAACCAAGAATAGATTGCAACCCATTACAAAGTGTTTCAAATGCAATAAGACTATCCAGGAAACTCTGGGCGCTCAGCTTTGCATGAATATATAAGCAGCAGCTTTCAGGCTCTGAAGAAAGCAAGTACTCAGCAAGCAGTGACAGATGTGGGAAGTAATCAAGCTTTCAGTGTGTGACACAGGAAGGCACAATTCACCTCTGTTTAAATGATATGCCCTTCAAAGAGATGACCAAGTAGCCAGGGGCTTCTTTACAGAGGCCACGACTGAGTCACTAAGGTTTGCAAGGGGAAAATTAGACATATGGGAACTAATTCCTGCTCTCTCTGAAATGGGTGAGGATCCCAGATATCTGCAAAAAAATGGGAAGGAGGAAGAGTTAGAGAGACGGGGAGGAGAGAGGGGGGGCTCTGTTATAGTCAATCCAAGGCAAAACAATTGGGAAATGCTTTCAAATAGAAAAATAATGGGTATAGGGTTGGGGGTGGGGTGTGGTGGACAATTGGGAAGAAGAGAAGGGCCCAGGAAACCTGACTCTGGAACCATGAGATCTTAGATAAAATGCTTTATTTCATCAGACCACAGTATTTTTTAGTGTAAAACACTAAAAATCTATATCACTTTTGTTGTTTGCCTGTCTATATCTGTATTTATATCTCCAGGTTAGAAATAGGACTTATACCACTATCATTTTTATTGATAAAATTTACAGGAGGGAAGCGGCTGTGGCTCATCAGTAGGGCTCCCGTTTACCATATGGGAGGCCCCAGGTTCGGTTCCCGGGGCCTCCTGGTGAAGGCAAGCCCGCCGCAACAGCGTGTTTAGCTGACCCAGTGAGCACAAGCAGCAAGGGGGGGATAAATGAATGAATAAATAAAATCTTAAAAAAAAAAAAAAAATTTACAGGAGCCAAACCGTTCTAAAATGAATAAGCAGTGCAGTTTAACCTAAATCTGAATTTCATCAGCCTACCTATTTCCTACCTGAGATTTTGTCTTCTTAGAGATCTCGTTCTTCAGTTCAGTTTGTCCTCCTGCTTTCACTACAGGGTAAGACGGCATTCTAGATGCTAGGAACACGGCAGGTGGGCACCTGCCAACTCCACAGGCCTATGGTTTCAGCAAGCACATTTGCTGATGGAAAATCTGATCTCCAAAGAATGCCTTTCTAGCCAGTGAGGGTTATTTATAGCTTCTGACAGAGAAGGTTTCCAGTATAGAATGAACGTCATTATTAACACTGAGTCAAAGGAACTCTACAGGAAGAAGGTCTACAAGGTCCTTAAGAGATGAGGTATTATCCCTGGATAATGGGAAGAAGAGCATGAATGGGAAAATGGGAGTGAGTTGCCATGGCATACAATGGGACTCGCGGGCTTGGCTTTCTTTTTCCAGGTCATCAATAGCCCTCTCTTCTAACTGCAGGGTCTTCCTTCCTTTTTATTTTCTGTAAAAGGAATGCTGGCCTAACAACCTGGGAGCAATGCAGGCACCTGTGCCTCTTTTGCTCAGAGCCAGGTGAGCTAGACTCCTGCTTCATGGAAATAAACTTGTCCTCTTCACTTTTAAGTCCCCACCTCTTCAAACTTATCCTGCTCCATCCAGCTCTATCTCCAGTAGCTCCCAAAAAAAAAAAAAAAAAAAAAAAACCCTTTAATATAATTGGGCTGGTTTCCTCGCATCGCACTAATGTATTTTGTTCAGTCTTTGCTTATGCCATGTCCCTACCCGGAGCACACTCTTGCTGCATTTCACCCTGCCAATTTCTATCCGTCCTTCAAGGCCCACATCTAGACATGTTTTCTCCAAGAAACTTTCTCTGAAAATCTACCCTCAATGAGCTCCTCTCTCCCTTCTGAACTTCTAATAGCAGTTGGGGCCTGTTTCATGTAATGTAGTGCTAGTTAACCATATTGTATTCTCTTAATTTGTTACATGTTAGTTTCTACATTTTCCATTATAAGCTATTTGAGTTAGAGACCTAGTCTACTCAGAGTGGGAGGTTGTGCTACTTTTTCTAATTTGTCCACCCAGAAGGCGTTAATTCTGCTAATGTGTACAAGGGCTTGGTATAGGCCAACTTCTCCTGCCCTAAGTCCTTGTGATCAGTTTCAGACATGCATAGGCCAACCTGGTGGCCTCAGCTGCCATAGACAGACACGGCAGAAAATCCCTAAGCAGGCAAAATAATCTTAGACACCTTGAGTGACACTATTCAACCAATGCTTTCTTTCAAGACATGGTTTCAACATCCGGAAAGTTGACACAGCCTTCCAGATGAAGCAGATCAAAAAAGATTCTCCAATGGAAATAAAGAAAAAGACACTATGATACATATAAAATTCTGAGATAGATACTCAGCAATAATTATCAATATGCCCAAGAAATACAATGACAGATACGCTTTGGGAAATGGAAAGGAAAGGCCAGGAGAGCTGGCTGACCCATTTGCAGATAGCAGCTCAACACAATGATTGCTTCCCAGCTAAACTCTACCAGGTTTAGCTTTCACGTAAAAGCATAAAGACCTGAAAGGGTAAAGAAATAAGCAGTATATCTTGGGGCACAGAGATTCACTAATAAGTCATGTATGTGTGACCTGCAGCCATCTGAGAGCCTGGGCTGCCCACCCAGTCCATCACTTCCTTTTAGCCTTGTGACTTGGGGCAAATCACGTTACCTAGTTTTTGCAACTGCAAAATGGAGATAATACTACCTCTTTCATTCATTTATTCATTATTGACCAAATATTAATTAATTGGCCCACAAAAAGGAGTATAATGGTGAGCACAACAGACATGGTCTTTGCCCTGTGGAGCTTCCGGATCAACTCACAGGGTGGTTAGTGACAAAGAAGGAAAGTGCCTTTTAACCATAAAGCACTGTAACAACGGGAAGGCCTTTTCCATGATCAGTGATTTCCACTCTTGATCTAGCTGTGTGACCTGGACAAGTTATCATTTTTCTGGGCTTTCCTATTCTCATCTGCAAAATGAGGAAAATTCCTGTCTTAAAATTTAATTATTCCAAATGCAAATGAAGAGGGGAAGCATTTTAGGTACTTCTGAATGATGGTTTCCTAAAGATTATTATGAAATTGTTCAGATATGGAAAAAGAAAGTAAACTCTAACAACCCTTTGTGTACCCACTACCTGACTTAAGAGGTGCTCCATCTGGTGGCATACCCTCCTTTCCTCAGAGGGAGTAACTGTGAGGAGTTTGGCATTTACTCTCCTGAATTGCAGCCTTTCTAGGAACCCTGGTGTGTGAGTAAGTGGCTCACAGTGAAGGGTTCTTCCTACCCTTAGGAATCACTGGTTCCTAATGAATAGCGTTCATGACCGTGCACAGCACAGAAAGTACAAGTATCAGCCACCTTTTCGTGCTGCCCACCCAGCAGAGAGAATCACAAAGACTGCAGCATTAAGGAGCACAGTTTTGTATCTACCTTGAGGGCTTTCTGTGCAGATTCACTGGACCCAATGGCGATCAGGTTGGGCCCAGCCATGCTGCAGAAACTCTTCAGATGCAAAGCCTCAGCCACCGGGACTGTGGAGACCGCATAGTCCTAAACATATAATAGAAAAACAAGCAGCTTGACATCACAGAATAATTTAAAAACTGATGTAAAACCTGCCTGAGCCATGCCTGCTCCCTTGGAGGCTGCCAGGGGCTTTGAATATCCCAAAGGGAAACTGGGACTCACGGGTTTTGGTACTGCTGGCTAAATGAAGACCAAATCTGAGAAGAAATCACAGAACTTCCTTCCAGAAGTGAGGTGGCTGGCTGTTAGATCTATGGAGTGGGCTTCTCTGGGAGGGTGTGTCTGAAAATCCTGTGCAAAGTGTGGCTCCGCAGGAGCCTCCACCTGCTCCTGGGGGGCAGAGCTTCTCGTGGGTTATAGCTCTTCCTAAGCAGGTGGGCAAGCCCATCTATAAATGATCAACAAAGTAAAGGGACTGAGAGAGGATAAGTGTGCAGCACCTCACAGTGCAGGCCCACGGTGGGCACCCAAGGACAGGCAGCCCCCGATTCCAATCCAAAAAACCCATATCTCCATGTCAGAGCCAACTGGAGCTCCAGATTGTTTTTCAAGTCCTTGAAAATGCCAGGAACATCTGCCGGGCATTTGTATGCTTACACACTGGGATAAAACAGAAGATGCCCACAATAACTTTGTTGCTGCTGTCTTAGCCAGTGAAGCCTATTGACTGAGGAATTTGAATCTGATAGCTTCTGAAACTTGTAGCAAATGTACAAATATTAGGAATTATTTTGCAAAACTAGTATTAGGAATTAGCTGGCAAAACACCATGATTCATGATATATTTATTCAATGGATCTGTGAATATTTATTAAGAAATTACTCTATGCCAAACATAGATTAATTTTTACCTACCTTAAAAGTATCAGCCAAGATTTCAGCACCTCGTTGATTTGTCCTTTTGGAAAGGCCCACAAAAAATTCTCTGCCTATAATAAATGCCATGGAACACAGTGAGTGGGTAGTGCTGGCAGGCTACATGCTATTTCTTTTATCTATAGACAATGACCTTTAAAGCGTCACATGGTTTTCTCCTACCACAGAGGGCAGCTCCAGTTGTATTCTGATTCCTGTGCTCTATACAAAAAAATGTATTTCAAAGTATTGCCCTTAGAAATGAATTTCTTATCTAGTAAGTAATAGAATTAAACACATTAATAATCTGTCACCAGAAATTTAAGTAATAGAAAGAATGAGTGAGCAGTACTTCCTCTCCCCCCTTCCTCAAAAGAACAATACTAGTCATTCTTGATGAAGTCAGATCCCTTTTCTTAAAATGATTATATAAGAATTGCAGAAACCATCTGGGTAAAGTAAGTCATCACTTACTAGTCTTCATATCTGACCCTTAAGAGTTCTGTCTTCAAATATACACACCCATTTATTTCCAGTAGAAATATCAGCGGACACCTATCTACAAAGTGCAAAATGGAGCTATAATATCTAGTTTAGGAGGCTGGAACTTCTTACTTATTTTGCTTTTCTGAAATTCTGCAATTTTTCTATTCAGAAGGCAAAGCACTAGATAAAAGTGGTCTCTTAATAAGACAAAAGAGTAAATATAGTAGATGGAGTTAGGCAATACATAAATTTGGGGATTCTCATAATCCCTTGATTCACTGGAAAAGAATTCGAAAAAAAGTGTAGAAAACATATTCCAAGGGAAATCAGGACATTTTTGTCACAGAGCATTATAGTAAAGAATAAGAGGGAAGCAGATGTGGCTCAAGTGGTTGGGCATCCATCTACCATATGGGAGAATCTGGGTTCGATCCCCGGGAGCTCCTGGTAAAATAAAAAAAGGTGAGCAGGCAAGCCAAGCCCGTCGAGTCATGCAGCAAGATGATGATGCAACAAAAGAGAGATGCAAGGGAGAGCGAAGGCAAGACATGCCAGAAACCAGGAACTGAGGTGGTGCAAGTGACAGAGTCCCTAGGATCGAATCCTAGTGAAGCCTGGAGGAGAAAAATGAGAAGAGAAGGCAAGAAATAGACACAGAAGATCACCCATCAAATGGACACAGACAGCAAGTGGAGGTGTGGGGGGGCGGATACTCATAGAACTGTACACCAAAAAGAAAAAAAAAAGTCAATTAAAAAAAAAAAAAAAAAGGATTAAGAACAACAGCCATGTAGAGAGAATTGCCTGATAAGACTTTACAAATGTTATTAATCTTCATAATGTTCCACTAAGCTTTCATCTAATGGTTTTTAACATCCTTTGATGATCATTGTACAAATCCATTATTTATAATTAGGGATCTGCATTTACCGGCCAGAATTTTTCTACACAGAAAAACTTGCCTTAATCAAGTATTTGGTTTATCTGGAATTGAATTAATAAAAGAAGGATAGGCTAAATGCTTAAGTTTTTCCTTTACATACTAGTTTTCAGAGTAATGAGTTGGTATCCTAGCAACTTAACATAATGACCAATGAGTTTTTTAAAAAAACATCATTATCCACTCATGAGTCAAAGATGAAATCATAATGGAAATGAGAAAACATTTAGAATTAAGTGAAAACAAAAATGTTTATATCAAAACAGGAAGGATTCAACTAAGTAATATTAGAGGGAGAATTGTAGCCTTAAATGCTTACATTAGAGAAGATGAAAGATTCAAAATTAATGACATAAAATTGCAACTTGAGATTTAAGAAAAAAAGAGAACAGAATAAAAACAAAGAAAGTTGAAAGAAGGAAATAAAGACAGAAACGGAAAATGGAAACATGCAAGAGAGAGGGTTCAACAAAGCTGAATGTTGGGTCTTTAAAAAAATTAGTAACGCTGGTAAACTTGTGGCAAGAAAAATGGAGAAGGAACAAATAATATTACAAGTGAAAAGGGGACATAGCAATAAATGCTGTGAATCTGGAACAGATAGTAAAAAGATATGAATAATTATCCCAAATTTTGAAAACATAGATAAAATAGATAAAATCCTAGAAAAGGGAACTTATCAAAACTGACTCAGGAAAACCTAAATAGTAATAATCATTAAAGAAACTGAGTTAGTTAAAAATCTTCCCACAAAGATTCAGGCCCAAAGAAGTCACCAGGCCCAAAGTACCTATTTACAGGTAAGTTCTATAAAAGTTTAATAGGTACTCAAATCTTATTCCAGAGAATAGAAAATAGGAGTCATTCCCTAAGACATTTTATGAAGTTAACATAACTCTTTTTTACCAAAACCAAACAAGGGTAATAAGAAAAATTATAAGCCACAGAAAGAAAAGTCTTAAAATATTAGCAAACTAGATCTAACAAGAAGAGAATATATCCTGATCAAGTTTGGTTTCATCCAGTGATGCAAGACTAGTCCAATTTCAAAAAATCAATGAAAATAATTAACCATGTCAAGAGATTAAAGAAGAAAATTGTATAGTCATTTAATGGAAGCAAAAAGGAGTTTACCCTCTGCCTGAAAACTTCTGTACATGTTACCAGGACATATATATAAGAATGTATATAAAGACAGGAGGCTCAAGATGGCAGAGAGTAAGAAGCTTCAAGGCTTTGTTGCCTCACAGAAGCTTTGAACAACCAGCAAGAACTGGCAGAAACATCTTTCTCAAAGCTCCAGAAAATAGTTAGAGGACTGGAGTAACAGGGTAAGCACCAAATCAAGAAAAAGCAACTTGAACACTGTTGGGTTTTAAAGCCCCTCCCTTATTCCCTCACTTGGTGTGGAGCTAGCCCATACTCTCAGTATGGATCCCTCATTCTGGTTCTGGAGGGATCAGAGTTACCCTCATGTATATGCTGGGAACATGTATGTCTGGCTCAGTCTCTCTGGTGGTGATCTGAGAAACTGACCAAGAACATTCGTTGAAGGCTCTCTGTCCCAGGACTTGCTCTGCATGTAGCAGGCAGCTCAGAGAGCTCTCTTACAGAATGCTGTAGGAGAGCAGTTAAGTCATGGTTGCCTGGGGGAAGGGATTCCTGGCTGTCGGAAATACAGTGCCCTGTCTGGGACATGAGGGAACTGTTTCCTAGGGAAGAAAAGACATTCATATCTGTATAAACAAGGGAATTCCTAAGGTCACACGTGCATGCCCAAGACAAGAGGCATATGTAGAAAGAAGGCCCCTATGCTTTGGCCTTGAGCTATTCTCTAAACTCATTTTATGGATAAACTCTGAAGGAATGTACTCACACAGGTCAATCTGCAAAGACTGGGAAAGGTTATTTCTTTTTATTTTTTGCTAGCTTCTGGCATTTAAGGAAAGCTCTGTCATAACACTAGCTGGATATAAGTTTAAGGAAGAGATGCCTCAGAGTCTAAATTCTAGGGATAACATATTAAAATATCAAAATTCCAGGTTTCAACAAGATATTACAAAACATACAAGGCCCAGGAAAAGGAGAAGATTAAAGCATTAGAAATCACTGAGAAGGAGAACCAGACCTAGGGATACAAGACAAAGACTTTTAAAAAATGGTTCAAAATTATGCTCAAAGAGCCAAAGGAAAATGTGGACAAAGAACTAAAGGAAATCAGGAAAACAATAGATGAACACAAGTAGAATACCAATAAAGATATGGAAATTAGGAAAAGGAACCAAGCAGAGCTGAAAACCAAAGTAAATGGAACAAAAAATTCTCTAGAAGTGTTCAACAGTGATTGGAGCTGGGAGAAGAATCAGTGAACTTGAATATAAGACAATTGAAATCACCCAGTCTGAGGAGCAGAAAGAAAAGAATGAAGAAAAGTGAACAGAGCCTGTGGGACATCATCAGGTGTACCAATACATGTGTTTTGGAAGTCCCAGAAGGATAAGAAAGAGAGAAAGTGGTAGAGAGAATATCTGAAGAGTAATGGCTGAAAATTTTCCAAATTTAATGAAAGACATGAATATACACATCCAAGATGCTCAACAAACTCTAAACAGGAAAAACCCAAATACACCCACACCACAACATATTATGATCAAACTGTCAAATGCTAAAGATAAAGAATTCTGAAAGCTGAAAGAAAGAAGCAATGTGTCATATAGAAGAGAGTCTCAATAAGATTAAGTGCCAATTTCTCATTGGAAACCATGAAGGCAAGAAGGCAGTGGGAGGACATATTTAAAGTATTGAAAGCAAACAATTGCCAACCAAGAATTCTATCCAGCAAAAATGTCTTTCAAAAATAAGGGAAAGATTAAGATACTCCCAGATAAACAAAAGCTGAGGGAGTTCATCACCATAAGACCAGCCCTATAAGAGATGCTAAAGTAGTTGAAATACAGGGGCTTCTTTGGGAGTTGGAGGTTGTCCTGAGTACTGTTGTGGCAATGGATGTAGGCCATTTTAAATCAGCACACACCACTCAGTACTGAATGGGAGAGAGTGTGGTCTATGGTTGGTAGCAAGGCTCCAGGATGTGTAAGTTCATTGAGGGTGGTGGGCCACACTGTGGGAGATGTTTGTGTGGGATGTGGTGGGAGGTGTGGGAGGTGGGCAACATGGGAATCCCAGTGGGTTCCGTGTAATATTTTAGGTAATCTAAGCACCTCTTAAAATATATGTGTATATATATATAAAAATAACATTTTTGTAAGCAAATACACATATATGCATATATATTTATATATCATTTTGCAAATGTTTGTATGTATTGTGAGAATTTTGATTTTTACCCATAATAAAAAAAAAAAAAAAGAAAAAAAAAAAGAGATGCTAAAGTGAGTTCTGTAGGTTGAAAGAAAAGACAATAGACAACAGATGAAAGCCACATGAAGAAATAAAGATCACAGTAAGGGGTATGTATTTTTTGGTTTGTATCTCTAGGATCTAAAAGGCAAATGCATAAAATGTAACGATAAATCAGTAGTTTTGAACTCATATGTATAAGCATCTAATTTGTGACAAGAACTACATGAAGGTGGGGGTACCAAGAGATATAGTAACATAGGTTGTAAATACTATTGAAGTTGAGTTGGTATCAAAGGAAATGAGATTGCTATAAATTTAAGATATTAAACTTAAGCCCCATGGTAACCACAAAAAAATATCAGAGAATATGCAAGCTCATACAGACAGAAAGTAGAATAAAGGTTACCAAGGGCGGGGATCATGGGGAATGTGGATTTAATGCATAATGAATGCAAGGTTTCTATTTGGGGAGATGGGAAAATTTTAGTAATGTAAGTCTGTGATGGAATTGCAACACTTTGAATGTGATTAATCTCACTGATGGTATGTTTGGGAGTGGCTGAGATGAGAATGTTTATCTTGCATATATGTTCGCACAATTAAAGAAAAAAAAGAAAGAGCAACCAAAGAGACAATGACAACTAAATGCAATATGTGATGCTGGATGGGCTGTAACAAGGTAATAGAAAAGGCTCAAAAGGACATATGAAAAAATTAGAATATGGACTGTAAACTTTATATCAATGTTAAATTTCTTGAACATAACTATACTTAAGATGGTTACATAAGTGAATGTCCTTGTTCTTAGGAAATGTACATGGTAGTATTAAGTGTCCAAGGAGTATGATGGTATACAATTTACACTCAAATGAACAGAAAATGGATTAATAGATAGGCAGATAGACAGATGGATTGGTAGAGGGATAGACAGATGAAATTATATGGCAAATATGGCAAAAGGTTAAAATTCATGGATATGGCTATCTGGGGAAATAGGGGTATGTTGGAGTTCTATGTATGGGGTTTACATTATTTTTTAACTGTCTTGCACGTTTGAAATTATTTCAAAATAAAAAGTTTTTTTCATTTAAAAATTTATTGAAGTATATCATCTATACACGAACATATATAAACAATAAGTGTATATTAAAAGCTGTGAACTTATAAAACAAACATGTATAACATCATACAGGACTCCCATATATCACTCCACCACAAATAACTTGCATTGTTGTTAAACATTTGTAACAAATTATGAAAGAGCATGGTCAAAGTACTACTACAAACTATAGTCTGTATCTGAACATTTGGTGTATTCTTTCCTTAATCCACGCTATTCTTGTTGTTGTTCATAAACCATACAATTTATCTAAAGTGTACAATCAATGGCATTTGGTATAATCACCAAGATGCACATCACTTCAATCAATATGAGCATTTTAACTACTCCAAAAGAAAAACAACAAAAAACAAACCACTATCATACCCATATGTTTGCACTACTAATTATAAATCCTATGATGTGCTTTCACCATTTCTATTCATTTCCAAACATTTACAAACAACTTTTTACCAATTTTGCACAGATTAAACCTCAGCATTCTATTCTCTAACCACATTCTTTTCTCTGGTGACTTATATTCTAGCCATTAATTCCACGAATTTGCTCATTATATTTAGTTCATAACAGCGAAATCATACAATATTTGTCCTTTTGTGCCTGGCTTGCTTCACTCAACATAATGTCCTCCAGGTTCATCTACACTGTCACATGCTTCAAGACTTCATTTCTTCTTATAGCTAAATAATATTCCATTGTGTATATACCACAGATTTTTTTATCCATTCCTCAGTTGATGGACGACTGGATTGTTACCATCTTTTGGCAATTGTGCATAATGTTGCTATGAACACTGGTGTACAGATGTCTGTTCATGTTACTGCTCTCAGTTCTTCTGAGTATAGAACTAGTAGTGGTATTTCTATGTCAAATGGTAGATCTATGTCTAACTTCCTCAGGAACCACCAAACAAACTTCCACAGTGGCTGGACCATTCTACCTTCCCAAAAAACATACCTGTCTCTTCACATCCTCTCTAATACTTGCAGTTTTCTGTTTTGTTAATAGTGGCCATTCTAGTAGGCGTGAAATGGTATCTCATTGTATTTTCATTTGCATTTCTCTAATAGCCAGTGATGTTGAACATTTTTTCAGGAGTTTTTTTGTTTGTTTTTTGCTATTTGTATTTCTTCTTTAGAAAATTGTCTATTCAGGTCTTTTGCCCATTTTTAAATCGGGTCATTTGTCTTTTTATTTTTAAGTTGTAGGATCTCTTTATATATCACAGATATTAGACATTTGCTGGATGTGTGATTTACAAATATTTTCTCCCGTTGAGTAGGCAGCTTTTTACCCTCTTCATAAAATCCTTTGAGGTGCAAAAGTGTTTAATTTTGAGGAGGTCCCATTTATCTATTTTTTCTTTTGTTGCTCCTGTTTTGGGTGTAAGGTGTAAGAGACCCTCACGGTCTTGTAGATTTTCCCCTACATTATATTCTAGGAGTTTTATGGTCAAGGCCTTTATGTTTAGGTCTTTGATACACTTTGAGTTGATTCCTTTAGAGAGAGTGAGATAGGGGTGTTCTTTCATTCTTTTGGTTATGGATATCCAGTTTTCCCAGCACCATTTGTTGAAAAGACTGTTCTGTCCCAGAAAAGTGGACTTGATAGGCTTATTGAAAATCATTTGACCATAGAGGTGAGGGTATATTTCTGAACTTTCAGTTTGATTCCAGTGATCAATGTGACTATTTTTATGCCAATACCATGCTCTTTTGACCACTGTAGCTTTAGAATACACTTAAAGGTCAGGAAGCATGAGTCCTCCAACTTTGCTCTTCTTTTTTTAGGATGTTTTTGGCTTTTGGCTATTTGGGAACCCGTTTCCTTCCAAATAAATTGGGTAGTTGACTTTTCTACTTCTGTAAACTAGGCTATTGAAATTTTGATTGGTATTGCATTGAATCTATAAATCAATTTGGGTAGAATTGACATCTTCATGATGTTTAGTCTTCCAATCCATGAGCATGGAATTTCCTTCCATTTGTTTAGGTCTTCCTTGATTACTTTTAGCAATGATGGTAGTGTTCTGAATACAGATCCTTTACATTCCTGGTTAAATTAATTCCTATGTATTTGAGTCTTTTTCTTGCTGTATAAATGGTATTTCTCTAGCTATAACTTCTAGCACAATGTTGAATAACAGTGGTGACCGTGGGCATCCTTGTTTTGTTCCTGATCTTAGAGGGGAAGCTTTCAACCTCTCCCTATTGAGTACAATGCTGGCTGTGGGATTTTCATATATGCCCTTTATAAGGTTGAGGAACTTTCCTTGTATACCTATCTTTTGAAGTATTTTTATCAAGAAAAGATGCCAGATTTTGTCAAATGCCTTTTCTGCATCAATCAAGATGACTATGTGGTTTTTCCCCTTTGATTTGTTAATGTGGTGTATTACATTAATTGATGTTCTTATGGTGGACAAATCCTCAGATACCAGGAATAAAACCCAATTCATCTTGATGTATAATTGTTTTTATATGCTGTTGAATTCAATCTGCAAGTATTTTGTTGAGAATTTTTGCACCTATGTTCATTAGAGAGATTGGTCTGTAATTTTCCTTTCTTGTAGTATCTTTATCATGTGTTGGTATTAAGGTGATGTTGGCTTCATAAAAAGTGTTGGGGAATTTTCTCTTCTTTTCAATTTTTTAAAACAGGATTGCTATTATTTTGGTAGAATTCACCTGTGAAGCTTCTGGTCCTGGACTTCTCTTTGTTAGAAGATTTTTGATAACTGAATCTCTTTGCTTGTGATTGGTTTGTTGAGTTCCTGTATTTCTTGTAGAATCAATGTAGGTTGTTTGTGCATTTCTAGGAATTGTCCATTTCATCTAGGTTGTCTAATTTGTTGGCAAACAGTTTCTCATAATATCCTCTTGTGATCCTTTTTATATCTGTGGGGTCTGTCATAATGTCCCCCCTGTCATTCCTCATTTATTTATTTGTATCATCTCTGTTTTTTTTTTTTTTTTTTTTTCCTTTGTTAATCTTACTAAGGGTTTGTCAATTTTATTGATTTTTTCAAAGAACCATTTTTGGTTTTGTTGATTTTCTCAATTTTTTTTTTTAATTTCATTTATTTCTGCTCTAATCCTTTTTTTTTTTTTTTTTTTTCTTGCTGCTTGGTTGGGATTGGTTTGTTGTTCTTTTTCTAGTTTCTCCAGTTGTTCAGTTAATTCTTTGATTTTAACTCTTTCTTCTTTTTTAATATTGGCACAGGGCTATAAATTTCCCTCTCAGCACTGCCTTTGCTGTATCCCATATGTTTTGATATGTTGTGTTCTCATTTTATTCATCTTGAGATATCTACTAATTTCTCTTTAAATTTCTCCTTTGACCCACTGTGTTTGTTTACTTTGGTTGCAGTCTTGTGAGATCCTGAGCAGAGCACCCACCTAAGCTATGAAACCATGAGATAATAAAATCATTTTAAGCCAAAAAAAAAAAAAAGATTGTGTTGTTTAGCCTCCATATATTTGCAAAATTTCCCCTTTCCCACCTATTACTGATTTCCAACTTCATTCTTTTATGGTCTATCTTTTGTGGTCTATCCTGGAGAAAGACCCATGAACACTTGAACAGAATGTATAACTTGCTGATTTGGGGTGCAATGTTCTGTATATGTCTCTCAGGTCCAGCTCGTTTATCATATTGTTCAAGTTCTCTATTTCCTTTGTTGATCTTCTGTCTGGTTGTTCCATCTATTGATGTGAGTAGCATGTTGAAGTCTCCAGCTCTTATTGTAGAGATGTCTATTTCTCCTTTCAGTTTTGCCAGTGTTTGCCTCATGTATTCTGGGGGCACCCTGGTTAGGTGCATGGATATTTATGACTGTTATTCCTTCCTGGTGGAGTATCCGTTTTCTTAATATATAATGGCCCTCTACATCTCTTATCACTTTTTTGCATTTAAATTCTGTTTTGTCTGAGACCAGTATAGCTACCCCTGTTCTCTTTTGGTTACTAATTGCAGGAAATATCTTTTACCAACCTTTAACTTTCAGTTTGTTTGCATCCTTGGGTCTAAGGTGAGATTCCTGCAGGCAGCATATGGATGACTCATGTTTTCTCATCCATTCTGTCAGCCTATGTCTTCCCCCACCCCTCATCCATTTTGCTTGTTGTTTGCGCTTGTTGCCTGCTTGGATTTTTTTTTTTTTTTGCTTGCTGTCTGCTTATCTGTTTTTTTTTTTTCCTTTAGGAGGCACCAGGAACCGAACCTGGGACCTCCTATGTGGGAGGCAGGTGCTCAACTGCTTGAGTCACACCTGCTCCCCAGCCTATGTCTTTTGATTGGGGAGTTTAATCCATTAACATTCAATGTTATTATTGTAAGGCCATTACTTACTTCAGCCATTTTATCCTTTTGCTTTCATATATTATATCTTATTTTTGTACATCTTTTTACCTTTTTGGTTACCCTTTCTCATAGTCTTCACTTCTTCAGTCCCCTCCAAACATCTATCTCTTTTATTTTCAGGCTGCAGAACTCTCTTTAGTGTTTCCTGCAGAACTGGATTCTTGTTTACAAACTCTCTTAGTTTCTGTTTGTGAATATTTTAAGCTCACTGTCATATTTGAAGGACAGTTTTGATGGGTAAAGAATTCTTGGAAGCTGCTTTTCTCTTTCAGTACCTTAAATATATCATACCACTGCCTTCTCACCTCTATGGTTTCTGAAGAGTTATCCACACTAATCCTTTTTGGACATTCCTTGTAGGTGATGCTTTGCTTTTCCCTTGCTGCTTTCAGAATTTTCTTTGGCATTTGGCGTTCTGCATATTATGTGTCTTGGGGTAATTGGAGTACCCTGTGCTTCCTGAACAAGTATATTCATGGCTTTCATGAGAGTTGGGAAATTTCGGCCATTATTTCCTCTGCTCCTTTTCCCTTCTCGTCTCATTCTGGGACTCCCAAAACACATATGTTGGTGTGCTTTGTGTTATCATTCAAGTCCCTGAGCCCCTGCTCAATTTTTTCCATTCTTTTCTCTCTGTTCTTCTCTCTCAATTTCAGTTTTTTCTTCCTCTATGCCACTGTGTTTCTTCCATGACTTCAAATCTGCTCTTGTGTGCCTATATTGTATTTTTTCTAACAAAGCAATTTTATTAATACATACTAATAAAGCATAAATTCCTCCAAAGTGTACAATCAATGGTATTTGGTATAATTACTTAGTTGTGCATTCATCACTTCAATCATTTTTAGAGCATTTTCATTATTCCAATAATAATAATAAAAACAAAAGGCAAACAAAACTCATCACCTCTCAATCTCTCTATGCTTCCTCTGCTGTACATAGCTGCTATTCTCTTTCCTTCTTTCTAGTTTATTTGTACTTATATTGTGTAAAAACAGTCTTATATATGTAATATCACCCATATTTGTATTTTACACTAGGTTTCACTATGTTATACAGTCCCATGTTCCATTTTTTTGCTCTCCTTCTAGTAATATATATGACCTTAGACTTACCGTTTTAATCACTATCATACCCATATAATAGTTCTGTTAGTTACACATACTATGATGTGCTTTCACCATTTCTATTCATTTACAAAGATTTACAAACAACATTTTTACCAGTTCTGCACAGATTAATCTCAGCTTTCCATTCTCTACCTTCACTCTATTTTCTGGTGACCTATACTTTAATTATTAACTCCATGAGTTTACACAATATATTTAGTTCATAATATGCAATCATACAGTAATTATCCTTTTGTGTCTGGCTTGCTTCACTCAACATAATGTCCTCCAGGTTCACCTGTGTTGTCATATGATTCACGACTTCATTTCTTCTTACCACTGCATAATATTCCATCATGTATACACCACAATTTGTTTATCTATTCATCAGTTGATGTAGACCTGGGTTGTTTCCAACTTTTGGCAATCATGAATAACACTGCTATGAACATCAGTGTGAAGATGTCTATTTGTGCCACTGTTCTCAGTTCTTTTGGGTATACACCTAGTAATGGTATTGCCGGATCACATGGCATGTTCAACTTCTTTAGGAATTGTGAAACAGTCTTCCATGGTGGCTATACCATTCTACATTCCCACCAGCAGTGAATAAGCATTCCTATCTTTCCACATCTTCTCCAACATTTACAGTTTTCTGACTTTTTAATAGTGGCCAGACTAATAGGTGTGAAATGATATCTCACAGTAGTTTTTATTTGCATTTCTCTAATCGCTAGTGATGTTGAACATTTTTTCATTTGCTTCTTCACCATTTATATTTCTTCTTTGGACAATTGTCTTTTCAAGTCTTTGGCCCATTTTTTAATGAAGTAGTTTGTCTTTTTATTGTTGAGTTGTATAATCTCTTTATATATCATGGATATTAAATGCTTATTGGATATGTGATTGCCAAATAGTTTCTCCCATTGAATTGGCTGCCTTTTCACCCTTTTGAAAAAGTCCTTTGAGGTGCAAAGTGTTTAATTTTGAGGAGGTCCCATTTATATATGTTTTCTTTTGTTGCTCGTGCTTTGGGTGTAGGTTTAAGAAACTACTGCCTACCACAAGATCTTGAAGATGTTTTCCTATATTTTCTTCTTGGATTTTTATGGTTGTCGCTTTTATATTTAGGTCCTTGATCCATTTTGAGTTAATTTTTGTACAAGGTGTGAGATAGGGGTCCTCTTTCTTTCTTTTGGATATGGCTATCCAGTTCTCCCAGCACCATTTGTTGAACAGACTGTTCTGTCCCAGCTGGTAGGGCTTGACAGCCTTGTCAAAAATCACTTGACAGGCAGCCTCCAGCCATGCACAGTTGTTAGATTTTTACTGGGCAATGAGAGAAACATGAAAGAGCAAGCATTTCGGCGCCTACAGTTATAGAATTTATGCTATCACAAGGATAAGAGATTCTTTCTGAGAAAATAAAAATGTAAAAGATCCTGCAGAAATTCAAACCCTAGTGAATAAAGCCAAAAAAGACCTTGGAATAATTTGTCAGCAGATCCACATTAGCCAAATGTATTCAACTGACAAGCTCATCATTGAGGACAAAGAGTAGCCCAGGACCTAAGGTGCCCAATGATCAGCCACCACTGGTACCCATGGATCACCTTCATTCAGCATCCATTCTGCGCCTGCGAGGGGGGCTGCCAACACACCAGCTTAAAATAGCCTCTTGCTCTGGCTGCCCTGTAGGAGCCAATAAACTGGCGTTTCCTTTTTTTTTTAAATGGCCTTCATGAAAAAGGATGAACCTCCCTGGTTCAAGTGTTAAAATGTAGAGCTGGAGCTCACTCAAAATAATGCTGCGTTATTGTCTCCTCTCCACCCCTACCCAATTTTGTTGCCTAGTGCCACTTATATAGTACATATCCAGACTGTGTTTCTGGGCCCTTGACAATAAACAAAATTGTCTCCCTAAAAAAAATAAATAAATAAAAAATTCCTTGACTATAGATGTGAAGGTCTATTTCTCAGTTCTTGATTTCGTTCCATTGGTCAATCTGTCTGTCTTTATGCCAGTACCAAGCTGTTTATACTATAGTACCTAAGTAATATGCTTTAAAGCCAGGAAGTAAGAGTCCTCCAACTTTGTTCTTTTTTAAGACATTTTTTGGCTAGTCCCCTAACTCTTTCGAATAATTTTGAAAATTGACTTTTCCATTTCTGCAAAAAAGGATGCTGGGATTTTTATTGTCATTATGTGAACGTGTAAATTGGTTTGGGTAGGACTGACATCTTAACAATATTTAGTCTTCCAATCCATGAACATGGAATGTCCTTCTATTTATTTAAATCTTCTTCAGTTTCTTTCAGCAATGTTTTGTAGTTTTCTGAATACAGGTCATTTATGTCCATGGTTAAGTTTATTCCTAAATATTTGATTCTTTTAGTTGATATTATAAATGGAATTTTTTTTTCTGATTTTCTCCTCAGATTGCACATCAGTAGTGTATAGAAACGCTATTGATTTTTGCATATTAATCTTGTATCCGCCACTTTACTGAACTTGTCTATTAGTTCTAGCAGATTTATTGTGGATTTTTCAGGATTTTCTAGATATGGGATAATACCATCAGCAAATAGTGAAAGTTTTACTTCTTCTTTTCCTATTTGGGTGCCTTTTATTTCTTTATCTAGCCTAATAGGAGTTCTAGCTAGAACTCCTAGCACAATACTGAATAACAGTGGTGACAGTGGACATCCTTGTCGTGTTCCTGATCTTAGTGGGAAAGTTTCAGTCTTTTCACCATTGAGTACAATGCTAGCTGTAGGCTTTTCATATATGCACTTTACCATGTTGAGAAAGCTTCCTTCTAGTCCTATCTTTTGGGAGTTTTTAATCAAGAAAGGATGCTGTATTTTTTCAAATGCCTTTTCTGCATCAATCGAGAGGATCATGTGATCTTTCTTCTTCAATTTATCAATATAGTTTATTACACTAATTGATTTTCTTGTGTTGAACCACCCTTGCATACCTGGGATAAAATCCACTTGATTGTGGTGTATAATTCTTTTATGTGCTTTTGTATTCAGTTTGTAAGTATGTTGTTGATGATTTTTGCATCTATAATCATTAGAAATATTGGTCTGTAATTTTCTTTTTTCATAATATCTTTATCTGGCTTTGGTATCAGATAAAGTGTGATGTTGGCTTCATAGAATGAGTTTGGTAGTGCTCTTTCTTGTTCAATTTTTTGGAAGGCTTGAGCAAGATTGGTACTAGATCATCTTTGAATGGTTGGTAGAATTCACTTGGGAAGCCATCTGGTCCTGGGCTTTTCATCTTTGGGAGGTTTTTGATGAGTGTTTCAATCTCTTCACTTGTGATTGGTGTTTTTGAGGTCTTCTATTTCTTCTAGAGTCAGTATAGTAGGTTTTGTGTTTATAGGAATTTGTCCATTTTGTCTACATTGTCTATTTTTTGGTGTACAGCTGTTCATAGTATCCTCTTATGATCTTTCTTATTTCTGTGGGGTCAGTGGTGCTACCCCACTCTCATTTCTGATTTTATTTATTTGTGTCTTCTCTTCTTTTTTCCTTTGTCAATCTAGCTAAGGATTTGTCAATTCTGTTGATCTTTTCAAAGAACCAACTTTTGGTTTTGTTGATTCTCTCTATTGTTTTCTTTTTGTTGTTGTTGTTGTTCTTGATTTCATTCATTTCTGCTCTGATCTTTACTCTTTCTTTCCTTTAGCTTGGTTTGGGATTAGTTTGCTGTTCTCTTTCTAGTTCCTCCAGGTATGCAGTTAGATCTTCAACTTTAGCTCTTTCATCTTTTTTAATATAAGCATTGAGAGCTATAAATTTCCCTCTTAGCACTGCCTTTGTGGTGTTCCATAGGTTTTGATATGTTGTGTTCTCATTTTCATTCATCTCAAGATATTTGCTGAATGTTCTTACTATGTCTTCTTTGGCCTGCTGACTATTAAAGAGTGTGTTGTTTAATCTCCATATACTTATTAATTTTCCCTTTTTCTGTCCATTATTGGTTTCCAGCCTAATTCTGTTATGATCAGATAAAGTGTTTTGTATAATTTCAATCTTTTAAAATTTATTGAGTCTTGTCTTGTGACCCAACATATGGTCTTATCCTGGAGAAGCATCCATGAGTGCTTGAATAGAATGTATATCCTGTTGTTTTGGGGAGCAATGCTCTATAGATGTCTGTTAGGTCTAGTTCATATATCATATTATTCAAGCTTTCTGTTTCTTTTTATATCCTCTGTCCAGATGTTCTATCCACTACTGATTGTGGTGTATTAAAGTCTCCAACTACTACTGTAGAAAATTTATTTCTCCCTTCAGTTTTGCCAGTGTAGGCCTCATGGACCTTGGAGCACTCTGGTTAGGTGCATAATATTAGTATAGTTATTTCTTCTTGGTGAATTGCCCCTTTTATTAATATATAATGATCTTCTTCATCCCTTATAACAGTTTTGCACTTAAAATCTATTTTGTCCAATATTAGTATGCAACTTCAGCTTTTTTTTTGGTTACTATTTGCATAGAATATCTTTTTCCAACCTTTAGCCTGGTTGTATCCTTATGTCTGAAGTGAGTCTCTTGTAGATAAGATATAGATGGCTCATAATTTTTTTATCCATTCTATCAGTCCGTGTCTTTTGATTGGGGAGTTCAAGCCATTAACATTCAAAGTTATTACTGTAAAGGCATTACTTACTTTATCCATTTTGTTCTTTGGCTTTCTGTTGTCCTATCTTACTATTGTCTGTCTTTTTATCCTTTAATTTACCCTTCTTAATCATCTTCATTTCTACACTCTTCTCCACATCTCTTGCCTGGCTGCAGGATTCCCTTTAGTATCTCTTGTATTTCTGGTCTTTTGGTAACAGTCTATCAGTTTTTGTTTGTCTGTGAAGACTTTGAACTCACTCTAATTTCTGAAGGACAGTTTTGCTAGGTACAGAATTCTTGGCTGGCAGTTTTTCTCTTTCAGTACCTTAAGTACAAAATACCACTTTCTTCTTGCCTCCAGGGTTTCTGATGAGAGGTTGAACCAAAGGAATCTTATCAAGGTTCCTTTGTATGTGATGTTTGCTTTTCTCTTGCTGCTTTCAGAATCCTCTCTTTATCACTGATATTTATCATTCTGAATAGTAGGTATCTCGGGGTAGGTCCATTTGTGTTTATTGTGTTTGGGTTGCGTTGTCCTTCTTGGATATTGATATTTATGTCTTTCATTAAGGGTTGGGAAGTTTTCATTCATTATTTCCTCAAATATTCTATCTGTCTCTTTTCCATTTTCTTCTTCTGGGACACCAATAATGGGTATGTTTGTGTGTTTCGTGTAGTTATTCAATTCCCTGAGACCTTGTTCCATTTTTTTCATTCTCTTCTCTTTCTGTTCTCTTATCTTTTCCAGTTCAGATGTTCTGTCTTCCAAATTACTAATTCTGTCTTCAAGCAATTCAAATCTACTCTTATATGCCTCTAATGTATTTTTAAGCTTATCTATTATGTCTTTCATTTCCATAAGCTCTGTTACTTTTCTTTGCAGGCTTTCAAATTATTCTTTTTGCTCACTCAGTTACTTCTTAATATCCTTTGTCTCTTTAGTCACATTTTCTTTCATTTCTTTGAATTGATTCAGGAGAGTTGTGTGATTATCATTGATTAGCTGTCTTAAATCCTTTTATCTATTCAGTATATTTGGTTCATTCCTTTGGCTGGGCCATCTCTTCCTGTTTCCTAGTATGGCTTGTAATTTTTTTGTTGATTTCTAGTCATCTGAACATGGTGAATTACTCTGATGGCCAATTTCTCTCTCTTGCCTATTTTTTTTTTTTCATAGCTCTTCTTTGATATTTGGTTCAAATTATTCTAAGTCTTCAAAATTGTCCAGTTTAAGTTATCAAAATCATGCCAGAGACTCACTAATGGGGCACAGATTTTCTACAGGAGTTTGGGTTAAGAGAGACCTCTAAGAGCAGTTTTTCTCTGTGCAATTTCCATACCGGCCAGCAGATGGCATTTGTTCGTGTACCTTCCCATGAAGGTCTGTCTTTCAATCTCTGCTTTCCTGTGTTTTGGTCTGGCCAGAGCCGAGATTCAAAGCAGACTCTGCTGACAAAATTCATTGAAGAGAAGACTCTGACCCCCTCCCTCTTATAACAGCTAACAGGGAGGAAGATGTCTGTTCCCCTCTCAGTAGGCTTCAGTGAGCCAGGGGTTTTAACCCAGCTTAATATTTTGGGGGTGGGGGGGAGCCCTTCCTGGCCACTGTGTGTTTGGTAACTCACGTTTGTTGTTTTGGGTTCTTCATCTCTCTGTCCTTTACCCTCCTGGGAGCTGTGTAGCACTGTCCTGGTCTGCTGACCCCCAAAGCAGGTCCCTCAGACAGCTTTTATTCCTTTTTCAGTTGTTTTTGTAAGAGAGTTGACCCCTGCCTGCCCACTCTGATGTCATCTTTCTGGAATACACATCTATTGTGTTTTTTTTTTTTAATTTTACCGGGAGGTCCTGGGTATCGAATCCAGGTCCCTCCATATGGGAGACGGTCACCCAACCATTTGAGCCACATCCACCCCCCTCTACTGTATTTTTAATCCCAATTATTGTATCTTTCATTAGCATAGCTCTGTTATTTTTCTATCCAAGATTTCAAATTTTTCTTTGTGCTCACTCAGTGTCTTTTTTTTTTTTTTTTTTAAGATTTTATTTATTTATTCATTTATACCCCCCTTGCTGCTTGTGCTCACCGGGCCAGCCAACCACGCCGTGCGGGCGGGCCCGCCCCCACCATGAGGCCCCGAGAATCGAACCCGGGGCCTCCCACATGGCAAATGGGAGCCCCACCGATTGAGCCACAGCCGCTTCCCGTCTCAGTGTCTTCTTAATGTCTTTTATTTCTTTAGTCATGTTGTCCTTCAACCCCATGATTTGATATAGGAGATTTGTATGAACCTTACTGATTAGCTGTTTCAAGTCCTGTGTCTCACCTGGAGCTTTGATTTGTTCCTTTGCCTGGGTCATATCTTCCTTTTTCTCTGTATGGCTTGTAATTTTTTGCTGATGTCTAGGCACCTGATTCTGATGCTGAGTTTATTCTTATGTTCAGTTTTTCTCTTGCCTAGGGATTTACTGTTAAGTAGTTGTGTACTACCACTGTTCTTTGACTGTTGGTTTAACTTGTTTAGATATTTAGGATTGTCCCCATTTAACAGCTCAAACCAGGGCTAAGGACCCAGTAATGGGGTTGAGGCCAGTTTCTGAGGACCTTGAAGAGGGTGGCAGTAAAGTCACCTGCTTGCCTCTTTATTATTTTTCCTTTTTCGTGCACATTTCTGGTCTCATAGCTCAGACTCCAGGTGCTAGGGGGGAATGCATTTGGAATAACTCCAATGTTGGTGGTGCAGAAGCAATGTCCTCAGAGTTGGTCATGCCTCACAAATAAACTTCATTAGAAGTTGTTCCCTTCCCTTAGCTGGCCACACCCTCCCTCCCTCTGCCTCCTTAGCAACAAGCCAGGGGCAGTAGGGAGGGTGATTGAGAAGGCAAATTATCTTTAGCTTCCTGCAGGCTCTCAGAGCAAACAATCCCGTGGTCCTGACTAGCTTGGTAATGTGCTACCAATGCAGCATACCAAGTTCACTGGCCAAAACCTGGATTTCCTGTAGGCTAGGCAAAGAGCAGCTCTGTAACCTCCTTAGTTTGCAGTCACTGCAGTTCACAGCTGCTGCAGTCCGCAGACCGCTATTTGCTCCATAGGTGGGGGAATGGGTGCCTGCTGCTGCTTTAGCAGCTCTACTCATGGGATTTTTCAGCCAGGTGGGCCTCCTTTCCTTCACTTCTCTCTCTTCTTGGTGGTGTCTCACCTTCCCCTGGTGTCCTGAGCCCCAGAGCAGCCCTCCAGACAATCTCTGCCTGTCCTCTAGCTATTTTTTCTGGGAGAAAAGTGATCCCTCTGCCTCTCTAATCCTCCATCTTCCTGGAAGTCCAAAATAAAAAGTTTTTTTCTAAAAAAAGAATGTATACAGCAGCATTGAAAATAGTAGACAAAAACTGGAAAATTCCCAAATATACATCAGCAGTAAAATGAATAAATACATTAGGGAATTTTTTTTTTTTTTTAACCACAGAATACCAAACAGCAGTGGAAATGAATGAACTACAGCTATATGCATCAATATAGATCAAAACAGAAAGTCACAGAAGAGTTCATATAGTATGACTTTAATAATATAAAGCTAAAAGGCAAGCAAAACTAAACATATAATTTAGGAATGCATATATAGAGGTGAAACTCAAAGAAAGACAAGGCAATGACTAACACAGAATTCAGGGCAGTGGTTTGCCTTAAGCTGAGAGGAGGGAGAGGTTGCAAGTGGGATACCACACAGCATTTCTAGTATCGCTAATATTCTATTTCTTAAATTGGGTGGTGGGTACCAGGAGTTCATTTTATTATTGTTTTTTTTTTTTTTTTGAGGTACCAGGGGCTGTGTCTTGAAACCAGGACCTTGTATGTGGGAAGCTGGTGCTCAATCACTGACACATCAGCTCCCCTGAGTTGCTTTTTTTGCTCGTTTTGCCTGTTGTTTGTTTTTTTTAGGAGGCACCAGGAACTGAACCTGGGACCTACCATGTGGGAAGCAGGTGCTCAATAGCTTGAGTCACATCTGCTCTCTTATTATTGGTCTTTAAATGGTACATAAACATTTTATAACTCTTTTTTTTCAATGTACTATGTATAACACAATAGAAATGCAGTAGAGGTAAGTTGATGTTGTATATTTAAGAGACTTGGTTTTGAACAATTTTTGCCAGTAGATGCTTGCCTGACTGACAGATTTCCTAGGAGAAACTGGAATTGGAAAGGAGCTTTCCTTCTGTCCATTTCCTGATAAATTATTAATGAAGTCCTGAGTTACAGAAGGACGCGTATGCTGAGCACATGGAAAGTGCTACATATTTCTGTTTCTTACCCAACTCTATCTCATATAAAAACTGAGAAGTAGGAAACAGAGGGCAGGACCAGACATTACTAGGTGCTTCCTCCTTGGATTCAGAATACAGGTGATGAGTGAGATGCCGAGCAGAGAAAGATCATAATATCCCAATACTACCACAGTTTTGACAAAAATAACTATTAAGATATTAACCTAACTATTGAATATACCACATCTGTGCTGGTGGTTTGAGTCTTTTGTGGACCCCAGAAAATCCTTACCTTAAGGTGAACCCATTCCTGTGCCTGTAAACCCATTGTAGATGAGACCTTTTGATTAGAATCTGTAAAGGGCCTTTGATAAGATTGCAGGACCCAGGGTAGGTCTTAATCCTCTTACTGGAGTCCTTGATAAACAGAGGACTAAAAAGCTGCAGACATAGAGAAAAAGCCGCAGAGATGGGGAGAAGGAACCCAGAAGCTCAGAGAGGAACCCAGGAGAAAAGAAGCTACAGATGGAGCAGGTTCTCACTGCTGAAGCAATGAGACCTGGAAGAGAAGCAGATGCCTCCATGTGCCTTGACATGTAAGAGAGGCTCCGGGATTGCTGGTCTCCTGATGATGCCTTGATTTGGACACTTAGCCTCAGAACTGAAAGCTTTAAACCTAATAAATTCCCATTGTAAAAGCCAACCTATTTCTGGTATATTGCTCCCAGCAGTCTTTAGAAAACTAAAAGGACTCCCAAAAGTCTACAGGTAGTGTCAAAGGAAACCCTCAATGCCTGTCTCCTAGTTAGAAGTCATGGCAAAAACATTAGGCTTGAGATGCTATGGAAAGACCTTTGACCAAAGGAGGAAGCTCCTAGTATAAGTTGTGCTATATAGCACCAAGAAGATTTCTAAGGGGTCTGTTCAGATCAGCTGCTAAGAAAACGAAATGGCTATGAAAATAGCTTGTTTTAAACCACACTTCAAATGCTATCAATATTTGACTTAAAATAATTTATTATATGGTTATGTCCTGGTAAAAAAAAGTTTTAATTTCAGAGAATGTGATTTACACATTTAGCTTTCCATGAAAGCATATTTTCTAAGAGAAACAGGTTTGTTCTACGGTTCTGTGCTATCAAAAAAATTTGAATGTGCCATCAATCGGTGACACAAAGAACATTCTAAAGAGGAACTTACTGAGTAGATTCAAGGAATGCCTGAGTCTGGCTGAGCATAACCAGAGCTGAGAATTCAGAATGGACCTCTTTGATTCCTTGCTGTGTTTTGGGGGTGGCTACATTTCTCAAATTGGCATGCAAAACCAAACCCCAGAGGCAGGGCCATTGCCTCTGACAGTTCCAACACAGGCTCTGCAGTGCACACTCCACAGGATACCATTCACACAATCTATGAGGAGAATGGTGTCCCCTGAAGTTGGGAAGCACTGTGCCCCCCCCCATAGGTGTGTGGCACTGAGCAAAGAGCCACTCAAGTGTCATAGGATAATCACTATCCCTCCTCCTGGAACATTAATTGTGTCCATTTGTAGTAATTCAAAACATTATTTTTATATTAAAACAAAGAAAGCCATGTTTTAGTTATATACGTGGGATTCAGTACAAAATTCACATCAGCTAGCAAGAAATTTCATGTTTTCAGTGAGCCACGTGGGGCTACATACTCAAATCCCTTGGAACCAGCCTCTGAAATATGTAGTTAATCTCTGACATTTAAGAGGAGATAAATTCTTACTATAAATAAAAAATTACCATTGATTTTCCTGTTCATCAATATAACCAGAATGAACCCAGGGATCCAGATTTTAACACAGGATTTTACAAAACAATAATAATACGATCATAAAGAATTGGAAAGATTAAATGCTAGAATTATTGTTTCTTTAGTAGCCATATTATACCCAACCTATACATTGATTCTAGTTAGACTGGTAATAATATTAACTGTTTATATGTTGTTGACTTCTGCTATTATTCATCTGGCATTAAGCCAAGTCAATTTGCATTGACAATTATTTAAATGCATCTAGCCATCTGGGAACATAATCTTGAATTAAGAATCTTTAAGATACAAACTAGATATAGTTTTACAATGGAAAACTATGCAACCCACAAATTCATGCCTTTCATAGAAGAACATGCTAGAAGCAAGCTATAAAATGGTATGTGCAGATGGATAACATTCTTGAAAAACATGCGAGTACATGCACTTAATACTAAAAGGCTATACACCCAAACAATGAAGTGCTTATTTTCAAATGGAAAGCCATTTTAATTTTTTTTTCTCTTTTGTGCTTTTTTTGTATTTTCCCAATTTCCTGCATTTTGCATCTATCACGTTGGAAATAATAATTAAAAAAACTATAATGATATAAGTGAATATACCAAGTAACAGGAATATTTTTGGGTATGAAAAACAAATACAACTATACCTGTGAACAGGACATCTCCACCATCTAAGGTTGCATTTTCATCTTTCATCTCTATTATATTGAGCTGAAGTTTTTCTAATGCTTCTTTCATCATATCAACCTGTTGAAAAGAAAATCATTCAGATGAATATCCTACCATTTCCTAAAAAGAAAACCAGCCATCTAAAACTTTTGAACAGCAGATCACACTTACTCATGTGTGTACATGTGCACATATACACACATGCTTGTAAACATATGTGGTATAGTGAAGGACCAAACCTTTTTAATTTTAGAGAGGAAATTATGTTAGAAGTTGTCCAATTTTATCCCCTTCTAGTCTAAGGTTGAGTCAATATAATTGTCCCTTTCTCTACTGGAGGCTAAGTTAGGACCCATGAGTCAAGAAAGGTGGGGGGCATGGTACTCAATATCCTACCCTTGTCCCAAAGTATAAGAATTAATTTTAAACCTTAAGTCAGTCAGTCAGCAAGTCAGTCAGTGGGAATTACATAGATGGAGGGCAATATGTGGAAGGAACATCAATGACAATAACTAGTAACTTGAAATCTCAACCCTTAGGAGAGTCATATATATAGTTTGAATATATAAAATATATATTCAAATATATTTTAAACATGCACGGCTTCTCTACAAATTGGAACTATTATTTAAGTTTATACTCCAACTTTTAAAACCCAGATGACTAGATTGCAATCAAACCAAAGAAAATTTGAAAATGAATTTCAGGGACTTTCTATAATCCAGGGTGTGGTCTAAAGCACAGACTAGTAGGGAACATTTCTAGTGAGGTTCACTTTAATACAAGAAAAATAAAATTAAGGTGTAACAAATGCTCTTTGAAGTTCACAATTTAATTCAAGTCCTTCCAGGTTCAGCAAAACAATTTTAAAAAATTGAAGGTCTGTGTAACCTCTAACACAGTGAAGACATAAATTGAGAAGAAGTGAATAGGGGCTATGGGCAAAATAAGAGATCATATGAACACAGAGCACTGGGAAAAGCAGGTAGTTCTGCCAAAATACACCATGCTCAGTACACACAGTGAATTGTCAATGAGGAGTTTAGAGACAAATATAGCAGAGTAACTTGTAAAGCAATAAAAATATGGAAATACTTTAACAAGTCTGACATTCATGCAGACTCCAACATTAAAGAAGATACAAAGTAAAATAAATATATCATCTCATCCTTGTCCTGGAACTCATGTAAAAATTCCACAAACCAGAGTGACTCAGAACAATAAAAAATTATTTCCACAGATGAAATAGTCAATGTTGTAATGAATACAACTAATGACCTCTTTTAACAGCAGAATAGGTCCTTCTGTGTAACGGGAAGTGGAATTATTGCTATAGTATAGAAAAGAAGCAAAACAACATTTACCATGACTTGCTGGGCTACAGTAAACCCAGGAAAACAACTATTTCCTTCTGGCATCTTTGCCTCTGTGTCCATGGAAAATACAGCAAGAAAGATCAAGAGAATTGAGCTACTGTTACTTTTTGCTACTACTATTCTGAATAGTAATTTAACATTTACATTACAACTTAATATTTCAGAGATTACTAGGAATTCAGCAATAACATGGACTTTGGTCTGAAAAGTTTATATGTAACATCTCTACCCAGGAAATTTATTCAACTTTTAAGAGTTTAAAACAGAAGTAGGGAGGCTACTACATACCAGTTTCAGATACACTATGTTTCCTTAAAAGTTCTATGCCTTTCAAAATTAAGGGTTTAGAGGACAAAATGTCTGTGGTTTCTTAAAAGTTTAAACAGCTGCCCTGACATTAGAAAACTGGCTTTTGTGCAATGGCAGTGGTTTTTTTTTTTTTTTTTTTTTTTTTTTTTAACATTCAGTCACATCTATATAAACAAAGTCATCAGGACAGTTATACCACAGACATTGGTGATAGATAGTATGTTACTTTCATAGTTAAGGCATGGGCAAGTTTAAACACTTTTTAAACATCAAGTAAACAGTGTTGAGAATTGCAGGACCATATGGCATCAGATCGACAAGGCTAACCTCAGGGAGATTTCTGGGGAAGCAACAGGGCGGCTGTCCACTGTGAACCGCATACTCTTGGCACAGGGGTTCCAGTGAATCAGACAAACTCAGCTGCAAACAGGCCCAGTGTTGCCTTTACACATGCGCCCACAGCAAGCCAACGCTTCAGGCAGTCAGAACACTAAATATAACTATAGGAATGGGAATTTTTACAGGAAAAGATCCAAACCATGAACCTTCAAGAAACTGCCCATTCTGTGGTTACACAGCCATGGTTAATGTTGATTTAATTAACTTTTAAGAGGGGGTTAAAAATACGACCAAACAACACAGCCACCTTTCATTGAGACCTTAACCCTGCAGAATGGAATGCAGAGTTACTCAAGATGGAGAGAAACTACCAGAACAAACAATATTAATTCCAAAGGTTGAGCTGAATGGGCCTATTTTACCCCATGAAATTAGTAATATAAAGGGTAAACTAGAGAAATGATCTTAATTAATTTAAATCTTACCTATATAAATTTCCATATTCTATTCTAGGGATTTAAAAGAACTTCCTTCCATTCCTTTTGACTCGCTATGAATTTTTTTTTTTTTCAGATTTATTTATTTCTCCCCACCTCCTCGTTGTTTTGCGCTTGCTGTCTGCTGTCTGTGAGTTCTTCTGTATATGCTTGTCTTTTCTTTAGGCGGCACCGGGAACCAATCCTGGGACCTTCTGGAGGGGGAGAGAGGTGTTTACGCTCTGGCGCCACCTCAGCTCCCTGGTCTGCTGAATCTCTTATTGTCTCTCTTCTGAGTCTCTCTTTGTTGCATCATCTTGCTGCACCAGCTTTCTGTGCAGGCCAGCACTCCTGCGTGGGCCAGCTCTCCGCTAGGGCCAGCTCACCATGCAGGCCAGCTTGCTTTTCACCAGGAGGCCCCGGAAATTGAACCCTGGACCTCCTATATGGTAGACAGGAGCCCAATCGCTTGAGCCATAGCTGTTTCCCTTGCTATGCATTTTTATTTCACTTTTTTACTTTATACTCCCATTTCTTTCTGCCCCATCTTTTTTTTTAATATATTTTTTATTTTTTCTTGAAGATACTTAGATTACATAAAATGTTACATAAAAAAATATAAGCGATTCCCATATGCCCCCCACACCACACCTCCCACTTTTCCCCACATTAACAACTTTTTTCATTAGTGTGGTACATTCATTGCAATTGATGAACACATTTTGGAGCACTGCCACTAATGATGGATTATAGTTTACATTGTAATTTACACTCTCTCCCACTCAATTATGTAGGTTATAGATTTATAATGGCCTGTATCTGTCGTTTCTGCCCCATCTTTTCTCCTCCCATCCTTTATGACTCTTTTTCTGGCTACAGTGGGCTCTGGCCACTTTTAATGCTTCTGGTCATTCAACCCACACTTCTTTTTCTTCAACAGCTGGTAATTGAGGTAACTGTCTTTTCTTTTTCTTATCCCTCTTTCCCTCTCTTCCCACTCACACTGGGGAGTGTCAGGATAGTATAGAGTTATGATCAAGAGCATGGGGTTCAAACCCTAGCTCTGCTACTTGTTAGCTGAGTGAGCTTGGGTTAACTTTCTGAGCCTCAGTTTTCTCATCTCTAAAATGGGTGCTTATTCATAATAGTATCAACTTCCTAGGCTCCCCCTGATCATTAAATACATGTAAAGCACTTAGCACAGAGCCTGGCATGTAGTAAATGTTCAATAAATATTAGGTATGACTTTCATTTTGATAAACTCCAGCTTGTGCACACCCAATGACAAATACCTGTGTTATGCAACTGATCTGCAAGAGAAAAGTGGTTGCTTTTTCTTGCATTTGGACAAGTTTCTCATGTTTTACCACCTCATGACAGATCCCATCTGCTTTCCAGTGAATTAAAATTACAATCTTTTCTGCAAAGCTGGTGCAAAGATAGAGCACATACACTGAACACACATTTAAATTTAAATCATTTAAATTTCATTCCCTTCCAGCTCCTAGAAGCTGTCAGCTATGTGGTAGATTTCTTGAATGATCTCTGCTTTGAAACAATCCTCTGGAAGCACGGCCTAACGTGGGAAGAAAGCCTGTCTGGTAAGATGTCCCAAAGGACTCAAAAGACTGTCAGCCAAGATGATCTAGAATGATGATACTGACTGAGGATACCACCGTGCTAACCGACCCAAGCAATAAAGAACTGCCCTCTCCTCAATGCCTGATCTCCTTTTCTTACTTTTTCTGTTTACTCTCTTTTTACTTTCTTTTATGGCTCTCATTTCTCTCCCCTGATTTGTCTTATCAGGTTTACATCGTCATTGTGATTTCTCATTTCACCCCTTTTGGGTCCTCATGTAAGTGGAAAGAACCCAGGATATGAATGCTAGCTCTACCACTTATTAGCTATGTGATTTGTGAGGAGTTAACCTCTCTGAGCCTCAGTTTCCTCATCTTAAAACAGGGAAATGTTTTCTCTCTAACAGAGATCATATGAGTAACAGATGACATAATGCAAGTAAAGCACTGAAGCTCAATGCCTGGCACATTGTGCTCAAAACCATACCGTGCTGTACTATTATTTTGCCCTAAAGAAATAAAAGATATTTATACCACTTTCAGCATTAAAAAAATCTTTTGAGCCCAACTCTTCTTCTCTTCTTGCAAAATCTCTCCCAAACCCCCAATATAAAAAACTCAATTTCCATAATATAAAACAAGATCAATAAAAAACCTTAAAAACTTTTACTGAGAAGCTGTATTCACAATATCTTACAATAGCACTGTAATTAGCATAATACACTTGACTTAGATGTCAATATTTTCCAGTTAACCCTGTCCAAAGTTTATTTTTGCTGCATATTTTCAATAATGCCCATTCTGAATATTTCACATATTCCTGATGGACTTTCTGAATGCGCTCATGAAGCCTGATGAACATTTCTGTGCCATGGCTCCAGTAAGAATTTGCATCAACCTCTACTTGCCGAGCCTCTTTCCTTAGCTGCATCTGCTCAATGGGCTTCCAGAAATCCTAACTACAAGTGAGGTTCTTGGACTTGGCCTGTTGGCTGCTGACAGGTCTCAGTCACCCACAGCTGTACTGTGCAACTACAAACTGTGCTATCACCACTACATTTTCAATGCCCACTTAAAATTTCCTAGTTCCCTTTATAAGAGGTTTAAAATTATACTGTCATCCTCTCTGTATTCTTATCTAGCTCCAAAGAGTTGAATAGCAGCAACTTAGCTTTGCTCGTGGTGAGATGGTTTCATTTCCTTAACTTGTTGCTGATTTTGTTTTGCTTTTTAACTCCAAGTGTGACATGTAGATAATGCTGAGGAAACCACTTAAGAAGCTCATGTAATGTCTCCAGCATGTCAAGGTACAGCTGCCTTAGAACTTGATGACACATCAAAGTCACTTCTATTGTCCCTGGTCACACTAAAAAGGCCACATTGCCCTTCTCTATGCCACTTTAATCTTCTTTGCTACTCAGCACATCTTTGGTCACTGTGGCCACTTGGACTAGTATATTTCACCAATTTTACGACAATGTTTAACTCATATATTCTCTCATTTGGTCAACGTTTCAGTTCAACAAACACTTAGTGGATGCCAATTTTTTTTTTTTTTTTAAACCAGGCTACAGAGATTAAAACATCATAGCCCCTGCCCCTGGGTAGCTCACAATCTAGTGGGGGCAGATATACTTTATGACTACATAGTGACGATACAATGGAATATCTGTTGTGATGCTCACAACTCCGCAAGTTAGAAAGGGTGTGCATTAGTATAACCATTTTACATATAAGTAAACTGAGGCTAAGGGAGGTGACCTGTTTAGAATCCAGACCTCCTGAGCCCATCCCCATGTTTATTCCACAGTGTGATTGCAATTCTCCTGAGGTCTCATCATAGAGCACAGACCACATCAAAATCAGAGCTCATACCTGCTTTCCAACTTTGTGCATTCAAGTACATTGGGCGCTGTGAGATCCCGTGCCAAGGTGACTGGATTCCTAATAAACCTTTATTGAGAAGCTATATCAGAAATGAGTGACATCGGCAAAGGTACCACACTAATGCAAAATGTTAATTATAGGGAAAACTGTGTGTGGGGGCGGGGGTATATGGGAAGTATTTTCTCCATGATTTTTCTATAAATCTATAACTACTCTAATGAGAAAATTAACAAAACATAATGAAAACACAAATTAGTGACATCTCTGCACATTAGGGCCTTAGGATACTAAGCATGATTAAGAACCCTAAGTAATGTGAACAGAATGTATAAAGCACAGTAGGACTGTTCACCAAGGGCAGCCTGCATATTAATTACCTCCCTTCAATTTTGGGTTGCCTTAGGTTTGGGCAGTGGTTCAGCTCCCTGGTCTGCTGCGTCTCTTATTGTCTGTCTTCTGTGTCTCTTTTTATTGCGTCATCTTGCTGTGCCAGCGCTCTGAGCAGGCCAGCTCTCCGTGCAGGCCATCTCACTGCTCAGGCCAGCTTGCTTTTCACCAGGAGACCCTGGGAATCGAACCCTAGACTTCGTATATGGTAGATAGGAGCCCAATCACTTGAGCCACATCTACTTCCCATAATTCAGTCTTAAACCTCCTTAAATAAAAATACACTGGAATCTTTTCTCTATACTTTGATTTTAGGACAAAGTTCTTAGAAGCATATAGATAGTATTGATAATAGCAAATAATATTTATATAGTCTTAGTATGTTCCAGGCACTTTGCTAAGAATTCATATTTAACTTATCTAATACTCATAACAAGATGAAGCAAGTATAGCATTGCTGCTATATGAGGAAACTGAGGTACCAGTAGGAAGATAAATTGCCCAAGGCATCATAGTGGGCAACGAGCAGAACTGAGATTTGAAATTAAAGAGATCTGCTCTGAAGTTTGTGTTCTTTTCTCTATAATATCGTCATTAAGGAAAAAAATAAGGTATCTACTATTCAGTCAAAGGAAAATGAATGTTAGAATGAATCTGAGGAGCTATGCCTTTGAAAAACAGATTATGTTCACTCTCATTTATTTATCTGGACAAAAAGGTAGAATCTTAAACACTCTGGAGGAATGAAGGAACAGAGGCTACAAACTGCAGATTTGGTTTGGTTTCTAAAGATCCTAATTTCTGCTTTCCCAAGCATATATAAACTAAGGTTAATGAATTTTGGGAGACTCTACTTCATCCTTCCAATTTCTAGATCAGATTATCAGAAGGAGTTAATTGTGGAAAAATCTTTAAGCAGTTAACAATGTATTTTAAATGCAGTGAGATTATAAAAGCCTATGGACATGCAGACACACTCCAAACCAAGGCGCCACAAACACTTCAAACCAATCCAATGAATTTAGAAAGGTGACAAGGGTTTCAAGTTATCAAGCAGAGTCAAGTATATGTCATTTATCCTGTGATTATTTTGGGAACTCATGATACTTACAGGATTATCAAAATGAATGAAATATTGATTGTGTTTGTAAACTGGTCTGTTCCTCTGGGCATATTAGATTGTATTAAATTCAGAGGTTTCACTTTTATTTGATTAAATTATGATTAGGGCTTTGATTGGGTCAAGTCAGTAGGACGTTGAATCCCTGCCCCTGTGGTGGGCGGGGACTCACAGAGAAAACAACACCGCAAAGGAGAGTTTTAGTTTTGATGCTGGAACCCTGGGGAGAAAGCCAAACCATTCGCCTGATAGTTTAGAGCTGGCCTTATGGAGAGAGCAGAGCAGCTGAGCCTGAAAAGAAACAAGCCCCGGGAAAAGAGGTGAGCCTTTTGCCAGCTTATAGATGAGATCAGAAGAAGCTAGACCCACAGAGTCTTAACAGGGAAAGAGGAAGTCTGAACCCTCAGAGACATCGCCCGCCATCTTGTTTCAACACGTGGCAACAGACTTTTAGTGAAGAACTAACTTTGAGTTGAACTCTTTAAGGCCTTGTAACCGTAAGCTTCTACCCCAAATAAATATCCTTTATAAAAGCCAACAGATTTCTCGTATTTTGCATCAGCACCCCTTTGGCTGACTAATACAACCATTTCATTCATTTTCCTTTTATTGAACTTTTGAAATAATAACTATATGAATAAGATCTCTTGAAACATTTCCCACAGACTGTTGAAAAATCCATTGCATTTTTTTCCCACTGATTTCTTGGATTTTTGAACTTACTGATTTATTTCTAGTGACAAGTTCTAAAACTTGAACAGGATATTTAGCTACTTGGTTTCCTTTTTTGTAAAAATGGGGGGCAGAGCTCTAAAAGTGAGGTCATTTCCATCTCTAGAATTCTTAGAGTTGTAGTCTCAAAACAATTTTTGGTATTCATAAATATGACCCTAACTGTAGTCCTATTTCCTTCCCAAAGAGTTTACTGAAAACATCCCAGATGGTTATTCACGAGCAAAGGAGTACAGTGTTTAACCAAATGCAATAAGAAGCAGGAGTCTAGGTTTATGTATGGATAGGGGAAGGGGAGGGTAAATCCAAAAGTGGATTAAAAAATCCCCAAAGGGTGGAATCCCTCAACAATGAACAGAAGGATTTTTGCTGCAGTAGGAAAAACCAAATCTAGCAAACACTGTGTGTGAGTGTCATGTCAACACTAATTTATGATATGCATATTTTATATTTTTTGGAGTAAACTATCACAGTTTCTCCAAGGCTGCTAATTAACTGTCAAAAGTGAGAATAGTTATAATACATTGAGCATCTATAATGCCTTTTCCGTGAGAAGATAGATGTCAGGTCCTGCTTAGTTCCTGACCTCTGCTTACTTTCTCATCTTCACATATTGTATAAGATATGGACTTTGTCCCTACCCAGTTCCCGGGATTAATCTTGACCTGAGAAAGGAGGGCCTCACAAGATGAGAAAGGAGGGTCAATTCTCTGAGGCTCAGCATCAACTCATTCTTTCTGCTTTGTCCTACTCCAGGCCATGTAACAGGGCATTGCTTTGGTTCTCTGCCCTGGAGTCTTTTTCTAGTAACTTATTCCAGTCCCTTCCAATGAGTACAGGTCCTGCTCTGTGCTCCTCCCCAAGGATGTGAGACTCGGTCTTACAACTCAGCACTGTAGGTGGGCTTTCCAGATGCCTACTATGTGTAAGATCCTTGTCATCTCCTTCCATTTCCTCAATTCAACATACAATCAGTATCACCAAGGCGTACAGAATCTATTTAACTACTTGGAACTCCAGTCCCATTTTACAATTTTTATGCCACAGATTTATTATCATTAATAAGTAAAATTTGTTTATTTCTAAGTGCCAAACATCACATTAAGTGATTTTACATGGATTTTATCATTTAATCATCACCACATCCCATCCAAGTACTTTCCAGTCTAAGTCAGTCATGGTAATTCCATCCCTTTTGCCAGGGACTGGTGCACATGACCCAATTTTGGCCACTGAGGGAGAAGTCTGTTGAGAGGTTTCTGAAGCCAAAGAAAGAAACACAATTCTTCTTCCTTTGGACATTGTCCTGTCTGAATGTGGTGCCTCAAACTGGGGCTGGTCTGAGAACATGTCCATCACCAAGGATGGCAAAGCAGGGTGATAGAAAGAACCTGGGCCCTTGATGACACTGTTGAGCTGGTGAATCAACCAACCCTGGAGTCTAGGAGTTCTTGATATATGAGATTTTACATTTCCTTAATCAGTTTGGTTGAGTTTTCTATTAGCTGCAGCTAAAAGCACATAACAAAAACGACAGGTAGTATCCAAAAATTCAATAACAAATAGACCACATTACTAAAACTCATTAAATTCTGATGTAGAAACAACTATTAATAGGGGTTTTTTTCTTTCCCTAGGAATACACCATGACATGCCATTCCAAAAATTACACAGTATTTTAATTGGTAATCTGCTATTTTGGCTGCTAAGAATGTTAATCAAATGCCACTTATAATACTAAGACCATCTGCTTATAGAAAATAATAATTTGTAAAACCAAAGGATCCCATGAAGTATTATACTGCTTCAATTCTGTAGATAGAGCACAATTATTACAGCTCCATATGTCAGGGTTGGAAGTTCTGATACTCTTTTCTCTGACCAGTGCTTAGTTGTAGAGGACATGTGGTATCTAGGAAGGGTTAGACAGAGATGCAGACTGGAAAACAAACGGGACCAGAGTACACAGGAAAAATCAAAATGATTCTTGCAAAACTGGGAAAGATCCTTTCTCATTCTCTGGAGGAATCATGATGACAGGGTTCCAGATATGAAGTCCTCTCCATAAAAATGTCCTCATCACTACAAGACAGTTCCCCAGAAGAAAGATGGAAGTGATGTTTAGTGTTTTAAATGAAAAACAAGGCAGGAATTCTGCCGGTCTTGTCAGCTCTCTTGACACAGAATGTCCTAATTCAAGTAGTCCATTTCCTTATTGATGATAATGACACAATATATGTGTTGAATGTCAAAGAGCCACTGACATTCTGTCTGCAGAGAACAAATAAAAACATGATGTATCACAAATACTAAGTGAAAATAAGTATCAGCTGCCAAAAGGCATGCAAAATTTAGTATGTCAAAAACTAGGGTAGTGACAGGTTTCTAAAATTTTGAACTAATTTTCCCGAAAGTTGAGAAGCATAAAATTTTGCTGTGCATGCCAACCAAAATAAGCACCAGACATAGGTCTTGAAGTGTCCATAATTTTCTGTGAATTCAGAGAAGCTACATGCTGCCATTTATGAAGTCATGTTTACTTAAAGTATGAGAAATCTCTTATACATGTTCTGGACATAATTGATACATTGTAGGCATTGGAAGGCCCTGGTAGCCTTCCAACAGACCCTGGTCCCCATCCCTCCCCAGACCCTGGCTTTGTTAGATGTTTCCCCATGTGCTCCCATGATCCTCAGGGCATTCTGCTAACAAAAGATGTGGTCTATAGTAGACTCTACATGTTTACTGAATGAAGAGCTTAACCTTGCAAGTCAGATACAATTTCTATGAATGTTATAAACAATTTAGGTGTAGGGCAAAAATATCTACCACGTTCAACTAAGGCAATAGCCACAGGGTGGGTGTCTTCTAGCACCTCTTAACAGCATTTCAGGGGTGAGCAGTTTCATCTTTATTTCTAAAGTGGGAAAATCACTCTTGACCTATTTGTACCAATAATGACTCACTGCCACTTTTCTCTTTACCTTCTCCGATAATCTCATTCATTTTACCTAGCCAGTTAACGAACATTTATTCAGCACTTTTAAAGTACTGAGTATTGTTCTAGGCCCTGGGAATATATCAGTGAAGAGAGAAAATCCCTGCATATATTCTTATAGGGATATGGGAGGATAGACAATAAATAATAAACAGAAAAAATATTAGACAGTAGTAAGTGCTATGCAGAGATTTAAATCAGGGGATGTGACAGAAAATGAGTTGGAGGTTGCTATAGATTTAGAGGTCAGGAACAGCCTTCCTCAAAATGTGACTTTGACCTGAGACCTGAATGACCAAAAGGACCAACTCTGCTCCATCAGGGAGAAGAATGTTCCAACAAGAGCTAGTGCATAGGCCCTAAGGGAAGAACAAACAACTTGTTCAAGGAACAGAAAGATGGCCAGTATGGAGCTAAAATGAAGAAAGCAAGGGGGAGAGAAGTACCAGACAAAGCTAGGGATGTGGAAAAGGGCCAGATCATACAGAACTCAGTAAGAAAGCATAAGAGGTTGAAATTTTAAGAGGGATGGGAAGCTACTAGAGAATTGAAGGAGGGGAGTGACATAATTAATTTACAAAGATAATTCTGGCTTGCTGCTTTGTGGAAAATGGTTTGGAAAACGAGTGGAAGCAGGGAAATAAGAGGTAACTGCAATAGTTCAAGTGAAGGATAATGGTGGCTTGGACTAGGGTAGTGATAGTGGAGACAAAGAAGAGTGATTGGATTTGGGATGCATTTTGAAGGGAGAGTTAACATGACTTATATGTGGAGGTGAAGAAAAGAAAGTAATCAAGACTATTTCTTAGATTTTTGTCTTCAGCAATTGGGTGAATGCTGGTACCAATTTTCTGACACAGGAAAGAGGGGGGTTGAGAGAAGCAAGTCTAGGGAAAAAATCCTAGAGTTCTGTTTTGACCATCAGAGTATGAAATATCTTCTAGATGTTCAAATGAAGATGCCAACACATTTGCATATACTAGTCTGGGACTCTGGGAGGTAGTCAGAATTAGAAATAAGCTTTGGGAGTCATGACATATAAATGGGATTTAAAATCATGGGGCACTAGAAGAACTATATCAAACTGTGGCCTGCAGGAAGTGATGTGAGAAATCCTGCCTGTTCAGTCCTCTTAACAATAATATTCCAAAAGAGAGCCTCCAGGAGACAGTTTGATCCATTGCTGTTGCAAGGCATGGAAGCTGTTTACAGCAATGGATGCAAAAACTCCCCTTTGGCAGGAAGGAATTACTTAATGAACTATTTATTCATTATGAGTACATAGATACTACCAAGATAAAAGGTCTGGAAATACATAAATGGATTGTAATGAACTCTCAGGATATAATAGGTATGTGAAGACTTCAAGTGCTACTTCTTGCCAATTGCCTGTACAGAAGACAAGCAGAATTTTATTAAACAAATCAATGAACTAAGCTAAACTATAGGAAGAACAATTTTCAAACATGTTTTAAAGCAGTAGGTCCAAATACATTTGCATCATAGCACCACAGAACTGAAAAAATACATGGTATATGAATTAAAACACATTCCTATTCACTTATTCAAGTAGGTTCCCCAAAGATCTTGACTGAGCAGCCCTTCATTAGAATATCCTAAAGGACTGCTGCATGTGATTAAAATGAGTAATACTGAATTTCCTTAAAAGATATTGTAGTTGCTTAACATTTCACCATTCCAAACAAGCCTTCTCCACAACTGGTGCAAGTTGGTGCTTTTTTGGCTATACCAACTGTGTCCAGTGTTTGACACAATATGTAAGATCTTTTTTGGCATGCTGGTAATTATTTTTTTGGAATGTTGATGTTTAGTTTTTCCTTCCTCATCTTGGACTTTTTTGGGTGCCGTTATTAAAACTTTCATTAGAGATGACTGTGACAGGACCCAGTCAAGATGAGCAAAGTACATAGTGATTAACTCTGGGAAGTTGCCTTCTGATTCTAGGCTACAGTGTGGCAAAAGATTCTGTAAATATTCACCCTTTGTCATAGGTTCAAACATTTGCTTCTTTTGGAGCTTATTTAAAATACATTAGTGAAAAAATACCAGCTGAATATTTTTATGCTTAGGGATATTAAGTAAAGGTTTATTTCCAACCGTGCCTGTACAAAATGGCTAGCTTCAAGAAACTGTCTTTGGTTTTGACAGTTGTCCATGTTCTAACATGGTCATGGTGACAAAAATAGTGAATTAATCTCTCGTGTCTGTTACCAAATCCAGGCAGCCTCGGCTGAACTGAGATGGGCACAGTTAATAATCTTTTCCTAATAGAAACATTTCATTCAGTGTTTTACCAAGGAAAACAATCATCTGGGCTAATGAGTTTTGCCTTTCCCAAATTAATTTAGAAAAATCCAGTAACTTTCTTGCCCTTTTAGTTTCTCATCTTAAAAAATATATATATTTTAAACTTATCACTAAGGACTAACTAATTTTAAACTAAAACATTAATTTGAGGACTGTCCACTAAGAATCTAACACAGAAGGGACTTCTTATCTGGTTTTGAGTAATTTTCAAATTAATGCCATGAAGATTCCCTTCTTATGAGGCACAGCATGATGAAATTAGCTTCTCATAAATGTCAGTGCCCTATTTATTGTCTTTGCCCTTGAACCAGGGCTCAGCTGGCTAGGATCCATTGTCTCTCAACTAGATTTATTGTGGATCAGATGCATTCCATTTCACAACAGGAATGTGCTTATTATAAATACACAAAGCTTAGCGTCTAACAAAGCACACAATCTGTTGGCAAAAACAAAAAACAAAACAAAACAAAAAACCCAAAAAACATGCAACACTTCATTTAATGGTGGGTATAGTTTGTAAAGTGTTTTGAACTAAATTTAATATCATAAGTTGATACTCAAATCTTGAAAGAAATCCCCCTTGAACACAGTTCCATCTATGCTGTCAGAACTAAATGCATTTAGTATTAGAGAAATATATGGCTAGAAGTATTTCTTATTGACATTATATAGTTAGCCAGATTTTCTTGTTGCTTCAGTTTCTCCAGGATATTACTTCAGTAACCTGGAAAAGTAAACCAACTCTTTCAGGTCTCCAGGTAACAATTTAACATATTGCCTTGTTAGTGATTAGTATTTGTGCTGTGAATTTAAGAGTATCCTATCCTTATAAATACCCAGAAAGAAACTGAGAGATATATCTAAAAACACAAAGAATGTGGATAAATTTAATAGTTAAAAAACAATGCAAAAAACTAGGATAACAATATTTTCTTAAGTATGCCTGTTAACAAAGGTTAAAAGGAAATATGCAAAAGTGGAAAGAGGTGTGGTTAGTTGGTAGATAATGGCTGATGCATCTCTGATGGAAGAAGGTAAAAGATACTTGGGACTCCACAGCCTGAACATTTAAAATTTCATCCATTGCCTACAACTATAGTAACCACTACCCGTTCTGGTTCCTAAGGCAGAGCTATGCAAGAGGACACAGCTTGCCAATACATGCTATTATTTTAAGTAATCGGATGAACTCTGGATAGGAAGACTGGACCACTTGTAGCTGCATTGCAAGGAATATTTTTTGCTTGAGTTATCAGCCCCTAGTTCACTTGTGCTTTACTCCACCCAGGATTTTATTGTTCGGGCCCCCTTCCTTTCCTGGGCAATCCCCTTGGACAGGACTTGAGAACACCCCAGCCTAGCTTTTGCTCTTGCATGGCCCATGTCTAGTCCATGCAAACACTTGCACATCCTTTGTCCACAAACTTTGGCAGTGCAGCTATGCCAACACAGGAGCACTCTCCTGGCCCCCTGGCTAAGCAGCTAGTCACCTGGCTTCTTGCCCTCTGGACCTCACAGACTGCTGTATGTGGTGTTTTATAACTGCAGGAAATATATATCAACTCTCTGAGAGGTCTCTTAAAGGCTCATTCATTCTCTCTGTACTTGAGGTGAAAGAGGTAATACGTCCCATGCCACACATTTAATGTAGAATGCAGATAAGTAAAAACAAAACCATTAAAAACCTCTGTATTCCCAACATCTGTAAGTAGATGCCACTGTTAATCTGTTATATAAACTTCCAGACTTTCTTATTATTTATGTTTATGAGAACATTTTTTGTTTCTATTATTATAAAATTATAATATAAGCATACACATTCCATGTTTAAATAAAACATGGGTTATTATAATGTCATTTAAAAGTAAATTTATACTGATTTAACTGAAATTGCCTTAAAGTGGATTTTCTAAAAAAGTACCTTCTGAAAACTGTCTTTTGCTGATACATTAAGTAAAGCTCCTTGTACTCAATTTCGGAATACTTCGAGACTTAACCCTAGGCAGAGTTTCAGATTGTTATGGTGGTAATAGAAATTTAGAACAACTTTATAAAACATTTAAATATTTAAAACAATACTTCAGGACCAATTAGGACAGGTGCTAAAATTTGATGATACAAAGCTACATCACAATTCACAAACATTTTCTTCTCTAAATAAACATGAACCAGAGAAGAGAAGGGATAAAACTAGAAATGTTTAGCTGCTAAAAAATAAGTTGTTCTGAGACATCAGTAACAATTTTATATGATCATCTATGTGATGGTAATAAAGTTTGTCTTGTGTCATATGCCAGGAAAGGAATCTTACAACCACAAATGATTAAATATTAAATGTTGGACAGAGAAAGGTCCTCTGTTCTTTGTGAATATGAAGAGCAGACCCAGAATGCACCTGGTGAATCCAGGCACTCATCATCTTGAAGACACCTGATATCCCATCATACTGGCCGAGGCTGCCAACTCCTTGTCCACACTGACTACATACCATGCACCCCATTTTATAACTAAAAAGGATTTGAAATTCATGAAGCTTGTTGAAAGCTCAACTGTCACATCTACTCATTCCAAAGTATATAGGAAAAAGCGTAGAACAGACATTTTGACTGAAGCTATTATTGTGCTTGAATAACCATATCCCATTAAATTGCTAATAAACCCACTAGAAGATGTCAATCTAATCAACCATCCTGTTGCATTCCTTTCCCTTTTATCAACTTGCTCAATTTCATTCTATGCAGCATTACTTTTCCTGTGCCCTTTATTCCCAGGTTGCCCAGAATTCAAAGCACTTGTTCAGCAAGTTTGTAATACAATTGAGTACACTATTACCAGAATTCTTTTGAGAAGATCATGGAAAAAGAAAATCAAACTTATTTTTGGGTCAATGACCAATTTTAAGGGAAACACACACTAAACCAGCTTAATGGAAAAGGTCAGGATCCATGAGGTATTAAGGAAAAAAGAAAAAAGAAAAAACATTCATTTCCACAATTTTCCGACATTCTTTAAAAACAAAAATAAGCCCAAGTATGGAATGGCAAGGTCCTGGTTCCCCTGAACTAATGGTGGTGAACAATACTACCATTCATAAGAAGTGAGAAAGCAAGGATTTTTCCTCAACACTGGGAAGTTGGAACTTCCTTTACCTTCATTTATTTATTCTGGAGTCCAAAACTGAACCTTATAAATCTTGAATTAGTCTCTCAGAACAAATGTTAACATAAAATTGATTAAATGCTTCAAAGTTGTTTTTTAACTAGAATAACTAATCAACTGTCTTTCCATTATAAATGGCACATTAAACCACTGTTGCAATAGGGTGTTAAATAATGAAAACATACAAAGTTGAATATATACCCTAAGAAACACACTATTTACACTGTTTACCCAAGACTGAACGAAATAGTTTTTCCTCCATTTAAAGATCAATAGAAAATGTATGATGGAAAAAAAAAATTAAAGTTAAGGGAACAAATGTCTTACTTTGAAATTCTTTAATCAAAAAAGGAGCCACTATTTTCCTATAGTTTTTTTTCTATTTACTACATTCATCTAAAAGCCTTAAAAGAATGGATAGGTCTCCCCAACCTCAGGGTACCAAAGGTTTGTCTCTAGGCAGTATTCCAATGAGTAGAGGTGGGATAACATTTATTTCCACATGACACCAGTTTGGAATAAACCGTCAACAAACCCAAAATGTTTTTTTTTTTTTCACCAGTAAAACCAAGCAGTATAAAAGTAAAATTCATTTCCTGTATTCTTTTCTGATTATGAAAATATTTGTGTCTATCTTCTTTAAGTGACCAAAATGAGATGTGGCAAAAGAGTTTTTCCTGCAGATTTCTCTTTCAAACACCTTAGTGAGAGCTAAAAACTAACTCTAAATTATGTACAAAGCCATGGCAGAGAGGAAGTAAATGTTAAAGCAACAATAATATGATTCAATAAAAATAAAATGAGTAATAGCCCCAATATAAAAGTTGTGAGATTACAGTAATTTCACAGTCCACAAGAAACAGCAAAACATGCCATTTATTTAACAAATATTTATTGATCACCTATTACATGTCAAAACTAGATACAGCTGTATGTGTGGTAAAATCCTGGACTGGAAAATTAAATGAAAAGAAACTAGCACAGGATATATAACTTATAGAAATATGAAATGTTAAAACAGAAGAGCTCTTAGCAGTTATGCAGATCAGAAGACCAAGTCCCACTAGTTTTATAGTAACTTTCCTAGTCATTCTGGCAGAAGCAAGACTAGAACCCAAGTCTTGGGAATTCCTATTTCCAGAATAACAAGATTCCTGACCCACTAGAAATTTTTTGGGATGAAAAATCAATATTAAGATTACAAATAAAAAGTTGTTTTTAAAAGTTCAAGGATAATGAATATAAACTATTTGTATATTAATTATTATATACATATGTATATTTAAATTGTCTTCTTAGGCTCCAAGTACAAATGGCTAGATTTCATTTAAATGTTCATATTTTGGGGGGTTTCACCTTTTCATGGCATAAATGAGGAACCATCTGCTATCTGATGGAATCCAAAGCCCACAGAGTAAATGTAGTGTAGTGCTGGGAGCCAAAAGTGAGGACAGGGATCCCCTGTGACATTATACAGACAGGCATATTTCTAAGCATTTCCACACAATGCAGAGTTGATGGTCCAGGTGTTTTTCAACTTTTATTGACAAGAAACTTTTTTAAAAAAAGCTAGACACAAAGGTTCTTTCAGGAAGCAGGACATCTCTCTGTCCTTCTCTCACATTCTCTGTCTCTGTCACACACACACACGGGCATGGGCTCACACACATGTACAATATACCCAGACATACTCAGTAAGAATTTTTTTTTGAGGTACCGGGGCTGGGGATTGAACCCGGGACCTCATATGTGGGAAGCTGGCGTTCAACCACTGAGCTACACCGGGTCCCCTGAGTTGGGTTTTTTGTTTGTTTTTTTGGAGGCACGGGAATCGAATCCAGGATCTCCTATGAGAGAGGCAAGTGCTCAATTACTTGAGCCACATCCACTCCCACTCAGTAAGAATTTTGAGCGATTTATTTGAAGACTGAAGATTTGGCTTCCCAAGTAAGTTTGACAATCTTTTTTCATTAATATTTGAAACCTGTTCACTTGAAGAACTGGAAAACATAAGTATAAACTATGACACAGTTTTTGTATTTGATCTCTAATTTCTGAGTAGCTGAACATTTCAAAAACGTATCTAAAGTGAATATGAAATGTGTCATATAAATGAAGCTTTTAATTGACTATGAGGTAATAAAGTTATTAGACTAATTTTTATAGGTGGCTTATTGTACTCCATTACATTATTTTAACCATACTTTGAGTATTGATATTTACAAAGGATGTAAATGAAAACCAATTTTGTTCAATATGTAGCGGTGGGTGTCAAATTTTGAAAACCAGAGATAAAAGAAGTTTCTGAGGGTGAAAGAAATCTCCCCTGTTAAAGGCAAGATAGAGCAGGTGCACACTATTAAGATGGAGTCATTTTATAAGGTCTCCTCTTCTCCTTAAAGGCTGTTCCTCATAATTCTCCCCACATATGCCAAATGCAAATCTCTGTGCACTTAGCAGGTGCCTATTAATTAAAATTTCTAATAACCTAAATGAAAGAGGATTGTACACAGCTTTAGAAGGCTTATAAAGAAAAGCAATAATTAGTACCCAGTCTATGGAGCCTGGGATTCTTTTTAGCAAGTAGAAATCCTGGCAATTGAAATCCCTATTCTGCAAACTAAGTAAGCATCCAGACAGCTGTTGTGACATCACCAAGCCAAGCATAACAGGAAAGGCTCCATACATTTATCTGAAACCCATAAAAAAATTTACAGTGACAAGTAAACAGAAAAGGCCACTAGAATAAAGCAGTCAAAATTCAAATTAAAAGAAAAAAGCTTCTAGAGGCCAATTTCAAAAAGCTTTTACATTCACCATTTCTAAATTTTATAATTAGTTTCAAATGTAAAGATATGTCTTAAATTGGACATACAGGTATGAAAAAAATGTGTTGAACTTAATCGACTCCCCCATTATCTGTGAATAAATTATCTGCACAATGATTTATCTGTTGCAGTTTTGGCATTCAGCCTCAATAGAAGCTTATATAGAATGGTGAGGGATGTAAGGGGCCTTATATAGAATTAGCCAATCCTTTTGTTTTCACAGATTAACAAACTGAAGTTCAATTAAATCCCTTGTTCAAATTCACCAGCTGTATCTGCATATTTCAGAGCTGTTGTTTTCTGCCTCTCAGGCCAGTGAGCAGTCCCCTTTCCCTCAGGTCCTCATCACTGCCCTCCCACCAACAACGGCTGCAACAGCTAACATTTAAAGATGGCGCCCTTCTGTCTGCTCTTCATGGATGACCTTATGTTCAAGCTTCATAACAAACTCATGAAGTATGCACTATTCTACAGAAGAGGAAACTGAGGCACTGAGAGCTTTTGTCACATGCACAAGAGATTGCCTTCGGAGCCACACCCCACCCTTGCTCTTAACCATTACACTAGAGTTGACTTTTCCCTTCTTTTTCAGGGCATCTGTTTATCTGAAATTCAGCCCGTGCTACACTGAACTCATCTTTTCCCCACACTTGCAGGCATGCTTACTTTCCAACTCACTTAATGTCCTCCCTGTCCTTAGTCACTTGGAACCTTGGAGTCATCTTTGACTCCTCCCTACTTCCTCATCATTCTCCATGTTTCTACCACTGCAAAGGCTCTTGAACCCATATGCACTGCAATTTCCTAACAAGGGCCTCATTCGCATTTGCCTGGACAATTACAAAAGCTTCCTAACTAGTCTCCTAATGGCTGGCCTCACCTTCTCCAAGTCATAATACACACTGTAGGCAGAGTAATTTTCCTAAAACAGCAATATCAATCAGTTTAAAAACCCAAGCTTACCTACACATTCACATTTGAAATTTGCTTTTAAACATGTAGTTTTTTTTTTTTTCTCGCAAATTTCTCCTTGAAACCTCAATTGTGTGAAGTTGGTAATATTTTCTCTGTTTAACAGATGATGAAACAGAGGCCCCGTAAGATTAAGTAAGGTGTAGTAGGTGATTTTAAAAACCACAAACTCAGTTTTGCCAAAATGTAACTTTATTTTCTTTTAACAGGCATATTTTCTAGAGATAGAAAACAATCCAAGTAAATGCAGTGATTAATTTCTCAGCCACTTTAGATTTTACCATGGTCAGATTCAGGTCCTTTCCCCTTCCTCTCCACCTCTTTTCTTTCTCCTCTTTCACAGACACTGAGAGTCACACTGAGTCCTGTGCTGGCGCCTGCCTAGATATACAATCATCCCACTGTGATCCTAGATTGTTGGTCACTGACACTGCCATAGCTGAAATGGCTACACTCTTGTTGCTCAGTTACATGGCCCATGTTGCCTTCTGTGGCCATATATTTTGGTCCCAACTATAAGGTCCCTTTGCATTATTGGTGCTCTCCCTATCTCTTTCTCAACAAACTCACCGTTGTGGGGATAGCTGCATGAGCATTCCGTCCCGGTTCTACATTACTGCATCCTGGAGTTCAGGAGAGGATGTTGGCTATTTCCACTCTACTGCAGCCTTCCCGTGTCAATGCTTGGGTTCTATGAGATATGAAACTCCCTGGGCTTTGCCAAGTGGAATCTTTGCATTATGTGTTAGCAGGGGATGGCACCTTTGATAGGAGGCACCTTTGACAGGAGAACTAGAGGATCAAAGTTCTCTCCCTCCATCACCTCAAGGAGCAGACAGGGTTCCCTTCTGCTTGGGAGTGGCTCCATCACTTACGTAACCTCTCTGAGGCTCAGCTTTGGCACACCTGGGATAATAATATGTTTGGTGAGGATTAGAAGTAATGTAGATAGAATATCTAGAAAAGCGATTAGCCCAATATTTCTTACTTACAATTCCAAAATCCCAAAGTTCTGAAAACCAAGTATGGCAGTCTGATATTATTTATGAATTCCAAAAAGAGATATAGATTGTGCTTGTAAACTGGTCTGTTCCTCTGGGCATGATATCCCTTTGATTGTATTAGATTCAGCTGAGATGCCTTTGATTAAATTATGTTAAGATTAGGGCTTTGTCCCCCACCCCCTTGGTAGGTTGGATACTCAATCAAGAAGGAAGAAGAAATACATGGAAGTAGATACACAGAAAGAACAGAGGAAGAGAGACAGCTCCACAGACACGGCAGAGGCATCGGCAAAAGAGATGAGCCAGACAGTTTGCAGCTAAACAGAACAGAGCAGCTGAAAAGCCCTGAGAGATGAGCCTTATACCAGCCTACAGCTGAGATTGGAAAGGAGCTGGGACTATGGAGACTTAAGAAGAAGAAAGAAGGCTGAATCCTCGCAGACATCGCTGCCATCTTGCTTCAACATGTGGCAAATGACCTTGGGTGAGAAAGTACCTCTTATGGTACCTTGACTTGGACTCTTTAAGTTCTTGTAAACTGTAAGCTTTTACAGTTACATCAAGGATTTTTTTTTAAGTTTAGTGTCAAAACTCATTTGGTGGTAAGACCTGACCTGATGTGAAGATATTTATAGACTTTATCTCAGTTAGAATGAATATTCATAGGTTTTGTTACACATACATTAATGTGTTTGATTATGGGGTGCTACTTCAGATCCATTTAGGTATGTTATGTAATATACAGTTTACACACCCTCTTATTTTTCAAAATCTTAAAAATTCTGAATTTTCAAACACATCTGGCCCCACAGGTTTCAGAAAAGGATTATGGACCTGAAAGATATTTTCTCTGGATATAGAATTCTAGGTTGACAGTTTGTTTTTCTTTTTTTTAGCACTTTAAAGATTGACATTACATTGTCTTTTGGCCTGCATGATTTCTAATGAGAATTCTGTCATTCTTATCTTTTTACCTCTATATACAATGTGTCTTTTTTTGTTTGCTTTTAAGATTCTTTCTGCATCACTGGTTTTCAGCAATTTGATTATGATGTATGCAGTAGATTGAATCAAGTTCTTGAAAAAAGATTTGTTCAAGTCGTAATACCATGTCCTGTGGGTGTGAACTCATTTCAAGTCCTAACCCCATTCCTGTGGGTGTGTACTCAAATAAACAGGGTCTCTGAGGATACTACTAATATGAATTCAAAATGAATCAGGGTGGGCCTTAATCCAATATGACTGAAGTCTTTATATGAGAGGAAATTGAGATGCAGTCAGTCAGCCGAAACCAGAGAAGGAGAAAGGAGACAGATGACCATGTGATGGAAGCAGAGGTTGATTGCCAGGAGGCCACCACCAGAATGTTACAGATTCAGAGAAAACATGACCTGTCAATACCTCGATATTGGCCTTTTAGCTTCCAAAACCGTGAGACAATAAATTCCTGTTGTTTAAGCTAACTGGCTTGTACTATTTGTCATAGCAGCACTGGCAAACTAAGATGTGTCTTGGTTTTGCTTTCTGTATGTTTCTTCTGCTTGGATTCATTGAGCATTTTGAGTTTATAGCTTTCATCAGCTTTGGAAAATGTTCAGCTATTATTTCTTCAAATATTTTTTTCTTCCTCTCTACCCCCTACCCCCAACCTCCAACCTTTTTCTAGGAATCTAATTAAATGAATGTTCTTTGTCCAATAGCTCAGCAAGACTCTGTTCATTTCTTTTTCAGTCTCTTTCTAAGTTTCTTTTTGGAAAGTTTCTACTGCTAGGTCTTCAAGTTCACTGATTTTTTTAAACCACAGAATTGCATCCATTTAAGATGCTGCTTTTTCCTTCATTTCCAGAAATTTCATTGGAGTCTTTTTTATATCTTCCATGTCTTATCTCAACATGTTCAGTTTTCCTTTATATCCTTGGGCATATTTATAAAATTTTATGATAGTTGTTTTAAGATCCTTGTCTATTAATTCTACCATCTCTATCATTTAGGTCTCTTTCAATTGAATTGATTTTTCTCCTGAATATGGGTCATATTTTCTTGCTTCTTTGCATGCCAGTTAATTTTTTTTATTAGGCAGTGGAAATTAGAAAGTGTAACATATTTAGGTGCTAGATTTTGTTGAATTTCTTTAAATAGTGTTGGATTTTATTCTGTCATGTAGTTAAATAACTTTCAGATCAGTATGATCCATTTGAGGAATGCTTTTGGGTTTTCTTATGTTGACTCCAAAGCAATCTTTGTTCTGGGGTTGATTTACCCTCACGACGAAGGCACAGTTCTTCTGAGAACTCTACTCAATGTCCTGTCCAGAATGGAGGTAGCTGCATTCTGGCTGGTGGGAATATGAACTATTCCCATCTCTGTATGAATTCTGGGAATTGTTTGGTCTGCTGTTTTCTGTTGGTTCTTCCTCTGGCCTTGGGTAGTTCCTATTACACACTAACACTCAGCCAAAAATTCAAGGAACTCCTCTGCACATCTCTTCAAAATGCTCTCTCGGTGCAGCTCCCTCATCTCTAGTACTTTGCCCTGCAAATTTTACCAACTTGATCTCTCCAAATGCTGGTCTATGTCTCTTCAACTGAGCAAGACCACTGGGCTCTGTTCATTTCTCCTCCCTCTGTGGTGGCCTGAAAACTGCTTCCAGATAGTATGCTGGGGCAATTGTAGGGATCACCTCATTTGTTTCTCTTCTTTCAGGGATCATAATTCTAATGCTCCCTATTACATAATATCTGGAAACCATAGTTTCATATATTTGGTCCAGTTATTTAACTGTTTACAGCAAGAGGGAAATTCCTGTAGCAGTTAATCCTTCACATTATGTTATTCTGCTTCCTGGACAACCTCTATACAATATTATATAATTTCTCATAGCTTAAGTGAATGTTTTTTCTCATTAAAACAATAAGGAACAACATTCCATCCCTTAACAAATAAATGGGTGATCTAGAAATGAACAAATATGATTCTTGATGATCTTGGTGATGTTAGCAGGAGAGGGAACAGAAGGTGAGTGTGGCAAAACTCCTTTAGGATTTATTTAAATGTTACTTAATGTACTATGTTTTGACATGGCTGTTAGAGCTTGGAGGCTTGCTAGAAAAACCACACTGAAGGGGCCAAAGCCACTGGCACAGTGCAAAGCAGCTGGAACCATAACTAAATCCAGAGAGGATTTCTAACTTGAAGTAAAAACAAATGCAGAATGGCTTGAGAAAAAAAACAATAACAAAAAACAACAAACAAACAAACAACACATTACATGCAGGCCTGGGGAAGAAAACTGGAACATTTTAGAAGAAAATAAAGGATTAGTAACACAGACAGTAAATTACAGCTTAATGACTGAATTCTTTAATAATTTGCTTTTAGGGGAGCTTCCTCATTTTTTATATATTTTAAAGAGTATTATCAAGTTGGAAAATATGCCAGTCTCTTACTCAAATCACTTTGCCCAAGGGAAACCTGTATGTTTGGATAAAAAGCCTTAACCAAGATACAACCTCTCTGGTAGGAGTTTACTCTAAATTCAGCCCAGCTTGGAAGAGAGGTTGATCAAGGAGAAAAGCTGCATTCATGGACAATGTAATCTGCCTGTCCTGGTCTTAAGTATAGAATCTACCTCATACTTTACTAGGGTGTGACCTTGAGCTATTACTCAACCTCTCCAACTTCTGGTTCCTTATCTGTAAAGTGGGGATTTTAACAATGACTATTGCATAGGAGTGCTGTGAGGATTAAATGAAATGATCTGTGTAAAAGCCTTAGCACAATGCCTGGCACATAGCAAGCTTTCAACAAACTTCAGCTATTGCTACTGTTAACACTATTGTTAAGGAGAAAGTAAACTGCCTCTTGAATACTAGCCTTATAAATACAAGTGATATAAACAGACAGTAAATGTCATGAACTGTGAGATCACAGAATGATTCTAGTGGTTGTATGAAAAGTTATTGTATAAAAATAATTCTAATCTATGTTCACATTCTCCCCCTTAGAAATGAAACTGGAAACATGGTGGGAGAACAGATTTTTTAATTTTTTAAATCTGCCTTGCATTTTTTTTTTCCTAGTCCTATTTCTAAATGTGTTGTCCAGAATCATGAGGCTTCTTAGGAAAGTATAGAAGTACACTTTACATGATAATAAGTCATGAAAATATAATTACAAGAACTCATAGGTGTCTCCTATGTAACTTATCTAGATGTAGCACTCAGGAAAATCCTAGTACTTATTACCACTCCAGGGCAATCAATGTCTTCCTGAAAAGTGACAGAAAGAAGAATAAAGTGTCACCTTCACTGTGCTCCTGATGAACCCATTTTCATCTACTTTCAATGTAGAAAGTTTGCTTTCCTGACTGATAGACAGCCTCTTCGTTAAGATCCTAGTGCTCCAGGATTCACTGAAAGCAATTCAAACTGACAATCCCTGAAAGACCACACAGCAAAGTAGTTAAATTCACAGGCCTTGGAATTTAAAAACTTGGTTCAAATCCTTGTTCTGGAAATTACAGGCTGTTAGACCTTGGACAAGTTACTTATACTCTAAGCCTCAGTTTCCTTATCTGTAAAATGGACATTGAAAGTAATTTTTACTTCACAGGGTTGCTGTGATGAATAAAATACTATACGTAGAACACTTAGCATGGCCTCTTATGCACAGTTAAGGTTCATTAAATATGTACTATCTATGAAATTTTAATCAAGAAGTCCAGACAATGTATGTAAAAATCCTACCATTCTAGCTATGTGCCACTGTCCTCACTGTTGACTGACTTATCCACCAAACAGACATGCTGAACGGTTGATGTTGTGTCAGGCCTTGTGCTGAATGCTTGAATTTCTTAGTTGAAATGCTCTTGACAAGACTGTCTTCACCAGAGACTCTGTGAGGGCAGCCAGCACCTGTGCTCTCCTCCTCAAAGGCTGTATGACCACAGGGCTGGGAGCAGTGCTTACAGATTGGAATGGCCAACAAGTATTTGTGGAATGAATAAATGAGTGAGTGAAGAATGAATGATATGACACCGATGACTAAAGACACTGTCCTTGCCCTGAGGGAACTCATGTTCTAGCTGGAGCTGGAAGTTAGCCCCCAAAAGGAGATTGGAGGCATGAGGTTTAGGGAGGGCATTTCAGATGGTATGATAAAAAAAAATCCATTTCCATTATGCTGATATAGTTCAGCAATCATGGCAAAAGAATGTGTAACCAAACCTGACACTTCTAGAATACCTCTTAATTTCTATCATTCCTGTATTCACAGAAGTATCTTTACTACTTATAGAAAAAAGAAATTCCAGTAATTTTACATTTGAAGGATGGAAAGGAATATACTGTCACATATTTTTCTGTTATGCCAGGCCGACCTCTACCTCTGTGTCCTTGCTTCGTTTGCCTGTGGTTATTTAGGAAGAGAACAAGGACAAATGATGATCAGCTATCAGCTTTATCCAGGGTAAGGTCTCCTGCCTTCCGGTTAGCCAGGACTACAAGCAGGACAGCTCTGATTTAAAAACCCAATTGCACTGTCCTCCACTCTACCTGCCTACCTAAGGCATTCCTCAAAACAAAAGGAAGCAGAAGGATAGGGAATACTCTGCTGAACAAAGAGAAGAAAGGGGAACCTGTTTCCTGTATTTGAGGCAAAGTGACTCACCAATCCAGTACAAAACGTGGTGGATCAAGAGAATTAGCCACCTCTCCCCGTGGATATAAAGACTAGAATGGTTCCTCCAATGGCCTCCTTTTTTAAGGAAACATGAGGAGAAGAAATAGAGCTCACACCTCCCATACTCCATGTGCAACCTTTTAATTTAGGAGAGAGAGGAACAGGAGGATGTAAAAGGAATAAAAGACTGAGTATATTCTGAGTATACACTTCTTTTCAACCTGTTTCTAACTGATCTTATACTGCTTTCAGAGGAAACAGATGCTTGTTCCTCTGCTACATACAGATAGTAGAAAGTCAAGTGTTCTTGATAAAGATTTATTTAAGACAAAAAAGCCTAGCTGGTAATGACCAGAAAAAGGGACTACAACAGATATACCCCCAAACCAAAGTTGTTTTTTCTTTGTCTTATAAATAATAATCTAGACAAAATAAACCATTTAGTCATCTGATTGTGTGGTTCTCCTATTTTATCATGGAGACAGCACAAGGAAACAACTACCCAAGTTCAATGAATGTTCTGTTGGGATTTTATTTTGGCCATGGAAAGTCCAGATTTAGTACCTTATACTTTTTTGAGATTGCATCTATGGCAGCCCTGTTAAAAAAATAGAACTCTGGAGTTGTGAAGGCCCACTTTTTTGTCTATATGCCTGAGTAGACTCAAAGATTATTTTCTTTGGCGACACTTGGCCTTGTTTTGCCTTATCCAAGCCACTTGTCCAAGAATACAGTCTTGAGCTCATTGGCCCTATTTGTCAAAAATGATCAGGGAGGATTGCCTAAAGGACACACAGTCTCCTCTTTCAGAAATTCTATGATGTACATTTGAATTAAGATAGTTCAGAAGAATAACGTGTGTTTCCCCACAGAATTGCTCTTACTGGGTTGAACTATGGTCTGATGCCCTAACATCCTCTGAGAGACTTTATATGGACAGGGCCCATGGAACTAGTCATTGCATCTACCTACAACTACTGTGCTAGATGATGCTATTTATGTCACCACACACTGTCCACATTGGGTCCCCAGGAGGAAAGTCCTCTCTGAGCTTAGTAAAGAACACTTCTACTTCTCAACACCAAACAGGTTTGCCTCTTTATGCTGGCAGTGGAAAAGCTTAGAGTGGAACTTGTGATCCACTTAAAACAGTTTATAGGTCATGCATATTTTTAACTGTGTTTTTGGCTCCACCTGATATGTTATTATTCTTTTCTTCCTTTATCCATCTTTTGATTGATTCAACCTTGTATTTTATATATCCTTCTAAGCTGCCTTATATCCCTTCAGCAACATAATGGTGAATAAACGGAAAACATAAAAATGAAAGTAGGGCTATGATAGATCTCATGATGTGATTATACTTTTCAAGATGGGGGAGGTAAATGACTGGAGTTTCTAAAGCTTTATTATTTAATGCTAGAATACTGAGTTAAATAGTGAAGACTTCTGAGAACATTGTCCTGGAATGAATCTCCCTTTCCTCAGAAAATTTTGGTGTTTTGTAGAAATAGACTTTGAGTACTTAAAACTAGCTGCAAATAATACAGTGTTGACATAGTCTAACAATAAAATGACAGAAATCTTTCCTTTTTCCAAGATCTTAAGAGTTCTAAAGAGAAGAGATCCTACTATGAAAACTTGAAACTCATTAAAAATGAAATCTTATGTTATTGACACCTGCTTTTTACCTGGATATATTTACTATATGGGCGCACTGGAGAATGACTAAATAAATCAGAAATACTAAAGATAGTTTTAACAGCACATGCAGAATAGTATGGCTAATACTTATATTAAGGAAAAAGGGTTGCAATGAGGCACAAATATAATTTTATCTTGAATTTTAAGAGAAGCAGCTTCTGAGCCATTTAAAAATACTTATAGAAGAATCAGATATTCATTTATCTATAGAATCAGATATTCAGTTATATGTACATTTTAAAAAGAAGCACTTTTACTATCTTACTTGAAAGAAAACATGGCACAACCCATCTTGTACCTAATTCTTTTTAAATGTGTCCTGTAAATGTAATCTTTTTAAACATCTCTCTCCTATTTCTCTCTTCCAGACAGGGTCGAAGTGCATTTTCCCCCCTCAATCAGCCTTTCACCCAACAGTAAATGAAATTACGTCCAATTTTTTTTAATAGACAAAATATTTTTAAAAGACAGTATGTACGAATTACCCATATAGTTTAGCCTCAGACTCATTTGATATTTTCTTCTGAAATCCATAATCTCAGTTATAAATACTAAGATATAAAAGTGCTTTGTGGATTTTCTGGCAGATACAGCTGACCTGGAATTTCATTTCTAGAAAACACAATTAACTAATAAAAATCTTCTCAGAATTCTCATTCTTGCTCCAAAAATATTAGTTTAACCTCAATAGATACCTGTTCTCTTAAGAACGCTGTGTGCGGGTCTTGGAGGAACATCTGTTCTAAGTGATAAGAAGGGACCTGTATGTGTTGGCTGAGGTCTGGGACGCTCCCTCAGGGATTCTAATGTTTGATCTGGTGAGCAAAGATAGCAAGTTTGAAGGCATTTCCCCCTTGGATATGTAAACTCCTGGCTTTAACACATAGAATTACAGGGGAAAAGTAAAGTAAATTAGAATAGTTATATCCAAGAAAAATCTGAGAAGAACCATTCAAAACATGCGAGTACTCTATTCAAAATGTACTTGAAGGCTTGTTTCTGTAAGGGCCACCTAAACATCCCTAAGCTCTACTATTTAGGAATCTCATTTCCAGGCACAGCATCCTGGAGCATTTGCTTTTTTCAGTTGGAACTCTTAGCACTTTACTTTAAAAATAGTCTAAAGTCAGAAACTGAAATACTAATCTATTTTTCAACCCTCAAGTTGCTCCTTAGTCGATATAAGATTGAACATTTCCGAAGAAAGGATATTTTATGGTTGGCTATGATTCAGGCAAGTCCTAAACTTATTAAGAGGAAAATATGCTATTCACACACACACAAAAAAAATGTCTATCCATAGTTGGAAAAAGATCTATTTTCCCCCTAATGCTGAATTATGTATTAAATCAGTTCAAATTTTATTTTGGATCATTAATCTGTAATTTAACATAGTTGTTAAAATAAATGGTTGTTTCATTCTATTTTATGTTGTTTACTAGAAAAATAATTCAATGGGTAGAACATATAAAATACAGTTTCCCTTGTGTGACTACTTACAAATGGATACATGTACTCTTGGCAAAATTTACATGTAACATTTTAACAACGTAATTACTGACAATAAAACACTTCAGTTAATATAAAACAATTTCTTCACCTTAAATTATAACAATATTTCTCCTGCTACTTTTAATTGGACAAGAAATCTTTCTATAACTAGTTTTTAACAGTAAATTTCTAGAATATTTTAAGCCCACTGGAAAGAAAAAAAAAGGTTGGTGGAATTTTCCTTTATGAACTGCATATTGTATCCCATAAATAATGCTAATCAGAAGAATTCAGAGCAACATTACAATTTACAAGCATTAAGCATTCAGTGATCTCCATTTCTAGAATCCACTTCTTAAAGGATGCCACTGGATCATACATTTATACATGAAACTTCTGCGTATAGGACTACAGGTGACACACCCTGCAAGACCACATTCTAGAAGGCACTGCTAAGCTTCATTTGTCCTTACCATAGCTGACTGCCATCAAACTGCCATCCAAAACTGCTTTAGGGAAGCAGTTCCTCCGCAATCTTTTCAACAGATTCCCTGTTTTAACATCCACCTATGTTACTGCAGAACAGTCTAACCTGGATTGAGCCAGGGAGCAAATAGTAACACTAACTGCAAGTCCAGACAGAAAAAAATAGGAGCTAATTTTCCAGACTCTTGTGGGAATAACAGAGCATGTCTGCTGAAACTGAATCCAAGAGCTCAATGATACTGTAGACTCAAGTATTTCTTTATATTCCACGTAATGGCTTTTCCGTTCTTGGTGTTTTATAACATACTACTGGGCCATGATTTAGAAAGTGAGGGAAATTCTCTCTCTATCCTTTCTCCTCTCTCTCTCTTTCAAATTGGGTTATACAAACAATATAATTGCAGAGTGAAACTCTAACAGAAAGTCAGAGAAATTGTTCCATATAGTGTTCTTATTGAACCCCATATCACTGCAATTTTAATTGGTTTATACCAAAGGGTGCGAATAATAAAATCTAGACTCCTCTATCCATCCCAAGATTTTCTTTAAGTTTTGGAAACATTGTTTTTTTTTATGCATTAAACCTAAACTTTTTTTTCTTGTTTTTTTTTTTTTTTTTTTTTTTTATTTTTTTTTTTTTTTAAATTAGAGGAGCTGTAGATTTACAGAAAAATCATGCATAAAATACAGAGTTCCTCTATACCTGGCCCCTTATTAACAATTTGCATTAGTGTAGTACTTTTGTTATAATTGATAAGATTATTATGACTGTACTATTAACTGTAGCTTTGGGTTTTGTATTGCTTCGTTTTGCCAAGGAATGACTGACTCTATACAGCCTGCCCCTAGGAAAGTCTGACTGATTATTCCATCCTACGCTGTAATTTTCAACCCTGTCTTATCTTCTTTCTTGGCAAAGAAAGACATGCTCTTTTGTTGATACTACTGTTATGCTATATGAAGCCTCCCCTTTTTATGCAGGGACTACCGGATTCTCTACCATTTCATATAATCCTGAGGGCAAAGATGCTAGCAATTCTCTTCAGTTTAATTCAACAGATAAGCCAAAATAGATTTGATTCCATTTGGTCTACACCTGGCATAATAACAAAGATTACCTAAAAGAAATGGGGTTAAAACCTGCATCTAAGATTACAGAGGGACTAGCCAAATAACTAGGGTAAAGATCTTGTTTTTCCCTGATGTTAAAAACTTACTGTAAAAATACTGTTCTGGGCTCTATAAAGGGCTTGTTTGATAAGGCTGTTAGTAGACATGGACATGGTTCCTCTAAGCAAGCACAGGTATCAGGAAGCTTAAGCATCTAAGTAGGGTCACTCCTTATTTTTCTGTAAGCTTGGCTTAAAGTTTTAAAAAGTAATGTTCAGGATCCACAACAGCAATGCGGGTACTAAGGCGTGGTCCATTCCCTGCTTCACATTTGGCTAGGGAAATGCTTGGTCCTTGGCTGAAGCTAAAATGCCCTAAATTAAGTTTTAGCAGCAAATAGTAAATCAGAGATGGTATGCTGGAATAGGAAAAGTCTTAAGAGAGGGTCCTATATGAGAAAGAAAGGACATTGTAGAGAGAGAGAGAGGAGTCAAGAACGCCCAAATCACTAATGTTTAGTTTATCTGCAAAAAAAAAGGCCAAGGAGCAGGATTCCTCCATGTTCTTTGCCCCCAGCCTCCACACAAGAGGGCTGTTCTTCACTCTGTTAAAAGCAGTAGTAAAAAAAACACTCATGTTGCCAATTTAAAAACAAATAGGGTTTGGCTGTGAGTATTTAAGAGCATATTGATATTGGCCTCCAGCAATATCAGAAGAGCTCAGAACTGACATCTATCCAGGACCTACTATGTGCCAGGGCTAATGAGTTTCCTCAATTGAGTCCCACAACAACCTGATGTGGTGTACATTATTATGTTTACTTTGCAGATGTGGCAGTCAGGGCCCAAAGAGGGCAAGTAATTTGCCCAATGTCATGCCATCTAGGACATGGAGGAGCCAGGACACTCACCCAGGTCTGTCTAACTCCAAAGTCCATCGCTGGGGATTGAATCATGCCTGCCATAAAAACATGCTCAAGTCCTATACCCCGGTTCTGTGGTGTAAACAGGACTTGTAAAAATGCTATTAGTTAAGGTGTGGATGGAGTTGTGCACAGGATCTCCTGAAGATCCTATTTAAATGAGGCCACATTGTATCAGGGTGGGCCATAATCCACACGGCTGGAGCCCTTATGAGCGGAGGAAATTGGGCCAGTCAGTCAGCCGGGGAGTGGCTGCCACGAGGCGGAGGGCTGCCATCACTAGGACACTACAGACTCTGGGGAAAGCACGGCCTTGTCGACACCTTGATTTCAGACTTCTAGCCTCCAAAACTGTGAAACAATACATTCCTGTTGTTTAAACCAACCAGTTTGTGGTGTTTGTCATAGCAGCCCTGGCAAACTAAGATGCTCCTGTTCTATCCCAAAGCCTCTTTTAGACTATTTGCTATCATTCTCATGATCCATTTATAAAACAGAATTTTATCCTGGGAAACTAAGGAATAGATAAGAGAAGCTTTCTCCATCATTAGCTCTGAATCCAATAACTTAAAAAATATGTTGTTTTTAGGTTGGGACATTATACTTGGTCTCTTTCTCTTAATTTGTACTCCAAATTAGTCCTTTCCTCTTTTTAAAAAGAAATAGTAACCTCTATTAGGGGATTCTCAATAGTGTGTCATCACCAGATCCAAAAAAGAATATAAATGAAACTACTATATTTTTAAAAACTTGAAATATTCAGGAAGAATACATATAGAACATAATATACATAATATACTGTAAAACTTCATAAATAGCAAGCTGAAGAAAATTATATTCCATTCTTTTATGGTAGTTTTTTTTTTTTTTTTTACATTACAAAACCTATTATATCAAAGTTTTAAAATATTATGTTAAAGTACATAGAATGTATTTTAATGAGTATATTTAAATTAGAGTATATTTAATGCAAATTAAAGAAAACCTTGATTTGAAACATATAATAACAAAAAACATTATATATTTTTAAAAGAGTTTAGGGGGGGCGGATGTGGCTCAAATGGTTGGGTGTCCATCTGCCATATGGAGGGACCTGGGTTCGATCCCCAGGACCTCCTGGTAAAATAAAAAAAAAAATATATATATATATATATAGAAGGCACATGGGCTGCCAGCCTCTGTGTGCCGGTGAGCCGCCAGGCCACGGGAGCCATGCAGCAAGATGATGATGTAACAGGGGAGTGACGCAGGGGAGAGACAAGATGAGATCTGAAAGCTCCGGAAACTAGGAACCGAGGTGGCGCAGGCGGCAGAACACGTCAGGATCGAATCCTGTTGAAGAATGGAGGAGGAGGATGAGAAGAGATGGCAGGAAACAGACACAGAGAATTGCCCAGCAAATGGACACAAAACAGCAAATGGGGAAGGGGGTGGTTAAAATGGATAAAGTAAATAAATAAATCTTAAAAAAATAATAAAAATAAAAAAATAAAAGAGTTTAGACTTTCCTAGTCAAGTTTTTGTTTTTTGGTGTCTGTGTCCACTTTTTAAACATTCCCATTTCCTCTGCATACTTATTTCTGAAGAGTTATGAACAAGAAGTTTTCTCAAATATTTTCTTAAGTAGTTAGAGAAACTTTTAAAAAATCAGATAGAAAGGCCTCCAGCTGCTAATCAACTTTCCACTGCCCCAGTAATGACATTCTGGGCAAAGTTTTAATTACCAATTAGGAAAGACGAAAGATGTAAAAATTTAATACATTTTGCCCTTTGTACATACCATGTAGAATGGAGCCTCAGTGTGCTTGAAAAAATCTCTTAGCAACTGCGAGCAGAGCCAGCCAACAATGGATGATTCATTGATTTAGTTTGAGTGTGCAGGAATGTCTGCCAAAAGGTCTGAATAAACTCACATTGCTAGACACTGTGGTAAAATGGACCCTGACCTCTTTTAAAACTCTATCAGAGTGGAAAGTTAAACGTTCAGGTTTCCAGCAATTCAGTGACATCTGGAAATACATTTGGATTATAATATCTTGTTTTTATAACAATAGATAGTCTTTCTTAGACTATCATTTTCACCTAATTAGACAATGGCTGATACTAATTGGAAATTCCCAAGGGGGTAACACTGGGTTTTTAAGCACTAAAAATAATGGCTGCCTATTAATTTAAATATGAAAGAGGCTTTTTGAAATCTGAAACTGAAAGAACTAATTGTTAGTTTTGTGTAAAATTGACTCAAGGATAGTGCAATATTAGTCTAAACAACACCCAGTGTCTGTCAATATATGTATATATAGAGAGATTACACTAGGACATCCTATCTTATAGTTATATAAGCTCAAGAGTTCAGTTCTTTTGCTTACATCTGTCATTTGTCTCCCTCAGCATCCTTTTGAGGGGTAAGTATTATTTCCTCTATTATAGAGCTGGAAGAAGATGCACACAGATTTTAAATTGTGTGCTTAAGCTCACAGCTATTCAAAGGCAGGCCCAGGTTATAAAACAAACTTTCTGGTTTAAAATTGGGTATCAGAGCTATTGCACTACTTCACAACTCACAACTTCAGCAGCAATAATAAAAATAATTCATGAAGTCAAATCTTCTTTCCCAGACATACTTCCTGTTTTAGTTTCCTATGTTGATTAGGAACCTAGGACCATGAAATGGGTCAGGGTAAACAATGGGAATTTATTTGCTTACTGTTTTGATGCTAAAAGAAAGTCCACATCAAGGTATCATCAAGGCGATACTTTCTTCCCAAAGACGGTGATGTTCTGGGGCTGGCTGCCGCGATCCTTGGTTCCTCTGTCACGTGGCAAGGCATATGGTGGCATCTCCTGGTTTCTTCCTTCTCTTCTGGGTTTCATTTCAGCTTCTTGCCTCCTGTGTCTTTCTCTTTTTTTATCTTAATTTCCTTCTCTTATAAAGCTCTCCAGTAATGGGATTAAGATCCATCCTGAATGAGGTGGGTCACACCTTAACTGAAATAACCTCATCCAAAGGTCTTACTTACAAATGGACTCACACCCACAGGAAGGGATTAAATTTAAGAACATGTTTCTCTGGGGGACATAAAATTTCAAACCACCACACTTCCCAACTTCTTTTGCCCTTGACAACATAAGCACAGAACAGGAACTTTCTGCCTTGAAAGAGCTCTGCTTTGGGCTGCTTTACTTCTGTCTCCCTCTTCTTCCTCCTCTCCTCCTTTTTTTTGCATTTTTGTGGTAAAATATTCAAACAATAAAGATTAACTGAAAGAGTCCTCCTCCTCTTCTGGCCTCTCCTCCAGAGGCAACAAATGTTAGCAATTTTAGGTATTCTTTTTCATACTGTTTTCTGGGCATTTGCATAGTTACATAACATAATTTTAATTTGTACGTTTTTCCCTTAATATACTATCACGTTGTTCTACAAGGTATTTTCAAAAGAAACTTCTTCCAGTTCTTGCCACATCTGTACATATAAATTTACTCATTTTTAAAATTGCTAAAAAGAATTTCTTAGTATGTAGTTTACCTTCTGAAACGGGACAAAAATGCATATATACATTAACAATATAGCTATTCTTCCAGCATAAGCTAGACGTCCAAACCAAGAAACATGGTATTGGAAAGAACAAACAACTGAGGACATTAAGTTGTAAATTTTTTAACTTATTTCACTGATGACAATTCCACGTGTCCACCAGCAGTGGAAGGAATGAATGGGCTTGTTACATGGGACAGTTCTGACCAACCAGCAAAAACTGGGTTGTTAAGTGGGAAGGATGGTGATCTTGCAAGAAATGGGCCATGTATACTTGAGGTTCACAGCAGAAGTAAAAAGTTGAAAACAAAAACAAAAACAAAAACGCACACACATGGTCCCTGCCCTGAAAGAGCTGACAGTTCAATTCTGATGCCCTCCAGTCCCACAGTCACTGTTAGTCCAGGCTCCCAGCCTTTCTCTCTTACAGGAGTCACCAACTGGTTTTCCTGGATTCAGTGTTTTGACCTTCCAATCTACAGTAGAAATATTCCCAAACAGTAAAATCTGATCATGTCACCACCCAATGAAACACTTTCTAGGTTTTCCTTTCAACTACAGTGCAGGACAAGGCATAATCATCTCAGGCCGGCATTCAATTTTTCTATTACTTTAAGTTCTAGTCACATCAAACTTCCTACTGGTCTTTGGAGATTCTGTTACACCTCCGTGCTTTTTCACAGACTGCCTAAAATATCCTTCTCTTTTCTCCACCTGGAACTCACACTCATCACTCTAGACCCTGCTCAAATATTGCCTCTTTTGTGAAAGGCTACCTAACTACCACAGCAGGTAGTTAATTGTGTACTCCCAAAGCAATTTGCATTCACCTCTATAATGGCATTTCATACTGTTTCAGCATTATTTGTAATGCATATACAAGCTTTCAGTCTTGTTTAAAGAAAATGCTATATAATATTAGTCAAAGCCAATTGTGAGTGTCCCTATGCTAAAGTTTTTGTCAAAATTTACATTACTGGTCATGACTCATTGCTCCAAATGTCTTCAGCTCTATTTAAGTTGTTGGGCTGAATGTTAACTGGGAAGATCAATCTCCTTATGTATATACCAAGAAAGTTCATGAAAACATAGATCTGAAGAAATTTCCTTAACATTTAATGTTTATCTCTCTTTGAGAAAAAGGAAAATACGATTAATACTGAATACTTTTAGATTTAGAGACTGTTTATATTTTAGTTTAGAATGCATGCTTTGAATATGTTGTTAAAGATAATTTTGTAGTGGTTACCATGACCTGATCCCAAGAATACTTTGATTCCAAATTGTACTTAACTTTATTTCATAATTAATTACTTTTTGCTTATCTGATGGAATACCAAATTAAATAAACCAATGAAAAATATACTTTTGCTTCTGGGTGAGAACCTTGGGGGATACGGACCAAAAAGTAGCAAGCACTGTTTCTGATAAAGGGAGCTGGGGAGCAGGATGGTGACACTATAAAAGAGTACAGTGCCCATCAAAGAGGAGGCTGGTGTAGACAGCACCACTCATCCACAGTGTTGAGATGACGTATTGAGACCGAATTCTACCGAACTATGGTCATATGTCCACTGACCAAGTGCCTAGTCTTGAGCTAGCCCACAAGTTATCAAAACATCACAAAATCGGGAAGCGGCTGTGGCTCAATCAGTAGGGCTCCCGTTTACCATATGGGAGGCCCCGGGTTCGGTTCCCGGGGCCTCCTGGTGAAGGCAAGCCCGCCCGCACGGCGTGGTTAGCTGACCCAGCGAGCACAAGCAGCAAGGGGGGGATAAATGAATAAATAAATAAAAAACATCACAAAAGACATCTCAGGGCATGTGAAGAGATTCTGATACCTCCATCCAATAACAGCTTGACCAAAAGGCAGGAGTCTAAGAAACAGCAATAAAATGTTTTTAAATTACCCAAATGAAAAATTTCACACACCTTTTTTAAGAGAGTTATTGCCTAAAGAAAGGTAGGCCTGGGCTTTTTTGCTTGCTTTTTTTTTTTTTTAATTAAGATATATTCACATACCATACAATCCATCCAAATTGCACCTTCAATTGCTTTTGGTATAATCACAGATTTGGGTGCATTCATCACTGCAATCAGTATTAGAGCATTTTCATTATTCCATAAAGAAACCCCCCCTGCCCCTTAGCAGTCACCTCTCAATCCTTCTATCCTTCCTCTGCCATACATATCTGCTAATCTAATTCTATTCCTATGAGTTTATTTATATTTACAATATATATAAATGGAGTTCAACTATATCCAGTACTTTGCTTGGTTTTAAAAGTTACCTTCACAAAATAGAGAGAGGAGCTGGAACAAAGAATTATAAATTAAACATCTGGAATAACTGTAAAAAGTAGCTTATAGTAAGTCTTAAAAAACAAACTACAAGTGTTAGGACAAAGAGAAGAATTCAGGTCACTGGAGAAACAATTAGAAATATAAGAGACCTTAAGTAGGATGCTCAGCTACCTGACAAAATAAATGTTGGCTCTGATGGGGGTGGCAGCGGGGGGAGGGGGGGTTAGATGTTGTTTTCTTGATCATGCAGTGCTGTCCTTGTCTGTGCCCTTCACTAATCCCTGTGTGAGCTCATTCGGGGCAGGGACTGTGTTGTTCATTTCCGGATCCCCAGCCCTTAGCAAAATGCCTGCTCAGTGTACATCTGTTTAGATCTAGATGCCAGAACAGCAGACAATTAATCTATCAGACTCTAAATAAAAAGACTGTGAAAGAGACATCTGCAGTTCCTGGTAGCTACCACGATGATGGCTACTGAGCTATTTGAGGATGAACGTTGTGTTTCACTATCATTCTGAGGCTTCCCGTGGAGGCTACTGCTGTGGATTCCTTAGAAGTATTCTGGTCATGCAGACTCCTGCTCTGAAAGGGAAGAATCTTAAGAAACCAGAAAAAGATCAGCTGACACCTCTATCTCAGCACAGTGGAGGCCAATCAATAGCTGAAAATAACTCAGAAGGGGATGCAAGCAGAATCTCCACCCCACCCAGGCCGAGAGGAACTTTCTGTACTGATATCATTAGGACTTCCTTCTAAATTATCCCATTAATAGAATGTACTTGTAGAATATAGGAGAGAAAGAGGGATTGGACTGATTTTTTTTGTTGTTGTTGTTGTTGTTTTCTTTTTATTTTATTTTATTTTTTATTTTGGACTGCTTTTTAAATTTCTGTATGTACCAAAATTCCAGGCATAGTGCCAGTGGAAGGAAACAGAAATTATTTTTTAAAAATTAATTTAAAACATTGTAAAGGTTTTATTTTAAGGCCTGGGATAGTCTCTCACTTACTATAAACTGACTTCATAATTCAGCTTTCTTTGCCTGACAACAGGAATTTATTGACTGTGGAATCTATCGTAGTACTATGCTAGATGCTTTAATGCTATTTTTTTTTTTTTAAAGATTTTATTTATTTATTCATTTATCCCCCCCTTGCTGCTTGTGCTCGCTGGGTCAGCTAACCACGCCGTGCGGGCGGGCTTGACTTCACCAGGAGGCCCCGGGAACCGAACCCGGGGCCTCCCATATGGTAAACGGGAGCCCTACTGATTGAGCCACAGCCGCTTCCCTGCTATTTGTTAAATGACACAAATGAACATGGAATTAATCAGTCTGCTGTTGGAACACACTGAATTTCACCTTCCAGGGTCTTCTACCAATTATTTCTCCTTAGTCTCGCATATCACGCCACAATGTTCCCTCCACTCAGGGCAAGACTGTCTTCCTATGATGTGGACTTTAATGACTCTCTTCTTCTTCACTATCAACTGGTGTGGTGCAGCTCAAGAGCCCCCTTATAGCCCCCTCATCCCACCTCTTCCTGCCTTCCCATGAAGGCACCATGTTGAGGCATCTGCTAGTGGGAGACGAGGATTTTCTTTCTCTCCATACTGGGGAAAGCACAGAGTTGGTTCCCTAGGAAGTGATGAAGTCTTCTCAAGAAGAGTGCAAATAGTCAGTATGTATACAATACTTTGAGGAAAGGCATTTTATTATTAATGGATTCTAGAAATACATTGCTGGAGTGAAATGTAAAATAACTCCATTATTGTGAATACTTTTTTAGAAGAATGCAATTTAAAGAGTTAAAAAATATCTATAATATTATGTAATAGAACCTACATACCAGCTTGCTACATGACTATTACCATTGTCCAGCTCCATTTTTGATGGAATCAAGGAAATTTAATACACTTTAAACAACTGATTTAAATCTCACTGTGATAACCAGGAAGTAAAGGAAAATTCCATATAGTTTTTACCATATAAAGACACTGGATCCCAGCCCTGTGAACCTGTGCCTTTGCACATATTTTTTGCAGCTGCTGATATACTTCAGAGCCAAAGCTGTATTTTGAAAGTGTGGATTCCTGTGTGTTGTGATAATCAGCTGGGGTTTGGAAATGCCGTCAAAAATCTAATGCTCTGGCACCTTAACAAGGCTTCTGAAAAAACAATTTAACATTTGAAATCAAGAATTTTGTGGATGTCCAAGACCAACAGAGTAAATAACATTTCTTTCAGTAACAGTTAAAATGTTACTCTCCTTCATCAAATAAATGGGTTTATTTTATAAAGATTTTGAGGAAGTTTATAATAAGTAAAATATGGAACAGAAACAAGGTGGAGAAAATGGAAGGCTATAGATATTTATCATTAAAAGTCTCTTCCAAATATGCTTCTTTATTCTTTCAGCATCATTTTTTCTTCCAAAATTCAATGCTGAAAAGAAAACTAAACTATCAAATTCAAGCCTCTTTCATTTAACCTTTCTAAAACCGCTGAGTAAGGATGAGTAAAGATGAGTATAGGATTCAGCTTTCATTTTCCCCACATGCTTCAGAAGAGGGCAAAGTCAAGGACTGGTGTACATTTCTTAATTCTCTGGATGGCCATGCTAACTAAGATCAAATGCCAAAATTGCTTATTTCTGTTGAATGTTTTCTAATACTCTACAAAGTTTTAGATATTGTTTAAAAAAACAATAAAATGTGTTACCTACCAAAATATTACATAACATTTATTGAGTGCTTATCACATGTCAGAAACCATGCATTTATGTAACTATTAAAATCATCCTTACTAATCTTTTTTGATGAGTAATTAATACAGTGGTATGGTGGAACTAGCATAGAAAGAAACAAACAGAACAGTGATATAGAAGGGGAGCACAGGAACAGAACTGCACACACAGAGAGACGTGACTTGTGACAAAGAGGGCCTTGTAGATCAATAGGGCAAAGGCTGGAGCATTCGATAACTGTGCCAAAAGAGGGAGGGCAGGAGGAGTTGGATACCTACCACAATAATATAAATCCATTCCAAGTGGAAGTAAGGTCATAAATGAGGAAAGGAAAACTCTAAAGTTTTTAGAAGATAATATTTAAAAAAACTGGATAAGTGAAGTGGATGTGGCTCAAGCAGTTGGGTGCCCGCCTACCAGACGGGAGGTTCCAGGTTCGGTTCCCAGTGCCTCCTAAACAGAAGACACAGAGAACATACAACAAACAGACACAGAGAGCAGACAGTGAGCACAAACAACGGGAGCAGGGGAGGAGAAATAAAATAAATCTTTAAAAAAGTAAAATAAAATAAAAACTGGATAAATTTGACATTTAAATTAAGAACCTCTGTTCATTAAAAAGTACTATAAAGTAAAAAGGCCATCCACAAATTTGGAGACAATTTTGCAACACATATAACCAACAAAAGATGTTTCCAGAACACACAGAGAACTCCTTTGAAAAAAGAAAAACTCAATAGAAAAATGGGCAAATTAATAGGTACAGACATTTCAAAGACATGGAAGAGAAACCCAAACAGTGCCTGGCACAAGGATAGCACTCAAACGATATATGTTGGATGAATGAGAATACAAATGACCCATAAACCTAGTTAAACATATCCAACCTCATTCATAATCAGAGAAATAAAAATGAAAATCACAGTGGAACACCACTTCATATTCACTAGACTGGAAAAAAAAAATCCAATAATATCAAGGGTTGGAGAGGATGTGGGGAAATGGGTACTCACTGCTTTGTGGGAACATACATAGGAATAATCCCTTTGGAAAACACTTGGCATCACTTAGTACAGCTGAAAATACATATACCTTGTAACCCTACTCCACTCCTAGATATAAACCTGAGTGTTTTGATTTCTTAAGTGTTCATTTTATTATTTTTCTTTAAACTGTTCAATTATCATTTATAATACTCTTCTAAATGTAGAATGCATTTTTCAATATTTTTATAAAAAAATTATACATAAGCTGCATTTTAAAATAAATTCGACCTGCATCCCACCATAGGAATTATCTATTAACATAAATCATAGCATGAAAGCTTTGGTAAAGCAAATGATTTAGTAAAATCATTCCCTAATTTATCTATTTTGATAGTCATACCTTTGAATTTTAGGTTTGCTTATGTCAGACATATTTGAATAAAATTTACTTCAACATATGATGGAACAATGTATCTTCTTTTGCATTTTTCACTCTACAAAAGCCCCTCACATTATCAAATCTTTGTGGAACTGTGATTTCAGTTTCCATCTACAAATGGTATATAATTAGTTGGATTACCTGCAGGAGAATTTTCAAGAAATTAATAATACATATCCAAATGAGATTTATTTTAAAAACAGGTATTGCTAATTTCTACAAAGAAAGACTTTAGAATGCTATGGTCAGCTCTGTAGTGATTTAGACAACTGAACTGGTATTTTTAACCAAGGTTCTCAGTAATAGGGTAGTGTGCCTAACACACAACACCATGAAAGATAACACTGGATTTTATTTTATTTTTTAGAACACAGTTTTTGTGGATGAAACCTACCAACTGTGAAATGACATATAACCAGGTGAAAAAAGTCTGATTTTAGTGAAGGGACTCTTGTCCCCTGGAGATGAAATCTGAGGTCCTGTGGCTAAGCCAGCTGGTTTGGAAGGCTGAGTAGAGCACAGCGTGCAGCCAGGAGCCAGCTCCAGCCAAGGACAGCAGCCTCCTGGCAGCCTGGGACAGTCTGCTCTGCTGGGCGAGTAGGCGGGAGAGGAGATGCCTGGCTGCAGTGAAGAGCCCTATTCACAGAGAGGCAAGTGGGCTCCATGTGTTAGCATTCTAAGAATTTTGGTCCCCATTTCCTCCTATCATGCCAGTCTCCACCCCAGCATCACCACCCCACCTCCTCCAAATGCTGTTACAGACCAGTCAACCATATTTTCTGAGAATTTAAGCAAACAGGCCCTGTGAGGAAACCTAAGGTTGAAATGTAAATCCCACCTCATTCTAGGGAAATCTTAGGGCCTTAAAAATATTCTTTTATCAACCTTCCCGTACATAACTCTTCCTATAATCAGCAGCATCTTCATGAAGTATTATCTCATACAAAAAGAATAAAACAATCTCTAAATGTTATCTAAACTCCACAATGGCATATATCTAACTTACTTGTACTATAAAAGCCCTATTGCTCATGAATTGAAGAGTAAATTTAGGAAATCAACTGTAGCATGTAATAAAATATTTCCAAAATATTCCCATTTGCTAACTAAAAATAAACAAAAAATTCATTGTCAAGTTGAGATCCTTTAAAATATGGTCTTAAACAGGGTCTTAGAAATATAATTATTCAGTATATTTACACACCACATACCATTCTACTAATGATTACAACTGATGGTTGCTTTGCGGAAAGACTGTAGGAAATGGTGGCAGAAGATAAGCTTTTACAGAGTTTGATTAGGATGGACAAAATGACCAAATCTACATAGCTCTCTGAAAACACTGGGGCTGGAGGCTGAAATAGCAGATCCATCCTTTTGAACCTCATTTGTTATTGAGCTGGTTCCTGCTGCAGGCAGATAAGATCCAAGACCAACCACAAAAATATACATTTGAATCAGCAAGAGGCTTATCTCAGCAACTGGAACCTACTCTGTTAAAAAAAAAAAAAAAAAAATTGGGCATAACAATTCAGGGTCTCCTAAGCTGTTTTAAAGGAAAAAAAAAAAAAAAGCGAAAACATGAAAGATTAAATTTTTCTTCTGTCCCATTAAAATAAGACCAATAAACCACAGTAAAATAAGAAATTTATGAAGTTTTTTAAAGACAAAAATTTTTATATGGTTTTCATTACATAATTTGACACATCTGGTGTTTCTAATTTATAGAAACAAGAAGTGAAAAACCATAAATCTGGTCTGGAATGGGGGAAACCTTTTGGTCTAAACTGTGGTGGAACACAATTTATGGACCAAATACCAGGGGAAAGCCTCACATTTCGTGGGGCTTTAAGATTTCATTTACATATTTTAGTCAAATGCCCAAGTTTTCAGAGTAGTCAACAAAAGTTTTCATCTTTCAGTACCTCATTCAAGTAGGCTGGAAAATGTATCATTTCTTCAGATGTCGGAAAAGATCTTTTCAGTTTAGGAATGCATCTGCTGCTACTTTTCAGCACAACTTTCACATTCCCCAGGATTTCCTGGCCTATTTGGGTTGGTTTCTGGTGCAGGAGGTTGAAGCACTAGACTTGCCATTTGTGCCTTAATATGTGGTTCCTGCCCCACAACTGAGGTCAGCAGTGGGTAAAGGTGTGTGTAAATCACAGGCAGCACAGGGAAGCCAATCAGATCTCCCCAAAGTGGCTCCATCCTCCAACCCTGCTCATACGCAGTTGGGTTGATGCCTGATTAACAAGAGTGAAAGTGCAGTTGGGTTGATGCCTGATTAACAAGAGTGAAAGTGCTTTCCACTCCTCTGTCTAGAAATGCTGGTCTTCATGGGGAAACCAGTGAGATAGGACTCATAATCAACTGATGGAAAATTTCACAGGAAAAACACAAGTTGATGAGTGGCAGATGCGGTCATTTTTCTTAGGAAAAAGCTGCTAAAGTTGGAAAAGTATTGCAGCCTTGCACATCTCCAGGGGACAACACTCACACAGAGTTTTATACGAACGGTGCCCCCTGGAGTTCTGTGGTGCAGCAGACCGTGGATCAGCAGCAGCAAGAAAGCATGGGTAACCCCTTTAAAAAAAATAAACTTTGTTATTAGGACAGTATCAGATTTACATAAAAATCACAAAGATGGTACAGAGAAATCCTGCAACCAGTTTCGTCTATTATTAACATGTTACATTAGTAGGGTACATTTGTTACCATATGTTTTAGTTTCCTAGGGTGCTCAAAGCAAATATCATGAAATAGGTCAGGTTAAACAATGGGAATTTATTTGCATAGTTTTGAGGGTGGGAAAACATCCAAACCAAAGCATCATCTTCCCAAAGACTGGCTGCTGGCAATCTTTGGCTCCTCTGTCACATAGCAAGGCACATAGTGGTATCTGCTGGTCTCTCCCTTCTCTTCTGGGTTTCACTGATTTCAGCTTCTTGCTTCTGTGGCTTTCTCTCAAGTCTGAATTCATTCTGTTTATAAAGGACTCCAGTAATAGGATTAAAATCCATCTTTACTGAGGTGGGACACACCTTAACTGAAGTAAACTCATCAAAAAGTCCTACTTACAATGGGTTTATACCAACAAGAATGGGCTAGATTTAAGAACATGTTTTTCTGGGGTAAACACAGTTTCAAACCACCACACTACACATTGGTGCGCTGTTAATGAACCGATCTTGGTGCATTATTTGAAAGCCCATACTTTATTCAGAGTTCCTTAGTTTTTGCCTACTGTCTTTTTTTCTGTTTTAGGATCCCATTCAGGATACCACATAATATTTAGTCATATCTGCTTAGACTCCTCTTGGCTGTGACAATTTTCCAGATCTTTATTTTTTTTATAACCTTGACATTTTTGAGGAGTACTGGTAGGTATTTTGTAGAACATACCTTATTGAGATTGTCTGATGCTTTTTCTCGTGATTAGCCTGGTTATGAATTTGGGGGATGAATACCACAAGGAAAAATACCATTTTTATCACATCATATAAAAAATGTACAGTCATACCTTGGTACTCGACTGCTTTGAAACTTGTCAATTTGGTACTTGATGCATTTTGACGTGAAAATTTTGTCCCAGTACTTGTTGTTTGGTACTCAACACGCAAGCTAGAACTCGTTGGTATCAGTTGCCTCGTGACTCACTACCCTTTCCGGTCAAAACAAAGGGTCGTGTTAGTCACATCGTAGCTCTTGCCCTGTGCACATCCCAATGAGGTCTTATCTTAGCTTCTGTGGTAATTTTGTGTATTTTTGCTTTTTTTCCCCTCATCATGGGTCCTACGAAAATGAGCAGTGATAGCACTGAGCAGAAAAAGAAAATTACTTCACACCACCATTGAGCAAAAAAAAAGAAATAATAGGCAAATATGAGCACAATATTTGCATTACCGATCTTGCTGGGGAATATGATATGCCTAGATCAACAGTCTCCACCATCATTAAGAATAAAGAAGCAATAAGAAAGGTTGATGTTGCAAAAGAAGTTAAAGCAGTAAGAAAGCAGCATTCCTAAACACTCGAGGAAATTGAAAAGCTGCTATTAATTTGGGAAAACGAGAAGCAATTAGTGGGTGGCAGTGTATTGGAAGCCATGATATGTGAAAAAGCTAAAGTGTTGCATGCCGATCTTTGAAAAACAAACTGGAACCAAGTGATGAGAGTGTTGATGTTTTTAAGGCCAGCCATAGCTGGTTTGATAATTTTACAAAGAGGACCAGCATGAATTCGGCATGGGAGAATTTGTGGCCAGAAGCTGTGACTCAGAGCAACTTTGAAGGGTTTGAGGCCAACTCCAACCCTACAGGTACAGAGGGTACAGCTGGGCAGGATGTTTTATCTTTGGGCCAATCCATGGGTCTGGAGGTTGATGCTGCTGATGTTGAGCAGTTAGTGGAGGAACATCGTGAAGAGCTCAGCACTGAGGTGCTGCAGGAACTACAGAAGGAACAGCAACAAGAGGGGGCTGAAGAGATTCCTTCAGGTGAGGAGGAGATAAGGGAGGATGTCCCCAGTTCCCTGATAAAAGAAATGTGTGCAAAATGGGCAGAAGTTCAAAACTTTTTGTACCATCTGGACACAGCTCTGATAAGCAGAAGTGTGAATTTATTGAATGACCAAACAATTTCACACTTTTGAGGAATTCTGAAAAGAAGACAGAAGCAGTCCTCATTGGATAAGTTTTTAGTGAAGGTGACAAAGAGTGTGTCAGAGCCTGTGGTGCAAGTTGAAAAAAAGCAGAAAAGAGAAAGAACACGTGAAGTGCAAGTGCCCGATGTTCTGCTGGAGGGGGGGCTCTCCTTCCAAGCAACACTGCATGTAACCTCTCCTCCTCACCATTCTGCTCCCCTTGTCCATTAGGCCATGGACTCTTCTCAGTACAGGTAAAGTGAAGTTTTTATTTTATTTAATTTAGGTATTTATTAATTTTTAGGTTTATTTCTTATGTAAAGTAATGATATACAACCCTATCTTTTCACATATTGCCTTAAAAATGTGCATTGTCTTTGGTTTTGGAATGCATTAAATTTATTTACATTATTCCTTGTGGGAAAAATTTATTTGGTACTCGTCGTTCTTAGTACTCTGTCGCACCTCCCAGAACCAATTAACAACGAGTACCGAGGTACCACTGTATGTTATCAACATGAATTATCACTGTTGTTATTGACCTTGATCACCTGGTTGAGACAGTGTTTGTCAGGTTTCCCCTATTCCATGCTCTACTTTTGTAAGGAAATCACTCTGTGCAGCCCACACTTAAGGTATGGGAAGTTATGTGATACCCCTTGAGAGCAGAGTATTTACATAAATTATTTGGAATTCTTCCTCATAGGAGATTGTCTCTTCTCCTACATTTATTTGTTTTTTCAATCATTTATTTATATCAATATGGACTCAAGAATATTTATTTTATACATTGAGTTATAATCCAGTACTACTTTATTTTATTGCTCAAATTGTTCCAGCTTTGGCCATTGGGAGCTTTTTCAGTTGGTTCCTGCGTGCCTCTGACATAGCCACAGCACTGAGTTGTTTTTTAAAAAGCAGTTCCTTACTTTCTGGCACTACAAAATGCTCCAGGTTCATCTTAGATATTTCTTTCCCTAGTCCTAGAATCAGCCATTTCTCCAAAGAGATCTGGTTCTTTTTATTGGAGAATGGTATTAGAAAGCCTGGGTGCTAGATATGCTTATTGCTACAGGAGTGCTGTTCCTTCTTCGCCCTCTCAGCTGACAGAGCAAGAAAATACATGTGTAAAATAGTCCATAGTATAAATACATATACCTATAAATTCTATAGGTAACCACCTGTATCTATTTTAAGCTAAATATGAGCTCATACTAATGTCTCCAACTCTAATCCATTACCGGACGGATCACTCAAGCCTCCTCCCCTTGTTTATCTATAAACTCCCACTCCAACAATGAGAAACCTGGCTCCCACCATCTGCCATCTATTTTTATCATCGTTCAATTCCAGGACACACATATAGCATTATCAGAATGTTAACCCATATGCCCAAGGGAAACAACTTTATCAACCAGAGTATAGTGCTTATAAACTGTTTCTTTTGCTTTTAGTCTTACAGACTCCACTAAGGTACTCAAGCAGCAGCTTTCTTCCACATCCCCTTCAGTGAGGTTGTTTCAAACATCCATAATACAGTTAGATTTTGTCACATACTTCTGTCCATCCTGGGATTCCTTGGCTTCCTAAATGGCTTTTTAGAAGTTTGTATACATAAAGGTTGTATTAGTCAGCCAGAGGGGTGCTGATGTAAAGTACCAGAAATTTTTTGGCATTTATAAAGGGTATTTATTTGGGGTAGAAGCTTACAGTCACAAGTCCATAAAGCGTAAGTTACTTTCTTCACCAAAGTCTGTTGCCACGTGTTGGAGCAAGATGGCTGCTGGTCTCTGTGAGGGTTCAGTCTTCCTCTTCCTCTTAAGGCTCTGTGGTCCCAGCTTCTTCCAATATCAGCTGTAGGCTGGGATAAATCTCGTCCCTCTCCTGCGGTTCATTTCTCTCAGGGCTCAGCTGCTCTGGGCTCTGGTCTCTGCAGTTGCAAACTATCAGGTGAACAGCTTATCTCTCTTCCCAGGGCTACAGAATCCTAATGAACTTTCTTCCTCTGTGTTCTCCTTCTCTGTGCATTTACTCCCCAGGGCTCCATCATCAAAACTCAAACTCTCTCCTCTGCAGTGTCATTTTCTCTGAGTCCCCGCCCACCGAGGGGGTGGGGACTCGACATCCTACTGACATGGCCGAATCAAAGCCTTAATCATAATTTAATGAAGTAAAAGTGAAACCTCTGAATCTAATACAATTTAATACATTCAGGGGAACAGACCAGTTTACAAACATAATTGAATATCTAGTTTTGAAATTCATAAATAATATCAAACTGCCACAAAGGTCTACAGTTTGTGCTGTAAAATTCTATGGTTTTGAAAATACATAGTACCATTTACCCAGAAGTATGTATCATAAAGAATGGTTTCACTTCTCCCCCAAGTTCCCTGTGTTTCACTTATTCAACCCCTCCCCCTTCTCCTTGAATCCATGGTAAACACTGATCTTTTTACCACTGTTATAGTTTCACCTTTTCCAGCAGGTCATATAAATGGAATGATGTAGGATGTAGCCTTTTCAAATTGGCTTCTTTCACTTAGCAATATATATTTAAGAGTCATCTATGTCATTTAATGGCTTAATATCTAATTTCTTTTTATGACTGAATAATATTCCATTGTATAGATATACCACATTTGTTTATCCTTTAACTTATTGAAAGATATCTTGGTTGCTTCCAGGTTTTGGTGATTATTAATAAAGCTACTTGTGATGGTTAGGCTAATGTATCAACTCGGCCAGGTAATTGTGCCCAGTTGTTTGGTCAAGCAAGCACTGGGCTAACTAACACAAGGACATTTATGGACTTTAGTCATCAATGAGTTTACTGCATAAATGATTGATTACATCTACAATCTACCAAGGAGATTGCTGTCAATAATGAGTGATATTTGATCCCATCAGTTGAATGCCCTAAAAGGGGAAGTGATTTCAGCATTCACAGAGAATTTTCCATTGTCTTTGAACAGCCAACGCTCCTGGGGACTCATCATGGATTCTCTTTGGATCTTCACTGGAGCCCCTGGTTTGCAGCCTGCCTGCAGAATCTGGACCTGTGCATGCCACGGTCATGTGAGAGAATTTTATAAAATCTCATATTCCTGCTGATTTTATTTCCCTAGAGAACCCTGACTAATACACTGCTATAAACACATGCATGCAGGTTTTCATGTGAACATAAGTTTTCAAATCAGTTGGGTAACCTAGCAGTATGATTGCTGGATTGTATGGTAAGACCACGTTTACCTTTGTAAGAAACTACCAAACCATCTTCCAAAGTGGCACCATTTTATATTTCCACTAGCAATGAAAGCTCTTGCTGTTCTCCATCCTTGCCAGAAATTTCTACCATCAGCGTTTTTGGATTTCAGCCATTCTAATATGTGGGTAGTGGTATCTCATTGGTAAATTATTGTTGTTTTAATTTGCAATTCCCTAATGATAAATGATGTTGAGCAAGTTTTCACACACTTATTTGCCATCTGTATATAATCTTTGCTAGGGTGTCTATTCATATATTTTGCCCATATTTTAATTGGGTTGTTGAGTTCCAAGAATTCTTTGTATATTCTGGATGCAAGTCCTTTATCAGGTATGTGTTTTGAACATATTTTCTCCCAGTCTGTGGCTTGTCTTTCATTCTCTTAACATTTTTTTTTTCATAGAAGAGTTTTTAAATTTTAATAAGTCCAACTTATCAATTTTTTCTTTCATGGGTCATCTCAAAGAGTTATCGCCAAACTAAGGTCACCTAGATTTTCTCCAGAAGTTTTATAGTTTTGCATTTTCATTTAGGTCTATAATCTATTTTGAGTTAATTTTTGTGAAAGGTGTAAAGTCTGTGTCTAGGTTCATTTTTTTGCCTATGCATGCCCTATTGTTCCAGCACCATTTGTTGAAAAGCTTATCCTTTCTCCATCGAATGGAGAACCAGAGTTCCTTTCTGGATTCTCTATTTTGTTTTACTGATCTATGTGTCTATTCCTTCACCAATACCAAGCTGTCTTGATTACTGTAGCTTTAGAGTAAGTATTAAAATCAGGTACCGTGAATCCTCCAAGTTTGTTCTTCTTTTTCAGTATTGTGCTGGCTATTCTAGGTCTTTTTGCCTTTCCACATAAGCTTTTAAATCAGTCTGTTGGTATCTACAAAATGGCTTACTGGGATTTTGATTGGGATTGCACTGAATCTTTAGATCAAGTAGAGAAGTGACATCCAAATAATATTGAGTCTTCCAAAACCACAAACATGAAATCTCTCCATTTATTTATATCTTTTTTAATTCTTTCATCATTTTGTAGGTTTCCTATATAGATTCTATACATATTTTGTTAGATAATACCTAGGTATTTCTTTTTCTTCCTTCCTAAATTCCTTCCTTATTTCAATTGTTCACTGCTGGTATACAGGAAAGCAATTGACTTTTTTTTTTTTTTAACTTTATTTGTACATTTAATAATAGAAAATATAAACAATTAAAAATTAAAAAGTAAACACAGATGAGAATATATATTTTTCTCAATTAAATGTAATGGATACATATAAAATTTTTTTAAAAAAAATATTTATTTATTTACTTTATCCATTTTAAACGCCCCCTTCCCCATTTGCTGTTTTGTGTCCATTTGCTGGGCAATTCTCTGTATTTGTTTCCTGCCATCTCTTCTCATCCTCCTCCTCCAGTCTTTATCAGGATTCCATCCTGGAGACCTCCGATGTAGGAGAGAGGTGTTCTGCCACCTACACCACCTCGGTTCCTGGCTTTCAGAGCATCTCGTCTTGTATCTCCCCTGCGTCTCTCCTGTTACGTCATCATCTTGCTGCATGGCTCCCAGGGCCTGGCGGCTCACCAGCACACTGACTGGCTGCTCATACGCCTTCTATATATATATATTTTTTTTAATTTTACTGGGAGGTCCCGGGGATTGAACCCAGGTCCCTCGATATGGTAGATGGACACCCAACCATTTGAACCACATCTGCCCCCGTTTTTTGTGTGTGTGTGGATCAAACAATATGTTACACAATATATTTGGTTCATAGTAACACATTCATACAGTATTTGTCCTTTTGTGTCTGGCTTGCTTCACTCAACATAATGAATTTTTAATATTAACCTTGTATCCCAAGACCTTTCTCTACTTACTTTCCAAAGGTTTTTTTTGTCAGTTCCTTGGAATTTTCTATGTAGACAATAATCATGTTATTTGAGAAAAAAGACAGTTGTATTTCTTCCTTCCCAATGTATATGCCTTTTCTTGTCTTGTTTTATTGCATCAGTGAGGGCTTTCAGTACAATGTTGAAAAGGAGTGGTGAGAGGGGGTATCCTTGCCTCATTCCTGATCTTAGGGGAAAGTGTCTAGTTTCTCCCGATTAAGTGTATGTTAGCTGTAGTTTTGTAGATGTTCTTTATCAAGTTGAGGAAGTGCTCCCCTATTCCTAGTTTGCTGTGATCATGGATAGATGTTAGATTTTTTCAAATACTTTTTCTGTATTTATTGAAAAGATCATAGAATTTTTTTGAGACTTTTGATGTGGTGGATTACATGGTTGATTTTTTAAAAGTTTATTTTATTTATTTACTTTATCCATTTTAACCCCCCCCCCACCCGCTTGCTGTTTGTGTTCATTCACTGGGCGATTCTCTGTGTCTGTTTCTTGCCCCCTCTTCTCATTCCATCTCCTCCAGTCTTCACCGGGATTCGATCCTGGGGACCTCCAATGTGGCAGACAGGCATTCTACCACCTGCGCCACCTCAGTTCCTGGTTTTTTGGCGCGCCTCGTCTTGGCTCTCCCCTGTGTCTCACTCCTGCTATGTCATCATCTTGCTGCGTGGCTTGGTGGGGCCTGGCTCGCAACGCACGGGCCTGGCCCAGCAGCACACCTTCTATATTTTTATTTTACTGGGAGGTCCTGGGGATGCCCAACCATTCAAGCCACATCTGTTGATTTTTGAATGCTGAATCAGCCTTGCATACCTGGAATTAATGTTTCTTGGTCATGGTATATAATTATTTTTTTATACCTATTGGACTTGATTGCTAATATTTTATTGAAGATTTTTAAAATCTATGTTCATGAGGGATATTGGCCTGTAGTTTCCTTTCTAGTAATGTCTTATCTGAATTTGGTATTAGGATCATGCTGGCATCATAGAATCAGTTAGGAAGTGTCTCCTTGGTGTCTGTTTTCTGGAAGATATTATGGAGAATTTTCATAATTTCTTCCTTAAATGTTTGGTAGACTTTACCAATGAAACCATTTGGCTGATGCTTTTTTTAAAAAAAATAATTACACTGAGATCAAGATGATAAACAGTTTGTGAGACTAGGTAGGGTATAGCATGGATTTTCTAACCTGACATGTCTTCCAATACCCATAAAGATGTATCAATCCATGTTTTCCTGTAAAATATGAATTAAGGTGATATCTGTCAACAAATTGATATAAGTACAGAAGAGGAGATATTTGTAGATGCAGATATAGTCTAGTGAGTATGCTTTAAAAAATCCATTTCTTTCGCCTCTTTCTAAGCCAAACTCAGCATATAAATGCACTTCATTCCCCAGTGCAGCGCATGACTCCTGGGGATTAGCCTCCCTGGAACCAAGGGATTATTACCAAGCACCAACTAGCAATGCACCTGGAAAAAGACCTTGACCATAAGGGGGAAATTGTAAATACAAATGAGTTCTTATGGCTAAGAGATTTCAAAGTGAGTCGGGAGGTCATTCCAGAGGTTATGCCTATGCACGTCTCAGCAGAATCTCATTGACTTTCACAATAAATATTGCCTCAAATAGTGGGGCTCCTGAGAGCTCTAGAGACATCCAGATACTATAGGCAGAGCAGACAAGCTCAGGAGTTTGGCACCCTGAGAGTGGCCCTTACCTTGGAGTTTATGCTCCCCAGTGTGATAGAGTTGGACTCATTTGTGATTTCCCTACACATGACTCTTCTGCCCCTTTTATGTGAACCTATAGTTAGTACTAGAGTTGACAGATGTATGTCCAAGAGATTTAAATCTTTGTCTGTCCAGTGCCAGTTGGGACCTGAATCTCAGCAGAGTTGCAACACCTACTCTCCAGTTCAATGGACTCACCCAGGACAACCAACAAGATGATGATGATGTACAATGCCCATCATAAGGAACAGAGAGAGTCTGCAACTGCAAGCAAGATAGTTCCCTCCATCTGCCCCATGGGATCTATGCCCCCTTTCAATAAGAGGCAGAGTGGGCATCACTATCCCCAAATCCTCAAGATTGGGGAATGAACAATGGACTAAAGTAGATTTACTATTATTCTACTACAGACTTAATGTTGTCCTAGCAATGGAAGAAATTTTATCATTGATGTGGAGGTAGTGGCCACTGGAGGTTCTGAGGGGAGGGAGAGGGAAAAATGGGTGTAATATGGGGGTATTTCTGGGATATTGGAATTGTCCTGCATGACGCTGCAATGATGGATACAGGCCATTATATATTTTGTCATAACTTACAAAATTTCATGGGACAGAGTGTAAAGTATAATGTAAACTATAATCCACGGTTAGTGGCAATACTTCAATATGTGTTCATTAATTGTAACAAATACACCGCACTAATGAAGGATGTTGTTAATGTGGGAAAGTGGGGGAGGGGCAGCAAGTGGGGCATATGGGAATCCCCTAGATTTTTTTATATAATCTAAAGGTTTTTTTTTTTTAAATAAAATAAAATAAATGACTATACCAGGTTTGCAATTTTTTTAAAAATCCATTTTTTTTTCTTAGCTAGCATCTCTGTTTTCTCAAATATAAAAATGGATACCATTATTTCCCTTCCTCCTAAGTTCACAGAGGAATATAATTAGAGAACACCTGACAATTTTTTTTTTTTTTTGAGTTCCTAAAGGAACATAGGTTTATATTCTACCTCTGTAATGGAAATTTCCAAGTTCTGGTATATTAAAATTTTTTTAAATATATTTTTCTATATTTTCCAAATTTTCTCCAATGAGAATATATTTATTAGTTTTATAATAAAAATTTACAAAATAAACAGGAATCTATCTTTGGCTTTCCTTCCTGGTTTATCAAAATAAAACAGAGAGTAAGAGTAAACACAGAGGAAAGAGGTAAGAAAAGCACTAGTCATACCAATAAAAATGAAAATTATCAGTCATCCAGTCTATTGCTCCAGGCTGTTTATAGGAAAGAATATACTTTTTTTTTTTTTTTACTGAAACATTTACTTGAGCTCTGTGAAAGAACCTTCAGTATTTCAAATATTGAGATCACACAATGTCATTTTTAAATTAAGCATTTCTTTTAAAAGTTAATTTCCAGGTAAGTTGTCACATCATATTAACTATTGGATGAAGTTAAGTGCTGCATTACAAACTGCAATTTTTTCATGTTGATACCAACATCTCATTTTGTGATTGTAGCTTTAAAGGTAATCCAGTAGTTCCTTTCTTTTTTTTAATCTCTCTTTCTAGATTTTCACTGGGCCATCTCTTCCTGCTATTAACTTTATGATGGCTCAGTTTTTCTTAAGTATTTTATTTTAAATGACTTAAATTTACATTTCTCTCTCCTTCCTGGCTTATATGGCTAGTTACACATTTCTCAGACATTTATATTTCTATAATGGATAAATTAAAGCTAGACTTTTCCAGTTTGTAACGAACACTTTGGCTAATGAAGGTATCACAAATATAACACATTAAACACATTAATTAGACAACGTGTTCTTAAGCAGAAACTCTAGAATACTCAGTTAAACAATTTCTTTCCCTATGTTTGAAAGCCTGACCACCATCAATAAAAGATTACATATCCATTTTGAGTTTTACATCATTTGAATGTTTCTTGGTAAGAACCTACATTCAAGGATAAGAAAAAGTATTATTTTTTAAGGTCGTTTAAAATTTCCCTTCAAAACACATACACTCAGTTTGGGTTGGTGGGTTGTTTTATTTTTAATACAAGAATAGCTTATGATCTGAAAGAATTCTGGATTAGGCTATATAAGTTCAATTCTTGCATCTATCACTTATTGGGTGAGTGACCTTGGTCAAGGACAGTTATTTAACTATCCTGTGCCTTGGTTTTTCTATCTGAAACACAGGGATTCCTTCATTCAAAAAATATTATGGAGTGACCACTTCATGCAGGGTACTTTTCTAACTGCTGGGGATACAGCAGTGAGCAAAACAGATTTAAAAAATCCTGTCCTGGTGGAGTTTACATTATATTAATTAGTAGTAGAGACAATTTCAGTACCCCTCTCATAGTGAGAAGTAAATGAGTTAATACATACTGAAAACTAAGAACAATGTCTGGCACATAGTGAGAGTTCACTAAATATTAGCCACCACTATTCATCAAACATCTAACTTTCATAAAAAGTTTTTCTTGTTTCTCCCCTTTCCTTGTCTCTTTCAAACCCAGAAATAATAAATTGAAATTAGTGTTCTATGTGACACCTGTAGAATAATGACAATGGTGACAATATTTGACCTCTGTACTCCACAGTGTTGATATGAAAATCAAATGAAATAATTTACATGGAAATGCTTTATCAACTAGTACTACACAGATTAAAGCTGTCATTATCTAGCACCTAAAATAAAGTCTTGCCCCCGAAGAAACTCCTCAATACATGTTTATTGAATTAAATTTTAATTTATTGCCTAAGTAATTTTATAGCCATTATTCAAGCAGTTCACACAATGCTTGAGACCCAAGACAATAATTCTTTATAAGTAGGTAACTAACTACCAGCTTATTAACCAACTTTTGCTAATTTAGCATAGGCTATTAATAAATTACCTGAGATTGCAAAAGTGTTGACAAATATTCCATTTACCCTGCACATCTACTTTGACTAAAAGTTCTAACCCACCTTATTATTTTAAGGATGATCTTAGCTCAAGTTCCTTATTTTTTACAGTGTGTAAAACGTAAAGAGCTTGGTGTAAAGAGTTCACTCTCATCGTTCCATTTTTTTGTTTTTGTTTTGAATGAGCTTGGAAAAAAGTGGAAGAGATAATGGAAAACAAGATAGAGAAGAGGGCATTTGATATTACAGCATATCTGAAAATCTGCTCATATTCTTTTTTTTTTTTCCTATCATGAAGCCTCAGATTTCTAGCTATTAAAAAGCCTGCTCAGAAGGAACAATCTAGTTAGTGAACTTTGTTTGGGGTTTTTATTCCAACTGGTACATATGGTAACTTGGACTCAAGCAACCCTTTTACAGCTGTGAGGTCTCTTTATAGAAATGGCATGTGCTAAATGTTTGTGTCTAGCCAGTCCACTCAGAGCCAGTTCAAAGGGACAGACCGGAACAGTCATTTATCTTTTGAGATGAACATTAAACTGGATGTGTTTATATGACTGTCTGTTGTCAACTGCTCTTGGAAAACAAACAGTAAAAATACCTTGTTTCTCTCTAAATATGTGACAGAAGTAAGAGTGAGAAAACATAGAAGGGACAGGAAGTCACAACAGGCACCCCTGATATTTAGCTTTTTTTTTTCTTTCTTTTTGTACCCTTCTCACTTCAAGAATATTTATGTGTTTCCTAATGAACTGTCCCCCAAAATATTGGGTAGAAAAAGCTCCAGTCCTTCAGATATCAAATGTCTCCTCTAATACAAAGAATTGAGCACAGGTGAGAGAATATAATTTGTGACACTAAGACCCAATCTTTACATTCCTGCTGCCACCCCATATTCCAGGCTCCGCTGGTTACAGGTTATAGAAGGCTAATGCAGTCAGGTGTTAACCTGCTGAGCCTCAACTCATTGCCACCAAGTTATCTCTTCATATTAAGAATTCAAGCAAGCTTGTGTTACCCAAGATGTTTCAAGTTATCCACCTGCCTTTCCAGACTTCTTAGAACCAAGGTTCAGGAGAGGGATATTATTGCATGCACACAAGTTTGCTTGGAGATGAACGCTACCTAACAAGGGTAAGGTTGTTGTCAGGGTCAGTGAACTGATATCTGAGAAGGTAGTGGGAATGGTCTGTTCCCACCAACTTCCTGCAGCAAAGACTCAAAGCAAGTAACTCCAGACAACACAAACAGTCAACTGTTTGCCTGCTTACTCCTGCTTGGCTAGATACCAAAGACAGCAGTGCTTTATTCAGGACTATCAAGATTTTTAGCCCCAGAGGATCAGGGCCCTACTGGACAACAATTCTCTGGTGAAGGCTTCTTTTATTGAATATGATGAAAGATGAGAATTTGTTGCCATATGGCCAGAGACAGCAATATAGGGAAGTAAAGCAGGCAAAGAAGGTAATAGCTGAAAGTTTAGAACTATAGACAAAAAGACTGGGGAACTGGAGGGGGCTGTGGTGATTCTTAGTCCTGCCTAGGGTAACTAGAAGAGCTCTGCAGAGCAGGGACCCAGCAAGGCTTACTATCTCTGTCTGATAGCAAGAAGAGAAGAATTCCTGGGATTGAATGTCACTAGATACTCCTTAAACTATGTCTAATAACCAGAAAGACTTGCCTTGCCTTCCTTCCTCCTTCCCTTTCTTATTTTAAACAAAGCTCTAGGACAGAGTTTAAAAGCACTTCTAGATGTCCTCCCATTAGCAGTACCACATTTGACCCTGTTAGGCACCTTTTCTTACTGGGTAATCAGCACCTCTATCTTGCCAAAGCCAATGCTTACAGTCATAAGCAATATTTCTTCAATACATTTATTTACAGCTTCATAAAGTAAGCAGAGGGTCAAGCGAGATGAAGTGAATGGTCACAAAGTACTCCTCCATTTCTCACACCGAAGAATGCTTTCAGAATCTGTACAGAAGGCAGGATCCTCAGAGTAATACGCACTTCCCCACAACCTCAGGCACTTGCTAACATTACCAGTGAGTACTATGATAACACGAACCTGATAAGCTTTACAATGAAATACTCTGTCCATCCTTAAGTACAATAAAAGATTTCTAAAAGAACTTCAGGAAAATGTGAGGTGACGTTGCAGAGTTAGAAAATTTTGAAGAGACTTTTACATAGGACATATTCTCACTTTAGGTATAAGTTGTGCATTTTCCTCTAGACTGTGAGTTCCTTGAGAGTAGAAGTCCAGCCTTGTTATGTAGTGCCTGGAACATGAATGAATGAATGAATGAATGCTCAAGACAGCTAGTCAGAGCACCACTGAATGGAATGCCTTGAGGGCGTGGTCTCTTCTCCAGGTTTCCTCTCCCCAAGGGCTAACACTGTGGATGGTGGAAAGTAGGCACTCGGCTATAAATGAGTTAATCAACTCAAACAAAATTAACAAGAGGACTCCTCAATATCACCCCAAAGCTATGATTCTGAGATGTCTAAGCAACTCTAGAACACAGAGAGAAATAATGCAAATTCTGTCATCAGAGATACTTCTAAATATAGTCAAATCTATTTTACTTTTGTGTGGATTATTCATGACCAATTTTCATTCCTGGTGGATCCACCTTGCCTGGAATGATGAAGGAACACCACATCCCTTAGTGGCACAATTGAATTATACTTAGGAAATGTGGTTATTTCAATATTATTTTAAAGAAAACATAATTAAGAATGTGAATCTTCCCAGGAAAATATCACATGACATACTTCAGAAATAAATATAAATGAATTTTTGTTTACTTAATGATTTGGTTTATCTACCCAACCTTTCATTAATTAATTCAAATGCTTAGCATTTAAGGCATCCAGAAAATCAATGCATTTAAAAATTTTAACTCTGTTATTTTAGCAGCTTGAAGGCATAGCATGGTGAAAGCAAATTAGGGGCATCAACTGATCAAGACTTGGACTGACTACCACAAACTGAAACCAACAGAACAAAACAATATGACAGACCTTATAACACTGCATTTTAGTTTAGGCTTAAGCTTATTTGTTGAGAGAAGACTCTAAACTGTGGATTCTACTCTATGACACACATTTATCACTGTGTGATGCCAATCCATGATCCCAAACTGGTTTCGGGCCAGGCTGTGTGTGTGTTCACGTATGTGTATATATCATATCATACTATATTATACTTATACATACATGGTATTAATTTTTTTAAGTCCTATATGTGCTGCTCAGTGATTTTTCTCAGAAGGGATCAGCTGCCAAGAGGAGTTGTAATTATAAGATTAAACATCAAGGACCTGGCAAGGAACCCCAGGTGGCAGACCCAGAGGACAGGAACAGAGATGCAGTATGGTTTTTGAGCTTGGCTGGGAGAGGAAGGGAGGGAGTTACTCTTCACTTCTGCATATGAAAGCTACCTCTTCGGCAATGATATGTGGAAAATGCCTCAAGTTTTCAGCTGACTTCTGTAGAGATTTCTGTCCTTAATATTAAACTACAATAACAACGGCAATAATGTAATTTAGCACACAGTCTGAGAATGTTCTTAGAATTTTCTGGACAAAGCTAATGAGTATGCTAAGGAATTTCAGAGGTATTATTGTCAATCCAAGAACTAGGTAAATTAATAATATAGATAAAACTTGTACTAAATTCTTAACCTGGAAAAAAATTGGACAAATTAAAAATAACACCAAAGCCTACATATTTTGTACCATCATTAAAATCATCTATATTCTATCATAAAAACAACTTCAACAACAAGCCAAGAACAATGCAATGCAAAATGAATGTATTATTTGTAGCCCAAGCTATGTTAATTATGAGAAAAAGACTGGGGAAACTAAATGTGAAGAGAAAAATATTTTATTATTTTTGATTTAGCTAATTCAAAATCCAAGTATAATAGTTTAAGTGTTTTTGATATTTAATTTTGAATATCAAAATTAAATAAACCTTGGGGCATTATTTATTTCAGCTATTTATATTAAAATAATTGTAAGAAAACATTATTGTACAATGTTGTTAATTAAAAATTTTTAATGAAAAATAATAAATTTAAGGGATAATGTTAGGGTGTAAAACATAGTCAAATGATTGATTTTCCCATCTTGATTTCTTTCCCTATTTAAGGCTTACATTAAAACATATGAAAAACTTCCAGGAAGATAGAAGATTAAAGAGGCAGAGGAATCACTTTTCTCCCAGAAAAAATAGCTAGAGGACAGTCAGACACTGTCTGAGAGCAGCTCTGGGACTCAGGACACCAGGGGAAGGTGAGACACCACTCAGAAGAGAGAGAGGTAAAGGAAAGGAGACCCAGCTGGCTGAAAAATCCTGTGAGTAGAGCTGCAAAAGCAGCAGTGGATACCCATCCCCCTACCTAAGAAGCAAAGAGCAGTCTGAAGACTGCAGCAGCTGTGGACTTCAGTGGTTGCTGACTGAGGGGATTTCAGAGGTCCTCTTCCCCAAGAAAGGGGAAAGGAAGGGACACAACCTACAGCATATTGAGCAAATTCAGATTTTGGCCAGCGAACTTGGTCTGCTGCATTGGAGGCCAGGTGAAGCCAGGACATTGTTTGCCCTGAAAGCCTGCAGGGACATTAAGAAGACACTGAGTGGGCATAAAGAAAAATATGAAATTTTGGATAGGAAAATAGCAGAGCTTATGGGAATGAAAGACACAATAAGTGGGATTAAAAATACAGTAGAGGCACACAACAACAGTTTAAATCATGGAACAAAGAATCAGTGTCATAGAGGAAAGAACAACTGAAATAGAAGAGAGAGAAGAACAGAGAGAAAAGAATGGAAAAAAATTGAGCAGGGGCTCAGAGAGTTGAAAGATAACATGAAGCGCACCAACATATGTATCACAGGAGTTCCAGAAGGAGCCAAGTAGGAAAAAGGGGCAGAAAAAGTATTTGAGGAAATAATGGCCCAAATTTCCCAATTTTCATGAAAGCCATGAATATATATGTCCAGGAAGCAAATGGTAGTCCAATTATAATAAATCCAAATAGACCTACCCTAAGACACACAATATGCAGAATACTAAATGCCAAAGATAAAGAGAACATTCTGAAAGCAGCAAGGGAAAAGCGAAACATCACATACAAGGGACATCCAGTAAGACTTTGCGTGGATCTCTCTTCAGAAACCATGGAGACAAGAAGGCAGTGGTATGATACAATTGAGATTCTGAAAGAGAAAAATTGCCCTTCAAATATGACAGTGAGTTTAAAATATTCACAGGTAAACAGAAACTAAGGGAGTTCGTAAACAAGAATCCAGCTCTGCAGGAAACACTAAAGGGAGTTCTGCAGCCAGAAAAAAGAGGAGAGAGAGATGTTTGGAGGGGAATGGAGAAGTGAAGACTATCAGAAAGGGTAACCAAAAAGGTAAAGAGATGGACAAAAATAAGATATGACATATGAAAGCCAAAGGATAAAATGACTGAAGTAAGTAATGCCATTACAGTAATAACATTGAATGTTAACAGACTAAACTCCCCAATCAAAAGACACAGGCTGACGGAATGGATAAGAAAACATGAGCCATCCATATGCTATGTGGAAGAGACTCACCTTAGACCCAAGGATGCAAACATACTGAAAGTGAAAGGTTGGAAAAGATAATTCATGCAAATAGTACCCCAAAGAGAGCAAGGGTAGCTACTGGTGTCACAGACTTTAAATGCAAAAAGTGATGAGAGATGCAGAAGGCCATTATATATTAATAAAACGGACAATCCACCAGGAAGGAGTAATAGTCATAAATATTTATGCACCTAACCAGGGTGCCCCAAAATACATGAGGCAAATTCTGGAAAAACTGAGAGAAGAAATAGACATCTCTACAATAATAGCTGTAGAATTCAACATGCCGCTCATATTAATAGATAGAACAACTAGTCAGAAGATCAATAAAAAAAAAACAGAGAACGTGACTAATATAAACATGCTGGACCTGACAGACATATACAGAACACTGAATCACAAATCAACAGGTTGTACATTCTTCTCAGGTGCTCATAGATCTTTCTCCAGGATAGACAACATGTTGGGCCACTACACAGGTCTCAATAAATTAAAAAAAAAAAGATTTATTTATTTATTTCTCCCCCTGCCCCCATTATTTGCATTCACTGTTTGCTCTTTGTGTCTATTCATTGTGTACTCTCTGTGTCTGCTTGGTTTTGTTTGTTTGTTTGTTTGTTTGTTTGTTTTTTAGGATGCACCAAGAACAGATGGCGGGACTTCCCATGTGGAAGGGAGATGCCCAATCACTTGAGCCATCTCTGCTCCCTGCTTGGTGTGTTTCTCATTGTGTTTCCTCATTGTGTCTCCTTGTTGCGTCATCTCACCGTGCCAACCTAGACAGCTTGCTGTCTTGCTTGTCTTCTTTAGGAGGCACCAGGAACCGAACCTAGGACCTCCCATGTGATAGGCAGGCACCCAACTGCTTGGACCACATCTGCTTCCCTCAATAAATTTAAGAAGATTGAAATTATACAAAGCACCTTCTCTGACCATGATGGAATAAAGGTGGAAATAAAGAACAGGTGGTAAAGGGAGAAATTTGCAAATATATAGAGGCTAAACAACACATGCTTTAACAATTAGTGGGTCAAAGAAGAAACTGCAAGAGAAATTAGTAGGTATATCAAGATAAAGGAGAATGAGAATACAACCTATCAAAACTAATAGGCAGTGCTGAGAGAGAAATGTATAGCCCTCAATGCCTATATTAAAAAATAAAAAAGAGCTAAATTCAAAGAACTAACTGAACAACTGGATAAACTAGAAAAAGAACAGCAAACCAATCCCAAAGCAAGCAGGAAGAAAGAAATAATAAAGATTAGAGTAGAAATAAATGAAAATGAGAACAACAACAAAAAAAAATAGAGAAAATCAGCAAAACTAAAGGCTGGTTCTTTGAGAAGATCAATAAAATCGACAAACCATTAGCAAGACTAACAAAGAAAAAAAAGAGAGAAGATGCAAATAAATAAAATCAAGAATGACTGACCCCACAGAAATAAAAAATATCATAAGATAATATTATGAGAAACTCTCGGCCAACAAATTAGACAACCTAAATGAAATGGACAATTCCTAGAAATGCATCAACAACCTACGCTGATTCTACAAGAAACATAGGAACTCAACAAACCAATCACAAGGAAAGAGACTGACTCAGTCATAAAAAAAATCTTCTGATAAGGATAAATCCAGGACCAGATGCCTTCACAGGTGATGTCTACCGAACGTTTTGAGAAGAATTAATACCAATCCTTTCTGAATTACTCCAAAAAATTGAAAAGAATGGAAAATTTCTGCACACATTTTTATGAAGCCAATATCACCCTAATACCAACATGAGATAAAGATACTGCAAGAAAATTACAGTCCAATCTCTCTAATGAACATAGATGCAAAAATTCTCAACAAAATACTTGCAAATCAAGTCTGATAGCATATAAAAACAATAATACATCACAGTCAAATGGGTTTTATTCCTGGTATGCAAGAGTGGTTCAACATAAGAAAATCAATTAATGTAACACACCACATTAACAAATTGAAGGGAAAAAAACTACATGATCATCCTGATTGATGCAGAAAGGGCATTTGACTAAATCCAGCATCCTTTCTTAAAAAAAAAAAAACATCAAAAGATAGGTATAGAAGGAAAATTCTTCAACCTAATAAAGGGCATATATGAAAATCCCACAGCCAGCATTGTATTCAATGGGAAGAGGTTGAAAGTTTTCCCTCTACGATCATAAACAAGACAGGGATGCCCACTGGCAACACTGTTATTCAACATTGTGCTAGAAGTTCTAGCTAGAACAATTAGGCAAGAAAAAAAAAAAAAAAGGCATCCAAATTGGAAAAGAGGAAGTAATACTCTCACTAATTACAGATGACATGATCTTGTATTTAGAAAAACCAGAAATATCCACAACAAACCTACTTGAACTAAAAAGTGAGTTCAGCAAAGTGGCTAGATACAAGGTCAACATGCAAAAATCAGTAGTGTTTCTAAACACTAGTAATTTGCAAGCTGAGGAGGAAATCAAGGGAAAAAATCCATTTACAATCACAACAAAAAGCCTCAAATATCTGGGAATTAATTTAACCAAGAATGTAAAGGCACTGTATTCAGAAAAACTACAAAACATTGCTAAAACTAATCAAAGAAGACCTAAACAAATGGAAGGAAGTTCTGTGCCCATGGAATGGATGACTAAACATTGTGAAGATATCAATTCTATCCAAATTGATTTATAGATTTCATGCAATATCAATCAAAATTCCAACAGACTACTTTACAGAAGTAGTAAAGTCAATTACCAAATTTATTTGGAAGGGAAAGGGTTGCTAAATATCCAGTCAAAAACGTTCTAAAAAAGAAGAATGAAGTTGGAAGACTCACACCACCTGAACTGGAAGTGTTTTATAAAGCTACAGTGGTCAAAATAGCATGGTATTGTCATAAAAACAGATACCTTGATCAATGTAATCGAATTGAGAGTTCAGAAATAGACCTTTACCTCTGTGGTCAACTGATTTTCAATAAGCCTACCAAGTCCACTTTTCTGGGACAGGACAGTCTCTTCAACAAATGGTTCTGGGAGAACTGGATATTCATAACCAAAATAATGAAAGAAGACCCCTATCTCATTTGCTATACAAGTATAAACTCAAAATGGATCAAAGATCTAAACAGAAAAGCCAGGACCATGAAACTCCCAGACGATAATGTAGGGAAGCATCTACAAGACATTGTTGTAGATGGGGTCTCATAAACCTTATATCTAAAGTATGAGCAGCAAAAGAAAACATAGATAAATGGGACCTCCTCAAAAGGAAACACTTCTTCAACTCAGAAGACTTTGTGAAGAGGGTAAAAAGGCAGCCTATTCAATGGGAGTGAATATTGGAAATGACACATCCAAAAAATGGTCTAATATCCATGATATATAAAGTGATCCTGCAACTCAACAATAAAAATGGGCAAAAGACCTGAATAGATATTTTTCTAAAGAAGAAATACAGAAAGAAAAAAAGAAAAAAAAAAAAAAAAACACACATGAAAAAATGTTCAACATCACTGGCTATTAGGGAAATGCAAATCAAAGCTACAATGAGATACCATTTCACACAGACTAGAATGGAGGGGAGGGAGCAGAAAAGAAATAGGTGTGACTACAAAAGAGCAACATGAGGGATCCTTGTGATGGAAATGTATCAATGTCTTGGCTGAATCAATGTCAATATTCTGGTTATGATACTGTACTAGTTTAGCACAAGATCATACCTGGGTAAAGGATCTGTATTATTTTTTCAAGTGCATGTGAATCTACAATATCTAAAATTTAAAAGATTATGTGTGTGTTTACCTGAAAATAATAAAACCATCTTAAAAAATAAATAAATACTTATCTCAGCTGTCTCCACCTCTGTTAAGTCTTCCTAGAGCTACCTGTTTTAGATGGAGGCCGCTATCTCCATAGTACACTGAATTTCTCTCGATCAGAGTTCTTATCACTGATACAGTTAATTTCTTTATTCTTCCTGCCCCCAAACCCAGTACACTGAGCAGTGCCAAACACACTGACCTCAGGTACTAGGACTTATCATAAGAGTTGTCTGGATGACAGTACAAGCTAAAGTCAAAAGGGAATTGTCATACGAGACTATTATAAAGTACTAGAACCTCAACATTCATGAGCTTTTGTGGGACAAACTCATCTCATTGCCACCGGATTTAGAGTTGGCAGACAAAGGTCTGAATCCTGAATTTCACTGCTTCTGTGCAATTATCAATCTGGGAGTCTCTGCTCCCTCTCACTTTCTTCATCAACCTTTGTGTGAGGAGGGAGAAGGGTCCTTTACCCTCCAGGTTTCTAAATTTTAAAGGCAATTCTTGCTTAGTGTTATGCCCTTTACTAGTTACTCTTCCAGTTTCTCGTAGCTTATCATCTCACTGGATTCTGCACAAGTCCTCCACAGGCTTGCTTATTAAATAGTCCAAATTAACACAGGACAGTGGGAGGCCGCCTCGGTCCCCCATTCTTGTGCCACAGTTTTAACCCAGGGCTGACCACCTGTGGCAGTTGGATATTATTTATGTATTCCAAAAAGAATTATTGATTGTTTATAAACTGGTTTGTTCCTCTGGGTGATACCCCTTTGATTGTATTAGATTCAGAGGTTTCACTTTTACTTTATTATCAAGATAGGGCTTTGATTTGACCACGTTATTAGGGCATGCAGGGTTGAGTCCCCAATCCCTTGGTGGGCTATATAAATGGATGCTCAATCAAGAACACGTAAATAGGTACACAGAGAAGAACACCACAAAGGAAGAGTGACAGCTCCATAAACAGGCAGAGGCCCTGGGAAGAGAGATGAGCCTGAGAGTTTGCAGCTGAAGAGAACAGAGCAGCTAAGAAGTCCTGAGATGAGCCTTATGCCAGCCTGCAGCTGAGATCAGAAAGAAGGTGGGACCACGGAGCCTTAAGAGGAAGAAGGAAGGCTGAATCCACCATCTTGCTTCAACACGTGGCAAATGACTCTGGGTGAGAAAGTACTCTTATGGTACTTTGAGTTGGACTCTTTAGGATCTTGTGACTGTAGGCTTCTACCCCAAATAAATACCATTTATAAAAGCCAACAGATTTCTGGCACTTTGCATCAGCACCCCTTTTGGCTGACTAATACATCATCCATTCCAGTGCTCCCCATGAGTTCAATTCAATTATTAAAAGATATTCACTATGTGGCAATAGAAGGTCACTGAGCCCTAGAAGGTCTACTTGACCCCCATACAAATAGAACACCTGCAAGCTCACAGACTTCTGTTTGAGTTCTCTTCTTACTATACACGTTACTTCACAGTGTAGGGGGGAAAAGATTTATCTCAAGGCAAATATCACCCAAATAAAAGAGCATCCTCTAGCAATTGGGAGCTTTCTGTATTATAAGGTAGAAGAAGGGGATAAAGGGATGGAGAACAATGTTTGTGTAGTACAGCATTTCAGAAAAAACAAAGGCTAGAAAGTCAGAAAGCCTTGTTTAGAATCTAGTTTTTACTGTGTACTAGAGTGCAATCTTAGGCAAGTTACTTAATCTCTTGAACCTTGGTTTTGCTCCTTATAAAATGTGGATATTAGCATCTACCCCAGATGATTCAATGAGATAAACCACCTCAAGGATGTGACACATAGTAAAGACTCCCTAAATGATTACTAGTGATGGTAGTAGCTTATAACCAGGCATTAGTAATTCACCAGGATCCCTGGTGCAGGTTGTCATATCTGCCTGGATAGCAAAGATTGGAGACAGCTGTTTATGAATAGAAGATTTAGCATCCTAAAACCCACTGCTCATGTATGATGAAGTGACTCAGAGTGAGGAGTTAAGGGCCATGTCTACACACCTCAAATCAAGTGGTATATTTTAAAATCAGAAAATGCACTTGGCTGGTGCTTTCATGAACACTGTGCAATTTATAACATGATTAAAAACATATGAGGGTCATTGGCCCTCACAGTGTAAATCCTGCAGATTATTTCAGTTTCAAAAACAAAATAAAAATGTTTAGGAAATAAGGCAGAGGGCATCACAGACAAAACTATAATAACTCCTTTTACTAGCACATTAACAACATTTCCTATTATTTCTCAAAACTAAGAAGGTGGTAGTATTTAAATTTTAGTTTCTAAAACTATATTTTTACTATCATGAGAAAAATATGCAGTAGAAGATTTTTAAAAGATACTGAGGTGCTGTGTTTTCCAGCACATCAAAGCCACCAGGGGAGCCAAAGGCAGGAAATCCTACTTTGTCCCTGCAACCTCTTCCTAGGAAGGTGAACCCATTTCTTTTCTCTGCCATTGAACAGATCTTAACTGTACAAGAGCTAATATCTCCTTAATGTCATTCATGTTGTTTTAATGTTTCAGAGAACATAAGAGGTGTATTATAATGGACAATGAAGCTTTAAACTGAAATACTCTGGGAAAGCTGTGGCATATCATTAAAACAAACTATGAGAAAGCTATGTATGTTGGTGACGTGAGAATGTGTGTGATGGCAATACTGGTGTACTATGAGCCTTGGTCAGAGCGGGCTCAGGCACCGGTGGTGCTGATGCTGCAGAAGCTCCGCTGGCTGCACTAGTAACGGTGCCTGGCTTCAGTGTCCTCAGTGAGTTTCAGTGGGGTTGAAGAGAAGGGCTGTGGAAAGGGAGAGTGGGGAATTTCTGAGTGGCTCTAGGGCTACACAGGGCTATCACTGGTGGGAACGAAGGCCCTGCAAGGAGGCAGGGGTCAAATTTGTAGAATGGTGGATGTTCTTGACAACTTCTTTCACTTCTTTTACATTTCTGCCCATTTCTGCCCCAGCCTTATCTCCTAAACTTGAGACAGATCCCAACAGAGGAGCTTCTCAAGCAAGGTTCATAGGTACCATGGTGGTTTTTAAAATGTCACCAAGTTCTTTTTCATTTCTCCCACAAAAGGTGAAATCTACTTCCTCTCCCTTTGAATATGGGTCTGCCTTAGCAACTCGCTTCCAATGAATAAAATGTGATGGAATTGACACTGCATGATTTCCAAAGGCAGGGGTTTTGGTTTGCTAAAGGCTGCCAATGCAATATACCAGATTAAATGTGATTAAATGGAGAAATGTTAGATTGCGTATATGGTAACAAAATAAATTTTTTTTTCTAAAAATCATGGAACTACCCCACCTAAACAGTGAATCTTAAGTTAAAGCATGGACTGTAGTTAATAGTACAATTATGTAATGTGCTATCATCAATTGAAACAAATGTTCCACACCAATGCAAGGTGTTCATAATAGGGTGGTGTTTTAGTTTGCTAAGGTTGCTAAGGCAAAAGGACCAGAAGTGGGTTGGCTTTTATAATAGGAATTTATTAGGATAAAATCTTACAGTTCCGAGGTCATGAAAATGTCCAAATCAAGGCATCATCAGAGATGCTGTCTCAGCAAAAGTTAGCTACTGGCAGATCCTGAACTTGTGGCAATGAAAAATGGCAGCTGGACTCTGCCTTCTCTTCCAGGCTCACTTTCTCCCCAAGCTCAGCTGTGGGTGATCCTGGAGTCCCCTCTCATATGGCAGCATAAAAATGGCACCTCTCTTTCTCTGTGTCTCTCTGCATGTTTGGCATCTCTGCATGTTTCTCCCATTTATATAGGGCTCCAGCAAGAGGGCTGAGACCCACTTCGAGTCACGCTCCACTGAAACACTCCAACCAAAGCCCCCAACTGAATTCAATCTAATCAAAGGTCCCTTAGCTGAATCTAACCAAAAGGTTCCTGCTACATACAATAGGTTTACAGGCACAGGAATGAGTTTGAACTCAGGACAGGATTTTTGTGGTCCCCAAAAGACTCAAACCAGGGCAGTAAGTAAGAAAAGGCACTACAGCTTCTACCTGACATGGATCTTGATAGCCCTAAGCTGACAAGTAGGAAGGTTGGTAACTGATCCTGCCTTGCTGATAAGCACATGGAAAGGTCACCCAGAGACAGAGATGCCCACGGAGCCTCAGTTGTGCCAGCCCCCACCTGCTTGTGTCTTCCAAATAGCAACTACCAGATATGTGAATTAGCAAGCCTTCAGATGCTTCCATTACTCTCTGAGCCATTCCAGTTGACATAAAGCAAAGCAGACATAAGCTATCCCTACCAAGTCCTGCCCAAATCAAAGAGTCATGAGCAAAACAAATGTTGTCAGTGCCTTAAGCCACTCAGTTTTGAGGTCATTTGTTACACAACATTAAATAACAAACAGGGACTAAGATGATAAAGGAGGAAGATCTATTTTCAAAAGGTCCTTAGATTGTGAGGCATGGTCTATAACTATCTGGAGAGCTTTGTTGAACAGACTGGGGTATGCCAAAATATAACTTCTTATGGGAAACCAGCACTGAAGGTGAATATAAAGAGAAGTTCTATGACAGGATTTTGGAATCAAGACAGACCAAATTTAAATGTGAATAACTACAGTCTTCAATAAGTTTGTGAACTTGGTCAAGTTACTTAACTTGTCTGAATTCCAATTTGCTTATCTGGAAAACTGTGATAATAAAATCAAATTCATAGAGTTGTTAGAAAGATTAAGTGAGCTGAACAAAGTAATTAATAGTGACTATTATTACCACTGTCCTTGTTGTTTCCAGTTTTCCTATCTTTGTATTCTACCAAAATTAGCAGTAGTGGAAAACCAAAGTTCCAGCTTATGCTGATTACCAAAGCATTCTTCTGTACAGTCAATTCATCAATCATTTGAGAATATCCCACTGCATCTGCTACATTATCAGCATTGTGCTAGTACTGTGGAAGCTACAGAAGAAGGAAAGGACATGGACTTTCACCTTAGGAAGTCGGCAATGTAAACAATCAAAACTGGAGTGACAAGTGAGTAAGTAATTTCAGCTTCTGACAGAGATCTCTTCTCCAAATCTTCCTGCCAAAGGGCTAAAAAGCTGTGGATAAAGGCTTTTTCATTATAATTCCTGGCTGCTACAGAGATTTCTGCATTTTATACATATTGTGAGTATTTAGCACTCAATACATCATACTTCTCTCTAGTTTCTAACATCAGCTTTCTAAATCTCTGTGCTCTTTAAAACAAATTTTAGCCATCTAGTAACTACACATTAAAAAGTGCTTTCCAATTAAGATTTAGAGGCAACTCACCACGCAGTTCAACTAACACTTGGTGAGTATTTGTGGGTCCTAGGTATAGTTCTCTGAAAACTATTAAACTGAAATTTAAATCTGGTAGAGAAATCTAGTATCTGGTAAGGATAACAAGACAATTCTTTGATAATGTTGGAAGACAATTTATAACTGATGAAGTTTGACAATTGTCCTATTTTAAGAGATATTAGTAATGATTAAAAGATTGATAGGAAAGCAAAGACTTAAATCATACTGCTAATAAGACTGCAACATTTTAAATTCATGTGTTCTAAAAACAGTTCAGAAAGCAGCCTTTGACATGATGTCTCATAACTCTATAAAGGGGAGTTTACAATTTTCTGGGGAAAAAAAATCAGAGTTTTAATTGACAATATGATTGTCCAGGTCAAAAAAAAAGCTGTGGTGGACTCTAAAATGTTTTAGTTCCACATAAATTTTGCCTAGCTTAAGATTTTGACCTTCTATTTCCCACAGTAATTAATATTGAGTATTTGATGTTTATGAGCATTAAGTAACCTAAAAAGAAACACATAATATTGTGTTGTAATTGAAGGTATTTCTGATTTTTATTATATCTTTTACTAATCAACAGCATGCTTTTTTATAAGGCAAGGTCTGATTTTCTTTTGTCCCTATTTCAGACCTTCAACCTTCTTTAAGGTTCCTACCAAATCCATCTTATTTTGCTGTTACCTTCTCTCCTCTCCAACTTTTCAATATCCTTCTGAAACTGTATGCAATATCCATACTGAATTGTGAGCTTGTAGGGGGTCTAAACAGTGGTAAGTGGCTGACGTTCTGTGAACTGTCTCCTGAAGCCTGGAAGTTTATTTCTCATCTATGGCCTTACACAGTACCATTCTAAAGAATTCCTGCCTTTGAAGAGGCTGGAGAATATTATATAAAACCATTCAAACTTCAACTTCTCCTAGGTCAGAAATACCCAAGGGTTTTGGTTTTTAATGTAACTTCCTTAGATAAAAATACAGTTTCCTTTTTCCAATCCGGGAAGTGGATGTCTGTAATACAACATAAATTACACAGTTTCTGATTTTACTGTCTAGACACCATCAACCTCCTTAACACTACCTTCTCTGTCAAAAGTCTGGGCAGGACCCAAAAAACTGATGTCCAACTAAGCTCAGAAATATATTCCTTCCAACTAAAGCTGGCAGGGCTCTGTGAGCACATTTGAAGCCAACAAAAAGCAGGACTGAACATTAGGAACAGTAAAAAAGAGAGAGGGAGGGAGGGAGGGAGAAAGGAGGGAAAGAAAGGACGGGGTAAGTACAAAGCCCTTTCACAAATTAACAAGGCTCAACAGCATCATGTACTTGAAAGGTTTCCATCTCCACCCTATCTTCCAAATAAAGTACCATATCGGCTTTGCAGGTTTTGTAGCTAAGTGCATTTTTATGGCCTCATCGTCCTCAGCAGAGGCTCCACTGTAGCAGGCACAGATAAGAGAATTAAAGTATGTGCTAAAGAGGACAGCAACACTCACCTGGGTTTTCCAGCAACTCTTCTCTGAGCTCAACATAATCCTCACAGCGCACAAGTGAAGATCAGAGTATGAGGAAGAAGGCAAGAAATCAGTTGCCTGCTCAGGGACAGAGAGCTGCAAAACTGTATAAAAACCAAAGATTCCCTCACCTTCTCAGATCACCCAACTGCTTTCCTCCAAGCTAGCTAAGGATAAGCTACACTATCTTTATAATAGCAGTAAAACAGTAATGGCAGCTATCGTTCACTGAGTGACTACTACATGCTAAGCACTATACCTGATGTATTCTTTTTTTTTTTTTTAAGATTTATTTATTTACTTTATCCATTTTAACCTCCCTCTTCACCATTTGCTGTTTTTGTGTCCATCGCGGGGCAATTCTCTGTGTCTGTTTCCTGCCATCTCTTCTCATCCTCCTCCTCCAGTCTTCACCAGGATTTGATCCTGGAGACTTCCGATGTAGGAGAGAGGTGTCCTGCCACCTGGGTTTCAGAGCTTTCAGAGCATCTCGTTTTGTCTCTCCTCTGCGTCTCTCTCCTGTTACGTCATCATCTTGCTGCATGGCTCCCAGGACCTGGCGGCTCACCGGCACGCAGAGCCTGGCAGCCCATGTGCCTTCTATATATATATATATATTTTTTTTTTTTTACCGGGAGGTCCCAGGGATCGAACCCAGGTCCCTCCATATGGCAGACGGACGCCCAACCACTTGAGCCACATCCGCCCCCCCGATGTATTCTTATACAAGCATAACTTTCAACAGTACAGCATGTTTACTATAGAGTAGGATTTGGCAGAAAGGAGGTCTATCTTGGATCCCATCTAAAGAGGATTAATGTCGGAAATTCCAAAAGGATGGCTTTGATGATACCTTACTTATGCATAGCACTTAACATTATTACAAAGCCTCTTCATTTTTTTTTTTTTTTCCATTTTATCTTCACAATATTCTTGAGTGGCTGGACTCATGATTCCTATTTTACAGAAGAGAAAACCACAGCTCATAAAGACTGTGACCAAAGCCACACATTCATAAAGAACAAGTACAGGCCTTGAGCACAGGTGTTCTGACTCCGAGTCCTGTACCTACCCACTACATCCCGGCTGCCACCTATGCCACAGAATGGGCCCCAAAGAGACCGTGCTGCTAAACTATACTGAACACAGTCTACTCAATTCAACTAACATTAATTGAGCACCTACTGTGTGCCACTCACCGTGCTCAGTGCAGAAGACTCAGAAGTGAAAAAGTCCTGCAGACAAGGTGTTCACAGATTAATGAGGGAGACCATCATACAAGTAAGTAACTAAAATACAGACTGTTATGTCCTGGCCAAGGTAGAAGGGGAACAATAACTCTGGGCATCTGTGAAGGCTTCAAGGAGAGACGTCTGAAAATACATTTAGTAGAATGAATTCAGGAGTTCAGCAGATTTTTTTTTTTTTTTTTTTTTTGCTTTCATTAAAGCAGTAGGTTTACAGAAAAATCATGCAGATAATTCAGAGTTCCCATATACACCCCCCCCCAGTTTTAATTGTCAAGAAAAAAGGATAAAAGATTAGTGATTTGTGTACTGAGCCCAAAACCAAATATTTAGGAATCTTGAGGTATGTGGATCAGCAGGCCAGACCACAGGGCATCAAATTAGGAGAATCAGATAATGTTAGAAGAAAGTGAAGATACACAAAGGAACAAAGAGTGTCCTCTGTCCTTCCTAAAGGATATATGCTTAATGAAAATATGTTACATTGGAATTTGGATGAATTTATCTCAACAGTTAAATGTCATCTGCAGCTCTGACCACATATGAGAATGGCAAACTCAAAACATTACAGTCCAGTAAAGACATTTGTTTTCTGGCGCATCTCTGATTGACACTGGTTTGAAGTTGAGACACTAGTGCTGAGCTGTATTGCCCCAGCAATTGTCCATGACCTTGTCTACTAGCATGCTTTCAGGAGGAGGAAAGGATTACAGACCTCCTGGCCCAGTTGTTCATTTTCACTTCAAGTCCATCTTTTGTTCTATTCTTCGGCAATATCACTTCAAAGACACTCTGAGGCCTAATACCCCAAATCCTCTCCTTCCCATTTCCTGTCTGCCCCTTTGTTTTAATGTTTTAACCCAGTTCCTCCACCTCTCCCTCAATACCACTCCCCCACCCTACCCTGTCCCCAATCTTCTAGTGTGTGGCTTAGCATTATAGAGATGTATCAAGTTTCTGGGTGGAATTTCATTTCTAGCCAGTTCTCCCCTCTTCTACTCTCTTCTCATTTGCCCTCCTTATTCTCTCTACAGCAGCACCTTTTTACATTATACCATAATCTTCACCTATGGGCAGGGGAGAAGTGTTCTAGCTGAAGGGATATAGGACACTTTTCTAGGAGAGAAAGGAAGGTCACCATCATTGAATTTCAAAACTTGAAGGAAAAATAAAGTATCTCAAAAGGACCCCAGAGTTAGCCATCTAGCCATAAGCTCTCCATTTTACAGATGATGATACTGAGCATCATTAGATTTACCATCCAGTACACAAGGACACTATACACATAATTGTGAAGCCAGGATTTGAACCAGATTGTGGTTTTCCCTTCAAGGGCACTTTTCCCTCCATAATAGTTCAGTGTTCTGATTCACTCACTAGCAGGAGAAGGCCACCTAAACACGAGACAGTAACATTACCTGCACATTTACATGCAGTAATCTGCCCTGTCCACAGCCTCTGCTGCCCTAAACAAATATTTCTGACCTTTGACCCTAAAATTACAGCTGACCCAAATCCTGTCTAATTTGGTGGTCTATGACTTGGTGGCCTGGCTCAAAAAATTTGCATGAGCCCATGAGATTCCCCATTTGGGAATGTGAAATTGAGAAACTGAAAGTCTGAGTCATATTGCTATGGCAGCTAAATTGAAGGGATATGAGATAAACTCTGGACCACGAGGAAGCTTAAGTTATGAGGCAACAGGAGAAAAGAATGAAGCAGATCCTCATGGAGGAGAGAAGGCATGGAGGAAAAAGAGAGGCGCTATTACAACCTGGTTCCTAATGTTTTTGTGGTTTCAATTTGAGTCTATGATTACAATTTTCCTCCTTTTTCTGGCAGTTGATGTGGCCAGGTCTCTATTGTCTGCAACCTAAAAAAATACTACTAGAATGCAAAATCTCTTTCCCAATAATGATTGTTTGTCTTAGCCTGGAGGTAGATCTGATAGTTCCCTATTTAGTTCCAAGTCTTGTGAAAGCCTCAAATTGAGTTACCAGGAATTGTAGGATTAGTCAATCTGAATTATGCAAAATGTTAACTTAAAATTACCCTGGTCTTTTCTCTCTGAATTTCCTCATCAACAGATTAATCCTCAATGGAAACACTAGAATGATTTCTCCTCTGCAAAATGATCTTCTTCCTTCACATTCAATCATCAAAATGAAGAGCTGGTTGTTCCCCTGTACTCATCACTTATAGTAATTAACCTGCAGAATACATGGAGACCTTGTACAGTGCTGTGTGCTCGGCAATAAATAGCAGCCAATTATGATCAGGAGCCAGAATCTTCATAATCCTTTCTTGTTAGAACATCAAGGTTGATTAATTTGAAGTTGTTATCCCGGATCACCAATTAGAATTCATGTTTTTTATCACTGTTAAGCCTACTTTTTAATTCTCTTAAACATTTCTGTTCTAAAAGATAAAGAATGGCAGGTATTATTAAGAGTGAAGGCTTCTGAGAATAAGAGTTCTCAAAGGATTCATTTCCTCCTCACAACACCCCACTTTGTTTACAAGTGAATGTCCCTCTATTGTTCTCCTTCAGTGCAAATATTCAGAAGAAAATCATCTAAATAAATGGGTATCAATATGAAGAAATGTGCTGTGTATCAACAGCTGCTCTAAGTTCCCACTGTGGTTCAGGACACTCTCATGACTCAAATGACCTTTCTGCTAAAGGATTTGCATCACTTCCTTTGTTCTAGTTCTGCACTATATGGAATTACAATAATGTGAATAATTTTTTTTCTTTACAAAAAACAAAACCCAGGAAATCTATAAAAAGTTTTAACAACCAAGAAAATCACATTTCAATCCATTTAATTAAACACAATAAGACTACTTTTCTAGCAACAAATGCCATGTACTAAGGTCTGTTTACTGAGAAGTCCAAGAACAAATTTATTTATTAAACTGAGCAGGAAAAGTAGCAATTAATTATAACTAATTACCACAGAAGGTGGGGACGGCAAAGGCAAATTAAGGGTATGACTTAGTCAAATCACCTAACTCAACCTTCCTAAGAGGGTGAACCTAATAAATACTTCAAAATATAAAGGCATGTGTTGGATCCAAAGTCCAGTCAGCAGAATGGTCCACCAGGTCAAGGTCAGTGACCAGGGATAGTTCAAATAATGGGCAAAAGGAAGAAGTGTAAGGATGGCAGCTGGCATCAGCGGCCCCAGAAGAATGGTGAAAAATACCAGGCTGATGGACACACCCAGCATAAGGCAGGTTGATGGGCACACCCAGTATCCCATTTGGCCTGACACATTTATCAAGCAGATGTATAAAGGCTAGCAGAACATGGTAACAAAGGGCTTGGCAGTAAGTTACAGGGATTTTCTCATACACAAACTTGGGATCAGTCTTGGAGATCTTTCATTGAGGGGCGGTTGACACAGGATATCAGCAAAAGGGGTCAAGATATAAACCTGGCTAGGAATCAGGGTACAATCTAAGCATATGAAATGAGTAAGAGTCATGTCAGGGCAAGGTCAATGGCAGAAATGATGAGGCTGAGCCACTGACCAGTTGACCAAAGGGCTTCTTTATTTTCTCTACTAACAGCCATACTGCTTTGAGAACTGGGCCAAGGCAGCTGGTAAGAATGATGGATATGAACCGCTGACGCACAACAAACATGTGACAAATGGTTTTATTATGGCTGTTATTTATTGTAGGTGAAAGGAATACATGGGAGAAGGGAAGTCACATTCAAAGAAGTTTATAACATGAAGACTAGACCCAGGCACAATGGAGAGGTAGGCATTTGGTGGTTGGAAATCCAACCAGATGGAGCTGAATATCTGAAAAGTATGGTGTTAGGAACAAGTGGGAGGTGAGTTTCAGAGGTGGAGAAGCAGCTGTGGTGGTGCTGGAGAGGCAGGCAGGCAAACCACAGGGTGGAGAAGCCAAAGCTGCCTATAGGCAGGTACCCATAGAGCTGGAGTACAGGGGCAGGACTCTGACCCCCTACAGTGAGGAGAGAAAAGATTCATTAGAAAAAACCTAGAGCTGTACACACAGGAAAACGGCATGGGTAACCCACTGATTTCTCCCTGAATCTGGGTAACATTGGTCCCAAGCCTAGAGCAGGACTGAAGAGAGAAGAAGGGTAAGGAGTCGAGGGCTTAGCCAAACCTTCACAGAAGTTAAGGGTCTTAGTTGTGGATTAGGACTTGTTTGAACTGGAAGTCAGACATGTCATCCTATTGTCCTTCCTCCCAGATACAGAGACAACAAGGTTCAAGAGTATTTCTATGTGCCTCCCCACTCCCTGAACCAAAACTCGGGTGCAAAAGAATTAGGTTGCCTCACTATTTGCAGAGGACAGTACCCACATTAGACCTGCCTTTAGGGTGGGACAGATGGTAGAGGACAGGCCCAGTTCCAGCTGAGGCTCATGTGGACATCTCCAAGGGTTTTACCAATTTTCTGGCATGTTTCAAGTGGAGTCAACATGGATTCAAAATTCAAGGGTCATGAATCCCAAATACTGGGTAGAGTCTCAACATCTAGGCAAGCCACAGACAGCAATGCCCAAGCCAAATGGAGAGAGGTCTTCAGTTCCAGGGAAGAGAAAGTAGCAAGAGAAAAACATACCCTCAATCCTTATGGGCTTGAACTACTGCTCTTTAGAGACAAAAAGCAGATAAAAGCTAAAAAATGGAAAAAAAAGAAAGACTAATAATTTATGGAATAGCTACTCTATATCATACTGCTAGGCACCTTTCACAAATCTAATCACCCTGGCAAAGCTCTAGGGTAGTCAATATTACCTCAGATTTTATAGATGATGAAACTGAAGCTCCACTTGCTTAAGAACACATAGCCAATAAGCAGGGAAACCACCATATGAATTCATAGCTCTTCTCTTCCACCCCTCAGGGCACATGGAAAGGAGGAGAAAGCCACGGCTCAAGGAAGATCACAAGAGTCAAGCAGTCTGTCTCAGGAGTTGATTTAAAAGACAGGTACCAGACTGTGTGTGAGAGGTGTGTGTTCTGGAGGCTGATGATGACTAAAGGGGCTGTGATGATTTGGCACCTCACGTGAAAAGGGTGTGGGGAACGGGGCAAGCTGAAGAGGCGGGAAGGTCAGTGAGGAGCAGTGGAAAGTGGAAGCAGTGGAACTGAGACTGGGACCAACAGAAGATGAAAATGTACTAGGCTGTAATCTGGCCCTTTTAATAAATGGTGTGCTTTCTTAACACCTGCCATCCTGGGTTGTAATATCACATCATAATTTGATTTAAAATAAACATATCACTTCTAAATGTATGGAAATACTCTAAAGCATTAGCAGGAAGGAGTCCTTGATATTTGAAATGCCAATTCACTTAGAAGAGCTCAAGACTTTCCACCTACACCACCTTCGCTTTTCTTTTCTTCCTCTCTATCTCCTTCATTTTGCTGCATTTAAAAGAATGACTTTACCTTCCTACTGGGTAATAAAGGGCCCAGTGCTCTGAGACCAAATTGCCCATTTGCTCAATGGCATTCAAGTGCCTTTGGAACGCGCCAAATTTTTTTTTTTTTTTTTTAACAGCAAACAGCATGGCAATAAAAGCTAAAATGACAATATTATTTAAGTTTTATTTTGGTCTCCTAGATCAATGGATTTCAAATCTTTTTGACCATGACCCACAGTAAGAACCATATTTTACACTGCAACCCACAGCAGACATGGGAACATCTGTATCTCTGTATGATAAATGAAGCAAAGGTTACATGAAATAATACCTAGTTATATTCTGGGTAATGCATTCTGATATTTTCTATTCCACTGTAGTTCATTTACAAAACAAAACAAAAAACTGGAGTGACCCACTAAGTTGAATTCATGACCCACTAATGAGAGTATAATTTGAAAATCACCCTGCTCTTGGCTGAGGATTAGGGAAGTTCCAGGAACTGCATGTACTCTTTCTCCTCCATTGCCAGCTCCATAAAAGTCCATCCCAATGGTGAAATCAAGAGGAAGGGAGGACAGCATGGAATTGATAACAGGCTGAAAAGAGCCTAGTCAAAAGCAAAATTTATTTTATAAAAGAATCTCCTGGCTAGAGGTCTAAAATAATGTAACAAAAATTCCTCTAAGCATTTTGATGACACATAATAAACTACCAAGCATTATTCGACAAGGAAGGCATTGTTACCAACTGATTTTATCCAAACTCAGTAGGAATGTGTATAAACTGTATGTGCGTGTGTGCAAATGGGTGCTTTTAAAACAGGCCCAAGGGACCATGGCTGTTACATTTACGGAATTTCCCATCATTAGGCTGACCGCAAGGCAGACAAGTGTTTCAAGGAGCGGGCACTGAATCATAACTAAGCCCGCAGCCACAGTAAGGCCAGTGGACTATATTTTATGTTTTTCTGCATCTACTTTCAAGAAAATGTTCTAACTTAAATCCCTGTTACTTCACCTCCTTACCAAGAACTGTGTCTCAGGAGTCCAGTTTAGAAGCAATATTAATCCTCAGTTTTCTTGCAAACCACTCAGAATTTGCAGTTATCCAGCTCAGTGCTCACAAAGAAAAAAATACAACATGAATATGACAATCCTGTCACCCATTTTTCTTCATGTAATAACAGCCCCAAGATGCACAATTCCAAGCCCTTTTCCTATAAACACACAATTTCTCCAGTCATAGTCACACATGGTTTGCTTCTATTATTATAATGTCTGTTATAAAAATTTTCAAAGCACCTTTTCGGGGGGACAAAAGAGCAAGTATGAGGGAGTACACTCCAGTCTGAGTACTAGTCTGCTCAGCTGGGAAAAATGGGTAACAACTGAAAATCAGAGGGTCTTTTCCTGTGTAATCACAGACTAGTTCTTTTTCTGCCCTCCCCTCCCCCCCAAGATGGCTCCCTCATCTGTCTGCTTGTTGTCTGCTCACTGTCTCTCCTCTGTATCTGCTTGTTGTCTGCTCGTCTTCTCCCACCTTCCCACCCCCCCGAGATGCCTTCCTCATGTCTTCTTTAGGAGGCACCAGGAACTGAACCTGGGACCTCCCATGTGGGAGGTGAGAGCCCAACCGCTTGAGCCACTTCCACTCCCTGCTGGTTGCATTGTCTGTTGGCTACGTCATCTGCTCCTTGCATCGTATGCTGGTTGCAGCATGTGCTAGCTGCAGCATGTGCTGGTTGCGGCATGTGCTGGTTGTGGCATGTGCTGGTTGCAGCATGTGCTGGTTGCAGCAGTTAAGGCATGTGCTGGTTGCAGCATCTGCTCATCTTCTTTAGGAAGCACCAGGAACCGAATCTGGGACATCCCATGTGGGAGGCGGGTGCCCAATTGCTTGAGCCACACCTGCTCCCTGCTCATTGTGTCTGTTCATTCGTCAGCTCATTGTGCCAACTTGTCTTCTTCTTTAGGAGGCACGAGGAACTGAACACAGGACCTCCAATGCGGGAGGCGGGCACCCAACTGCCTGAGCCACATCCGCTCCCCACAGACTAGTTCTTTACTAATTGTTCCAATACACTTTATCAGAATGAAGCTCGATCTATACATCAACCCAGCTGTCACACTTAATGGGTACTACCACCAACAAATATTGCTAAAATGTGTTATGTGGCAGGAAAAATAAATTTCCTTTGGGGATTCTTAGATTTCCACCTATTGAGTGTCACAGAAGTATAAAGGAAAAGTGGTGAAAATGATCTGAGAATGATACGAAAATTCTGTGTTTTGACACATCCTGGGGCTCTTGGAACTAAAAAGTGTTCTAAGTCTCTATCCTCATTTGAAGAGTATCCCCAGCCTCCTGGAGTCAAGGAACAGTTCAGCCTCCACCTGGCCTGTGCTGGGAAGAAGCTGAGGAGTGCAACCCCTTCTGGACACAAGGGGTTCAGGTGTGCTCAGAAATATCAGATGCAAGGTTCAGATGAAAAACTATGCTTTCCAGTCTTAATCAATGTAACCTTCCCTTAAACAGTTTAGAATATGTTACCAAAGGAGAGGTAGAATCAGTTTCTAGCAAATGGTGACGTTATCCTCATATTCCCCAATTATGCCCACTCAATTAGGGACCCAATACTAGTTTGCTAAACAGAGATCCATTCGGACAAGCAGAAATCAAATACGACTTGATAGGCATACAGAAATAATGCTGGGATTTTGATCATGATTCCCTGAACCTGATTGGTCAGCAAACATGACAGTTTTGTGTTTTTTTTTTTTTTTCTATAAAGAGCCTAAGTGGTACAATCTGGTTAAAAGGTATGATGGGGACAGTCCTAGCATGGTCTGCTCCCTTTCCATGGGACCAACAAAAATAACTGGTACTCAGGACCAGGTGTGCCAACCTGTTGGGATAAAACACAATCCCCTAGCAGATAAGAAGACTGCAAGTACATTCCTTCTCCTATTGTCTGGAGCATATGTAAATATTTACTAGAGACAGTCTGATTCTGGTAGGTGTGTTTTATGACATCCAGCTCACACGGGGTGGTATATCTGTCCTGGTGGGGAGGAGAAAGGGACCCTCCACTATGGCATACAAACACAAGAGAAGGGAGCTGCATGTAGAACACCCCCTGTGTACACCAGGGATCGACACCCACTGGCTAGTGAAGCTGACCTGGCTCTGTCTCTTCTCTATGTGAGGAAAACATCTTTCCATCAGAGCCTGAGTGGGTCGTACTTTTGCTGGTGCCCCAATACCTGTATTGGAGTGGAGTGACATCTCTTTAGATGTCTCCTTCTGACTGACAAAAGAGTTTCCACATTTTTAAAAAATCATGACCCACAGTAAGAAATGTATTTTATATATGTAGTCAGTACATACACAAACAAATGAAACACGTTTCATGAAACAATATTTACCCTTACTATGCTGCAGTGCACTCTGATATTTTCTACTGATTCCATTACAATTAAAAAAAGAGTTTGTCATGACCCACTAAATCAACTTCATGACCCACTATTAGGTAGAGAGCAGCAATTTGAGAAAACAAAACAAAAAACTGTGCAAGGAGCCTCAGTATATTGAAGCTGTGCGCTCTTCATAGTTAAAAGATGTTATCTGACTTGGGAGGCATGGAAGTTTAGGGGAGGCCTAGAGATCCTGATCATTAGAAAGGTTTACTTTGAGAGTAATATAGAGAAAAATGACAATATTGGTGACCATTTTGGCAAGGGGCCCCTCCAACCTCCCGACAATTTATTTATCAGAGAAAAAGGGAGTTAGAAAACCAGGGACCCTGATCTAAGAAAGTTACACTTTCTGTGTAACTTAAGCACACAGAAAGTTAAAAGAATACCAAAAGCAAGAGCAAAAATGTGTTGGGTAACCCCAAACAAAGTACTAGATTTAAATTTCTCCACACAAAACTCTTTAATTGGAAAATATGATTACCTCAAAAATGGCCTAAAATATGACCTGAGGCCAGACTGTAGTTATATTATTCTTCCTGAAATGTTTCCCTCATGAGTCAAAAAATAAATAAGAAAATAAAATCAATCTGTTTCTCCTCTAGTATTATCTTGTACCTCCACCAATATTATTTAATTTGCTAATTTCAGCTTTCCAAATCAAGCTAAAAATGTCTAGGTTTAATGTAACCCTATCTCCAATTTTTAGAAATAGTTATATCTATATCTTCTTAGATTAATAACTTAATTTGTACACAGCTAACTACAGAAAGGCTACATTAAATGGGTAATTTTTATTTTTCATCTTTACCCAGAAAAACAATTATATACAGTTTTGGAAGACAAAACTCAAATTTTAGTGCCAGGAACAGAAATCAGCACACATGTAAAGAGGGTTTAAAAGAAAGAACTGCCATACATTTTTTAATATAATAGAAAATTCAAATTAAAGCACATGCCTCAAACCACTTGCTCTCCATTTCTCCAGACCACTGACTCACATTTACTACACAAACATCAACTGTCAGACACTGATGAAAGTGCTATGTGATGGCAGAGATTACATGGGTCTAGGGATCTCATGCTATTTCAATGGCTTTTATTAAAATTTTACTATAGGAAAAACCATTATCAAATGTTCTATAAATGGTTGAATTAGCAGAGCCTTTGAAATAGATTCAGCAAATTCAACTTCATCTCATAATAGATTATCATTAGCAAGGCATGAGTTTATATGATTGATTAAGTAGAACAAGTATAATATCTTGAATTGAATAAAATCCAGTATACTTTTTTCATCAAACCCAAATCCATCCCATCTTACAAAAGCTATCATCATCTCCCTATCCATCTTCCCCCATCTTCTAATCCCTTTCCCACCCATTCCCACCTCCCATCCCAATGCAGCCTGAGTTCCAAAAGGAAGTTACAGCATCTCCAATCAGGAAAGAATGTTTAGATCTTAACATCACTGGGGAAAAAAATCAAAACTGGTGTCTCCTGAACCCCTAGGACAGTGTTGTACTCCCCACCGCGCTGCCTCCTATACCATATACAAGGTTCAACCCATGATTACACAGTAGGCTCACTTTAGGCTGCATTTGATTTATGTTCTTCTGATAGTGCTGACTTCTGCTAGCATGGAGAAATCTGTGAATAAAAGCATATTTCAATAGCAAATAAGAATTAGTTTTCTCTTACATGCTGCTACATGGGTAAGGTCATAGATAACTATATACTAAGGGATGCCAGGTTTGTCTGATGCATCCTAATGTAGCAAATTTTGGGCCACATCAGGCCACATCACATTAGGGAGAAAATGATTGCCCAACAAACAACACACTGATGAGTTATGGGACAAAAACAAAAAAGTGCTTTGCCAGAATCTGAGTGGTGTTCTGGCAATCTCAAGAAATGGGTTTCATCCCCGACCCCCACTAGGATAGGAGGGGAGCTGTGTTCCCTTAGCCTCTTTGGACAACTGCAGGTGCTTTCGGCTCATACAGACTGAATAGGTGACCACCTGTGGCTCCATCCCCACCCCCTCAGTAGGATAAAAGGAGGGCTGTGTTTCCTCAGCCTCTCCAGGAAACAGGCATTTTTGGCCTGCACGGACCAGACTGTTGGGCACCTGTGGCTCCACCCTCACCCCCAAATAGGACAGGAGGGGACTGGTGATTCCTCAGCCTCTGCACCAACTGCAGGTACTCTTGGTCTGCATGGGCTGGATTGTTGGGTGCCTGTGGCTCCACCCACACCCCCCCAATAGGATAGGAAGGGAGCTGTGTTTCCTTAGCCTCTCTGGGCAACTTCAGGTGCTTTCAGCCTGCACAGCCTAGTCTGTTGGGTGCCTGAGTTTCCATTCCCACACCTCAGAGGGAAGAAGGGTCAGTATTCCCTCAGCCTCTCGGTGCAACTGCAGGTGCTTTCAGAAGGCACAGATTAGATTATTGGGCACTCCAGAGGACCCATCCCCACCCATGGCAGGGGAGGAGAGGGGTCAATACTACATCAGTCTACTAGGGCAACTGCAGTCAGTTTTGGCCCAGACAGCTTAGCTTGCTGCCCACACCTTCAGCTCCATCCCCAACCCAGGCAGGGAAGGAAGGGACATAGGGCTTCATCAGTCTCTCCAGGCAACTACAGATAGTCTTGGCCTGCATGGCTTGGATTACTACACACAGCTGTGGCTCCATCCCTACCCCTGGCAGAGGAAAGGTGTGAGAAGCTTCATCAGTTCCTGGGGCAATGTGGGCAGCATCAAAAGCTTACAGTACCAACTATATCCTTGGCTCCTATTACACAACCAGCAAGGGAGAAAGCACAAGAAAGCCCTAAACTAAAAAGAGAAACTGCATCCAAAATACATACATCTAGTAAGCCAGGTGCCAAGACACCAACAAAAAATTACAAGAAGAAGGAAGATATGGCCCAGTCAAAGGAACAAGATAAGGCTCCAGATGACATGAAGGAGTTGAAACAACTAATCATAGATGTTCAAACAAATCTTCTTAACAATTCAATGAGATGGCTAAAGAGATTAAGGATATTAAGAAGACCCTGGGTGAGCACAAAGAAGAATTTGAAAGTATATATAGAAAAACATTAGATCTTATGAGAACAAAAGGCACAATAAATGAAATTAAAAATACACTGGATGTTCATTGGACTCACCCAAGACAACTAATAAGGAAATGATGATGGACAACAACCATCCCAAGGAACCGAGAGAGTCTACACCTGCAATCAAGACAGTCCCATCCATCTGCCCCATGAGATCAAAGCCTCCTCTCAATTAGAGGTAGAGTGGGCATCACCATTCCAGAATCCTCAAGACTGGGGAATGAACTATGGACTACAGTAGATTTACTGGTATTCTACTATAGACTTATTGTGCTTCTAGCAATGGAAGAAATCATATTATTGATGTGGAGGCAGTGGCCACTAGAGGTTCTGAGGTCAGGGACAGGGAAAAACAGGTGAAATATGGGGGCATTTTAGGGACTTTGGAGTTGTCCCGAATGACATTACGACGATAGATACAGGCCATTACCTACAGAATTGTGCAGGAGAGAGTGTAAACTACAATGTAAACTATAATCCATGCTTAGAGGCAATGCTCCAAAATGATTTCATCAATTGTAACAAATGTACCACACTAATGAAGAATGTTGTTAATGTGGAAAAATGTGGGAGGTGTAGGGAGTGGGGCATATGGGACTCTCCTATATTTTTATGTAACATTTATGTAATCTAAATATCTTTTATATATATATATATATATATATATATATATATATTAAAAAAAAATACACTGGAGGCATATAACAGCAAATTTGAATAGGCAGAAGAAAGGATCAGTGAGCTTGAACACATGGCCTCCAAAAGCGACCACACAAAAGAACAGATGAAGAAAAGAATGGAAAAAAATTGAACAAGTTCTCAGAGAACTAAGTGACAGCAAGAAACATGCAAACATACATGTCATAGGTGTCTTAGGAGGGGAAGAGAAGGTAAAAAGGCAGAAGGAATATTTGAAGAAATAATGGCTGAAAAATTTCCAGCCTTATTGAAGAACATAGATATCAGTGTCCAAGAAGCACAATGTACTCCCACCTGAATAAATCCAAATAAATCCGAATAGACCTACTCTGAGACACTTACTAATCAGAATGACAAATGCCAAAGACAAAGAGAGAATTCTGAGAGCAGCAAGAGAAAAGAAATGCATCACATACCAGGGATACCCAATAAGATTAATTGCTGATTTCTCATCAGAAACCATGGAGGTAAGAAGGCAGTGGTATATATATCTAAGATACTGCAAGAAAAAAAACTACCAGCCAGGAATCTTATATCTGGCAAGACTGTCTTTCAAAAATGAGGGCAAGTTGAGAATAGTCACAGATAAACACAAACTGAAAGAGTTTGTAAACAAGAGACTGGCATTGCAGGAAATACTAAAGTGAATGCTACAGCCTGAATAGAAATTACAGGTGAGAGAGGCTTGAAAGAGAGTCTAGAAATGAAGATTATATCAGTAAAAGTAGCTAGAAGTATAAAAAGAATAGTGAAAATAAAATATGACAGATAAAACCCAAATGTCAAAATGGGTGAAGAACTGCTTTTACAGTAATAATATTGAATATTAAAGGATTAAACTCCCCAAAAGACATGGACTGGCAGAATGGATAAGAAAATATGAGCCATCTATATGCTGTCTATAAAACACTCACCTTAGACCCAAGGTAACCAACAGTTTGAAAGTGAAAGGATGGAAAAAGATATTTCACGCATGCAGTAACCAAAAAAGAGCTGGAGTAGCTATATTTATATCGGATGAAATACTTTAAAAGCAAAACTGTTATTAGAGACAAGGAATTATTATTATTATTAATATACAATTAAGTATATATTAATAAAAGGGGCAATCATTCAGGAAGAAATAACTGTCATAAATGTATATGCACATAAACAGGATGCCCCAAATTACATGAGGCAAACACTGGCAAAACTGAAGGGAGAAATAGATGTCTCTACAATAAGAGTTGGAGACTTCAATGCATCACTCTCACCCCTGGATAGAACATCTGGGCAGAGGATCAATGAAGAAACACAGAGCTTGAATAATATGAAAAATGGCTAAACCTAATAGACATATACAGAACATTGCACTCTCCAAAAAGCAGGATATACATTCTTCTCAAGTACTCATGGATCTTTCTCCAGAACAGAACATATGTTGGGTCACAAAGCAGATCTCAAATTCAACAAGATCAAAATTATACAAAGCACTTTCTGTGATCATAATGGAATAAAGCTGGAAATCAACAACAGTCAGAAAAATGAAAAATTCACACATATGTGGCAATTAAACAACATACTCCTAATAATCAGTGGGTCAAAGAAGAAATTGCAAGAGAAATCAATAAATATCTTGAGACAAATGAAAAGGAGAACACAGCATATCAGAACTGTATGGGATGCAGTGAAAGCAGTGTTGAGAGGGAAAGAGCTAAAATCAATGACCTAACTGCACAGCTGGAGGAAATAGAAAAAGAACAGCAAAGTAATCCCAAAGCAGCAGAAGGAAAGAAATAAGATCAGAGCACAAATAAATGAAATTGGGAACAGAAAAGTAATAGAATTAACAAAACCAAAAGTGGGTCCTTGGAGAAGATTAACAAAATCGACAAACCCTTAGCTAGACTAACAAAGAAAAGAAGAGAGAAGATGCAAATAAATAAAATAAAAAATGAAAATGGGGACATTACTAGTGACCCCACAGTAATAAAATATCATAAGAGGATACTATGAACAACTGTATGCCAACAAACTAGACAATGTAGATGAAATGGAAAAATTCCTAGGAATATACGAACAACCTACACTGACCCTAGAAGAAATAGAAGATCTCAGCAAACCAATCACATCTAAAGAGATTGAAACAGTCATCAAACAACTCCCCAAAATGAAAAGCCTAGGACCAGATGATTTCACAGGTGAGTTATACCAAGCATTCAAAGAGGATTTAATACCAAACGTACTCAAACTCTTACAAAAAATTGAACAAGAAGGAATGCTACGAAACTCATTCGTCATAATAATCATCATAATCAAGTGGGTTTTATACCAGGCATGAAAGGGTAGTTCAACACAAGAAAATCAATCAGCGTAATACACCACATTAATACGTTAAAAAAGAAAAATCACTTGATCCTATCAATTGATGCAGAAAAGTATTTTTTACGTGCAGCATCCTTTCTTGATAAAATACACTACAAAAGATTGGAATTAAAGGAAACTTTCTCAACATGATAAAGGCCATGTATGAAAAACCCACAGTTAACACCGTACTCAATGGTGAAAGACTGAAAGCTTTCCCACTAAGATTGGGAATTAGACAAAGAAGCCCAATGTCACCACTGTTTTTCGGTATAGTGATAGAGGTTCTAGCTAGAGCAATGAGGTAAGAAAAAGAAATAAAAGGCATCCAATTTGGAAAGGAAGTAGTTAAAATTTCGCTACTCGCAGATGATATGATCCTATACCTTGAAAGTCCCAAAAATATACAACAAAGTTGCTAGAGCTAATAAATGATTTCAGCAGAGTGGCAGGATACAAGATTAATATGCACAAATCAGTAGCATTTCTATACACTGATAATGTGCAATCTGAGAAGGAAGTCAGGAAAAAAATTCCATTTACAATAGCGACTAAAAGAATCAAATATTTAGGAATAAACTTAACCAAGGACATAAGGCACTTATATTCAGAAAACTATAATGTATTGCTAAAAGAAATCAAGGAATACCTAAATAAATGGAAGAACATTATGTGCTCATGCATGGGAAGACTAAATATTGTTAAGATGTCAATTCTACTCAAATTGATATACAGAATTAATGCAATCCCAATAAAAAATCTACCAGCATTTTTTAAAGAAATGAAAAACACAATTATCAAATTCATTTGGAAAGGAAGGGGCCCTGAATAGCCAGAAACATCTTAAAAAGGAAGAGCAAAGTTGGAGGAGTCTCACTTCTGGACTTTAATTCATATTACCTAGTTACAGTGGTAAAAACAGCGTGATACTGGCAGAAAGATAGACACATAGATCAATAGAACCAGACTGATGGTTCAGAAACTGACCCTTATATTTTTAGTCAAGTGATTTTTGACAAGGCTGTCAAACCCACCCAGTTGGGGCAGAATAGTCTGTTCAACAGAGGGTGCTGGGAGAACTGGATATCCATAGCCAAAAGGAAGAAAAAGGACTCCTATCTCACACCTCATACAAAAATTAACTTAAAATGGATCCAAGACCTAACTATAAAATCTACAATCATAAAGCCCCTAGAAGAAAATGTAGGGAAACATCTTCAAGACCTAGTGGTAGGTGGTGCATTTTTAAACCTTACACTGAAAGCACAAGCAATGAAAGAAAACTTGGATAAATGAGACCCCTTAAATGTAAACACTTGTGTGATTCAAACGACTTTGTCAAGAAAGTGAAAAGGCAGCCCACTCAATGGGAGAAAACATGGGGAAACCACGTATCTGATAAGGGTGTGATTTCCATTCTATATAAAGAGATCATACAACTCAACAATAAAAGAGCAAGCAATCCAATTTAAAAATGGGCAAAAGACTTAAACAGACATTTCTCCAAAGAGGAAATACAAATGCCTTTCTATGAACTAGAACAAATGTACATCACTATTGCAAGGTTGTAAGAAGTGGAGAAGCATGGAAAAAGTACAATTAATGTAACCCATGGACTATAGTTAATAGCAATACTGTAAGATTCTTGCATCAATGCCAAAGATGTAGTGGTAATAGTCTGATGATACTATCTCATAATCTGTAACAAATGTTCCACAACAACGTAGTGTGTTGGTAGAGTAAGGTATTGTATGGGAATTCCACACATGTGCATGATTGTTTTGCAAGTTCACAACTTCTCTAATAAAAATATATTGTTTAAAAAAGAGAAAGAAACAGGCTTCATATTTAGAATGGACTTTAGCCCATTCCAGGGTGAGCTACATTGTTCCCAAACTGTGTTAGTCAGGAATCCTAGAAGGGGTAGGAAAAAATAAGGGAGTAGATTCAGAAATGGGTGTGGGGAGTGCTGGGTGGCCAAATCTCTCTAGCCTCAAAACAGGAAATGCGTTTATGGAAATGGTTTTCCTGGTGAACTTAGAACTGGGAATCTGAAACCTCAGAGATCCGAGGGGGCAGGCTTTTACAAACCCGCATTCTTCCCAACATGAATAAAGTTGAGTGGCCCAGGCCTAGCACCCGCATTCTATTTCACACTGCTCTCTAACTCTGGAAAGCTGCCGAATCCCTACTACCACTGGTTAATTCTTACTCAGTAGTCTCTTCTTCTGGGATGCTTTAGTATGGTCAGATACACCTCCTGGAGCTTCCATAGCACCAGCAGAGTTCTCTCATAAAATCAGTCCCACTAGTCTGCTTCCTAGCTGGACAGTGAGATCCTCGAAGGCAAGGTCCGTGTCTAATCCATCTATACCTTTCTAGCACCAAGCACTGAGTCTAACACATAATAGACAGTTTCTATTAACAAATATTAACAAATCAAGCAAAATATTTTTGTATACATTTTCAATAAAAACATACCCTATAAGCCCACTCAGCTACAAAAGCAGCTTAAAAGTTTTATTCCCTTTAATTTACTAACTTAAAATAGTTCCTTGCCCACATCGGTTTGTTGGGTAAAATTAAACCAATATTGTAATAATTTATACTTTCATCTCTGTGGTCTGCTGCATGGACTTCTTTTGTCATCTTTGCTAAAATGATCTAGACATTAGAAACAAGAGTCTGGAGTCTGGTGACTTACTCCTTTCTATGTGATACTACTGCTCCTTCAGCACTCAGCTCCAGGAATATAATGTACATTATTAAATTATTTGACAATGACAAAGTGAACTAGGATGGCCTTATGCACACACATTTTTAATGGGATTTGTTGTTTGAGATTACTTCTTGTCCATTCGAATGAAAAGTGCCTGTTTATGAAATGAGCCCGAGAATTTTGACAGACTAATGCCTAATATCAGTTGAGGGAAAGCAATGGAAGCTAACTTCCAAGGTCAGGTGAGCATTTCAGTGAAACACTGGGGATTCAGTTTCGATAAATAAATATTTATTGACTACTTGGGAGACACAAGGCACTGTGTTCTGTATAGATATCAGGGTTCCTCCCCAAATGAATAATCATCCAGGAACTAACGCAAAACAACATAATCTTACTTCCAATGAATGAAACCTTTCTCAGTTATTTTGTTTTTAATTATGATACCGTCTTGGTCAGGGGGATGAACATTACCACATATCCAGATCTTAAGCTCGAAAGCAAAGAGTCTTTCTAAAGTGGTTACAGATTTTAAAACCAAAGACCCATAAAATAAATAATAACCAGCACTCGCTTTTAAATATGAATCTCCAAATTTATGTTGAGGTTCATAAGAGGCCATGAATAATTTATTTATGATGCAAAAGAAGTAGAGGGTAAATCCGTTCAAAAGTCTTAAGTAGGTTTTCCTGATATTGTGGTTTATTTTAATGGATGGATAACTATCATTATTGTAATAAAACTAATTTTGAAGACATCTTAGCTTAGTAAGAATTCAAATACACGCAAAAGCAATTTTCCAGCATATCTGAATTACAAGAGATCCATCCCTGCCTTCTTAGTCTTATGATTCTGAAATGATTTTAAGTATCTCTGCAAAAAGCTCATTTTCAACTAATAGTGTCCAATAAAAGTTACTCCTTACTCATCATTTTGTCCTGGAATTTCAAGGTTTTCAAGATCAACTTCATAGGAATATATTACATTTTGGATGCATCCCAGTCTTTGAGACATATCACTTTACAAATTTTTATTGCCAAGGCCATGCAGAAGAGTCGAAAAAGAAACATCCTGCAAAGAAGCAGTTGTTCTAACCAGTTGGAGGTGACGATTTATTAAGAACCATTAGTCTGCTATCATGTGAAGCACCTCTAGTGAGTTTACTTTCCAACTTGGCACATGTTAGAGCAATTTCTAATTACGGTTTGGGGCAGTTTTCTCACCAGACAGAAGTTTGAGGAAATCTGTGCATTTTAAAAAACAATCATCTACTCTGCTGGTAAATAAAACACAATCATGTCTACTATCTTGCACAAACTGTGTCTAGCCATTTTAGGAAATTTGTGTGGATGAATTATTATTATATTTTTTACCAAAATGAAAACAATCTCATTTAAGGGTGATGGAAAGTAACATGATTTACTCAGTTAATGTCCATCTTAGACTGTATATTGCTAATGTGTAAAATGGGATTCAGGTAGTTATTCTGTATAGATTTAGTGTTTTGTTAAACAAAGCGGCAGCAATCATTTCAAGAAAATATGACCTGACAGCTTCCAGTCAACAAAGGTAATGGCATAAGATGCTTCAGGGTGCCACTCTCCAACAGAATCTTTGAACAACTAAAAAAACTGTCAAAGCCATCTTTTTCAAAACTCCTGAAAACAGTTAAAAGATGGTAATAAGTGAGCAAGTGCAGAATCAAGAAAATGCATTTTTAAGAGTCATAGAAGCTTGTGGTACCCTTGCTGCATGGTATGGAGCTGGCCTGTACTCCCACTGTAGGTCCCTTGCCTTGATATGGAGGGAGGAGAGTAACCCATATGCACATACTAGGGAGTCTATACATCAGTGCCAGTCCATTGGGTAGCACTGAAAGACTGAACCAGGAAACTCTTTCCTGGCTTATCCTCCCAATACTTGTCTTGCAGGCAGAATCAGCTTGCAGACAGCTAAAGCACTGCAAGAAACAAGTAAGTCCAACAACCTGGGGCAAAGGATTACAAGCTTTAAGACAAATTGTAGAGTGTTTGGGTGAGAATAGAGTACTTCCTTTCATAGGGAATAGAGGGGACTTTCAGATTCTTGTAAACAGGGGAATCCCAAAGGCCATGAGCAAGTACAAGACAGGACCAGACAGAAGCTAAGAAAAGACAGAGAGGACCCTGCACTGTACGTTCACCTTAGGCTGATCTTCATGATAGGAGAGCTAAACTCTGAAAGAGACTAATCAAGGAAGATCCAATTTGCAAACACTTTGTCAGGGATGTTTTTGTGTGTGTTTGTTTTTGTTAGCTCCTGGCCCTCAATAAATCTCTGCTATATTCCTAGCTGGATATATACTTAAGGGTCAGACAGCTCAGGGACTAAATCCCAGAGTTAACATATTAAAATATTAGAATATACAGTGTGCAGAAAAAGATTACAAAACAAGACAAAGGATCAGGAAATGACGGCCCATCCACAGGAAAAAGATAATTCAGAAACCATTAATGAAGAAGACCAGACTGGACATACTGGACAAAGACTCAAAAAAAAAAAAAAGATCTTCAATATGCTCAAGGAAATAAAGGAAAACATGGAGACAGAACTAAATATATCAGGAAAATGATGAATTAACAATATGAGAATCTCAATTAAAAGAAAGGAATTATAAAAAGGAACCAAACATAAATACTGGAGTTGAAGACCACAATAATTGAAATGAAAAATTACCTAGAAGTTTTCAACAGCACACTGGAGCTGGCAGAAGAAAGAATCAGTGAACTCCAAGAGAAGACAATTAAAATTATTCAGGCAGAAAAACAGAAAGAAAAAGGAATGAAAAAAGTGAACAGAGCCTAAGAGACCTGTGGGACACCATCAGGCATACCAGTATATGCATTATAGGAGTTCCAGATGGAGAAGAAAGAGAGAAAAGTACAGAAGGAATATTCAAGAAAATAATGGCGGAAACTCTCCAAATTTAATGAAGTATATGAATATACATGTAAAAATACACCTAATTAGGATAAACTCAAAGAGAATACCAACCAGACACATAATAGACAAATTGTCCAATGTTAAGGACAAGGAAAGCATAATAAAAACTGCAAGAGAAAAATCAACATGCTATGTACAAGGGAGTCACAATTATATTATATACCTATTTCTCATCAGAAACCATGGAAGCAAGAAAGCAGTGGGGTTTTCACGCGGAGTCGGGTATACACAGTGGCTCTGGCACTGCCAGTCTATCCTATGCAGACAGCTTTCAGGATATGCATGCTCAGTACAGCATTTCCTGTTTCTTCTCCTGTGCAGCTGCACCTCAGGCCTTCAGCCTGACCCAGCCTGACTACGGCTTCAGCTTTGGAAGAGCTACAGAAAGATCTTGAAGAGGTGAAGGTATTGCTGGAAAAGGCCACTAGAAAAAGAGTATGTGATGCCCTTACAACTGGAAAATCCAAGGTTGAGACAGAAATCAAGAACAAGATGCAGAAGAATTACAAGGGAAAGCAGAACCTCTTAAAAATGAAAAGCCAGCAGCTGTGATTGCTCCCATTAGAATGGGATATACAGTAAAAATCAGTAATTATGGATAGGATCAGTCAGATAAGTCTGTGAAAATCTACATTACCTTAACTGGAGTTCATTAAGTTCCCATTGAGAATGTGCAGGTTTATTTCACAGAGAGGTCATTTGATCTTCTGGTGAAAAATCTAAATGGGAAGAATTACACCATGATTGTGAACAACCTCTTAAAACCCATCTCTGTGGAGGGTAGTTCAAAGAAAATCAAGATTGATACAGTTCTGATTTATGTAGAAAGAAAGCAGAAAACATGTGGTAGGACTATCTGACTCAAGTTGGAAAAGAATATAAAGAGAAAGAAAAGCCCTCCTATAACATGGAAACAGATCCTAGTGAGGGGTTGATAAACATTCTAAAGAAAAGTTATTAAGATAGAGATGATGATACTAAGCAAAGCATTAATAAAGCATGGGTGGAATCAAGAGAGAATCAAGCCAAAGGAGACACAGAATTTTGAGACTTAAAGGTCCTTTTGGGAACTGCAATGTGGAAATATTGATATTTTCAAAAAGGGAATGTTGGGGAGCTGCACAGATACAATTTGACAGCTAATTATTTACATGGCCGCCTTCTAAGTAAAGGCAATGAATTCTCCATTTCCTACTGGAGGATTTATTTAAATAAAATGTGCTTATTAAACGCTTCACCCACAGATGGAAAAAAAATAAAAATAAAAGAAGGCAGTGGGTTGAAATACTTAAAGTGCTGAAAGAAAACCACTGCCAACCAAGAACTTTATATCCAGAGAGTCTTTCTTTCAAAAATGAGGGAGAATAAGACATTGCTAGATAAACAAAGCTGAAGAGTTCGTAATCAATAGACCTGCCCTGCAAGCAATGCTAAAGGGAGTTCTTCAGACTGAAAGGAAAGGGTACAAGACAGTGAATCAAAGTGGCATAAAGAAATAAAGAACTCTGGTAAAGGTAACCCATATAGGTAATTGTAAATGCCAGTAGTATCATATAGGAATTTGTGGAAGACTCACACTTCCCAATTTTAAACTTGTAACAAAGCTACAGTAATCAAAACAGCATGATACTGGTACAAGGACAGACATAAAGACGAAACAGAATTGAAATGAGTGTTTGGAAATAAACCTTCACATCTATGGCCAATTGGTTTTTGATAAGGGTGCCACATCCAGTTCACTTAATGGGGAAAGAACAGTCTAACAAATGGTGCTGTAAAAACTAGATATCCATATGCAAAAGAATGAAGGTGGACCCCTCCCTCACATCATTTACAAAAATCACCTCAAAACAGATCAAAGACCTAAATATAAGAACCAAGCTATAAAACTCTTCAAAGAAAACACGGGGAAGCCTACCCATGTTTTAAGGATCAGTCAGCTCCTTGTGTTAGGCAAGGGTTTCTTAGGTTTTCTAGCAAAAGCACAAACAACAAAAGAAAAATAAATAAATGGGACTTTATCAAAATTAAAAACCTCTGTGCATTAAATGACTTCATCATGACAGTAAAACAAAAACCTATACAATAGGAGAAAATATTTGGAAACCACATATTTGGTGTTATAGTTTTCTAAAAGCTGCTGAGAGCAATATACCAGAAATGGGTTGGCTTTTACAATGGGAATTTATTAGACTGAAAGCTCACAGTTCTGAGGCTATGAAAGTGTCCAAATCAAAGCATCATCAGGAGACCAGTCATAGGCGATCCTGGAGTCCTCTCTCACATGGCAAAGCATATGGAAGCATCTGCTTCTCTTCCGGGTCTCATTGTTTCAACTTCTGGCTGCTCTGTTTGTGGTTCCTCTCTCCCGGGTACATCTTTGAGCTCCTGGGTTCCTTTTCTCTATCTCTACAGCCTTCTTTCTGTGCCTGATGCTTTTAGTCCTCTGTTTATAAAGGACTTCAGTAAAAGAATTAAGACCCACTCTGGGTCATGAAATCTAACCAAAGACTCTTAAAATAAGTAATTTAATCAAGAGTTCCCACCTATTGTAGGTTTACATGCACAGGAATAGAATAATTCTAAGGACATGATCTTTTCTGGGATCCACAAAAAGCTTCAAACTGTCACATTTGGTAAGGGGTTAATATCTATAATATATATAGCAATCTACCAACTTAACAAAAAGACAAACAACCCAATTAAAAATGGGCAAAACACTTGAATAGACATTTCTCCAAAGAAGATAAATTAATGGCCAAAACACACATGGCAAGATGTTCAATATCATTAGCCATTATGCAAAAAAACCACAATGAAATTCCATTTCACACCCACTAGAATGGCTACTATTTTAAAAAGGGAAATAACAAGTGTTGAAGAGGCTATGGAGAAATAGGAACACTTGTTCATTGTTGGTGAGAATGTAAAATGGGGTAGCTGCTGTGGAAAACAGTTTTGCGGTTCCTCAGAAAGTTAAGTATAGTTACCATATGACCTGGCAATCCCAATTCTAGGTATATACCCAAGAGAACTGAAAGCAGGGACTCAAACTGATATTTGCACACTGATGTTCATAGTGGCATTATTCACAACTGCCAAAAGATGCAAGCAACCCCAATTGTTCATCAACCCATGAATGGATAAACAAAAGTGGTATATGCACACAATGGATATTATTTAGCCTTAAAAGGCATGAAATTCTGATACAAGTGACAATATAGATGAACCTTGAAGACATATGTTGAGTGAAATAAGCCAGTCACCAAAGGACAAATATTGTATGATCTCAGTGATATGAAATAATTAGAATAAGCAAATTCATAGAATTAGAAACTAAAATACAGGTTCCCAGGGGCTGGGGAAGGGGTGGAAAATGGAAAATTAATGCTTAATTATTTGGAGTGATGGAAAAATTTTGGTCAACAACAAAAACAGTGAACCCTATTGTAAACTATGGAGTATACTTAATAGTATAATTATAATAATATTGTTTCATCTACTGTAACAAAGTTACCACACTAATGCAAAGTGTTAAAGTAGGGAAAACTGTGCGTGTATGGAGGGAGATAAGATATGGGAACTCTATTTTTTACGTGATTTTTCTGTAAACTTACAACTTCTCTAATAAATTAAAAAAAAATAAATAATAGTTCACACACATACACAAAATGACCTGACATTTTCATGAATGCCTGAGTTCTGCCACTTAGTAGTTCTCCAACTTTGAATGTAACTCCAGTTATTTGAGCCTTAGTTTCCTTAGCTTTTAAATAAGGCTAATAATAATACCATTTTTGGGGATTCTTGGGAAGATTAACTATGATAATGTGTTAAAAACACACACAAAAGCGTGTGTGCACATTCACATATATAAACTTGGCATGCTAGCTACTGTTGTTAGGCATGATCTTATTCACCTTGCCTCTGCTCAATATAATTATGATTTTCCTAACCAAAGAATAAACGCAGGACCAAAATATTTGGCTCTAATAATTAAGTTCCCTAATAGAAGGGGCACTTGTACCCACATATATATTGCCCACCTCCTCCACTTATGCCCTATGCCCTATATCTCCCCCTTGATGCCTAATTCTACCTTTGGGATTTATTACCTAGTGCTAAGCATTGCCTTCTTTCTGAAAAAAGCCCCTAAATATGCAAATGCTGCAGGCAAGGATAATTAATTATCACCTTTGTGAAAATGAGTGTGTGTTTTCTCCTATATTCCACTTACCAATTCTTGCTACCTGGGACAGGATAAAATGGCTCTGAAACTGGGGCCAAAGGACACAGGATATACTTCACGATTCTGCTTGAGTAAGCTTTGTCAGTTAATCATTTATTAGGAACTAAAAACCTTCTGGGAAACTCCAGACTTGGACATTTAGAAGTTGACATTTTTTTCCTAAAAGGAAATTGGATTCATTTAAAATATGGTAGGCTTCTCAAGGTTAACTTGTCTTCAAAATTAAATTAAACATATTTAAAATACTCATATTCCTGAAGATACAGAGTTATTATACAATTAATGTTATTTGCTGACATTCTGTATATACGGCTTCCTTCACTAGAACCTGAGCTTCCTACAGACATGGCCTGTATTTTATTATTTTATTAGTCTTTGGAAGCCCATTGTGACAAATACTGAGCTTTCATGGAAGAGGTACTTTCTTGAGTTATGTTCTCAGTCCTCTCTTCCAAGGAAGAAAAGTCATTAAATATAACATGATATTTTGGTTAAGAAGGAACTTCTCAAGACTTTTGTAAAACCAAACAAAAAAATTAAAATCAAGAGAGACAGAGAAATAGTTAAAAACCACGTACACTCGTAATTAAACTTTGAGACTCTACTGATTACAAATGCATGCAAAATACCAAATATGTCATAAGGAGGCTGAACTAAACTTGAACTAAAATTTTATTTTTGTTCAATAAAATATTTGCTGAATGCCTATTACATACAAGGCCCTGAGGATAAAATATTGAATTACCCTCTCAGTTTATATAATTATGGGGGATATGAAAAGGTAAACAGGCCATCATCATATGGTATAATAAATACTATGAAAGGAAGTACCGGCAGTTATAGGAACTGCCAAAGCCATGCTTGGGAAGATGATGTCTACTATCACAGTGGTTGGGACTAGGGTTTAGAGGCCTGCAAACCTGAGTTTGAATCTTGGTTCCACCAATAACTAACTCTACAACATAGGTCAATTATTTAATCTAAGTCTCAGTTTAATCTACTTTAAAATAAGAATAGTGATAGCATTGAGCTCAAAGAATTGATATGAGAATTAAATGAAATTCATGTCATAAATCTGGCAGAGTATTGGCAAATGGCAAGCACCCAGTAATTATTAGCTATGAATATTATTAACAGTAAGTTGAGATCTGAAGCATGAGTAGGAACAGGCAGGTAATAGGAAGTAGAAGGCAGAAGAGAAAGAGTGTCCCAGGCAAAAGAAAAATGCATAATAAAGCCCAGAAAAGCAACAGCATGGTGAGCTTGAGTCAAAGAACCTGGCATGAGTCTAGAGCTGGGAGGTGGCTGGGGTGGGACCAGAGATAAAGCTGGAAGTGCAAGAGGAGCCCAGCTCATGGGTTTATCTAAAAACAATGGGGGACCCTTAAGAATTTTAATCAGAGGAGGAACATGATCAGATTTGAATTTTAAAAGACCACCATGGCTACAGTGTGCAGACTGGAATGAGGACACTGGAGGCAAGAAAATCAGTGATAATATTTTTAAAATAATGCCATGGCTGTTGTGAAATTTCACAGTTAGCAAAGTGGAGTGACATGAAAAAAAATTAATCCACAGAGGCCCTTGAGGTAAGTAACAACTTCTCTGTACTAGCTAATTAGCATTTCATTCATTCATTTGTCCAATTACTCAACAAGCATTTATCAATACCTACCAAGGCACTGAACTGGTGCTATGAGAGATTTCAAAGAGCATTTCCCTCAATGGCTCTGCTCTCCAGAAGCACCATGTCCAACATGGACAGCCATATTCCTCTCCCTGGCAGGAAGGTCTGTTGCCCTGGTGATCCAGATTATATGCAACAGCAAAGTCGCTTTTGGGAAAAGCCACACAGGAGCAGGAGACCAAGCTGGAAGGCAGTGCCACACAGCAGATTAGGATGGATCCTAGGGTGTGACGATGGCTCTCCGTCACACCCTAGAAATGTCACGGTAACTATATCAGTGTACAGTGGACTTCTTACTACCCTAGAAGGAGCAAATCTTCCACGACCCATTGTTAAGAGAAAATAATAATGTTCAACATTCATTAACTGCTCTGTCCTATGAGTTTCAGATGGATTAATAAATTTATTCCAACGTTGTGAAATAGGTATTTCTTTGCCTACTTTACAAGTGAGAAAACTGAGGCAAGAGACACTTCCCAAAGGTCAAAGAATTAGGAAGTGGTGAAGCTGAGATCCAATATGATGTTCTTATGCTCTATGCTATGCAGCCACTGGCAGTGGGCTGCCAAGCTGACATATAAGAATAAAGCCAATTTAAAATGCATGCCTAAAATTCTGGAGAAGGGAGAAAATCAACACCCACTTTGGAAGGTTTTGTTTCAGGAATAAAATGAAATGGATAAATATCCATGGTAGCAGTCTCTTGAGAGGAAACTGGACTACCCTTATCAAATGAGTACTGTTTGGAAGAGTTTTTGAAACGTATTTTACTCTTACAAGTATAAATTGCAGCACTGCCATATGCGTAGAACATATTAGAAAGTATTCGAATGGTGTTATATTCCTTATCAGTTTAAAATAGAGTGCAGCGTCTCATGGACTCAAATATGGAGAGGTGTGGCAAAGGAGATAAAAGGGCTGAGAAAATGAGACCTGTTACACTTCTGGTTTCCTGCTATAGTAGGGAGAGAAAAAAGTGATTATCTCAGTAAATGAAATATGATTACTCCCTCAGACCATGTAAGGTTCCATCAACCAAGTAGTGGAGCATGTGTAGAATAAAGACATTTTAATAATAAGCTCTATGAGGCATTTCCAATATGAAGTGAATAAAGACAAAAATATATATATATTCTTAAACCTCAAGATATGAAAGAAACCATCAGCTTCTTGAAATGCCACTGGATGCCAATAGCAACAGAGAGTCTTGAGGCTGGGCTCTTAAGGGGCAATAAGGAGAATCCCAGGCCAGATGGCATTTTAAAATCCAATTTCACTCTATTTGTCTCTCTCCACTAACCTACATTGTGTTTAAAGCGATCACAGCCATTTTCACAAGCTGCAATATTTTAAAGTCACCATCACTTGAGAACACAAAAAGCTCTCAACTGCCCTGAGTGTTCTTTTTTAAATATAAAGAATAAAAATTATGAAATTTGTGAAACAGCCAGTTCTGATTAAATACACACAGTACATCTTTTCAAACCTAGCCCATTCATCCGCACATTTAGCACTGCTCACCAACAAAACACTCACTCTCCTTACATTCATTCACTTGCCAGTCCCGCAGGACCCACTCGCCACCACTGGAAAGTAACCCCGGACGTCCCCAGGTCTGTGAGCACCCACACCTAGTTTATTCACCCGGCCTGCCCTGCTCCGAGTGCCAGGCAGGACTCGGGGGCTTCACTGTCACGGACTGGCGAAGCCCCCTGGGGTCTCTGCCTAGCCTCCGCGCGCCAGAAGCGGCACCCCTCCCCGCCCCCGCTCTTTGGGAAACACTCAGAGTTGCATTGTCTTTGCTGTTGTTTAGTCTTTACAAATAAAAATGCTTGTGGAATGGATTCCCCACCCACCCACCTGCCTGAGTCCACACACATACACACACACACACACACTCAATCGGATCGTCTCGAAGACATACAAGCTGCGCCGACAGCCGGGAGGCGTGAACAATGAACTTCTGACTCTCTACTCTCTCACACACACCCTCTCCCCAAAATAGGAAGTTTTGAACTAGCCCGGGCGCCAATTCGGCGATTCCCCAGACAACCCGGCGGCCGGCAGCTGGGGAGGGCCCGGCGCGCGCCCCGGGCCGCGCCCCTTGCGTTGCGGGGCAGGCAATTACCTCCTTCCTCCGGCTCGGCGCCCCGGGTCGGGTGATGAGGGCCGTCTCCTCGCACACCACGGCCACGTCCTCCACGAACGCGCAGTCCGGAAGGCTCTCGTCGGCGGGCAGCTCCACCACCTGCAGCCCCAGCTTGCTGCCCAGCACGCCCACGAACAGCTGGTGCTGCCGCTCCGCGCGCGCGAAATCCACCTCCTCGCCCTTGGCTTGCCTCAGCGCGTGCTGGACGAGGGACTCGGGCAGCATCCGCACCACGGCGTGGGTGGCCCGGCCGAAAGCGGCGGGGTGGCCGAGCCCTGCCATGGCTCGGGGAGGCGATGAGGAGACGGCGACGGCGGGTCCTCCTGCCGGCAGCGCGCGCGGAGCCTGCGAGTGCCCGGTGGCTCTGGTTGGCAGCTGCTGAGTGTGGTGCAGAAGGAGCCCGCTCGCGCCCGGAGCCCTGCCCGCGCGACTGAGCATGCCCAGAGCTCCGGGCGCCGGCCCGCGCGCAACCCGTGCGCCTACTCCGGTGCTCCCTGTTTTTGCGGCAGCCCAGGCAGGAGTTGTAGCGCCAAGGACCGAGAGAGGAGTGGGGCTGGAGGAAGAGACCCAGGAAGCGCTGAGGGCGCGAGGTGGGCACAGGTGAGGAGACTTTGGCTAAAAGTCTCCCCTCCTCCACCTAACGTTGGCTGTATCGAGTCGCAGGTGTACACCTCACATTGCCCTCCCAACGCGGATGTGCCAAGAGGGCAAAGATCTAGACAGAACCGAGGGCTTCTTGGGGCGAGGAGATATGCAATATTCTTCTGTGGATACTTTACTCCCTTCTCCTTCTCCCTCCATTCTTCTGTTCCCTAGTTGCCCGGCATGTGGTTCCATCGCCTGGGTTCCTAGCGTGAGAATCCGCCCTCCTCCCCAAACCCTTGTTACCTTGACTTTCTCTGCAAATTGACCTTTCACCCCACTTGAGAACCGGGCTTTATAGAAAGAAAAAAAAAAAAACGTGTGCCTTCCAATCAATGAGAAAGGAAAGAGAGAGAGAGAGAGCGCAAGACATGGCTATAAGAGGAAAGGACCTCTTATAGCCATGAAACTCTCAGTATTTCAAGGACAATCAGTTCTTAGAAACAATGTGATTTTGATGTGTTTTTCTCCAGGGCCTACAAAGGTAGGGAGGCAAGGAGCAAGCGTGCTTTCCCACGATAGTGATGCAGTGTCAAATGGATAGCATCCTCTAGCTCCCTGTCGACGGAAAACAAGGTTTCCACCTTCCTCCCTGGACTTCCCTACATGTCCTTTAAGAGACTCCATGGAATTCCTGTGGTATTTGTTGAACGTTTCTTTTTCCATACTCCTCAGAGAGGGGCCTTGCGTTCACTACGGTACTAGCCTCTATTTTTTCCCCTCGCACCTATCTCAGATTAACTCTTGAGTTCTGTCCTTTTTTTGGAAGGGGTGGGATGAGGAGATCCTTTTCAATAACCAGCTTCTAATTCCAAAATAATCTCAGGTTGTAACCTTCTTTCCTCCCTGTTCAGTAGGACACTTCTAATTTAAGGATTGACTAGACCATAGAACACTAGTTTAGAATGGGACCTTAGGACCCCTCTCATCTAACATCCCACCTGATGTCCTTGAATACCAGCTAAAATCTATGATAGCCACCTGATCTTTACTTGAACTTTTAAAAACTCACAGTCTATTCTACTTTTAGAGAACTATAATAGTTAAAATGTTCTTCATTTTCAGTTTAAATCCCTGTAAATTTAGCCCACTGTTTAGCTCCAGTTCTACCTTCTGAGACTACCTAACATGCTAGTATTCTTTCATGCAATAGGCATTCACTTATCTGAAGACAGTTCTGATATTTATTCTGCCTAACCACCTCTTCCCTCCACCTCCCTCCAACCGACCCCCTCTAGACCTCTAGCCTGGCAACCAGAAATAACTAGTGACTTGGTTTCTAGGTCATCTTCCTTTTGATACACACCAGTTTGCCTTTATCCCTCTTAAATCATGATATCTGGAAAGAAAACAGTTCTTCCTGTGTGGTCTGATGAGCACTGACTACAGCAGGACCCTGGTTCCAGATGCTAGATGTCTGTTAGCACTGCCTAGGATTGTATTAGCTTCTCTGGGGGCCCAGTTTCAAGGCCCAGGCCAATGCCTTCCTGCTAGAATTCTGATCCCAGCTCTTAGAAAATGTGGGTTTCTAGGAGATCTACATGAGGATCCTGGAACAGCTATCCCAATTGAGTTCAGAGAAGATGTGAGCTGCCTTACCTTCCTTCCTCAAAGTGTGACTTGAATTAGGTGACTTGGCATTTCCCAGTATAAAGATAAAGGATCTTAAGAGAGGTACAGCTGATGCTGACACTGGGGAGAGGGACTAAAAGTAAGATAACAAACTTTTTTTTTTTTTAAGATGTTTTTTTTTTTACCCCCCCCCCCCCCTTGCTGCTTGTGTCCACTGTGTCCATTTGCTGTGTGTTTCTCTGTGTCTGCTTGTCTTTGCTGTGTCATCTTTCTGCACCAGCTCACCGCGCCGCACAGGCCTGGCTTGCCTTCACCAGGAGGCCCCAGGAATCGAACCTGGGGCCTCCCATATGGTAAACAGGAGCCCAACCAATTGAGCCACAGCCGCTTCCCAATAACAAACTTTTAAGACTTACTGGATTCTAATTCTGAGATAAACTTCTCAGGGAACTCAGGCTGCCCCACTGGCACCAGCTTATTGTCAGAAATCACTTAAGGGTGCTTGGACAGAGGATTCCCACTCACGTTACAGATAAAGTTGACCACCGTGATGAATTTGCCCAGGATCTTGTCCCCTGCTTTACTGTGGACTTTATTCACCATTGAGGCCTCATCCCAGTTCCAGTTGGCCTTCATCAGCAACCTTCTTTCATGCCTGTGCCTTATTGGAACCTGAGCAATTTACCTGCAATCCCAGGCTACAAGCCTAACAGTGAACAGGGCCTTGTATACCATTCAGAGCTTATGTCAACCTAAAAGCCAATTAAACCTGAATGTTTCCCCTGCAAATTGGAGTTAGCCATATTTCTCTACTGAAATTGGACAGCTGATTTGTAAAACTTTATTTTGTAGTTATCCCTATTAAACGTTATCTGCTTCATTCCAACTTGGCTAGTTTTGATTTTGTCATCTTGTACATAATTTATTACTTCTATTTTTTCTGTCGTCTAAAATATGATAAGCATTCTTTCTATCTTCTCCAAACACTTGGCAAAAAGTGTTAGAATGTGTGTATTGGTGAAAAGAATAACAGAAGCACCAAATGCAGTAAATTATAGTTTATATGCCTTCCCGCTTGAGCTGTGAAGGACTGTTTTTTAGATAAATGGACTTAATGAGCCTAATACATTTATAAACTCATTTTTATGACATATATTTATTAAAACCATAAAGTATTTTAGAGTCACATAAGAAGCATAAAAACTTGATTCTTGATCTTCAGGAGCTAACAATCTCATTGAGAAAACAAGACACTCAGATTTTAAGCTTTGATAAAGGCACATGAGAGATAAATGAGAGAAAACAAAGTGCTAAAGGAAGCTGAGGAAATGAAATATCACTGTGGCTGTTGGAAGTGGAAAACAACTGCTTGATGTGATTGGACTTGGTTTAGCCTTGAATAGTATTTAGGATGTAGGTCTTCGGAAGGCAAGAATGAGAATTCTAAGAAAAAGTTTATGCAAAAGCCAGAGGCAAATTCAAGGGACAATAGCCAGGTCAGTTCAGTTCACATATGTATTGGTTAAGGTAACTGTAGTTGTTGTAACAAAACAACTCCAACAAGTACAATGGCATAAAATTGGTAGAAGTTTATCTCTTGTTCATTTAAAGTCTAAAACATATATTCCTGACTGGTGCACAAGTCTTCTCCAAGCAGAGATCCAGGTATCCAGCCCTATTCCATTCTGTGGTTCCATCCCTTCAACAAATGGCATTCCAAGTTCACCAAGCTCACCTTCCTCAAGCTGAAAGAAAGGGGAAAACATGCAGCATCACATGTAAGAAGTTTATTGGGTCAGGCCTGGAAATGGTGCCTGTCACTTCTGTTCATGTTCCACTGCCTAGAACTTAGTCACATAGCCACAAAAACCACAAAGAAGGCTGGAAAATGTAGTTTTATTAGTTTGCCAGGGCTGTTGTAACAAAGTACCACAGACTAGTTGGCTTAAACAACAGAAATTTATTGTCTCATTGTTCTAGAGGCTAGAAGTCTGAATCAAGATGTTGGTAGGGTCATGCTTACTCTTTTTTTTTTTTTTTTTTTTTTAACATTTAAGTAACATTTTTTAATAATCTATTTTTTTTTTCACTTTTAAAGAAGCTTTAGATTACATAACTGTTACATCAGAAATTAAGAGATTCCCATATACCTCACCCCTTCCTGCTCCCACACTTTCCTCCATTAACAACATCTTTCATTAGTATGGCACATTTGTTAAAATTGCTGAATATTGAAGCATCACTACTAACCACAGACTATAGTTTACATTATAGTTTACACTTTGTACCCCACAATTTTATAGGTTTTGACAGAATGTATAATGACCTGTATCCATTATTGCAACATCATTCAGGACAATTCCAATGTCCCAGAAGTGCCCCATGTTATTATACCTATTCTTCCCTCTCTCGCCTCTCAAACCTCTGGTGGTCACTGCTTTTATATCAATGATACAATGATCTTCCATTGCTAGAATAGTAATAAGTCTACTTTAGCCCACAGTTATATTCCCCCCTTATGTTGTTCATTCCTCACTCTTGAGGATTTTGGGTGCTGATGCCCACTCTGTTTCCGATTGAGAGGGGGCTTAGACTTCATGGGGCAGATGGATGAAATTGTCTTGCTTGCAGTTGTAGATACTCTGTTTTGGAGATGGGCGTTGTCCATCATCAACCTTTTGTTAGTTGTCCTGGTCACGCTTACCCTTAAAGGCGAGAAACTGTTCTATAACTCTTCCCTGGTTTCTGGTGAGTGGCCAGCAGTACATGGTAGACCTTGGCTTGTGGTGGCATAACACAATCTCTGCCTCCATTACATGGCGCTCTCCTTTCTCTCTCTCTCTCTCTCTCTCTCTCTCTCTCTCTCTCTCTCTCTCTCTGTGTGTGTGTGTGTGTATCCAAATTTCCTCTCCTTATAAGGACACCAATCATATTGGATCAGGACCCATCTTAATTCAGTTTGGACTCATCTTTACTAATAACCTCTTCAAGGATCCTATTTACAAATAAGTTCACATTCACAGGAGCAGTGGTTAAAACTGAACATGTGTTTTTGGGAGACACAATTCAATCTATAATAATTGTCTTGCTATGTGCCCAGAAAGAAGAGAAAACAAGTTGGGGGAACAACTAGCTGGTTTATGCCACAGAGTACAATGGGGAAAATGGGAAAAAAAGCTAGAAAGGTGGGTTAAACCTTCATCACAAAGCAATGAAGAGACATATGGTGTGGAGATCAATAACATAGGCTCTGCAGCCAGACTAAGTGGATAGAAGCCTGGCTCTACTATTTCCTTGTTATGTGATCTTAGACATATTACTTCCATATGCCTCGGTTCCATCCTCTTCTGTAAAATGAGAAATAATGATCCCGTTATCATAGAGTTATTATGAAAGCTAGTATATGCAAAGTACTTAGAATAGTACCCAGCACCTAGAAGGTGCTCAATAAATATTATCTATCCACAGTTTTTGAACAGAAGGCTTTGAACACGATTTCCTAGCAAAGGTCAAACCACATATCCACACCAACAGTCATTCAGAAATCCTAATGCTGTCCAACAGAACTAGTGCCCTTCAGCTAGGCTGACAAACTGACTTTTACCCACAAATGTAATCTTAGATTCAATATGCATTTACAGAACCCATTCTACATGCCAGGTGCTGTGCTAGGTACTAGGGATGTAATTGTGAATGAGAATGTGAGCTTATGGTCATATTGCTCCTTTTGCTCTTCCAGGCATTTCAAGACCTTAGTAGCCAATTCTCTGTTTAAATTCCCTCTGTTTGAAATAGTAGAACCGTGTCTCTTCTCCTGGTGGGATGCTACCTGATACAGAGGCAAATTTTCTTTTCCATTGATAATGTGGCTGGTGTTCACATTTGTAGTCAATTTTAGATAGAAATTTACTCAGGAATAAAATAAACAAACAAGCATTCCTGCCCCACTCCATTTTTAGCAGATACAAGTTGCTTTCATCAGGCAAGTATGTTTGGGGCTGAGGGTGGGACCCCTAAAAGAGAAGGAGGGCTCCAGGATCTTTGTCCATCTCAAATACTAGAAATACGGGATCGAATATGTCTGACACAGTCCTGAGTGTTTCAACATAGGAATCATTACATTTGCCCTAAAAAGGTTTACCGTGGAAGAAACCCATTGCTGCAGATTTCTTTTAACATCAAAGGACTGAGTGATGTTTGGTCAAATGGGCAGGCAGTGGGTTACAGAGCAGAAGATGGCTCCAGGATAGCCAGGGCTTTAGTTCTAAAGTCAAGACATGTAGCCTCATAACCTCAGTTTCTTCAACTTTCATCTGGGAAGGCACTCATTAAACAAACATTTCCTAAGCATCTCTGATATGTATGGTGGATGGATACTTAAAAGTAGTGAATAAGGCATGGGTTTTGGATTCAAACAAATGAGAATCTGACGCCCAGCCCTACTGCATTCTAGCTGTGTAACTGAGGGTAGCCCAGACCCACACCATTTTCCCTCTTACTCTAAGCCCCGGAAGACTGACTTTCATGGACTGTATCACACAGGCTCTCATTTTTGTCGGGTTATACCAATAGCAGCCAATTACAGGAGATTGTGGAGCATAAGGAGAGAGAAGTCAAGCTATTTATTCCTCTTGCTCCCTTCTGCTTTTTCATGGTTCTAGTAATGGCTGCATCTCTCTACAATGGGTTTTTAACCTTTTTTGTTCCACAGACCCCTTTGCCAGTCAGGTGAAAACCCATGGACCCCTTACTAAGGCGACACTATACTATGTATTATTTAATAAATATATCACACCCGCACCAACACATCCCCACGGAATAATATTATTTTGAATTTCAATTCAAACTCATGGAATCCTTGTTAAGAACTCCTGCTCTAAAAGGGTCCTGTGGCCCCTTTTCCAAGATTCCAGCTCTCGGCCAATTCTGATAACATCATTTCCTTCCGTTATCCACATTTAGGTGTTATATAATGGCTTCTTGTTTTTGCTGGTCTCTGGGTGCTTCGACATTCCTTGTTGGTTCTCTTTACCCTGCCCACACCTCTAAAAACATTCCCTTTATTAAACATTCTCTTCAAAATTCTTAGCTAAGTAGGCCATTTGCTTTTTACCAGGGACCTTACTTCGGTGAGTCACTTGAATTCATGTGTAAAGTGGGAGTTGTAATATCTTGTTCTCAGCATTGTTGTGACGCCAAAATGTGACAGGAGGTACAGAGGGCCTTGTTAGCATGATGCCCGGCACACAAGAAATGTTCAACTAATGATAGCCACTGTGTTCTTGTGCCAGGCACTATGATGAATAGCAGACTATCCATTGGTTTCTGTGTAAAATGCCCATTTCTACCACTCAACATACCCAAGTCCTTTGAATAAGATAATACATAAAGTGCCTACCTCAGTAATGGGCACATTATAAGCCTGCAATAAATGCTGTTAGTGCTTCATGCCTCAGCCTTCCTTATCCCCATTCCCTCCACACAAGCAACAGTTTCCTTCTTTGAACTCCTACAATCCTGTCTATATTCCTTTCCTATGCTGCTTATTATCTTCTCACTCCCACAGTGTAATAACCCATTGATGCCAGAGTCATCTACCGCATTACAACCACATTAGGGGCTATGAGATCATCAAATGGTGCTGAAAAGTACAAAGTATTATATAAATGTATTGAATTTGAACAAGTTAGTGATGTATTATGGTGATATGCAGAGGTTAGTATGGCACCGAACTTTTATAACAACTCATTTTTCAGTTTCTCAGACCTTTTTGCAATATTATCTTCCTGGCAGTATTTTTTAAATGGCTATTTCATACCCAAGTGTATGTTTGGGGGAAGGAATAGCTTGAGGAAAAAGCCCTTTCAAATTTTAGGTAATCCAGATGTAGAAGAAAAGAGATACATTTCTCTAAAGTTAAAATTTATATATATATGCATATATGTATATGTATGTATGTATGTGTACACATACACACACCACACACTTTCCAGAGCTCTAATGAGCCACCTTCATTTCCTTATAATTAAGTTGCTTCATTTCTTTATGCAGAAGAATAAAATGTCAGTTTTACAATATCAGGGAATCATCGTGTTTGCTCTTGTACTATCAGTGCACATTTATTCGAATATAGCATCGGTGCACACATGTCCAAGGAATCCTCCTTCACTGTTCTCATTTACTAGAGTGACATTGCTCTCTCCTGGCGTTTCTTCTCTCGTGCACGCTTTCCTCTACTTCTACTCCATTGATTTCCTCTTTCACTTTAAATGTGGGTGTTTCCCGGAGTTCTTTAGCTTCACCCTCTTTTCTTCCAATTTTACATGCCCTCTCCCATGGATGAGCTAATATTGACTTCAAACACCATTTCAATGCCAAAAATGTCCACCTCTTCATTTCTAGTCCTGTCCTCTCTTCTGACCTTCATAACTGTCCTGTTTGGCTGTCCCACAGGCACCCCCAGATCAAGTCCAAAGCTAAACTCATGTTCTGTGCAGGATTGCTCCTTGTCATCTTTCTATCTATATTTTTTTCACCCAGGTAGTTGTCCAAGCCAGTAACCTGAATATTATCCTTATTTTCGCTTTCTCCCTTTCCTCCACATTAAATCAATCAGCATATTCTGACTGGTCAAGCTCCTTCAAATGGCTCAAATCCATCTGTGTCTCTCCAGCCACTTGCTGTCACCTACTACAGAATATTATTATTGCTCTCCTCAATTACTGCAACAGAATAACCTATCCAGAGTGATCTTTTTAAACTGTAAATATGACTGTGCCACTCTCTTGCTTAAATCCTCCATTGCCTTCCCAGTGCCCCCCAAATGAAATCCAGATTTCTTACCATGGCCCATAAGACACTGCTCACCTCCCACTCCCACCCCCACCATGATGTGGTCTTTGCCTACTCTTCATCCTCTTGCTGGTCACTTCCCAACCATTCTGAACTAATTGCCATCCTCTCTCCTACTTGGGCCTCTGCACTTAGTTTCCTGGAATGTGCTTGATCCCATCTCTGCTTAGCTAACTTCTAATCCTCCTTTAAGCCCCAGTGAATGCATCATCTCTTCCAAGAAGCCTTCAGGCCCCCACGCTGGATGAGATACACCTGCATCCCTGTTTTCACTCCCATCACGCAGTGCGATGTTATTCACTAGTCTGAGGAGCTCTTGGCAGGCAGCACATCATTTTATTGCTGAATCACCAATTCAAGTGTTTAGAAAATGGCTTAATGAAAGCAATGGATAGCATTCCTCTCTCTCTACCCTCATCAGCCCACCTTCATAAGAACAGGTTTCAGTTCTTATCAAATAAGGGGATTATACCAGCTCCACGAGTCTATGATTCTATTACTTCAAATACCAGTTGATTGCTGTCTAGTAGTGGAGCCTCATAGCCTGGGTTTGAATGCTGACTCTGTCATGGCTGTGTGATCTTATATAATTTTTAAAAACTTTCTGAGCCTCAGCCCCTCATGTGTCAAATGGCGACAGTAATACCAACCTTACATGGCTTTTGTGAAGATTAAATGAAATTAATTTAGACAACAGATGAAACACTAATAGCTTCTCCCTCTCCTCCCACTGGTTAAGAGCAAGGTCAATAGTCAGATAACCTTCTGTTCAGATGCTGGCTCCACCACTTATCTGTACAAGCTTGGTCAATTAACTACATGCTGAGCGGTTTTCCCTTTTTTCCATTGGTTAAACAGAGAGAATACCTACTTCCTGGTATTGTAAAAATTTATAAGATGATCTACATAAAGCTTTGACTCATATAGAAGCACTAAGCAGTCAATAGATATTAGTAGCTTTTGTGGTGATGATGATGATGATGAAGAAGGGGAAGGAGGAGGAAGAGGTGGAAAGGAGGTGAAGAAGAGGAAGACGCTGTGCCAGGCTGGACAATAGTTGGGTCTCAATGAAAGTTACTCCCTCTCCCCTTTCCCATTCCATTCGTGGTTGGGGTAACTTCATTTATCCATCTTAGGGTCAAATCCCATGACAATAAAATTTTTGCTAAGTGGGAACCTTCTTGTACTAATATTGTAAAGATTTACTTAAATCATTTGCAATTTAAATAGCAGATTACTTATATTGCTATGCTTGAAAATGTACAGGCATAACTCTTAGGAATATGAATAATATAAAAGATGGTGTTAGATTATTTCCCCACACTTTCTTTTTCTTGCCAGAACTGACATAAAATTATAGTGGGAGGTCCTATAAATTGGAACATGCACCAGGCATAAATGGAGGGTTTGCAAAGCTTCTTGTGGTTTTATGGAGAGACCCTCACTGTGACAGTTTGAATTTGGTAACTCCAAAAAAAAAGATTATGTTTTTTAACTAATCCATTCCTGTGGATGTGGGGCCCTTTTGATTGGACTATGTCAGTGAGAGCTGATTCAGGTTGCATCTCTGCTCTTTTACTGGAGCTTTATATAAATGGAGACACAGAGGAGGAAGCCACCATTTTCAATCCTGCCACGTCAGAAAAAGGAGAAAGTAGAGAGAGAGAGGACTCCAGGTTCACCTACTGCTACAGGAAAACAAAGAAGCCCCAAGAGGCTGGAACCAGCAGAGCACAGAGGCACAGAAAGAGGCCTCAGAGGGGCTGAACCCACAGAGCATCACAAGGCTGAAGAGATGAGCCCTGCCATACACCTGATTGCCATGTGGCAGGACCCCAGGATGACCAGTAGCTGACTGGTGAGAAAGCATTTCTGGTGGTGCCTTGATTGGGACAATTTACAGCCTCAGAACTGTAAGCTTTTACGCCCAATAAAATTCCCATTGTAAAAGCCAACCCATTTTTGGTACTTCATGTCAGCAGCTTTTGGCAAACTAAGACACTTAGCATCTCCATTACCTGGACTCTCACCTCAGAGGTGATTGTTACACATTTCCTTATCCCATCCTTCACCTATTTTCTCCTCTGCATCATCTTCCCTCAGCTCCCCCTCATCAAGCATTTACTTTTCTCACTCTTTGTTCCTGTTGTCTATTGCTATGTAACAAAAGACCTGGAAACTTTGTGACTTAAAGCAATCATTTTATTTTGCCCGTGATTTGTGGACTAGGAGTTTGGGAAAGGCTTGTCCAGGTGATTCATCCCTGATCCACATGGACTCAGGTGGGACGGCTGGAGCTGGAGGATCCACTTTCAAGATGGTGTTTTCCTTCACATGGCTTGTGGCCCTCTCTCTACGTGGGTCTTTTCCTCCAGATCCTCTCCATGTGGTTTGGGCTTCTCATAGCGTGGCACCCTAGGAGTGGTTGCATTTCTCACTTGGTGGCTGGCCTCCTATTGGCCACAAATGGAAGCTGCCAAGCCATTTAAGGGTTACACCTGAAACTAGCACAGCATCATTTCCACCCCACTCTATTGGTCAAAACAGCAACAGGACTGCCCCCATTCAAAGGAAGGGGAAATAGACCCCACCTCTCCATGGAAGCAGTGTCCATCATCAATCAGCCACACGCTTATTCTCCAAGTCTGTTATTATTCTGGTTTAGGTTTAGAATTTGTATAACTCTTTCAGAGAACTTTCCTCTCAATTTATGAAGTTTTGCTAATGAAAAATCTGGGTTAAACATACAGATTTAATTGTGCAACATATATTTACTGACTTGTGTCAGATACTAGTATGTGCTAGTGGGGAGAGACTGCTATTAACCAATCATATATTAGATGCTTACAAACTAAGACAAGTGCTAGAAAGGAAAAGGACTGGGTGCCAAAAGCATGGATAATAACAGAAATCCCATCTGTCTGAGGGATCAAGGAAAGCTTCCCTGAGGAAGTGACTTTTGAGCTGAGACTTGAAGTGATAGGTGTTAACTGAGAATGGGGCAAATGTTCCAAACTGAGAGAGCATATGAGCAAAGACCAAAGGTGAGACAGCACTTAGTGTGTTTGAGGAAGTCAGAGAAAACTCCATGTACTATAGCTGGAATGTGGGTGATGTTGTAAACCTCAAGCGTTTTGAAAGTGAGAAAACTGAGGGTCAGCTCCCAGCTGAGAGCCTGACACAAGGGAAGGGCTCCACAGATATCAGCTGCCCGATGACAGGGAGTTTGTTGGTGACATGCAAACTGCCCTCAGGTCTCCTCTGCAGCCTTTTACAACTAAAAGAGTGTCCTCTAAAAATCTAATGAGCTCTTATCTGAGAGTCATCCAGGTTCAGAAAAACCTGTTTTAAAAACAACCCAAAGAAGAGATTGACTGCAGAAAATATAGCACATCCCTGTGGTATTGCAGATAAGACTCCAATTTAAATGTGAATCAAGACTAATACATTCCAAGATTATCTAACTCTTTAGAAATGATTGATGATTCATACTGTTCTTTCTGTTAGTAAAAATACATGTAGGTAAATTTCAATTTTGATGTGAATACTAGAGGAAAATGCTAATTTGTGTTACATAGAAGTCACATATATAGCTACTTACTAAAATTCCTAGAGAATACATTTAAACATCCAGCCATCAAAAAAGGATATGCAGCAGTATTACATGCTGCATAGGCTATCTATAATTTATTGCACTAGGATATTTTATGCTTCAATTCTCTAGTCAGTTCTTAAGTTATTTTAATATATTTACTATTATTAAAAAAGTTAATTAACCATGGCATCTGCCAACTCAAAAGTGGAAAAAATATAAAGGCATTTAAAGAAAGAATTTTTCAAAAATATAGAAAAATAAAAGCAAGAAGATTGCCTTGGGAAGCAAACATTTTTTTCTGTGGAGATACCGTGATAGGTATTAATACATCATTTTAGTGGAGAAAGGGCAAAATATTATGGAGAAAAATCAGAATCGCACTTTTATGGAAAACCCATGAGTTCCCACAAAAGACCAATTGATGTATCTTGAAGAAGAAAGGAGAAAGGTTTAAACTCTACATTGCTTTTTGTTGAGCTCACTTTCTGACATCTTACTTAATTTTAGGGATTATCCTATAAACTGTAGCCTTCCTTTTGTGATTAAGTTAGTGTTTCTTGAGCTCTACAATATTGTCTGCCTCATTGCAATATTGACCTGATCCTGGTCAGAAATGGTTATTGACTGGTAAGGTGGGGATGAGGGGACGAGGTTGGGCAATGTCAGGGGAGACTGATGAATGTCAATTGATGAGGAGTGAGCTGTTAACATTTTTGGGAATCGGCTTGCAGGATTTTATGGTACTGTATAATACTATATTCTGAATAATTTTTATTACAGTATATTTATTTTAAGGAATAAATATAAATACAGTATATTTATTTTAAGGAATACATCCTTAAAAAAATTATACTTTTCATTGGCTTTTGAAAATTTAAATATAATTTTATGCTATTTTATTTTGCATTTTGCTTTTAAAAGAGTGATGGTTTGCTATAGCCCAAGAGGTAGTAACTGAAAAGGTTAAAGCAGTTAATCTGACGTACTTTTTCTCACTCCTATTTTCCTTTTATGAAAACACCAGAAGTAAATTAAATGCTTAATCAAATTAAACAAATTAGCTGAACACTAATATTACCACAAACAGTGTTTGCACCATTAATTGCTTATGGAATTTAGGACAAGGTTCACCCAGTCTGTACGTAGAGTAAGTTTTGGCTGCCAATCAAAAGGCAGTTTTAGTTCTCCATGTAATGATAACAGACGTTCGGGATATGGAGGCTGTGTGAGAATCATCAGAACACCCGACAATTAAATATTGCTAGTTCAGTTTGCTGGGCCTTGTTTTAATCCTGTTAGGGTAAAAAGTGTTTCCAGCTTATATCTGTTTGACTCTGCTTGGGGGAAGAGTCCTTTTGGGCCAGGCTAATCATATTTCCTGGAACAGTTCACGTAGATCTGATTTACGAATTTCCAGAAATGACCATGTCCATTTTAACATACTGGAATCTAAGTAAACAATGTTTCCTTGTAACAATGTTTCATAGCAGACATTCAATTAAATTCAAAGAGCTCATGTCTGTTCTCATATGAACAACTTGAGGAATTAAAAGAGAAAACAATACATGACAAAACCCAGCTGCGTCTTCAGAGGAGTGAGAGAACTAAATAACTGTAGCCAGTCAATACTTCTATTAGTCGGGAAAATTGTGACATTGTTAAAATTCCTCTTGGAAGTCCTTCTGTATTCTCCCTTCACCACCACCCCCTCACTACACACCTTTTTTATTTTTTTATTTTTTTTATTTTTAAAGCAATTCCAATCCCTGTTTTGCCTCTCTAAGTCCAGGCTTAAACTTCTCCCCCCCATAACCAAAATGTATCTACTATGAGGTCCATCCTTTCAGAATCCTGCTAAAGCATCTAATTAAACTTAATAAACCTATTTAGGCTAGGATCTTAGTAAATGAAAAGAGTGCTAATCAATACAGTTTGAATGACTAAGTATGCTGAGCACTGTGGCTAATAAGCTGATTAAGACATGGCTTTTCTTCTCATCATTTATAATAGCAAAAAATTGGAAACAACGGAGAATTTACAATCACAGAATGGTTAAATGAAACACAGTACATCCATACCTGAGGGATACTCTGTAGCCATTAAAACTAATGCTTTTGAAAAAATGTTTCAATATGATCCCAGATTTATTTTAAAAACATGACTATGAAAAAGACTTAGTAAAATATAATAGTACATTTGGTTATCTTTAAAACGTGGGGTTATGTGTGTGATTTTTTTTTTTCTCATTGAAACATTTATGTATTTTCCAAATTTTATCCAAGGAGCATATACTTGTGTTATAACCAGAAAATGAATAATGAACATTATTTTTTATTATTTCTAGAAGAGTTCTCAATCTAGTCCAGAAGATAGATTGACAACAAATCATTACTCTGTTATGACAAGTGTTTTAGTTATGAACTTCTTCATAACTATGAGAAATGGGAAACGGATGTGGCTCAAGAGGTTCGGCGTCCGTCTACCATATGGAGAGACCGGGGTTCGATCCCTGGTACCTCCTGGTAAAAAAAAAAAAAAAAAAAAAAAGATATGAGAACTGACCAGCCATATGCATGGTAGAAGATTCCATATGCTATCACCCCCAATGGTTTTTTAAAAAATCTCAATATTTTAAGGAAAGGTGAAGGTCACAATTCTTTTTTTTTTTTTTTTTTAATTTTTAAAAAAGATACTTAGATTGCATAAGTGTTACATAAAAAACACATAGGGGATTCCCATATGCCCTGCTACCCACACTACTCACATTTACCCACATTAACAACATCCTTCATTAGTGTGATACATCATTGCAATGGATGAACACATTTTGGAGCATTGCCACTAAGCACAGAATATAGTTTACATTATAGTTTATACTCTCTCCCACACAATTGTGTAGGTTGTGGCAAGATATATAATGGCCTGTTTCTGTCATTGCAATGTCATTCAGGATGATTCCCAAATCCCAAAAGTGCCCCCGTATTATACCTGATCTTCCCTCTCCCTGACCTCAGAATCTCTAGTGGCCACTGCCTCCACATCAATGATATAATTTCTTCCATTGCTAGAATCACAATAAGTCTGCAGTAGAATACCAGCTAGTCCACTCTAGTCCATAGTTCATTCTCCAATCCTAAGGATTCTGGGATGGTGATGCCCATTCCACCTCTAATTGAGAGGGGACTTTAGTCCCATATGGCTGATGGATGGGACTGTCTTGCTTGCAATTGTAGACTCTCTTGGGTCCTTGGTATGGTGGTTGTCCATCATCACCTTCTTGTTAGTTGTCCTGGGTGAATCCAATGAACTGGAGAGTAGGTGTTGCAACTCTGTTGAGGCTCAGGGCCCAGCTGGCACATGGACAGCGCAAAGATTCAAGTCTCTTAGACATACACCTACCAACTCTAGCACCAACCATAGATTCAAATAGAAGGGACCAAAGAGTCATGTGTAGGGAAACCACAACTGAGTCAAATTCTGTCACACTGGGGAGCACAAACTGCAAAGTACGGCCCACTGGCAAGGCACCAAACTCATGAGCTATCTGCCCTGACCATAGTGCCTGGGTGTCTCCAGAGTCCTCAGGAGCCCTGTTATTTGGGGTAGTATCTACTTTGGCAGTCAATGAGATCCTGCTGAGATGTGCATAAGTGTAACCTCTGGAATGACCTCTTGACTCACTTTGAAATATCTTAGTCATATAAACTCATTTGTCTTTACCTTTTCCCCCTTTTGGTCAAGGTCTTTTTCCAGTTGCATTGCTAATTGGTGCTTGCTAGTAATCCCTCAGTGCCAGGGAGGCTCACCCCTGGGAGTCAGGTCTCATGCTGGGGGGAAGGTTCACAATTCTTATTCAAAATCTTTGGTGCTAGAAGTGTGTCAAAATATGGACTTTTTCAGATTTTAGAAAGGTAATGCGATGAGTATACTTGTTTATATAACACTCCCACTGGGGTCTGGAGCAGAACCCTAAAATCAAACATATTAATATTCTATTAAGTGAGATGAATAAAGACTACAAAGCTTCACATCAGTTAAAGCCACCAAATTTGTTACCAAAAATCTTGCTTTGCACAGTGCTTTGGATTTCTGAATTGCAGATAAGGGGATTGTGGACCTGTATGAGAAATGTAGGGATGAGCCTGTGGAAGGCATGACATTACCTATTTCTCAATTCACTAGCTCATTAAGCCTAACACTTCCTCATTAGGGCATGTGATCAGGTTTGATCATAGATATACACTCCAGGAGTGAAAATGCTCATATTCTGTATCTCGAAGACACACATGCCTAAGGTGTGTGGTATTGAAGGAGAAAGAAAGTTATCATAAAAACACCTTCTAAGCATTTTCAAAATGTCAAGAAAGATATGGGTCTCCTAGGTAGAAGTAATATTAATATAGATGACAAAAATTCACTGTTCAGTACATTTTAAAGGTTGTCTCTAAGCCAAACATTCCCTAATCTCCCTTGGAAGAATACAGCAGCTAAGTGACCAAAAGGCTGTGATTTAGCCCCTAACTGTAAAACCGTTGAGTTTATTGATACATAGCCAGCCAGTTCAGGAGAAACTTTATATATATAGGTGTGTGTGTTTGTGTGTGTCTAATATACATACACACACATAAATTATACATTAAGTATATTTCACATATAATATATATATTTCAATTTCTATGATATAATTTTGGATGAACACATTTTGGAGCATTGCCACCAAATGTACCAATGAACTACCATGAAGTGACAGATAAGCAGTATCAGGAGGGGGAAGGCTGCCAAAGATGATTCATTTGAAATCAACCTTGACAGCTTTCCTGCTGACGAGGCTGACAGAAGGGAGGACTAGAACAAAGGTTAAATTCTTCTCTTCTAGGAGACTGTTCTGTCTTTAAGACTTTGCTCCTCTGAGCCCTACTAGTCTACCAAGAACATTTGATTTCCTTATGTGGATACAAGATCTTCCCTGGTCAGATTTACCAGACCAATCTTTTGATAGAAAAAGGAATTTCTCCACTGTTCTACAAAGAGTTCATTCAATGAATGCTGATTTACTGATACAAGTTGATCATCAAGATATAATGTCTACTATAATCTCTAAAAATAATGATTTAACAATCATTACCATCTTCTCACCCAGTAGCCTTATTTCCAGAACTACCAATATTTAGAAATTTGTCTGATTTGACCTCCAGTGTCTATTTTCAATCTCTTGCTAGTGTCATAAAAGCAGAAACATGGCCCTAGGGCAATAGCAATTTAAGGGACACGTGGACTTTATGAGTCATTGGGATTTAGCTATTTTGAACATTTTGCCATAATACCAAACTCTTCTCAGCAACTGATAAAGTTTACTGTGCCCTATCAGTATCACAACCAGAGCTTCAGTGAGTTTCTTTTTTTTTAATGTTAAATTCACATTTTATGAGCCTAATATAGGTTTCTGTTTCCATGATCATCATACTAAAAATATTTATTACCTGTTTAATTCCATATAATCCTGTATAGGCTCTATAATTAAAGATATTTAGGCCTTATAGGACCTTGCAGTTTTGGGTAGACAATGACTAGACAAATAGAGACACAGAAGCTATATAATAAGCCATTGCATGAATTAAATAGTTAAAACATTATGTTAAGAACAAACAAGACAGCAACGTTAGTCCTTTAGTTCATGAGTGAACAGACAATTATAGAAGCAACCCACAGGGGAACTGCTGGTGGTTTTTAAAAAAGCTTAATTAATTATTTAATTAAGATGACATTTCCTGAAGGAGGGCAAATCTCGGGCACCATCATAATAATAACTGTGATACAACTAAAATCCTGGTGTTGAAAATCCTATTTTTTTCTCCTTTTATCCCCAAAGCATCTAAGAAATGGTATCAGTACTAAGGTCAATCAAATCCTATTGGATTTTTTTGCTTTTCAGCCACAGGTCACAAAGAGCAAATGTGCTATATTGAGAGAAGTTCTGGGGTTGTACCCAAATTTATATTGAACTCAAGCTTTGGACACTGCTCATTACTATAGAAAACAAACACTGAAACTTTAGATATATCAACGAATTAAAGTTAATGAACTCTGAAAATAAATTATCACAAGGCCATATTTATACAAGCATGTCTTAATAGTTGGGGCTCAAGCATTTATTTTAGCTACTTTGTTCAGGGTAAACTGAATTAACAAAAAGATAATGGGCCTTTCCCTAAAATCTACTTCACTAGTGCCTTATTATCACAGCTGGAAAGTCCCTTTAGCTTGGAAAATGAATTATTTAGGCTAGAAATTGTTAATGATTTGTTTTCTGCAAATTTCACAATGAAGAATGTCTTTGAGAAACACAGCTAACTATAAAGTGGTAGAGATTACACCCCTGTCACTTTCCATCTCTGGCAAGCAAGTATGGATCTGAGGTTCTAGCCCAGGACTCACTTCCATGGGGTGATTTCGATAGATATGTAACTTACCTTATAACAAAGCATAAGAAATGTGCTTTTCTGGAGATAAGGATGAAAATTCACTGGATTGAGATCTGTCATCTATGCTTTAGAATGTTAGAAATAAAATTCTCTTAAGCAGTGTCCTTAAAACGATGCCTCAGTAAGGATACACGGCAGAGTTTTCAAATCACATCCAAAACAAAAAAACAAACAAAAAAACAACCAACAACTATGAAATCAAAAGCTTTCCAAAAATTCAAAAGGCTCATGGAGAATTTTCCTGGCAGAATTCAGCTCTTACAAGTCAATCTGAGGCTGAATAACACTCTTACAATGCAGGGAGTCAGAATCCTCCCGTGAAGTGTTTTCTTTAAGCACGTTAGGATTTCATTATAGGGCATGGCAATATTTTTGTCTTTAAAATTTGAGCCAGACTGTGTATTTATTCATTCATTCAACCTTCAAGTGCCTACTGGGTGTCACCAGCGTATGGACATGCTATGACTCCTGAACTACTTGAATCTGATGGGAAAGAACAAGCTCTTAGAGAATCTCACGAGTGTGCAGTAAATAAATATACAGTGATTGGGGGAAAGTCCTCAACTTCATTTTGGAGGAGCATTAGGAAAAGCAACAAATAGAAGTGTGGTCCAGATAATGGGAATGGGATTTGCAAGGGCATGAAGGCCTGAGAAAGAAAGGCATTTCAGAGTCATGTCAAATAGCTCAGAAGGAGCAGATAGGGTAGGGAGCCAAGAAGAGGCCAAGTCATCAGGGTCTTTCAATATTGTAATTTGGAGTTTGGATTTTATCCTGAAGACATCTTTGATAGATGTTAAGCAGAGAAATGAACTGATCAGAATTACATTAAGGGCAGTACTCTGGGGCTAGCATGATATTATGTCCCTAACACAATTGGATGCTTAATTGGCCAAAGTAGGTTGTGATAAAAGTTCCACCTGTGTCTGGAAAAGGAATGTAGACCAATATTAATCTCTTTCAAATGAACAGTTGGGTTCTTTTCTCAGCAGTTGCTGTCCTTGTATATAGGACCATCAACCGAGGGAAGCTGATGGAGAAGGCTTTACCGAGAGAGTATTTGAGCACTTGTGGCCAGCACCTTTCAATCAAATGCATGTCACTTGAGGCTCTTCAAGCTCGGCCTGCAGTAGCTAATGCAGATCGAGCAGAAGGGCTGTAGACAATAAAAACACTGTCATGGGGATTACTAAAGACTACTCCTATTCCTTTCTATTGTTCAAATTGTGCTTCAACAAATGACAACTTCTGCTATAATTATTCTGCTAATCAGCAATCTTTTTTCAATATATCAGCATTTTTCTTCTTTCAATATAATCTTGTTTTTCCAAATAAATGTTTTTGTTATTTTTTTTTCAACTAAAATTGTATCTTTTTAATTTCTTGAACTGGTAGCACATTCATAGCATCAAGAAATATAAAAATATATATCATTTTACAAATATTGGTATGTATTGTGAAAATTTTGATTTTTACCCACAATAAAAAATAAAAATTAAAAAAAAAAGAAATATAAAAAGATACACAGCAATATCTTCTTTCCACCTGTCTGCCATCTACTGAGTTCCTATTTCCCCCAGAACAGGGAACCAACATTATTAGTTTTTCATTTATGCTTCCTGAGATTTTTTTATGCATATGCAAGCCAGTACAAGTACAGATTATTTTCCCTCCTTTTTTAAACCCCAATTGTAGCACACTATTTTGGCACCATTTTCCCCACTTAAAAATAAATCTTGGAGATCTTTCCATAAAAGTACATAAAGAGCTTCCCTATTCATTTTTATAGCTGCACACTATGGTATTGTTAAATAATATTTCCTTAATGTTGAAATTAGGAAAACTGAAGCTGTCCTCTATCAGTCTTTGTTAACAGGGTCTGCAGGAAAAAAAATAAGAAGACTAGAGCCCTAGAAATTGAAAGGTGATGTTTCTGATGAGGTTAGACATAAGCTAAAATTATATTATATTCTGATGACTTCATATATAAATTTATACTTTAGAAAAGTATCAAAACTCAAGCAATATGTTTAGTATATATTCATTAGCCCATCTTTAGATCTTCAAAATTTCTGCTTTTTAAATAAATTTTGGTTGAAATATTGTCCTAATCTGCAGATACTGACTGACTATGTAAATTATATTAATAAAGACATATAGCTATGAAATGTAATTTTGTCACATCATTGCATTGCTTATAAACAATAGTCAGCTTACACCTGGCTGTTATCCACCAGGCATGTATACAGGCCATTCTAAATAAGTCTGGTGTATGTTTAAGCGCTGAGAAGGGTATTGTGATAGGAGATTTTAGTGATCTCTATAAATAAAGTCCAAATGGCGATTCAGTTAAGAAAAGGAAAAGAACTAAGAACGAGGGAGAGAAAAAGGGTATGGCTACAAAATACTTTTGGACAACCTCACTGAAAACAAAACAATAGGTTGTGGGCTATTCCATCAACCTGAACCATCACTTCCTGAAGTAAAAAAAAAAAAAAGGCAGAGGGACAAGACAGTGAAAGTTGAGTAGAACAGCATGTCCTTAAAAATATGACTGGGATTGACTTCAGGGATAAGGGAGAGAGGGGAATCAAAGATGGCATAGGGTTTTAAGCCTAAGAGATTGGGTAGAAAAGTAATACTGGTGGCTGAGATAGAGCGGAGGGTATCTGGGGTGGAGTAAAAGTTTATTTTAATATACATTATGTTTGGGGCTAGTAAGACATCTAGCTTGAAATTATCAGCAGGCATTTACAGAGAAGTTGTGGAGAAAAGCAATATTGGGAGTCATTTCAAGGAGTATTTGTGAGAATCAGGAGAGAGGTTTCCAGAGAGGAGGAGAAAAGGAGCAAGGACAGAATGATGGAGACTACTCACATTCATGGGTGGAAGGAAAAAGATGAACCACAAAGTGGAAGAGGAGAGGTCAGAGAAAGAGGAGGTAGTGGTGGTTCTGGAAAAGAAGAGAGAAGGGTGTAGTCCACAGTGTGAAATACTGGCAGAAAGATAAAACAAAGATATGGACCACCAAAATAGTATTTTAGGAGACAGAGGTAAGATTTTAAAACATTTAGTAGTGAGTTGAACAGTGCAAAAGTAAAATCAAGAAGTACTTTATATTGACATTTTTTTTGAGATGACTGTGGAGTGAAGAACAAAGGCTAATGATACTATTCCATATTTATATTCTACTTTAGAGTAACAGAGTACTTCCACATACATTATCTGATTTGATGATCTCTCAAAGGGGTGGTCTTATAGGTAGATAAGTAGAGAGAGATGCAGTGGAGAGGGAATAATTAAAGATGCAAATAGAAGATGAAGTAATGGATGGAGTTAGTTTCCTAAGGCAGTGGTAGAGAAAAGAATTTAGTGTTGGCAAAGGGTAGGGATAGAAAAGAAGAAAAAGTGAATTCTTGAAAAGGTAGGACCATTTTGAGTTTAAAAACAGTTTAGAAAGATTCATGACTAAAGACCTAAAAGTAATAAAGATTACATTGAATTGAGGGCCAAACTGACAGGAGAAATGTAATAGGACTGGAGACTTTATGATTTTTTAATAACATGTGCATAAAAATTCAAAACACTGACTTTTCACCCAATCACAAGCTGTACAGATCCCCAATACAATAGTCCTCCCACTGATGTAATGGGGAGTGGACAGCACAGCACTGGAGACAAGCGCAAACAGTTCGATGTCTGTAAATAACTTGGGTAAAGACTTTAAGAGAAATACATTCACTGTAAAATGCAATTTAAAAGTCTGTTTTGGGCTTCCGTGTCTACCCCATTCCACAGGAAGGAAAAGCATTAAGCACTCTGTTAGAATAATGCATCCCAACATCATTTTTCAAACAACAGAGGAGTCAGTCTGTGGTCTGACTTTCAGTCACCACCTTTAGAGAGTTCTTATTTCTCTAAGACAATATCCAGGTGTTCATAATGTTCTTCATTAAAAGGTTAGGCATGTTAAGAAACAAATTTAAGTCTATACTGTATGAGCTAATAGAACTCGGAGACAAAGTATGATAGGTCTCGCTGCTTGGCTGAGCAGTCCATGTGACATGTCCAGTGGGGCCTCATGCTGACTCAGAGAGACATTTTGAAATCTTAGACTCTTGGTTCTTTGAACTGTCTCTATTGTTAAAATATTAATTTTCCCATCGCATCTCACAGACGGTAGAGGCAACTACCTTTGCTTACATAACAGACCTTCCTTCAGGGAGGTAAAAACTCCATCCTAATGACAGGTGTGGACATGTACTCTGAATCAGACCAATTATTTTACCCAATCTTCCAGGCTCAGTGATTGGGTTCAAGAGAAGTATGCAACCTAGGTTGATCAAATGCAAGTCATTCCTGGGATTGTTTTCAGACTAGGACCAAAAAAGGAAGAAACATCTTTCTTTGCTGGTGGAAAAGCTGCTGGGATGAAAAGAAAGACCAAGGCTTCCACGATCCATGTGCCCATGGCATGGAGAAAGCTCATCTGCAAAGAGAAGCAGAACCACAGTCAGAAATGGAGAGTGGGAACACTGAATCCAGACATTCCCAAGATCGGCTCCGTACATTCTGTGTTTTGGCTATGTTAGTCACCAAATTCTCCTTTTTGTGTAAGTAAGTTGGGATTCTGTCATTTGTCATCAAAACTGGTCCAGCAAACACACAGAATACTTTATACATACAAGTTGCTCAATAAATAAATATTGATTATTGGTTTGTTTTGATGTCAGTGCTTTTTCTGCACCTTTTGCTTCTGTACCTTCTTTGCTCCTTACATCACCAATCTCAAGAAGACCTATTCAAAACTAAGCCTAAGGGTAAGGGGCCCCAAGTAGCCAAAAATATCTTGAAAAACAAGAATGAATTTGGAGGACTCATACTTCCCAATTTTAAAACTTATAACAAAACTACAGTCATCAAAACAGCATGGTACTGGCACAAAGACATATTGAACAATGGAATCAAATTGAGAGTTCAGAAATAAACCCTCACATCTATGGCCAGTTGATTTTTGACAAGGTTGCTAAGTCCATTTAATGGAGAAAGAATAGTCTCGTCAACAAATGGTGCTGGGAAAACTGGATATCCATATACAAAAGGATGAAAGTGGACTCCTACCTTGTACCATATACAAAAATTAACTCCAAATGAGTCAAACACCTAAATATAAGAACTAGGACTATAAAACTCCTAAGAGAAAATGTAAGGAAGCATCTTAAGGACCTCATGTTACGGAATGATTTCTTAGACTTTTCAGCAAAAGCACAAACAACAAAAGAAAAAATACATAAATGGGTCTTCATCAAAATTAAAAACCTCTCTGTATCAAAAGACATCATGACAGTAAAATGACAACCTATACAGTGGTAGCAAGTATTTGAAAACCGTGTCTGTTAAGAGTTTAATATCCAGAATATATAAAGAAATTATCCAACTTAACAACCAAAAGACAAACAATCCAACTGAAAAATAGGCAAAAGACTTGAATAGGCATTTCTCCAAGAAGAAGTACAAATGGCCAAAATGAACATGAAAAGATGCTTAACATCATTAGCCAGTAAGGAAATGCAAATCCAAACCACAATAAGATATCATCTCACATCCACTAGAATGCTACTATTTTAAAAATAAATAAACAATAAATAAAGTGTTAGAGAGGATGTGAGGAAATAGGAACACTTGCTCATTGTTGGTGGGACTGTAAAATGGTGTCGCTGCTGTGGAAAATAGTTTTTCAGTTCCTCAGAAGGTTAAGTATAGAGTTACCATAAGACCTGGCAATCTTACTTTTAGGAGTATACCCAAAAGAACCTGGAATATAGTAGATGCTCAATAAGTAGTTGCTTATTGACTCGAACAGATATTTGCACATCGATATTCACAGTGGCATTATTCACAATTGCCAAAAGATGTAAGCAACCCAAGTGTCCATCAACTAATGAATGGATAAACAAAATGTGATATATACATACAATGGAATATTATTCAGCCTTATAAAGAATGAAGTTCTGATGCATGTGACAACATCGATGAGCCTGGAAGACATCATGTTGTATGAAATAAGCCAGGAACCAAAGGACAAACATTGTATGATCTCACTGATGTTAAATAACTAGAATAAGCAAATTCATAGAGTCATAACTAGAATACAGGTTCCCAGGTGCCAGGGTGAGGGTAGGGAATGGGCAGTTAATGCTTCATTGGTGTAAAATTTCTATTTGGATTGATGGAAAGGCTTTGGTCATGGATGGTGGTAATGGTAGCACAACATTGTGAATGTAATGGGGACCACTGAATATATTTGAATGTGGTTAAAGGTTTTTTATGTTACTAGAATAAAATTTAAAAAAAACCATAGTACTGAATAACACAAACAGTGAACACTGATATAAACTATGGGCTATAGTGCAATTATATAATATTCTTTCATCATTTGTAACAAAAGTGCCACAACAATGCAAAATGTTAATAATGGGGGAAAGGGGTATATGGGAACTCTACTTTCTGATTATTTTTCTGAAAATCTGTATCTTCTCTAATAAAAAATATTTAAGACTAAAGTTGCCAGTCATCACTGGGTGCCCCAGCCATCTGACACTGGCCTTGGTTATTTAATATTTCTGTGTTCAGTTTTCTAATTTGTAAGATATGGCCAATAATAATAGCAACTACTGATTGAGCATCTACTATATTCCAGGTACTGTATGCTTGACATATATTATTTTAATCCTTATAACAACTTTGTAAGGCATACATAATGATCTCCATTTTATAGATGAGGAAACTGAGATGCAGTGAGATGCAGTGAGGTTGACCAAAGTTGATAGCTTGAATAGCAGAATTCTGATTCAAACCCTGGTTTGTCTAATACAAAGCCTGTGCTTTTTTTCACTAACCAATGATCTCTACTTACTCCTAAAAGCTTTTGTGTGTGTAATATGTTAATGCAGGTAAAATTGCTCTGAAGATAATGATAAAAAATCATTCTCCAGCTGACAAAAAAATGCAAAAATGGGCTCAAGTATTAATAAGGAAGATTTAGGTTAAGGAGAACTTTTTGACTACCTCAACGATGGCATTAGAAACCATAACTGAAAAAAATAAACACTAAATTTCACATAAATGAGAAATTTTATGATGAAGGAAAGTGCAGCCAAGATTCTGCTCCCTTTCTGAAGTCCTCATACAACACAGAAGGACATAAGTAAGATGTTGCAGTGCTAAGCTTGGGAGAACCAAACCTCATCTCTCATTTTCCTCATTGGACCATTGATATTCAGGCCCTGCTATTTCCTTTATGGCCATGTGGATAAACTGTGCTTAAAAATATAAATATTTTGACTGATGGATCTGAATGGCATTATCAGTGATGTTAGAAATGAACCAGAGGACTTCTGGGAAGATGGCGGACTAGTAAGACATGGGAATCTCTTCTCCAGAAAAATAGCTTGAGGAAAAGCTGAAACAGCCCCGAAATAGATCTAGAGTTTCAGACAGCAGGTGAAGGCTGCACACCACCCAGAGGAGAGAGGGATGGAAGAGGGAATCGCAACAACAGAACTGTGAGTTGGAAGTAGCAGCTTCTGCTGCTGCCAGCACCCTCCCCCACATTCTTCAGAATTCTCGGGCCTCTGGGCCTGCGACCACAGACAAAGGGGGCTTCAGGGATCTGTCACTCCCGGAAAGGGGAGAGAGAGGGACACAGCCTTAGGCTGACTCAGGTTCTGACCTGAAATTTGGGCTGCGGAGCCCCATGGACCCTTCCACATGGCGGTTTGCCCTGGGAGCCTAGAAAGGACTGGAGAAATCCGACCCTCGCAACCTCCCTCTCTTCTAACCTGGACTAATTGTTGAGGACACCACGGGAGAGGGGAGAGAGAGCTTGGGGCTCACCCTGCTTTGGACTTCCAGGTTTGGTCTGCCCTGTCCCGAGAGCCCATCCAGGCTGGGTGGGGCTGCGCCATTGTTTGCCTTGGAGCCTGCAAGGGGCTAAAGATATACAAACCTCCCAATCTCATCCTCTACTAACAGGGACTGATTGTTGAGGATTCAGAAGGGAGTGGAAATATTTCCTAGCTGGGAAAAAGGGGGCACTACGAGAGAAGTCTGGAGAACTGTCTCAGAAAGTTTGAATCACAGAGCTCTGAGCCCCCACACAGGAAGCTCTATCACATTGATCTGGACTGTGTCACAACAAATACGCTCCGACTAGGCATTGAATTGAGAGCTGCCAACAAGTGCCATCTCCTGGCAGACCAAGAAAGTGTACAAAAGAAAATTAATAAGTAAGAGAGGCTTTTCCTGGCCTCTATAGCTTCCCTGCCCAAGGCTGTAGGAAACGACTCTACAACCAATTACTGGGTCCAGTGCCCAGTTTTGAGCAACCAGCAGAAAAATCCTAACAATCAAGGTTGACCCAAAAATCAAAGAGCTGTGATAACTCACAGCCTCCTGCCACTAAAACCCCATAAAAAAGAAAGAGATAGAGCATCTAAGTAAAATACAAACCAGATGCCTAAGAACCAGCAAAAAATTACGAGCCATACTAAGAAAATAGAAGACATGGCCCAAGAAAAGGAATACAGCAAAGTCCCAGAAGAGATGCAGAATCTGAGAGAACTAATCAATGAGATGAACACAAATTTCCAAAATCAAATTAATGAGATGAAAGAGAATATAGTTAAAGAGATAAATCATATCAAGAAGACATTGAGTGAACACAAAGAAGAATTTGAAATCCTGAACAGAAAAGTAACGGAGTTCATGGGAATGAAAGACACAATAGGTGAAGTCAAAATAAATTTGAGGCATACAGCAGCAGACTCGAAATGATAGAAGAAAGAATAAGTGATACTGAAGACAGAGCAGCTAAAATTGAAGAGAGTAAAGAACAGAGAGAGAAAAGAATGGAAAAAATTGAGCAGGGGCTCAGAGAGTTGAATGACAACACAAAACGCAACAACATACGTGTCATGGGAATTCCAGAAGGGGAAGAGAAAGGAAAAGGGGTAGAAAGAGTATGTGAGGAAATAATAGCTGAAAATTTCCCAACTCTCACAACAGAAATGAACTTACATGTCCAAGAAGCACACCGTACCCCAATGAGAATAAATCCAAATAGATCTATGCCAAGACACATATTATTCAGAATGTCAAATGTAAAAGATAAAGAGAAAATGCTCAGAGCAGCAAGAGAGAAGCAAACGATCACGTACAAAGGACGTCCAGTAAGACTTAGTGCAGATTTCTCTTCAGAAACCATGGAGGCGTGAAGACAGTGGTATGATACAATTAGCAAACTGAAAGAGAAAAACTGCCAGCCAAGAATTCTTTATCCAGCAAAACTGTCCTTCAAATATGAAGGTGAATATAAAATATTCACAAACAAACAGAAACTAACAGAGTTTGCAAAAAAGAATCCACCTCTGCAGGAAATATTAAAGGAAGCCTTAGAACCTGAAAGAAAAAGACAGGAGAGAGAGTCTTGGAGGAGAGTATAGAAGAAAGAAAAGCAGAAAGGATAACAAAAGAGTAAAAAGAGAGACAAAAATAAGATGACATATGAAAACCAGAGAATAAAATGGAAGAAATAAATAGTGCATTTTCAGTAACATCATTGAATGTGAATGGATTAAATTCCCCAATCAAAAGATACAGGCTGACAGAATGGATAAAAAAACATGAGCCATCCATATGCTGCTTACAAGAAACTCATCTCAGACCCAAGGATACAAACCGGCTGAAAGTAAAAGGTTGGAAAAAGATATTCCACGCGAATAGTAAACAGAAAAGAGCAGGAGTAGCTATACTAATATCAGTCAAAACAGACTTCAAATGCAAAAAAGTGATAAGAGATGTGGAAGGCCATTATATATTAATAAAAGGGATGATCCTCCAGGAAGATATAACAGTCATAAATATCTACGCACCTAACCAGGGTGCCCCAAAATATATGAGACAAACTCTGGCAAAACTGAAGGGAGAAATAGACATTTCTACAATAATCGTTGGGGACTTCAACACCCCTCTCACATCATTAGATAGAACAACTAGACAAAAGATCAACAAGGAAACAGAGAACTTGAACAATATGATAAACAAGTTAGACCCAACAGACATATACAGAACACTGCATCCAAACTCAGGGATTATACATTCTTCTCAAGTGCCCATGGATCTTTCTCCAGGATGGACCACAAGTTAGGTCACAATTCAGCTCTCAATAAATATAAAAAGTTTGAAATTATACAAAGCACCTTCTCAGATCATAATGGAATGAAAATAGAAATCAATAACAGACCGGAAAAAAGTAAATTTGCAAATGTGTGGAGACTGAACAACACACTCCTAAATATTCAGTGGGTCAAAGAAGAGATTGCAAGTGAAATCAGTAAATATATTGAGACAAATGAAAATGAGAACACAACATATCAAAACTTACAGGATACAGCGAAGGCAGTCTTGAGAGGGAAATTTATAGCCCTAAATGCCTATATTAAAAAACAAGAAAGAGCTAAACTCAAAGATTTAATTGAACAACTTGAAAAACTAGAAAAAGAACAAAAAACCAATCCCAAAGCAAAAAGAAGGAAAGAAATAATAAAGATTAAAGCAGAAATAAATGAAAATGAGAACAGAAAAACAATAGAGAAAATCAACAAAACCAAAAGGTGGTTCTTTGAGAAGATCAATAAAATTGACAAACCCCTCGCTAGACTAACAAAGAAAAAAAGAGAGAAGATGCAAATAAATACAATCAGAATTGAAAGGGGGGAAATTACAAATGACCTCACAGAAATAAAAAGAATCATAAGAGGATATTATGAGAAACTATATGCCAACAAACTAGACAACCTGGATGAAATGGACAAATTTCTAGAAACTCAGAACCAACCTACACTGACACAACAAGAAATACAAGAACTTAACAAACCAACCACAATTAAGGAGATTTGATCCATCATCAAAAATCTCCCAACAAAGATGGCTTCACAGGTGAATTCTACCAAGCATTTCTAAAATAATTAACACCAAATCCTGTTTAAACTCTTCCAAAAAATTGAAGAGGAGGGAAAATTACCCAACACATTTTATGGAGCCAACATCACCCTAATACCAAAGCCAGATAAAGATTCCACAAGAAAAGAAAATTACAGACCAATCTCTCTAATGAACATAGATGCAAAAATTCTCTACAAAATACTTGCAAATCGAATCCAACAGCATATCAAAAGACTTATACATCACGACCAAGTGGGATTTATTCCTGGTATGCAAGGCTGGTTCAACATAAGAAAATCAATCAATGTAATACACCACATTAACAAGTTGAAGGAAAAAAACCACATGATCATCTCAATAGATGCAGAAAAGGCATTCGACAAAATGCAACATCCTTTTTTGATAAAAATACTTCAAAAGATAGGAATAAAAGAAAAATTCCTCAATATGATAAAAGGCATATATGAAAAACCCACAGCCAACATCATACTCAATGGGGAAAGGTTGAAAGCTTTCCCCCTAAGGTCAGGAACAAGACAAGGATGCCCACTGTCACCATTGTTATTCAACATTGCACTAGAAGTTCTTGATAGGGCAATTAGACAAGAAAAAAAAAAAATTAAAGGTATCCAAATAGGAAAAGAGGAAGTAAACTCTCACTGTTTGTGGATGACATGATCCTGTGTTTAGAAAATCCTGAAGTATCCACAACAAAGCTACTTGAACTAATAAATGAGTTCAGCAAAGTGGCAGGATACAAGATCAACACGCAAAAATCAGTAATGTTTTTGTACACTAGTACTGAACAATCTGAGGAGGAAATCAGGAAGAAAATTCCATTTTCAATAGCAACAAAAAGACTCAAATACCTAGGAGTTAATTTAACCAAAGAAGTACAGGACCTATATGCAGAAAACTACAAAACAATGCTAAAAGAAATTTAAAAAGACCTAAACAAATGGAAAGACATTCCGTGTTCATGGATTGGAAGAATAAATATTGTAAAGATGTCAATCTTGCCCAAACTGATTTATAGATTCAATGCAATACCAATCAAAATCCCAACAGCTTACTTTACAGAATTAGAGAAGGCAATTACCAAATTCATCTGGAAGGGTAAGTGCACCTGAGTAGCCAAAAGCATTCTAAAAAAGAAGAGCAGTGTGGGAGGAATTTCACTCCCTGACCTTGAAACATATTGCAAAGCTACAGTGGTCAAAACAGCATGGCACTGGCATAACGATAGACATATCGATCAGTGGAATAGAATTGAGAATCCAGAAATATACCCTCACTTATACAGTCAACTGGTTTTTGACAAACCCACCAAGCCCACGCTGATGGAAAAAAACAGTCTCTTCAACAAATAGTGTTGGGAGAACTGGATATCTATAACCAAAAGAATGAAAGAGGACCCCTATCTCACCCCCTGTACAAGAATCAACTCCAAATGGATCAAAGATCTAAATATAAAAGCCAGGACCATAAAACTACTAGAAGAAAATGTAGGGAAACATCTTCAAGACCTTGTAGTAGGTGGTGGTTTCTTGGACTTCACACCCAAAGCACGTGCAACAAAAGAAAAAGTAGATAAATGGGACCTCCTCAAAATTAAACACTTTTGCACCTCACAGGACTTTGTCAGAAGGGTGAAAAGGCAGCCAACTCAATGGGAAAAAATATTTGGAAATCACATATCTGATAAGGGTTTAATATCCAGGATATATAAAGAGATGTTACAACTCAACAATAAAAAGACAAATGACCCAATTGAAAAATGGGCCAAAGACTTGAACAGACATTTCTCCGAAGAAGAAATACAAATGGTAAAAAAACACATGAAGAAATGCTCAACATCACTCATGATTAGGGAAATGCAAATCGAAACTACAATGAGATATCATTTCACACCTATCAGAATGGCCACTGTTAAAAAGACAGAGAACTACAAGTGTTGGAGAGGATGTGGAGAGATAGGAACACTTCTTCACTGTTGGTGGAAATGCAGGATGGTACAACTGCTATGGAGGACTGTTTGGCAGTTCCTAAAGAAGTTGAATATAGACTTGCCATGTGACCCTGCAATACCACTACTGGGTTTATACCCAGAAGAACTGAGAGCAGTGACACAAATAGACATCTGCACACCGATGTTCATAGCAACATTATTCACCATTGCCAAAAGTTGGAAACAACCCAGGTGTCCATCAACAGATGAATGGATAAACAAACTGTGGTCTATTCACACAATGGAATATTATGCAGCTATAAGAAGAAATGAAGTCGTAAAGCATATGGCAATTTGGATGAACCTGGAGGACATTATGTTGAGCGAAGCAAGCCAGACACAAAAGGGCAAATACTGTATGAATGAGTTACTATGAACCAAATATATTGTGTAATATATTGTTTGACTCAAAAAAAATTTTTTACATGTATCCATTACATTTAATTGAGAAATGTATATATTTATTCATCTGTGTTTACTTTTTAGTTTTTAATTGTTTATATTTTCAATTATTAAATGTACAAAAAAAAAAAAAAAAAAAGAAAGAAATGAACCAGCGATTTTGGACATTAACTGTCTATATACCATTGAAATACATGCAAACCCTATTTTTGTATAAGTTTAACTGAAAGAAGGATAAGAGCAAGCCTATGTGTTAAATGATACCTTGCAGTAAAACCCTCTCCAGGCTGCAATTACTGTTGCAAACAACTTCAAGAAAATCACTTAATGAAGTATCTGTTTATATGTCCATTTACTTCATTAGACTGTAGGTACAGAAATTGGGCTTTATTCATCTTTTTATTCCTAGAATCTAGTTTAGATACAATTTGGCATACAGTACGCAGGGCTACATTATGGCTTTCCTGGGTCCTGAGAAATTCTGCCTTCATGGATCCCTTGCTCAATAAGAAATATTAAAAATTCTATTTTATTGAATGTGTTGGTATAAAGATGAATATATTTATATTATGTGCTAAAACATTTTCTTTGATTCCAAGTTCATTTTTCTTTCCGGCTTTAAAAGAAATGAAAACATTCTCACAAGAGCAGATGTGGCTCAAGTCGTTGAGTGCCTGCTTCCCACAGGGGAGGTCCTGGTGCCTCCTAAAAATAAAAAAGGTGAACAACAAGCAAACAAATGAAAAAACCAACTCAGGGGAAGCAGATGTGGTTCAAGCTGTTGAGCTCCTACCTACCACATGGGAGGTCCTGGGTTTGGTTCCCGGAGCCTCCTAAAGAAGACAAGCAAGACAGCGAGCTGAAGCGATGGGCTGGCGCGGTGAGCTGAAGCAACAAGCTGACATGATGAAAGAGACACAAGGAGGAAAACACAATGAGAGACACAACAAAGCAGGGAGTGGAGGTGGTTCAAGCAATTAGGTGTCTCCCTCCTACATGGGAGGTCCCTGGTTCGGTTCCAGTGCCTCCTAAAAAGAAGACCAGCACACAGCAAACAGACACAGCGAGTGCAAACAACGGGAGGGGGAGAAATAAAAAATAAAATAAAACTTAAAAAAAAAAAAATCTCAGGGGAGCTGATGTGGCTCAGTGGTTGAGCGTCAGCTTCTCATATGCGAGGTCCTGGGTTCAATCCCTGGCACTGGTACCTAAAAAACAAAACAAAACAAAACAACACAAAACAAAAAATCCAAAAAACATTTTCATGTGCCCCTAAAAGTATTATTGGTTCCCGACACCATGTCTATTGTGCCTAATGGATAAGTCAGTTTCGGTTAAGTGTTAAATACATTTTTGTTGAATGAATGGATGAATGGAATGAGTAAGTGATTTAAAGTTAACATTACCTGGTGGTAGTGATTCTTAGAGCTATTTTCAAGTAGCTTTCATGTTTAAAACATTTCCCAAAAGCAAGTAATTAATAAAATCCCTACAAAATACTAATAGTCACCTAAACTGGGGCCAACTACTATATTGAAATATACTACTATAAACAAAATTAAAACCTAAGAGCAATGTAGAAGAAGCTTGTCAAAGTAGCAAAATATTTAAAAATGATACCAGAGGTTGCTGTGTAATATTGAACAAATAGCAAAATTTAAATATTTTCTTTTTTAAACTCTGACATTCCGTGAAAGTCAGTTCATAAGGTGGATACTTTTTAAAAATTGTGGGTTTATTGTGATAATGCACATATCTGTGACTATACTAAAAACCAGTGAATTGATCTTAAATGGGTGAATTGTATGATATGTGAATTATATCTCAGGAAAGCTGTTAAAAATATATTTTAAGAAATTGTGGGTTTATAGTTGGAGCCACATGAATATTGACTATAATTTGGTTAAATGTGTCTGCAGAATACTAGACTTGCTGCCTTTCACTTCATTGCTTTTGGAACTCAGCATTTCTCCACTGTCCTTTTCAGAGACATCTTTTTTAAATGGAAAATTGATTGATGAAATCTAAAGCATGAATAAATGCTAATGCATATAATAAATTAAAACTGTCATTTTATAAGAAGGGTTTATTGGCTAACTGTGCTGTTTCTTCTAGTAACTCAAAAGTCCACTGTTTAATTTACAGAATGAAATGTGGAAGTCAATTATTCAGTCCCTAGCATGATAAAACTGATTTTCAAAATTGTATTTTGGGAGGTAACCAGACTGACTTATCCACTGACTTAAAACATAGTGTAGTATCTGAGCAGGTTTTTGCCCAGTTCATAACGTATTGAACAATGTTCAAAATAGGAAGAAGCATCTTTGTGTTGTCTGGACAAGGGTATGAGCAAATTAATATCTGGATAATAATTCAGATTTACCCTTCCAAAAAGGATATCATACATATAAAGTAGTGCTAGTATTTATGGGATGGGCATTTACCAGAACAGCTCTTTAAGGCTACGCAATAAAATCACATTAAAGCTGCCTAAATTAATTAATCAAAGATATTGAAATGGATTCAGCTAATGGATTCTGCTCCCCCAGAGAATGCCCTCTCTTAATAATTAAAAAACAAAAAAACACCTATGTTTTCCTCCTCTTTTTCTTGACATCTAACCATCTGACCAAGAGCCGGGAGCGGAGGGGGGGGAGGGGGGAGAGGGTAGAGGCGGTTTGTTTTGCACTGAGCTGCCTACGGGAGGTCATCCAGTGGTCAGACACTTGCTTCTCCTCTCGAGGGCAAATGGGCTGCTTCAGCAACTGTTACATCCTGCTGCCCTTCGAAACAGGAACCAGGCTAGAGTTTCAAACTCCTTATGTCCCTTATTGCATTACCAAATGGCAACCTGGCCAGAGCCTTTACATGCCTGTTGCAAATGAGGGTGGTGAAGGGCTTTGATGGACTGGTGAATAGGAAGGACATCTGTGTTTGGAAAGGGAATGCTACCCGGTTCGGCTATCTGCCATCTATTGGATGGTTCTGGAACTGAAACAAGCACAGGGGAGGAGGAGGGTACAAGGTCATTTGGTCCATCTCATGCCAGCAAGCAGAATCACGTCCTTGTAAATGGTTGAACCAATAAAAGGGGCCTTGGAATGAGGCTGCTAGTTATTCAAAGGAACAAAATGAGGAGCTTCAAATGTTTAGGCTGTGGAGTCGCAAATCTCACTTATTCACTTTGCTTTTCAGTCACACAGGCCCCTTGTTTTCCCATGTTTCCCATATGATGCCCTGCTTTGGCCATTTTACTGCGCATTAGCAGTTCCAGCAGAGGGCAGGCAGGGGAAAGGAGAGGACTTACATAGTACAGCAGATGATCTTGAGTCTTCTGAACATGTTAAGGCAAATTTTATAGATTGCCTGGAGCAACAAAAGTCTGTCTGTCCAAATGTTTTTCTCTCTGCCTGTGTATGTTTTCAGGGTCATCCCTCTCAAGGAATTTACAGTCTGGTTTGGGGGGTGGGGGCAAAATGCAGACACATGAAATAATGAGAAAGCCATCCCAAGCTATCCCGAGGAAAGTCATGGGTTTTTAAAAGAAGGAAGAGAGGTCTTTGTGTATGTGAGTTGGTGACAGCATTTGTAGATGAAAAGTATAAATTAAAAGTACATGTTGATTAAAAGGTAAATAACCAGTGCAGATCAGAGATTAAATGTTTGGGCAAATGTAACTGTTGAAAATTTTCTGAGCAGGCGTGGTGACAGCGTTATAGGGAGGACGTGTAGGCACTGTGTTAGAATTTAGTTTATAGGGAAGCGGCTGTGGCTCAATCAGTAGGGCTCCCATTTGCCATGTGGGAGGCCCCGGGTTCGGTTTCCGGGGCCTCCTGGTGGGGGCGGGCCTGCCCGCATGGCGTGGTCGGCTGGCCCTGCGAGCACAGGCAGCAGCGGGGGGATAAATGAATAAATAAATAAAATCTTTAAAAAAAAAGAATTTAGTTTCTGTAGGGCAGGTCTCATTGGGTCTCAGCACCTCAGACCTTTGGGGTGAACAGCAAGAGAGAAAGGGGTTGGGAAATTCAGCATCGATGGCATTCCAGGAGGAAAAGTATTCAGTATCTTTCTATATCATTCATTACGGTCTGTGTGACAATGTCATGAGCAACTCATACCGGGAGGTCTTCATCAGATAAACAGAGCTGCTAAATTCATAGCCAAGGAATGTGGGCTGAAGAGGCACTCCCAGCTACAGCTGCTACCTGAACCCCCAGGACTGGCTGGGAACCAAGGAGACAAGCTGAAACCAGGAGCCTCGGCGACGAATGGCAATGTTACAGCCGCTTAATCCTGAAATGAAAAGTAATTGCTTCTGGCTTAAAGAATAAAGGAAAAACAAGATCAGCCTTGGCTGAATTACATTTTTTCAAAGACAGCCATGCTATAGACCAGCTTCTGAAACCTCGCTGGTATTAGATAATGTGAGGAAATGGATGTTTTCTGTCAATATAATTTAAATCCATCCAGGAGAACTGATATATAAGAACACTTGAATGCAAATAACATTTTGATTAACATGATTGCGTCAAATGTATTTGCTTTTAGCTGTAAGGTATGACATCTAAAATTTAACTCACCTGAATATAATTTTAGGAAGTCAGTCTTCAAAATTGCTGTTGCTTTTGATGTAGAAGCATTTATTACTGAAAAGTCCCAGCCAAAGCAAACAGAGTTCTTTTTCTGCTCAGATGAAACTGCAAAGGGAAAAATAAGAGGGAGGTGAAGACATTTCAGTACTTCTAATATATTAGTGTAATGGAATTGTCTTCTCTATAGGAAAAAAATTTCATAAAGATTCACACAAGAAGAGCTGCAAATTTAAAATATTGTTAGAAGGATCTAAAGATGACTAATTCATAACCTAAAATATAATATTTTTACTTTTACTTGTTTACTTCTCAAGGGACCACAGAATGGCAAATGTCAGGAGGAGCTCTATATAGAGTCTCCCTCTTCCTTAAGAGCAAGGAAGCAATGACACAGAGTGAAAAAGAGAGCAAGAATAAGAACAAACAAATCTTGCCTTTCAACTTCCAATTTTTAAATTATATGTATTAATTTTTAAAAATGTATAGGGACTCACAATAATATAGAGAAACTAATTAAAACATATCTGTCTCCTAGATACCAAGTTGCTTTGCTTCCTATTAGGCTAAACCATATAAAATTGCCTACACAAATAGCAAATTTCACATGGTTCAGTCTAATATCATAAGTCCTCAGGGAAATAGCATCAACCGATAATAACCAATAAGAAACAGAATACAATTTGTTTTCCTGCTATCATTCTATACAAGCACTAATATTATAAAACTAATATGACACATGCTGTCTTCTTACAGGTGATAATATTGAGACTACCCTTCCAGAAAAAACAAGACCTATTTAAAAATATTGTTCACAACTTCATTAATTCAAAATATATAAAAAAAAAATTCTTTTACCAGATGCTGTTTGGATACCACCAGGATAACTTAACCTAACAGAATAGCACCGTGATTCTGAGAATCTCAGCCGGAGACATCTGTGCCCACTTTCCCACAAGCTCAGGCCAGTGGACAACCAAAAGGCTAGCCATAGACCCAATAATTTGATGTGCAGTAATCACAAACACAAGGGCTTCTTGTAATCAAAGGTGTCATACAGCCCATGAGGTGAAGAAACAGCCATGAACAGCACGAAGAATGCAAAGTACAGCCACAGCCAATCAGCTGTGCTGTCTACTAGTATAGAGCACAGAGCCAGTGACCCAGAAAATCACAGGATCTCCAAAGATGAAGGACTATGGTACGTAGCATCACTTTTGAAGATTAAAAAAAGTCAGTCTTCTTTACACTAATATTCTATCATTCTCTGCCAAGGAAGGGTAGAGTCTATTGAGACAGCTCCAATTTTCTTTTCCATACTGAGCATGATTCAAAATGTTCCCCTGATAGAGAAGCCTTAGATAATTTTTTTATTCTTACAAAACACAAGCATATCCAAAGAAAACACAGATTTAAAGTATAATGTTAACATATATTCTAATGGAGATATACAGTGATTGCAAACATTTAGATGATTAGGAAATATACATTTATGGTATGTTGTTGAATACTGTTTTAACCAAAATATGACACCTGCAGATTTAAGGCAATCTCAGTTTTCTACACTAAAAATTTCAGATTACAAAAATGTAATCTTTAATGAAAGGTCAAATATTATTAAATTATCAACAACACATTCTCTTCAAACATCCTTATCCCTATACCAGATGACAGCGAGAGGAAGCAAAGATCTGTCTCTGCCCAAAGATTTCAAGTGAAGACTCATTCTTTAATACTTGTATTTTGCTCTCTGGAACTAGAACTAGAATAACTGATGATTCAGATATAATTATCAGCATCTCCTTGGATGAACTAACCACTGAGTTCCTTATAACTTGCTTTCTAAAAAGAAATGTATTCAAATTATACATCATAAAAAGTGAAGCTTAATGAGATTTGAAAATTAAAACCTATCCCCATCCCCTTGCCAACATTTCCCTTCCTCTCTAAGCATCTTGATCCCCTTCTCTTTCTCCAGTATGAATTTTGAGGAGATTCTGAGGAGTGGACTTTGAGACAGTAGGAGTGACTTCACTGAAGGCTTGTTTCACCCACCTCAACACTTGGGGACTATAAAGGACTTCACATACTACATTTGGAAAGTTGAGCAAGTGGACAGTAGACTTAGAATGTTTTCTAGGATTGTACTAATGTCAACTTCATATAATTTCTTTAAGAAATGATTGACTGTTTAAAGCAAAAAATAGTAACAATTTATTGTGTGCTTTTAACATATGTAAAAGGATGGTATATGGCAACTCTAGTGTAAAGGAACTGTGAGAGAACTGGGAACATACTTTTGTAAACCTTTTTTTTTTTTAACTTTTTATATTATATGTATACTGATATAATCTGAACTCTTAGTAGGCTCTACTAAATTAAGGTAGTATAGGTAGCAAAAAGTAGCATTGGTAGCATAAGGTAACAGAGACACTGCTAAATTAAGATGTATGTTTCAATCTCTAGATCAAGCACTAAAAATTAAAACCAAGAGGTATAGCTTGTAAGCCAATAGAGAAGATAAAATACTTAAACATTCTCAACAAATCCAAAAGAAGGAAGCTATGGAAAAAAAAGGAATGAAAACCAAATATGACAAAATAAATAGATGGGAGAAAACAAATAGCAAGATTATAGATGCAAACCCAACCATATTGATGATTATATTAAATGTAATTGGACTAAAGACTCAAATTAAAAGACACTTGTCAAATTGTAAAAAAAAATGGTAAGAACCAACTCTACACAGTTTACAATTTACAAAAGAGGCACTTTAAGTATAAAGATACAGTAGGTTTGTGCGTATATTTGCGCTGCCCTGATAGTGTGATAATCAGGGTAGGCTAAACATTTGCTATATTAGAAACCATGCATGTGTCCCCAGACCTAGTTTTTCTCCTTAGGTCTGGTTTTTGGAATGCTGGTGATAAACTAAGCCTGATTTATTATATGACATATCCTATATGGGAAAAGACTGTAACTTTGGGTATCTTTGGTCAACCTTAAGAGACATAGCAGGGGCTCGGGTGGTTGGGCATCCATCTCCCATATGGAGGGACCTGGGTTCGATCCCCGGGACCTCCTGGTAAAAATTTTAAAAAAGAAAAATATAGAAGGCACGTGGGCCACTAGGCCCTATGTGCGGGTGTGCCGCCAAGCCCTGTGCAAGGGTGAGCCACCAGGCCCCACGCGAGTGAGAGCTGCCAGGCCCTGCAAGCCACGCAGCAAGATGATGACGTAACAGGAGAGTGACACAGGGAATGCCAAGACGAGATGCACTGAAAAATTAGGAACTAAGGTGGCACAGGTGGTAGGATACCTCTCTCCCACATCAGAGGTTCCAAGGATCAAATCCCAGTGAAGACAGGAGAAGGATGAGAAGAGAGGGCAGAAAACAGACCCAGAGTCACCCAGCGAATGGACATAGAAACAGCAAAAATGGGGGTGGGGGGGAGGGAATGGATAAAAGTAAGTAAATAAATAAATAAATCCTTAAAAAAATGTATAGGGGAGGAAGATATGGACTATAGTTAGTAGTAATACTTTGACAATGCTCTTTCATGATATGTTAACAAATGTTTCACAGCAATGCAGGGTGTTTGTGTGTGTGGGGTGATGTGTGGGAGCCCTGTATGATGTTATGCATGTTTGTTTTCTAAGTTCATGATGCTTTCTGAACACTTATAGTTTATGTATATCCATGTATGAATGATATACTTCAATATATTGTTTTTTAAAAAAGACACAATAGGTTTGAAGTAAAAGGAAAGAAAAAGATATATCTCTATTCTATTCCATTGATCTGTTTTACTATCCTTTCACCAATATCACACTGTCTTTATTATTGTAGCTCTAATTTAACAAGATCCCTAGGTGATTCAAATGCACGTTTACATTTGAGGGATATGGCAGTGATTAAAGGAAACATTTACTGAATGTTTACTCATGAGAGAGGAATGTCAAATATTAAAATCCTACTTGGCCCACGATTAAACCAAGATAAAAGATTGTCATTCGTCAAAGATTGTAGTAGTGGACCCTAGACCTCAGATGTCCTAACTCCCAAACTACTGTAATATCCACCAAGAACTCAGCTCTATAATTGATAGCTTAATTCACTCAATAATAAACAAGGAAAGCAGTCATTTATAGTTACATACATATTTATCATTTATAGCATTCTTCATTTTTTCATTTTGACCTCATTTCCTTCAGTCTGAAGAAGTTCCTTCAACATTTCTTGTAATACATGTCTATTGGTGACAACTTCTCTCAGCTTTGGCTTATTTAGCAACATTTTTTGGGTCTTCATTTTTGAAAGATCTTGTTGCTAAATTTCTAATTCCAGGTTAACATGCTTTATTTCTTTCAGTGCTTTAAAGATGTTATTTGATTATCTCCTGGCTTGATGAGAAGTCAACATTATTGTTCCCTTGTATGTAATGGGTCTTTTTGCTCTGGCTGCCTTTAAGACTTTCTCTTTGAACCTTGGTTTTCAGCAATTTTACTATGATGTGTGTGTGAGTGGTTTTCTTTGGTCTTATCCTGCTTGTGGTTTATTGGGATTCTTAGATTCATAGGTTAATAAATGCCATTATATTTGGAATTTTTTCAGCCATTATGCCTTCAAATATTTTTTCCTGCCTCAATCACTCTCTCTTGTGCTTCTGGGACTACAATTTCACAGATGTTAGGCCACCTCCTACTATTCCACAGGTCAAAGAGGCTCTGTTCATTATTTTCAACCTTTTTCCTCTATTATGTGCTTCAGGTTGGATAGTTTCTATTGTCCTGTCTTCAGGTTTACTAATTTTTTTCTTCTGTAGAATTCTATTTGCCATTAAGTCCATCTAGTGATTTTTTTTCATTTTGAGATATTTTATTTTTCAGTTCTAGAATTTCCATTTGTTCTCTTTTATAGTTTCCATTCCCTATGTTCACCTGACTCCCACATTTTCTTTTAAACGCTTCCATGCATTTGCTTTTTTGTTGTTATTGTTTTGTTTTTAAAGATTTATTTATTTATTTCTCCCCCACCTTTGTTGTTTTTGTGCTCACTGGCTGCTCTCTCTGTATTCTTTTGTGTCTGCTTGTCTTCTCTTTAGGCGGCACCGGGAACCGATCCTGGGACCTCCCGGTGCAGGAGAGAGGTGCTCAATCTCTTGTGCCATCTCAGCTCCCTGGTCTGCTGCATCTCTTATTGTCTCTTCTCTGTGTCTCTTTTTGTTGCATCATCTTGCTGTGCCAGCTCTCTGCACGGGCCAGCACTCTGTGTGGGCCAGCACTACTGCATGCCTGCATAGGCCAGCATTCCACATGGGCCAGAACTCCATGTGGGCCAGCTCTCCACTTGGGCCAGCTCACTGCATGGGCCAGCTTGCCTTTCACTAGGAGGTCCCAGGAATCAAACCCTGGACCTCCTATATGGAGACGGGAGCCCAATCACTTGAGCTACATCCGTTTTCCCCTTAAACACATTTGTAATCACTGTTTTATTTTATTTTATTTTTTGAGGTACTGGGACTGGGGATTGAACCTGGGACCTTGTATGTGGGAAGCCAGAGCTTAAACCACTGGGCAACATCGGTTCCCCTGTAATAAATATTTTAAAGTCCTTGCTTGCTTGCTAATTCTAGCATCTCTACCATGTTTGGGTATTTTCTCTTTAAAAAATCTATTGTGGTCATATATTCCTGTCTAGTAATTTTTTAAAAATTCTATATGCTGAGCAATGTAAATTCTACATTACTGAATTAATTTACTGGTGGGTCAGTTTGATTGTTATGAGGCTGTTTTTGAATTTTATTTGGGTAAGCCTAGAGCAATCTTTACTCTAGAGCCAGAGTAGCCTTACTTCTAATGCACAGCCTTTTTTGGGTCTTCACTGGAAATCCTGGTGGATCAATGAAGTCTCTACACTCAGAATGCCTGCTTCTCCAGTTGTATTCTGGAATTTCCATTCAACTCACAGTTCCCCAGAAGCTGTTTCCCACCATTCTTCCTAGAGTCCTTCCCTGAGAATAAGCAGCTTAGTATTCAGTCAAAGACTGAATATTTTTAAAGAGATTTCTAGACCCTCTTCTCTGTGCAGCTCTTTCTCTTCTGTATCTTAAACTACAAATATGCCCACCTCAATAGCCCTGAACTCTGATTCTTCACTCTTCAGTTAAGCAAGGCCACCACTCTCTACTTAGGTTCTACTTTCCTATGTCTCCAGGAAGAAAAATAGGTTGGTGGAGGGATTATTCTCATGTGTCTTCCTTTTCTCAGGTATCACAGTCCAGCACTGACTGCTTTCCAATGTCTGAAAAACAGTTGTTACATATGTTTTGTCCAGCTTTATAGCTGTCACAGCAAGAGAGATGGTTCAGTACCAGTTAGTTAATCACAGCCAGAAGCAGAAGTCCTACATACTGGATACTCTTGATCATCATCTTCTATTTGAAATTCTCTTTTGTTTTCACTTGGAACAAGTGAACTTGTTCCACTGGAACTCTCTTGGTTTTTCTCCAAAATTTCTAATTATTCCTTCTGTGACAGTTTGAAATTATTTTTGTGAATCCCAAAAAGATAAAGATTATGTTTGTAAACTAATCTATTCCTCTGGGTGTGATACCCTTTGAATGTATTAAATTCAGTGAGGGTGGGGTGGATGTGGCTTGAATGGTTGGGCATCCATCTCCCACATGGAGGGACCTGGGTTCGATCCCCAGGACCTCCCAGTAAAATAAAGAAAAATATAGAAGGTGCGCGGGCTGCCAGGCCCCATACACGGGTGTGCCCCTAGGCCCCTTGAGTGGGCAAGCTCCCAGGCCCTGCACACAAGCATGCCAGGCCCAGCCGAGCCACACAGCAAGATGATAACATAACAGGAGAGTGAAACAAAGGGAGAGCCAAGATGAGACACATCGAAAAACCAGGAACTAAGGTGGCACAGGTGGCAGAATGCCTCTCTCCCACATTGGAGGTTCCCAGGATGGAATCCTGGTGAAGACAGGAGGAGAAGGATGAGAAGAGAGGGCAGGAAACAGACACAGAAAATTGCCCAGCGAATGGACACAAAAACAGCAAAAACGGGGGTGGAGGGAGGGTTTAAAATGGATAAAAGTAAATAAATAAATAAATAAATCTTTTTTAAAAATCCAGTGAGGGGCCTCTGATTGAGTTTACTTGATAAAGTCAATTTAAGGCTTCTGATTGGGCTACTTTCAGTAAGGTATAACTCAGGTTGAGTCCCCGCCCCTTTGGTGGGCTGATACAAATGGACACTCGATCAAGAAGACACACAGGAAGAAAGAGAGAACTCTGTCATTTTTGATCCTGGGGCCCCAGGGAGAGATGAGCCATTCACCTGATAGTTTGCAGCTGACCTTGGGAAGAGAGCCAAGACTGATACAGAAGTCCTGGAAAGAAACGAGCCCTATGCCAGGAGAGAGAGGAAGCCCTGAGAGACAAGCCCTGTGCCAGCCTGCAGTTGAGAGAAAGGAAGCCCAAAGGCGAAGGCTGAACCCTTGCAGAGATCAGCAACCATCTTGCTTCAGCACGTGGCAGCTGACTTTGGTGAGAAAGCAACCTTGAGTTGGACTCTTTAGGGCCTTGGAACTGTAAGCTTTTATCCCAAATAAATACCCTGATAAAAGCCAACAGATTTCTGATACTTTGCATCAGCACCCCTTTGGCAGACTAATATACCTTCTTTATCTTCTCCTCCTCTTTCTGCATCTATCTCATATATTTTGAGCATAAGTGTCACAAAAATATTTCTTTTTTTTCTCTCCATTCTCATAGTTTCTATTATTTCTATAATTCACAATCGTATATGTATTTCCCAAACTCCAGCCCATATTTCCAAATGTCTACTGAAACTATCTAAATGACTACTGCACAATAGACTATGTTCAAAGTCTGCACATTTTCTTCCCTCCAAGCCTACTGCTGTTTCTATATTTGATTCTCTTTTTCAGTTCATGGTATTAGATTTTTGGACCAAATTTAGTCACCTTTGGCTCCATCTTCTCTGATTCTTCCCATAACCAATTAGTTGCTAAGCCCTTTTGAGTTATCTTTAGAGTATATCTTGCCTGAGTTCCTTTTTTTTTTTTTTAAAGATTTATTTATTTATTTTATCCATTTTAAACCCCGCCATCCCCATTTGCTGTTTTTGTGTCCATTCGCTGGGCAATTCTCTGTCTGTTTCCTGCCATCTCTTCTCATCCAGTCTTCACCAAGATTTGATCCTGAAGACCTCCGATGTAGGAGAGAGGTGTTCTGCCACCTGCGCCACCTCAGTTACTGGTTTTCAGAGCATCTGGTCTTAACTCTCCCCTGCGTCTCTCTCCTGTTACATCATCACCTTGCTGCATGGCTCCCAGGGCCTGGCGGCTCACCGGCACACAGAGCCTGGCAGCCCATGCGCCTTCTATACATATATTTTTTATTTTACCGGGAGGTCATACAGATCGAACCAAGGTCCCTCCATATGGCAGACAGACGCCCAAACATCTGAGCAACATCTGCCCCCCGTGCCACATCCGCCCCACCCCCGAGTTCCTTTTATCTATTCTCTGAACCTACTCTAGCTTGGATCATTACTACTTTTTAGGAGGACAATTATAAGAGTCTCTTATCTAATATGCCTGTCTCCAATTCATCCCAGACTGTCCTTCCTACAAACCACCGCAATAGTATGTAAACTCTTTGATCTCAGGATTATTGCTTGCTTTGTTTTTTTTTTAAACAATTTATGAAGTATATCGTTCATACATGAACATACATAAACTAAAAGTGTTCAGTAAACATCATGAACTTACAAAACAAACATGCATAACATCATATGGGTCTCCCACACATCACCCTCCCCCCCAAACACCCTGCATTGTTGTAAAATATTTGTTAACAAATCATGAAAGAGCATCATCAAAGTATTACCACTAACTATAGTCCATATCTTCCTCCCTTTTACATTTTTTTAAAGGATTTATTTATTTATTTACTTTTATCCATTTTTACCCCCTGCCCCGTTTTTGCTGTTTCTGTGTCCATTCACTGGGCAACTCTCTGTGATCATTTCCTTCCCTCTTTTCTCATCTTTCTCCTCCTGTCTTCACTGGGATTCGATCCTCGGAATCTCCGATGTGGGAGAGAGACATCCTACTGCCTGTGCCACCTTAGTTTGTGGTTTTTCGGTTTGTCTTGCCTTGTCTCTCCCTTGTGTCACTCTCCTGTTAGGTCATCATCTTGCTGTATGGCTCACAGGGCCTGACGGCACACCTGCACATGAGACCTGGTGGCTCACCTGTTTGCGGGGCCTGGCGGTGCACCCACGCACAGGGCCTGGTGACCCACACGCCTTTTATATTTTTCTTTTTTTAATTTTTACCGGGAGGTCCCGGGGATTGAACCCAGGTCCCTCCATATGGGAGACGGATGCCCAACCACCTGAGCCACATCTGCCCCCCTGCTGTAACTCTTAAAGTTGACCAAAGATACCCAAAGTTACAGTCATTTCCCATACAGGATGGTCATATAATAAATCAGGCTTAGTTTATCACTAGCATTCTAAAAACCAGACCTAAGGAGAAAAACTAGGTCTGGGGACACATGCATGATTTCTAATATAGCGAATGTTTATCCTACCCTGATTATTACAAAATCAGGTCAGCGAGATGTCTGCCTTGTTACTTGCCGTATCCCAACAACCAAGAGCAGTGTCTAGAACATAGTAGGCCCTCAAAACATACTATTGAATGAAAAATGCTTTAGGCCAATTTTTTAAAGTGCATTTTGAGAGCTTCAGTCTCCTCAGAATGGTAAATGAATGCCCACTTCCTAGTGAGTAACACCTAATGTCTGATATTCAAGGTCTTTCATATTTCTTCCCAATCTTTGCATTTTCCCTCAAGAGTCTTTCTGTCATGCCTTATGCTTTTGCCATGCAGAACTGTTTTCTATACACTCTATGTATTTTCCCTCTTCCATTACTTGCTCAAGCTGTTATTTCTACTTGGAATGCCTTTTACCCCTGTCTTCCCATACCTAAATTATACCAATTCTTCAAGATCTAAGACTCCCCCATAAAGCTTTTCCAGTCCCCACTTAACCTTGGAATTTATGTCACCCATATGAACTGCCTTGATACTTGTAGTAGATTGAATTATACCCCAAAAAAACTCATGTTCTTGGTTTTAGTCTGTATCCTCATGGGTGTGAGCCTATTGTAAATGGAATCTCTTGAAGATGTTTTAGTTAGGATGTGGTACAACTGAATGAGGATGGGCCTTAATCTGATTTCTGGAGTCCTTTATAAATAGAAGAAATTCTGACATAGAGAGAGAGAAAGCCACAGAAAAGAGCCAGAAGCAGGAAGTTAGTGGGAACACAGAAGAGAAAGGAAAGCCAAGGGACCCCAAGGATTACCAGCTTGCCAAAACCCTACCAATCCCAGGAAAAGCAAGCCTTCTAGCCTCCAAAACCATGAGATGATAAATTTCCACTTTTTAAACCAACCCATTATATAGTATTTGTTATAGCAGTCTGGTAACTAAGACAATACTTTGTTGGCATTTCTTTTGAGCACATTTTACACTTCCTACTATTTGTATAATCATGTCTCCTTCCACATTGTAAACTCTTCAAAGACATGGACAATGTCTGACTTATCATGGTATCCTCCATAGAGCCTAACAGTATTTACCTGTCCATCTTTCATTCTGATATGCTCTACTTGTGCATCCATGTCCAGCAATGAGAGGAAACATTTGCTGACTATATAAAATACCCTGTGCTCAATGCTTTACTCATTTTCTTGTTTAATTCTTGAGAGTGAAACTGAAAGATAAGTAAACCCCAAATGACAACAAACTAATAGCTCTGGCTGAGATCACAAGTGCTCAACTGCTGGAATTCTAATTCCCTGAATCCCTTCCAATACTCAGGAGGTGTGAGAGATCAAATATTCCCCTTCCTGCCGTTTTGCCTGGTGGGAGGTTGCTTCACATGTCAGTGCCTCCCTGAGATGCTTTTATGGCCATGACCACTGCCACTTCCTCCTGTCACTGTCACCAGCACTGCCATCTTTTCCTCAGTGCCACAGCCACTGGCCCAGGGCCATCTTGAAGAGCCCTTCTCTTGCCGCTTCTCCTCTGGATGCTCCAAATGGTGGACCTGTCTCTCATGCTTCCTGCTGCCTCTCTCCACTGAGCTGCAGGGAAGCCCTGGGGAGCCATGCTGCCAAAACACTCAGGGAAGGAGGAGCCTGCCTTTCACCTGTCCTGGCCCCCGGGATCAGGTTTTGCTTCTCCTGCAGCCAGAGTTCCTCACTGTCCACAGCTGCTGGTAAGAGGACCAATTTCCCCCTGGTGGTGGCTTTCATTGAACATGAACTCATTAAATTACTGAACATTTGTAACATTTTATGTGTGTACAACGCTATTGATGGTCAAGAAAGAAGAACAAAAGAACTAAACAAGCAAAAAAAAAACCCCATAATTCAAAACCAAACATTTTGATTCATAAAAGAGTTCCCTACTTTTAAAAAAAGTTGAGATCCGCTAGATGAAATGTTCTTTAGTCTATCTGTAAAGTTCATTCACCAATATGACAGATAAACACCAAGCACATGAACTGTGCCAGATTCTGTCTCTGGTGCTAGGAATGCAAGATAGACAAGATGCCTGCCTTCATGGAACCAAATAAGCTAATATCAGCTAGTGATAAGTGAACCATTGGATTGTGGTAAGTAGTAAGAAGAAAATAAAGCAGGATAATCAGATAAAAACTAATGGGAAGAGGAGCTGTTGCTGTAACCTAAGTAAGAGATGGTTCTACAATTCTGTGAGATATATGTGTGTTCCATTAGATAACGCCCTCTGTTGATATCCCACTTTACAGGATACCGGCTCTGCTGCATAATAAAAGGAGATGACTGGGTCACTGGCCTCAAGGGCCTTTCTATAATTTAATGGAGTTGACAGGTGAAATTAAAAAGAACAAACAGTAACACCTTGTAGAGGTAACAAAAAATTGGCAGAAGTTAATAGATTCTCAAATAATCTTTGGGGTAAAACCTTCTGGGTTCCCATAACCTGAATCACCACAGTGCTACAGAAGTAACAAAGAAACCAACATCTGGGACTTGAATCATAGTAACATAACCAAACAAATTACCAGCAAATGCAAACATAATAGCCAACGTTTACTGAGCACTTAGAATGTGTTGGTAACTTTGTTAATGCTCTCCATGAATCATCCCATTTAATCCCTAAAACAATTCTGTCAAAGTGACTGTCATGCCCATTTTCTAGATTAAAAAAACAAGCTGTAGGACATGGTAACTTGCATATTGTAACACATAGCTAATAAGCAGTAGAGTCTAGCCTCAAAGCCTGATGAGACTGAGCCCAACCCCAAGCTTAGAAAGATGGTAGTGTTTCCCAGATTGGCCTGATGATAGGAATTAGCTGCAGCCCATGTTAAAAATACAAATTTTTGCCTCCTATCCTGTGTCTGATCTACTGATCTGATCCACTGAGTCAGAATCTCCAGAGGAGGGTTCTGGGAAGCTATTATTTTTTAACAAGGGCCCGCAAATGATTCTTTACGATTAGTCAAGTTTGGTTATGATGGACTAGATCATATCCAACATAAAGAAGCACAGGATAGATGGAGGTAGTGTTTATCAGAGATTTGGAAGAAGTTTGAGCTGGATTCTGGAAGGAATTCTGAATAAGAGGAGGAAAGAAGGAAAGAATTCCAGAAAAGAAAGGCATGAAAGAGACATGAATGGGAGGAGTGGAGGTGTAGGGCACTGAGGGGAGTTGACGTGCCAAGGAGAGGAGGTGACTTGATTCAGCACACATCCCACCACTTGGTTCTTATAATAGGTGTAAGCACGTTTAGAGCCTGTGGCACATAATTAATCCCCTACCCTTGTGGGTTACTAAAACTGCCTATATCCTTGGCTTGATCTTGGCGAAGATCACGCTAAAAAGTTCATCTTTGAAACAATAATCCATTTCTCTCTTGTGTTAAAGGATCAGAAAGTATCTTGTTTGGGATTTTTTTTTTTCTTCCTTCTAAGACTAAACTTGTTTACCTGGCTTCCTACAATAGACAAATGATCCATAAAGACAATCTTTCTTGGAATATAATAATAGGAATTTTTCCTTAATTGACTCATAGATATTCTTAAGTACATTTCCAACTCCTGTTGAAGCCACATCCTAAATTCCTCTACAGCATTATCTTTAACAGCTTACAACTAATCAACAGATGTTCATCAAATCCCTACTTGATACCAGATACTGTGAGCAGCATAGGGGTAACAAAGATGAATAAAACTTAATCTTGAGTCCATAGCTCAAGATCTTAATCTTGATTTAGAGTCCACTGGAGAAGACAGTCAACCAAATTAAGTAATTATATTACAAGTTCTAGAATAAACATTTGTGTGGATGGCCAAGGGAGCACTAAAAAGGATGCTCCTAGTTCTGCCTGGGGGAGATTGGGAAGACCGAATGTTGCCTTGTTTGCTGGGTATTGAAGGATTCACAAAATTTCACCAAGGAAAGGAGGAAAAAGCATTCCAGACCAAGGAAAGAGAAGGAAGAAAGACACAGAGATCGATGTGAAAGAATGAGCATACAGAGAATAATTACATTGGTTATCACAGAGAAGTCACACCGGTAGTCCAAATTTTGTGGGATATATATATATTTTTTTTTCTTTGGCCTGTGTAATATTTATAAAAAGTAAATTACCAACCAGAGTTTAAATGGAGAGATTTCATATATAGATCTTAATTTCTGACTTAGAAACACAAAGGTTTAGCAACATTGGGCCCACTAATCAACTTGTCTCGGTTAGCAGTTGTTCCTTTTGAAGGGGACTTGTTCTCCAGTCCTCCCCAGACCCCGCACCCTCTGCTGCTTTATACTCAGCCTTCTCCACGGGCATTTGGGGCTGTGACCCCGATAGAGAGCACAGGCTATTAGGTGGCAAGAGAATAGCTGAAGTGGGGAAGCAAGAGCAGTTTGGAGCAAGACTCTGATTGGCCTTGATTGCTAAGCTTATTCAGACTTCACTATGTGGGTGATGGGAGGCGGAGTGGTTATTGATAAACTGAAGCAGCATAGGAAATGATAAGAACTGAATTTTACAATTCTATCTCTGGCAGAAGGCTTGGAGATTATTTAGACCGAAGACAAGGAAACTACTGAGGAGGCTACCACGACAGTTGAAGCAAGAGATGATGAAGAGTTGTGCTATGAGGGTGGTGGTAGGGACAGGGTTGAGGACTGGAGTTATAAAAGGAGAAGTGGAAGTAGAAGCATTCAATTCTTCCCAAATGGTTCGATAGGAAAATGTTTAAACACCTGTACAACTTCTACCCAGATTCAACAATTGTTATTTTGCCCTGTTTATTTTATCTTTATATATATTTTATTTTATATATCTACATATTTTATTTATATGTATATATTTTGAAAGTAGGTTGTAGAAATCATGATACTTCGCACCTAAATATTTCAATCTACATCTCCTAAAAGTAAGGATTTTCTTATATATATAAAACCAAAATGTCATTTAGGAAAAATAACAGTAATTCCTTAATATCATATAATATGCATACCATTTAACATGTAGTTCATATTCAATTTTCTCCAAAATGTTTTTTAGATTTAAAAAAAAATCAAAATAAGAGTCAATTGACTTTTGGAAGACTCCAAAACAGATGTCTTGTAGAATATCTCATATTCTGGATTCCTCTTCAGGTTTCTTGTAATTTGATTGTTCTTCAATTCTCTATAATTTCTATACATTGAAGTTAAGTCTAAAGGCTTGATTAGATTCAGGTAAGCATTTTTTGGCAAGTCTCCTCCATAAATGATACTGTGAATTTTATCTGCATCCCATCAGGAAGCAAATAAAGTAAGGTTATCCCATATTAGTGATACTAAGTTTGATCACTTGGTCAGAGTAGTGACTGCCAGATCACTCTTTCACAACTTTTACAATTAGTAAGTAATCTGTGTGATGATGCTTTGACACTGTGTGAATATCCTGTTCTGAAATAATCTTTCACCATTGATGATCCTTGCCTGAATCAATTATTTCATTGGGGATTGCAAAATTGTGACTTTCAGATATTATCACTCCTTCTTTGGCATTCTTCTGTAAAGATGAGCTTTCCCTCATCAATTAGGATGATATGCAATTCCTCCTAAAAAGGCAATGTAGATATTTAGTTCTTTACCTTTTACTACCCAGTTTCAGAATAAGGAATTGTTGAATAGTCATCTCCAATTATGGCAAATGATTTTTCCCCTTTCTTTCACTTTTTTAGTGAAAGTGACTCATGGATTTTTGTATATTAAATGTTTTATAATCTTTTTAAAGTAAATCTTATTTCAGCTTCAAAAAATAAAATAGACAAAAGGCAGCTTGACAAAGTATGGAATCATTACTTTAAAAAAATTCATCCAGGCACATTTATCTCATTTAATCTTAAAAACAAACTCAATTGTTTCTTAGAAAGACACACAAATGAGCTCAGATTGGTTAAATGACATGACCAAGGTCTCCTTGTTAATGAAGGAAATGAAGGAAAAAATGCTAATCACATTCATCTCATAAAACCAAACCCTATATTCTTTTTTTTTTTACCTTTGGCATTGTTATAGTACCTTCTTTGCTTTTGCTACAAAAATATTGTAATTTTACTGTTAGCTATAGTCTTTAATGTACATTAGTTGTATTTTTCCCATGTAGCACCATATTCTTAACACCTTGTAGTAGGAGAACAGACCTGTATTTATATTATTAACCACAATCCTCATCTACCACCAAAATGCCTATCATACAGTCCCTAGATTATCTTCTAGCTGTCTTTCAATTAATATTAACTGCCCTAGACTACCTCTTTCAGCCACAATCACATTTATAAATCAGAAGTGTTTGTCATACTCATTGTAATGGGCTATCATTTACTCTATCCATTAATAAATTGTAGTCTTTTTTATCCATTGTTCAAATTGTCCTAAAGTTGGTGTAGCCATTGGGCAGTTTGATGTAATTATGAATTCCAAAAAAATAGATATTGGATTATGCTTGTAAACTGGTCTGTTAATCTGGGCATGATTAAGTGATGATTAGGGCGTTTGACTGGGCCACGTCAGTAGGGCATTCAGCCCCACCCCTTGGTGGGTGGGGGAATCAAATATAAAAGGCAAGGCAAAGGACCAAGGGAGTTCTGATGTTGGAGTTTTGATGTTGGAGAGAAGGCCCCAGGATAGAGATAAGCCATTTGCCTGAGAGTTCACAGCCGGCCTTGTGGAGAGAAGCAAAGCCTAGAGAGCCTAAGAGTCTACAGCTGACCTTGTGGAGAAACCAGAGGAGCTAAGCCCAGAGAGAAACGCAGCCCTGGGAAGAGAGGAACCCAAGAAACCTGAACCATGGCAAACGTCGGCAGCTGTCTTGCTCCAACACATGGCAATGGACTTTGGTGAGGGAAGAAACTTATGCTTCATGGCCTGGTAACTGTGGACTTCTACCCCAAATAAATACCCTTTATAAAGACCAACCAGGAAGCGGATGTGGCTCAATCGATAGGGCTCCCGTTTACCATATGGGAGGCCCTGGGTTCGATTCCTGGGGCCTCCTGGTGAAGGCAAGCCAGCCCATGTAGTGTGGTGAGCTGACGCAGCATGACGACCCAACAAAGGGAGACAAGTAGACACAGAAATACGCACCGCAAATGGACACAGCGAGCACAAGCAGCAAGGGGGGATAAATAAATAAATAAATAAAATATTAAAAAAAAAAAAAAAAAAAAGACCAACCAATCTCTGGTATTTTGCATTAGCACCCCTTTTGACTGACTAATACAGATGGTTAGCAGGAGCCCTTTCAAACTAACTCCTTGTGTCCTTTCCATGCTACCATGAATCACTGAGAACTTTCTTGCTTTCTGGCAAACAAGATAAGGTAAATTCACATTGTAATTTCTCTTTTCCACACTTGCAATCAGTTAGTTCTCCAAAGCTTTTTTTTTTTTTTTTTAATTAGGTAATATGAGTAGAAACCAAGATCTGGGTTCTAAGTGTTCTCATTAGAAGAGTGAGGGGTCAGATGTGGCTCAACTGGTTGGGAGTCCATCTCCCATATGGAGAGACCTGGGTTCGATCCCCGGGACCTCCTGGTAAAAAAAAAAAAAAAAAAAAAAAAAAAAGAAGAGTGATATCATGGCTTCTATGCTCTTTCAGTGGACAGAGCTAGCATATACATATACATGTATATGTACATGTACACACACACACATACACATACACATATATAATACATATACATATACATATATACATACACATACATACACACATCTGTATATAGTTTTATTTCATAAGTCCATATCAATATTTCAAATTCAAATTTAATATTTTAGCTTAATATTATAGATCTCTTCACATAAGATGTTTTAAAGGAAGAATGAACAGAAGTGATTTGGATATTAGAGGTAAAGAAAAAGAAATGGTCAAAAATTACTCCCCAAGTTCCTATCTTGAGAATCTGTACCTAGATGGATGGTGTGGCTCCTGCCATTTTATTAAGATAGGGACAAAGAAAAAATTTATGAGGGGTGTTTGGAGTGAGAAATTGATTATATATAGTCAGAATTTTATTTGATTAGTCATAAAATTATTTATTTGAGAACTGACACAGCCACGTGAGTCAATGACAAGACAAGGATTCTACATAAGTGTAGATGTATAAGTCATATTCAAAATACCAGTCAGTCAAGATTCATCTCAAACACTGGATCTCAAATACTTTTTTTTTTTTTTTTAACCGGGAGGTCCCAGGGATCGAACCCAGGTCCCTCCATATGGGAGATGGACGCCCAACCAGTTGAGCCACATCCGACCCCCTCAAATACTCTTAAATCTGTGAAATAGCCTGGTACATGGATGAAGATAGCTATTTGAGTGTGACTCATTAGTGTGGGAAAATATAGCTCAAGCAAAGGAGGAAAACATTTTTTTTTAATTTAGTTGAAGAACTTCTGGGAAGTAAAGGAGGACACAGCAACACTGGAGTTCAAACAAGGGATAGAAAAATCTATGTAATGAGATAAAGATCATGCATGAGAACATTAGCAAATCCTCTCTAAGCTGGGTCTCATTTCTGTCTGGACAAAGGGAGTTTGCCGGTATTGTTGCTCCATATTGAGCAAGTTTGAGATGATGATTAACAATAAACCACACATTCATCCACATTTCTTGGTCAAAGATGAATATATACAAAGAAAATTGGAGACAGAAGAATATATCCACCCAATTTCCACCAAGCTTCTCTAGGCTTTGAACTTGAGTCATTTTGCTTAGCTTGCTTTCTGCCTGGGGTGTGGGGGGGTGGGGGTGTGTGACATTTAATCATTGCTTTTCCTCTCTTTTCTCAGGACAAATAGTCCAGTGCCAGCTGACTCATCCAATACCAGCCTTAATTGTCACAAGTGATATGGGAGTGGCAGGATTCATCTATTTTAGCACAGGGAAAATTTAAAAAGAGGGAATCAAGTCTTTAAGGATGGTAGAAGATAGGCACTTTTAATGATGAGAAAATAACAAAGGCCATGGGAGGAGCTGGTGGGATGACTTGTTCAGGGTCCTGAGCTAGGACTCCCTCCTCTGGCTCCTACCTCGGTGTTCTTTCTATTTCACCACGAGTAACTCTTATTTAATTTCTTCTGTTTAAAAATGTTACTGGAAGTACTGCTTACAAATGATTTGAAATGCCGAAGGACATTATGCGTAAACAGGCTGGTCAAACAAGCCTGGGTTTGAATCTCAGCTTTATCACTTACTACTGTAGACACTTGAGCAGGTAGACTAACATCTGAAAGCCTGGATTTCCTCAACAGTGGAGTGGAGATAATAATATTAGCACCTATATCCCAGAATTTCTCTGAGTACTTAAATATTAAAGTTTAAAAAAAAGAATCAGCACAGTGTCAGGCACATGGTAAGTTTTCAATAAATAGGAAATAGTATTGTTGATTATAATAAAAATGGATCAGAAATCAAAATTCCTGTTCTGTTTTCCTGGGTTAAATGATGCAAAAATTAATATATTAAATAAATAAATGCCCTTAATTAGACATCTTTCCATTTCACAGCTAAGAGGATGTTAATTATCAATGTCCAGGATCAATCAGTTGAGCACAGGGGCAAAAACCAAGCACAGCAATTAATCAAAGGGTTTCACAACTCTAATGATTAAAAAATCACAGCCTAAGGAGAAAACTGACAACCCCTAAGGCCATAGAATATGAGGAAAGGAAGTTCTGAAACAAAGGAAAGAGCAGAAGAAAAGAAAAGATGCTAATCAGCTCCACAAGCTCAAGAAAAATTTTGGCAGCAATGGCGCAGGCTGGGAGTGAGAGAGAAAGAGACAGAGCAGCTCTCCAGATAAAAATGTGAAATTAAGATGTCCAAAAGAAATTTAAAAAACCAAACAATTTCCAGCAAGAAAGATTCCTTGTCACCTAATGTGAGGAGGTTTGTTCTGATTTAGAGCGTGGCCATTAGCTTCCATGGGAGCCTGAGAGGAGCCTGCCTCGGAGACTCCACAAAATGCCAACTAATCCCCTGCCCTTGCGATTGAGATGGTTGTCTGCAAATTTTCTTTAATCAAAAATTTCTTCCAAAAGTTGGGTTCCAGAGCACTTCTGGGAAGCCTACTATTTAAAATTAATGACATGCTAGTAGTATTTTTAAGTATCTGTGCACATGGGAAACTCTAGCCTCAGTTGAAATAACATAGTATTTTAGAATGGATGTGTAGGACAACAGATACAGAAAAAGCTATTTGTTCTTTGTCAGTCTTTAGTTTTTGTCTCAGAACTGCATTGGGAATATTTTGCAAGGCAACTTGGCAGTATTTATAAAAATGTTTCGTGTGCATATCCTCTGACCTGTAATTTCACATTCAGGAATTTCCCTATAGAAATTCCAACTAAAGTGTATGAAGAAGATATAGATGAGATATAGATATAGATATAGATATAGATATAGATATAGATATAGATATAGATATAGATATAGATATAGTTATAGATATAGATATATAGATATGAGGAAATCCACTGTTCTTTTGTTTCAAATACTGTAAATTGCAAGCAGTTCAAATGTCCATCCATATAGGCTAGTTATATAAATTATAATTTAGCCATCCACAAGCCCTGGAGGCAGACTGACTGGTTGTCAGCTGAGGGATGCCCTTAGGTACCAGAGGCCTCTGGTTCTTGAGCATATCCCCTACATATCAGAACTAACAAGGGAAGTGGCTGTGGCTCAATCAGTAGGGCTCCCGTTTACCATATGGGAGGCCCTGGGTTCGGTTCCCTCTGACCCTATTGCTGCAATCCCAGCTCCCTCTAACCCAGCCAGGAAAGGCTCCATTTTTAAGGACTCAGGATTAGATTGGGCCATCCAGATAGTCCAGGATAACGTCCTCCTTTTAAGAGCCTCAACCTTAATCACATTGCAATGTAAAGTAACAAGCTTCAGGTTCCAGGGGGTTGAACATGGATATAGTTGGGGACTGTTATTCTATCTACCTCAGCTCTCCAAGCCTCAGGTTCCTCACTTTTAAAATGGGGATACCTTCCATTTATGCTTGTGGAGAGCTTTAGATCAGATAAAGTTCTCGGCACATAGTAGTCACTCTATAATTGCTGTGTAGCCTTAAAAAGAATGAGATGGAATTATGCTATTGACATAGAAAGATGTTCAAGAAATGTAATTGAGAAAAGTAAGCTGCAGAATAGTAGTATAACCACTTTTTTGTTTAAAAAAAAAAAAGGAAAAAAGAGATAGATATGTGTATATACAGAGGTGGAAAAACGTCTGGATGGATACTACCAGACTGAGATTGAGAAGGTGAGTCCAGACTTGGAATTCTTTACAATGTACAATTATTATTTCTGTAATTAAAATGGTAACCACTTGAGGAAGATAAATAGAATGTATGTTTCCCAAACAATTGTGGAAACAAAAAGGAAATAAAGGAAAGTTTACTTATAAAATGTCAAGAAAGAAGAAAAAAGAAGCATTGAAAAATTTCAGTAAATAGAGAATTCCAAGTAAAATAGTAGAAATAAGCCTAACTATATCAATAATCATAATAAATATAAAGAGATTATATCTGTCCTTTAAAACAGAGTCGCAGATTGGAGAAAATAACAAAATCCAGATACATGAATATATCATTTAGGCTAAAATTTAAAACACAAACCTTAATGAATATGATTATAAATAGGTGTATATTTAGCAAAAGTATAGGAACATAGATGGGAAATAAAAGCGCCCATTTCAGGCTTGTGAGGAAAATGGTATGGAAGAATGTTACAAAAGGGATATCAACTGTATCTGCAATGTTTAACAAAAATAAAATATTTAAAACATTTATGACAAAATATTTGCCTTTTAAAATTCTTGTTTGTTGTATGTATTCTGTACTTTCCTTTGCATATAAAATATTTAATTAAAAAAATTTTTTTAAAAGAACTAACTGAGAAGCCAGAAATCGGGGTGATATCCTGATGGTATTTATCTTTTGGGTGCTAGGAAAGATTCTATGATTTTAAAAGTAAAGCTGGAATTAGGGTAGCCAGATGGAAATGTGTTTTCACTCTCTGTTCATCAGTTATGTTTCTATCGAACACTAGCACTAGAATAAGGATGACAATAGGTGATATTGGCATACCTCTATTCCCCCAATCCTTTCAAAAACTCTAGCCCTAAGGAGTATGTAATCTGTTTAAAAATACCCAATATATGTACATGAAAATGTTTAAGAATTATAAGCAGAAATGTGTGTAAATTGAATATAGTTCCTAGATGTTGACATGTGAAATACAGTTCATAAACGTTGAAAACGAAACAAAGAAGCCATGGGAATAGTGACTAAATTTCTTAGAAAAATTTAACTTGGAGCCAGATTCCGGAGAAGAGGCTCCTGGATTTCTAAGAGGGGTCTATTCAGATGGGAAAATGGAAAGTGCAGAGGCTAAAAGAAGGGAACTAGTAAGCAGAATGTAGGAGACACTAATAGATTATTGTGGTTGGATTGGAATTTCCTTCCTGAAATTCAGAAGAGCTATGAAAACAGATATAGGTATTTAAGTGGACATAAGCACCAAAAGGTGTTAATACACAAATAGAAGATTAGGCTAGGCTATCAGGCAAATACATCTGACAACACAGAGTGTACACTGACTGTGATAATCAACTTCTTCCCCACATATTTGCTGGTTCCAATGGCGCCACTAGTAAAAATGTGAAGAATGTAAAGCATACAAAAGGTATGTATGAATTGCTTTGAAAGAAAAAGAGGGGAATGCCTCAGTTCATTCTCTGTAGAAAGTGTTAAAGTTACCTCCCTAGATACAATTATTTAATAAATGCACAAATACCTGTGTATTTAATAAATACACAGACAAATACCCAAAAAGGACAAACTATATTGAAAATATCTCATGTTATGTCATCAAAATATTCTAGTGTTGGGATCAATTCACCTTTATGCCTTCAAGCTAATTTGAGAGAAGGGCTCAACCTAAGTTGTATTTGGGGTGAGGTAGGTGGCCCTGACCACAAACTGGAAAACTCGAGTCAGTCCAGATCTTGTGGCTTACACCAAAGAGGACACCCTGTGACCTCCCCAGCCAATCACCGGGTCCTGCTGCCCGTGTCTCCTCATCACCACTCGCATCCTTATCCTCACGGCTGTCGCTTTGCCTGAACACTGTGGCCGCTTCCGTATGGTCTCCCCTCCATGAGTTGTGAGGTGGGTCACAGGCCATTTGCTACCGGTAATAAAGGCCTCTCCCCCCAATTCCAATGACCAGCTTTTCTCAGCCTCCTGTCTAGAAAGTCTTTCCCCACCCCTCAGTCACCAGCTCTGCTGTAGTACTAGAAAAACTCAGTATCGCCTAAAAATTGAGGCACTGCTTTGAACCTTTGTAACCGAGGATTAAGAATTATATAGCTACCTTTACATTATTAAAAAAAAATAACGAAAGGTGGTAATATCTGAAATTGCTGAAACTGGCTGGATTTAGCCTAGACCTGCTATTATGATGCTCATTTGAAACAGGTCTCATCCCTGCTCATGGTCACGCAAAACTTCACCTCTCCCTTGTGTATAACCACTCCCCCCTCCTGTGTGATAGCCATATGGTGCACCTTGTGACTGACCTCTGCTCTGCACTTTCCTATCCCAGCATCTTGATCTCTGATGATGATTCTAACCTTGTAACGCTGGTTTGGTATCCACCCCACCTTGTTCAACCCTTTAATGTTTATTAATGAAGGAACCTGTGTCCAGCTCCACCCCAATTAATCATTAGCATCTTGATAGTATAAAATATTAGAATTTTTTGAGTTGGGGGAAGCTAATTTGAGATTGTACAAATCTGCCGGCGAATAAATCCTCTTTTGCTTCCTAGCCTAGTTCAGTGTGTCTGTCTATTATACCACGCAGAGTGGACGAAACCAGCCAAGGACCACCACGGTCCCTTTTCACTGCTGTTTGCTAAACTCCACTCACTCTGCCCGTCTCAGCCCAGATGCTCTCCCTCTGAGAATCCATATTCTCAGAAGAGAATTTAAGAGAAGCTCAAACTCTTCTCTTAAAGCTTTGACTGCCTCATGTAAGAAATGTCTTGCTTAATTGCAATTGTTTCTACAACTGTCTCCAACCCTATTCACTGCAAGCTCTTTGAGGATGGAAGCCATGCCTTAGTTATTTTTAAATCTTCAGTAAAAAGCAGTTTCTGGTATATTTTAGGCACATAGCGAGCATTAATGGATGAATGAATAAACTAGTACTATTACTCATGTGGGATAAAGAAACTCTCAGTTAATCAGAACAACCAATTTTTTTTTCCATTCTTGCTATATGGGGCAGCAGGAAAAAGCCTTTCTCCCTAATTATTTCATATAACACTGTTCCATAAAGTCCTTGCATTTTTTAGAGTAAAGGTTGAAGGAAGATTTTTGTTCTCCTTATGCAATTAAAAACCTTGATTATTGGCAAAGAAAAGATACCAGATTCATAAGGACAGAGTGGTCAAAATTCTTCCTACTATGTTCCTGTAACTAATTACAGATGAGTAATTTAAAAATTAGTATCCATAAAAATCTACCACAAACCAATAAGCATGATGAGTTAAGTCATAAAAATTCCATGCTATTTATATTTCCACACACACACACTCAGTGCATTTATCCTAAATGGGAAAGTACAAATATTGGGATAAAAATGTTTGAACTATAGAAACAAGAAACTCTGAATTCTAAACCTGCCTAAAGGGCAGAATTTAATTCTGTACTAAGCTACTGTGTGTGGAATTAAGAGGCATGGTTAACCAAACATTTGAGAACAAGTAATTACCACACCACATCTCTCTATCACATATTTGTCTCACACATAATTTACACAACAAGCCCACAGAGCGGAAAAAAATAAAACACTGTTTGAAACATTTTTTTTCCAGCCACAAATTTTTCAGGCTTACTTTTTTTTCCCCTCATCAGAGTATTTATTCCTATGGTCTTGGCCTGGTTAGCAGTGAGATATTTTCTCTCTGTTATACAGGGACAAAGAAATAACATCTTTATCCTGTTATTCTTGGCCATGTCCACGCAGCCATCTCAGGCAACTAAATGTGGAGGTACACGTCCTTGTGGTTGGTTTATGTAATACTTTCACAGTGGAATGGACGTGCAAAAGTACACTTTCATGTGCCCAGAATGAGACCTCAGGATACCCATGAGCAAGGCACCATCCCTGCCTTCAATTCACTTACAGTAGTAGCAGAGACAATTAAACCAACAATTACAGCTTAGATGGATAAGAGCTGTGATGGGCAGTGCACAGGGAGTTGTTCGGGCACTGACACCTCTCCAGGATGGTCAGGGATGGCTTCCAGGAAGAGGTGCATCCAAGCTGTGATTTGAATGACCTGTTGGGCTCAGGCAGTTGAAGGGAAGGTAGGAAATTAGAAAACTCAAAGCCAAGGGAATAGCTGAGAAAGATCAGAGTGTGGGAAGGAAGGTGGGAGTAGAGGCAGGCTACTGCTTACTGATGGCGCAGCACTGACTTTTACAAAGATAAGTGAATCTGCTCACCAGCAGCTTCCACGGTGCTCCTCTGCCTCTCTACATGGGGCACGTAGAATAAAAAGGACAGCTGAGCACGAGAGGACATTCGAGAGAGACTTTGAAGCCTCTGTGCGGTGGCAACGTGGCTGAATGGATTCTGGCATTTGCTTTCCTTTTAGCCTTTTGCATCTGGCGGGGAGAAATGGGCCATCAAACTCTAGCTCATCTGCCACTCCGGCACAGCTCTGGCTACAAGGTGGTATTTGGCTGGAGCCTTTTACAGGGCAAGGGAGTTAACTTCACTGTGCCTCAGTTCCATCATCATTAATATGAATCCTAGAGAGTACTAAATGAGTGTTCGTCAAGTGCTCAGAGCAACATCTGGAAGTGGGAAGGAATACAGAGCCTGTTGCAAAGCAAATGTTTGTTTTTTTAAAATTCCTCCAATGAGAAGTTAGTTGGCCAGTTATTTAAATAAAAGGCATGTTATTTACAGGAACTGGGTTTAGGAGTAAAGTTGTTGCTGTTTAATGTTTTCAGCACCAACAGGATTTTAGGAAAGTTAACCCTTTGAAGACAAAGGCTGACCTGTAGAGACTTGCAACAGAGGTACAGTGGAAATTTTTGTCTATATCCACCCATTGAATATTTATTGTCCCCACATTTATTAAGTGTCTACTGAATGCCAAACATGAGGGCACCAAGATACCTGGGAGGGACTGACAATCTGTTATTCACCCAATACACTTTTACCAACTCTCTAGAAAGTACAAGCCATTTCTGGGGATACAATGATGCATCAGATCCTCCAGTAGCTTCCAGTCTAGTGGAGGAGATAAGTCATGCAGAAATAACCATGACACAAGGCAGAAGGTGACACATGCTACAGAGAGAAGGGGACATTAATAATGAACAATCATTAAACACTTCCTTCATGCCAGGCTTTGTGCTAAGTGCCTTACACAGACTATCTTAGAGCACTGTGGGAGTTGAGAGGATGGAGAGATGGTTCCCAGCTGGGGTAATCAGAAAACCTTCATGGAGGTGGAGGTATTAGAACATGACCTTGAAAACTACTTCACTTCTGGAACATTTTTCTCAGCCCTGGTTTTACAATAGAACAGGTCCCTGACTTTTTCAAAATGCTTGGCACAAAGGGTATTTTTTTTTTTTCATTAAACAATGTATTGAAGTATATCATTCATACACGAACATACATAGACAATAAGTGTTCAGTAAACATTGTGAACTTACAAAACAAACATGTATAACATCATACAGGGGTCCCCCACATCACCCCACGACAAATATTTTGCATTGTTGTGAAACATTTGTTAACAAACTATGAAAGAGCATAGTCAGAGTATTACTACTAACTATAGTCCCTATCTTATTCCCTTATACTTTTTAAAAAAAGGATTTATTTATTTATTTACTTTTATCCATCCCCCCCTCTCTCCCCTGGTTTTTGCTGTTTCTGTGTCCATTCGCTGGGCAACGCTCCGTGTCTGTTTCCTGCCCTCTCTTCTCATCCTTCTCCTCCTGTCTTCACTGGGATTCGATCCTTGGAAACTCTGATGTGGGAAAGAGGCGTCCTACCGCCTGCATCATCTTACTTCCTGTTTTTTTGGCGTTTCTCGTCACAAAGGGTATTTTAAGGGAAATACTCATGTGCTAATAAAATGGAATTGTTTCTCCTGAAAACCTTCACCTGACCACAAAACGGAATGCCTATCAACCTGAGTAAGATTCCAGCTGTCACTTAAAAATGAGCAACTTCCCATATCATCAAGCCTGACAGTCACCTTGCCTGCATTGCAACTCCAATTCCATTTCTCTCTGAATGCTCCTTCTTTCCCATGATTCACTGAAATCATGTTTGCTGCATGCTCTGGGATCCTGTTCCCAATTATTGGTTGTGTAATTTATTGATAAAACAAAGCCAAATATGAGTAAGAAGGAAAGCCTAATTAAAAATGAAGCACTCAGTGTCCCAACAAGAAAAATTCCAGGGGGTTTTCATCGAGACAGGCTTCAAAAATGGAAAATCAGCAACGCATAGTTTGAGGGCTCTGTCACTAAAGAAATCATCTCAGTATTTAATAATCCAGAAAACAGATGGGAAAAAGTTATCCATGGCAGAGAATGGGCACCTACAAAGAAATAGGTTTATCCAGAACCAAAATGACTCTGGAACGTACTAAAGAATATCTATTAATGTGCTGAAATGTATGTTATCGAAAATCTGTAGTAGGTATGAAAAGGAATATAAAATCAGCCACCAAGAGAGAACAGAGACTATGGGCTGAGGCAAAAACTCTGGAGCCACTTTCTTACTGGATTGATTAACTAATTCCACTAAATAGTTGATCTGAATGTGGCTTTTTTCCTTTATTGAACTGACTATTTGAATCAACCAAAACAATAACTTTTAGCCAAATGTGGATGTAGCTTCTTCTAATAGCCTTATCATTAAATATAAAGAAAACCTTTTTTTTTTTTTATAACAGAGAAACCACCCCAACAACTTATGTATCTATATATTCATCTCTACCTACACCTATGTGAACAGGTTTGTAATAAGTTGGCACTTAGGTCAGTGGAGAGGACACATGCTTTGCCTTAAAGGAAGAACAGCAAAGACACAGTCCATTTAACACACTTTGAAGACTGTAGGACCAAGGACTCAGTTTAGGCAGTGAGTTGCTGGATGATCCTCACCAGACCACTTAACCTCTATGTATTCTAAGTATTGTACTGAACAACTAAAACACACACACATACACACACACACGAACAACACTGTATTTTCAAGCAATGAGAGACAGTAGACTGATCACGAGGTTTTTACCTACAAGAAACAGAGAACTGGAGACAAGCGGAACACAGGGCTTCTGAATGATGGCGTAACAAGTTGCTATTTATACCACATCTTCCATCCACTGATGTGAACTAGGGGTTTTTCCTTGCCAGAGAATTATTTTAGGGAATGAGCTTCCTGATGAACTCAGCTTAACACTGCTTGGATCATCATCTTGAGTCAGCAGTGGATAATGTTGTACAGAATAAACCAATTTTAGTCATCTACGGGATCCTTGTAAACACTCCATAGTGACTCTTTTAAAAGTCAGTGTGAACTTGCCGTATCTCTGCTTCATTTCCTGCTTCAAATAATCCACGACGGGTATTTTTAGGTGACGACATCTTATAGGACTTGACTAGGTGAGCTTCTCTGCTATTTGAAAATCCTGCCACAGATACCAAAGCCAGGAGGTCTTCTGGCTTCAGAAAAATGACTAACAAATATGGCAATAAAGGACATGGAAATACAAGTGTCATCTCCATGCTAGGGGGAAAAGCACTGCCCACCTTACTCTCATTTCAGTAAAACTACTGGTGAGCTTCATGAAGAGAGAGATGAGAAGAGAAAAATGCTTACTCCTGAAGCTAATAAATTTCCCTCTAGCTATGGTACTGTACACTTGGAGTGTGAAATGATCCTCAACTTCTTAATCAACTCCTCATTCTGTGGTGGACCCCTGGGCTCTGAGTTACATTTCATTGGCAGTTAATCACATGCTGAATATAGAGCACCTCTAATTTGTTCAGTATCTCACGGCTCACTGAGAAGGAATAGATGATAAACTCTGCTGGTCAGAAGTGCCCAAATCCCAGTGAGGAATCGCAACTTATAAAACTTGACCAAGAATGCAGATTTCATGGAGTGAGAATTGCATGTAAGACCCTGCATTGGGGTTTTGTGTTTCTGAGAAAGATGCTGGGTTTGACTGTCTTTATCAAAGAAGGTGGAAACCAAGAAGAGGAGCTAAGCTGGGAAGAAGGGAGTAAAGAGGATTCTAGGCAAATTAACATCCCCACCCCCCAGGTGGGCAGAGGATGTCCATCCTATCAGTGAGGAAGAATGTGAAGGGATCCAGTCACAGGTGAAAGAAGTTTTGGGTTTTCATCTTTCCCTCCTTGCATCCCCTCCCCCCATGAAAACCTTCCACCCTGGAATGTTTCATATCAATTTGCCCTGATCTAAAAAAAGAATTAAAGAATTTCAAATGAAGTGTATGAGAAGCAAAGTGAGGACAGAAGGAGGGAGGGAGAAGAGACAGGCAGAATGAGAAATATTAATAGGGAAAAAGAAGGAAATGGTATGTCCTGCAATTATTTTTATAAGAAAATCAACTAATAAGAGTTCCAGTGTAGAATCAATATTTCTTGAATCCTTTCAAAATTATTTTGAGAGTCTTAGATTTTGGGGGGCAAGACTTTGCTATAGGAAAGTTCATTTAATGTGTCTTTCCAAAGAAAATACACATCATACCAAGATATACAACCCATGTGTAGCTTCACTGTGCTGTTGGAAACTTGGCCCCACTGATTGAGTCTCCTTCACCGACAATCCTAGTGTCCTCATCTACCCTTCTAATAGCAAGTCTGAAGGACTCCTGGTTTAGCAAAGCAAGTCTTTCAGAGCAGGGGAGGCAGCTGCCACCATCTGGCCCGCTTGCTAATGAAAGGCTTGTGCAGCACGGAGGCAAAAGAACTTTGTGTTAAGAAATGTCTGGAATGTTTTCAGTCCTGAGAGTTTCAGGGAAGCCTATATGGTCCATGATGAGGAAAAGGTAAAGCAGTATTACAATGTTCAGCAAGACTGGCTCGGATCAGAGAGGGATCAGGGGAAGAAATCATTAGACAAGGCCTAGGATTGTCTCTTCTCAACCATTAAATGCAGTCTGAGAATTTCTTTCTGGGTTCCAGCTGCATCACACAGGCCATCTACTATCAGGCCCAGGCTAATGAGAAGGTGGGTGCTAAATAGGCTATAAAGTTAAAACTAAAAAAAGCAGCAACTACCTGCAGTTTTATTTTTCATACTGGCCTATTGGAATATATGAATGAGTGAGCACTGTTGAAGTATCAGCATAATTGCCCCTTTTATTTTTACTTTATTAAAAAATGCTATTCGTGAAATCCGGAAGTTCTATTTCTAATTCTATTTTAAAGGTTTTAAATATGTTTAAAGCTTTTAAAAATTCTATTTATAGGTAGGTATCTGTATGCATGTAAACATACATCTATATGAATACATTTTACCTGAATGCCTCTTTTGTTCATTAGAACTATAAATTTGTTAAGGCCAAAGACATTGTTTTAATAAGTTTAGAGTAATATGGTCATTTTTTTTCCTTTTGAATATTCTTCATTTTTGGTTTTCTCAAACTTTCTGTCTTCATTACACAGTGAGCTATACAGTTTATATTTTGATTCAATACATTCATATGTACATATTTATATGCTATTTGTATATAAATATATGTGAATGTACATATGTATAAACATATTTCATGAAACAAAACCTAGCCTTACCAGGTGTGATGCATTCTGTTCTATTCTATTCTGTTCTATTATTTCATTTATATAAACTATTGATCATGATCCATTTTACTAATTTTCCTACCCACCAATAAGTCATGACCTGGAGTTTGAGATACATTACCCTATCTGGCCCTTTAAATAATTTCATTATTCTATTAAAGAAAGTAAAATGTTATGGTGCAATAAAATGGGTATCCACTTGAAATGATTCAAGTAAATAAGTGTTAATAAAAGGTCTCTATATCTTTGGCTTAAGCAAGTTGTGATCATTATTACCACGTTATCATATGTTAACTTTTTTAACTTTTTTGAAAAAAGATAAGTCTAACATTTTGTTCTTTTTAAATAACCTTTTTTCACAATCATTCAAACTTAAAATTTAGGTTTCTCCTTCCTTTAGGCTTCCCACACCCACCATCCAAACGTTTTTTAAAAAAGAAAAGATGTTTAATAGAATGCAAGCCATGTATAGCACAAGGATAATGGAAAATGAGGCAATGGGCACTTAATGGGTGCCCATTAAAATTTCCTTAAAATTGATGTGTAAATTTAACTTTTGAAGATGGGATCAGATATTAACTGCCCAAAAAAGCATAATTACTTAAAGAAAGGGCATGGTGACTCCATCTGTGAAACTGAAGAATCATTCTATATTGTGAAAAATGATTCCCTAATACAGAGGTCTACTACTTGTCAACAAAATTGAAAGGTCAGTCAGAACCCAGTATATCAAGCAGACTAAGAATTTTTTAAATCAACTGTATATCGGGCCTTAACATGTCTGATTTATAAGTTTAGCTTTTTGGATATCAAGTTGAATTTAAAGGGGGCTCTATCCGTACTGTTTCTTTCTTTCTTTTTTTTTTTTAATATATTTTTATTAGAGAAGTTGTGAACTTACAAAACAATCATGCACATGTGTGGAATTCCCATAAAACACCCCTCTATCAACATACTACATTGTTGTGGAACATTTGTTATAGATTATGAGATAACATCACCAGATTATTACCATTAATTATGGTCTAAAGCAGGAGTTCTTAACGTTTTTTGTTCCATGGACCCCTTTGCCAGTCAGGTGAAAATCACAGACCCATTATTAATTCTACACTATACTGTGTATTATTTAATAAATATATCACAACCACACCAACACGTCCTCACAAGAATGTTTTTTGTTTTTTTTTTTTGAATTTTCAATTCAAGTTCACAGATCCTCTGAAATCTTTCCATAGACCTCTTGGGGGTCTGTGGACCCCGGTTAAGAATCCCTGGTCTATAGCATATATTTTGTATATTTTTCCATACTCCCTTATTATTAATACAGTACGTCTTTGGTATTGATGCAAGAATGTTACAGTATTGCTGTTAACTATAGTCCATAAATTACATTAATTGTAATTTTCCCATGCTTCTCCACATTCTTACCACCTTGCAATAGTGATGTGCATTTGCTCTAGTTCTTAGAATGACATTCTTGTATTTGTACTATTAACCACAATTCTCATCCACCTCTGGGTTCACTGTGCTATTCAGTCTCTAGATTATTCTCTAGCTTTCTTTCAATTGACATTTACATTCCTAGACTACCCTTTCAGCCACAATCCCATTTATAAACCAGTTGTGTTAGTTCTACTCACTATAATGTGTTACATCAACTCTATCCATTTCCACACTTTTACAGTCAAGTTAATTAAAACTTCTACATATATTAAGCATCAATACCCCTGCTCAGCCCTCCTCTTATCTCCTAAAAACTTATACTCTAGGTTTTACCTCCATATGCTTATTCTTCACATTTAGTTCATATTAGTGCAATCATACAATATTTGGCTTTTTGTGTCTCGCTTATTTTTTTTTTTTTAAATATTTTAAAAGATGTGTAGATTACATAAATGTTACACAAAAATTACAGGGATTCCCATGTTCCCCACCTCCCACACCTCACACAACTTCCCACATAAACATCTTTCATTAGTGTGGCATATCACCTGCAATGGATATACACATCCTGGGGCTTTGCCACTAAGCATGAACCATAGTTCACTTTATAGACCACACTCTCTCCCACCCGTACTGTTTCTTGATGCTGCCTGCAGAGTTCACAAAATGGGTGTTGAGAGATACATATTTCAAAACCCCAAATGCCACAATGTTGATTCCCTGGACAGCAAGACAGACAGACTCCTCTTGTAAGAGAGACCATTACAGAACGTCCTTAATGGACTAGACCCTTCCTTGGAGGCAGGTGCAGTGGAAAACGCTCTATGCACTTCTCCATCCAGAGCATGGAATTCTGACTACCCAAATCTTGAATGGCCCTTCCGCCCACCAACCCCAACTGGCTTTCTTCGCATCAGCTTCCCTGTCCGCCACAGGGCCCACTACACTTGACGGTAACTGCCTGTTGACTTCTGCCTCCTCTGCTAGACTCTAAGTTGCAGAGGATGGGCAGGTGTCTACCCAGTCCCCCATCCCATGCCTAACCTTGGCGCAGAGAAAGCACTCCATGACAATGTGTTGAGGGAAGGAATAGACGAGTCAGCAGATTTTAATCACCCACTTTACCTAGTAGCACCCTTCAAAATTTAGTCTTCTATGTACTTGTGAAGCAAGTGTCACACACTCATCAGGGGAGTGCCCACCTCCCCCCAAAGCCAGCAGGAGGCTCACTTCCAGGGAGCCTCCAGTCAGCATTCAATTACAGCTCTGTGGGAGGACCCTGCAAGTCTTACAAGGAGTGGGAACTACTCACCTAGGCATTTGAAAAATCCAGAAGCTGTAAGCACCCAGGGTTTGAAAGAAAACTTCAGATGTCATTTTTTTGCTTATGGCTCCAAAAATTCTGCAGCAAATATTTCACTGCTAAAATGGGAGGGAGATAGTAATTTATAGGTAAATTGCTATGGATAGCATTGCTCAATGATATACTAGGCCTTCCATAAATGTTTATTCAATGAAAGTACAAAACAGGAGCATCCAATCCCCACACGCTAATTGTCTTCCTTCAAGTATTATTAGGAAGAAGGTCGTGAACCAGCTAGCCACAAATGGCATTTGCAGTAACTATGCTAAGTATTAGGTTGAACCTTATGAAAAAGTCATTTTAGTAGGTCAAAAACTGTCGAATATCAGCAATTTCATGTAGCTTAAACGTGCCACCTGATACAATTCATATCTAGAAACAAGATATAATTCAGCATCTAGAAACAAGTCAAGGGTGAATCCTGGGAAACGGATGTGGCTCAAGAGGTTCGGTGTCCGTCTACCATATGGAGAGACCGGGGTTCTATCTCTGGTACCTCCCGGTAAAAAAAAAAAAAAAAAAAAAGGCTGAATCCAGCAGATAAGAAAGTCTGAGTGACTGGATGTGGCTCAAGTGGTTGAACACCCACCTCCCACATGGGAGGTCCCTGGGTTCAGTTCCTGGTGCCTTCTGAGAAAAACGAAACAACAACAACAACAACAACAAAAAAAAAAAAAACAAAAAAAAAAACAAGCAAAACAAACAAAAAAGCCAACTCAGGGAAGCCAATGTAGCTCAGTCACATATGAGGTCCCAGGTTCAATCCCCAGGTCCTGGTACCTCAGGAAAAAAAAAAGTCTGAATGGTAAATCTGGACATTATCAGCCTTTGGGAGAATTAAGGGCCAAAGTGGACATAGAGGATGTACAATTGCCCTAGTTCCATTCTTCTCAAAGTGTATTCTAAGGCACTTCAATTTCACTAGCTGTCTTATGAGGAAAAAGGAAAAGGACTGGTTTGGGAAATATGCCAATAATATTCCCTTCCCAGAGTTTCAAAATGCGTTTTAAGCATCACATTAGCATATTAAAGAACCTGAGTGGATCTCCAATAAAGTCATTTAATCATTTTTAACTCAAGACTTTCCAAACTTATTTGGCTAGGGACTTGTTTTGGCTAGGGAAACCTCATTAGAAGATAATGCCTATTATTATTACACTAACAGTTAATAGTCTGGGATTTGCAGGACCAACTTTTGAACCTTGATCCACTCCTTAGGCCTGAACCCAACACAATAGTTATAAACATATGGGACCTAGAGGCCCCTCTGACAGGGGTTCATTTCAACCCCTCTTCACTATTTCCAAACACAGAGAAAAGGGCAAAAGCTCAGGATACTCTCTATGTCGATACACAAGTTGCAGTCTACAGATTTTATATTCACTCAGCACATGTCTCACAATGTCATCAATCTTATATTTATGTATTTTGGTGAATAATGTTAGTAGAGATTTGGGGGATAATAATACTTGCCATTGGCTGTACATCTACCATGTACTTTTCACATTGTCACATGCCTTACATTTTCAATATCTCCCAATTACATTGCATTTCTCCTAGTGAGTTGGGGAAGTGGGTACTTCTGCCCCCATTTTACAGATAACATTTGCTGCCTCAAAATTATTGAGTTTGTGACACAAAATCCATGGATGGGATTTAATGACATCAGCTTCTATGCTCCCTCTACCACATTATTAAGAGCTAAGACTTACATAATATTGATGATGGCCAGACACCAAATTTTAACTTCTATATCTTTATAATAAACTAAGGTTGATACTATTTGTTTTAGTCTACTAGACTGCTGAAAGCAATATACCAGAAATGGGTTGACTTAAAAAAAAATTTTTTTTTTTAATTTTTAAAGAAGCTTTAGATTACATAGATTTTATATAAAAAATATAGGGGATTCCCATATGCCCCACTCCCTCCCCCTCCCATACTTACCCACATTAACATCATTCATTTAGTGTGGTACATTTGTTACAATTGATGAATAAGTCTACTTTAGTCCATTGTTTACTCCCCAATCTTGAGGATTTTGGGATGGTGATGCCCACCCTGTTTCTAATGAGAGGAGGCTTAGGTCCCATGGGGCAGATGGATGGAACTATCTTGCTCACAGTTGCAGACACTCTATGTTCCTCGGGATGGGTGTTGTCCATCATCATCTCTTTGTTAGTTGTCCTGGGTGAGTCCAATGAACTGAAGAGTAGGTGTTGCAACTCTGCTGAGATCAGGGCTCAACTGGCACATGGATAGACCAAAGATTTAAGTCTCTGGGACATATATTTAACAAGTATAGTGCTAATTATAGGTTCAAATAAAAGGAGCAGAAGACCATGTGTAGGAAAACTACAATTGAGTCTAACTCTGTTATACTGGGGAGCATAAATTCCAAAGTAAGGTGCACTGACAGGGTGCTGAATTCCTGAGCTGTCTGCCCTGCTTATAATGTCTGGATGTCTTAAGAGCCCTCAAGAGCCCCGTTACATGAGGCACCAGAAACGGGGTGACTTTTACAATGGGGATTTATTAGCATACAAGCTAACAGTTCTAAGACCATGAAAAACCGGGCGATGTTTTCTCCCTAAAGACAAGCTGCTGGCGATCCTGGACTCCTCTGTCATATGGCAAGGCACATGGGCTCTCCCTTCTCCTCAGGGCTTCCTTGCCTTCTGCTTCCTGCTTCTGTGGCTCTCTCTCCCTTTGTCTGAATTTCAATCTCTTATAAAGAACTCCAGCAAGAGGATTAAGACCCACCTGGGGCCATGCCCTAAATGAAGTAATCAAATTAAAAGGTCCCACCTACAATAGGCTTACACCCACAGGAATGGATTAGCTTTAAGAACATGATCTTCTGAATTCCATCCAGCTTCAAACTGTCACACTATTACTCCCCCCATTTTATCCAATTGTAAAAATTCAGTAAACAGAAGCTGAAGAGGTTACCAATCTGCCTAAAGTCACACAGCTAGAAAGAGGCAGGGTTGGAATTCAGACCCAGGCTGAATAGTGAGTGACTCTACAATAAAGAAAGCCAACCAGGACTCTCAAAACTTATTTGACTAGGGAAGTCTTATTTGATGGTAATACCTATTAATTATCAAAGTTAACAGTTTGGAAAGACACAGCTTGGGAATCACAGGACCAATTTCTTCCCATTGATCCAGGTGCCTCTAGCCTCCCCCAGTCTGTACCCTTTACCACTATGCTATCCTGCCTTTCTTAGAGACTCCGGAGTCTCTGTTTATTCCCTGTTTCACTAACAACATCTCCCTAATATTGGCTTCAGAGGCAAGATGCAAAAACTCTCCATCTGTTTCTTCTCTAGGGTTAGGAAGCTATGAATTACATTGTGACTATCAATTCCCTCTATGAAGGTCTTGTTAATTATCACCACTGTTGGGGTGAATAAAATCTGACATTTATTGGGTGTTTATTATGGGCGAAGCACTCTGCCACATGTTTTCCATAGATTATCTTATTTCACAACAGCTTTATGAGATAGGGACTGTTTTACTCCCATCTTGTAGAATTAAAAATCAAGGCATTGGGAGTTTAAGTACCTTGCCCAAGACCACACAGCTTCCTAGCAAGTCTTCTTCCCAGGATATGAAGAGGAGAACCCGGTTTTTAAATGTTTCAAGCCACTTTAGAAGCTTAACGTTGGTGTGAACAGAGCAAAGCCAAACATGAGCCCCCAGGTCTCAACAAAGTGCTCATTTGCTCATTGCAAGCCCTACATTAAAAGGTACATGACATCTACCAAATGGTTACCCTTGGGGAACTTCCAAAATCTGTCAACTGGAAATAAGATTCCAAAGGGGGAAACCCTAAAACCTTTAATTGCTCCAAGATGATATGTTGGTTTGGCAGATCTGGCTCATCTTAAAAGGAAGTTTTTTGGAAGGTACAATCAAATAATATGGCATTAAGGAAACATGATTCAAGTCCTCATGCTTATAAAATCATAGTTGTCATTTCAAGGTTTGCTGAAGACCTTGTTTTGCAATCTCTTACCATGCTAGAGAAAACCAATACTGTACACATTTAGGTACATTCTGCACTTTACTTCCTTTCAACAAAAACCTTCATAGTGTTTTTAGTATTTTTAGTTATTCGATACAGACATTAGAGGAAAAAGTCACTTTATTTTCTAAAAATCATTTATTTTACATTCCTTTATGGATATGTCATAGTGATTTGGTCACATCATAGAGCTTTAAGAGAGAATCAGGATTGCATTAAGAAAGTATTGAAAAATCTAATACTGCTTCCTTTTTAAATGAGGTTGCTAACAAGGCCTCCCTCATAAGGTTGCGTGCTGTGAAAATTAAATGAGATAACATATAACAAGCATGTATGGTAAGTACTCAACTGTTTGCTGTGAGAAGAAGAAAATGTCATTATAGCAGCACACTTGGGCACGGAGAAGGTAAGTAAAACAAAGGAAAGTTAAAACAAAAGGTGGATAATCATCATTCTTCTGAAGAGACAAGTGATAGAACTGACACATTGTAGGCACTTGGTAAATACTGAAGGAATCAATGAGTTAGTGAATGAATCAGTGAATGGAGTCAGGGGGAAAAAAGCTTACTCAGAAAAGCTAAATGTTATGCCTTCTGCAGGCTTTTTGATTCCTTCTAATCTACCCATAAGAGAGAAGTTATCTACCATAATTGAGAATAGTCTTTCTAATTCTCATCCAGCATCCCAGTTCAGTGCAGTAAATTGTTTTTTCCAAAACTACACAAAGACACAATGAACTTATAAAAAAAACTCTAAATGCTCTCAATATCATGACAGAAAAAAAGATGTTCAAAGATGTAGCTATCTTTAATATATCCTCTATTTCTGTCTAAATAGTGTGATTTGAAATGTATGAATGTCATACAAAATATATATATATATGTTTTTTACAAAATGATAACTACAAAAGAAAAGGGAATGTATTGATTTTGGGAGTGGGACGGGAAAGCCAGGGATATTGATTATTTTCCTGCAACTAGAAGAAATGTATCATTATTCTATGTCCCTTCAATTCAGTTACGTACCTTCAGAAATTACTTTTGGCTTCTTTCCAATTCTGAACCATGAGCAAAATCACAAACACATTTGACAACAATATGTTCCTCTTGCGTAAATGCCTCTTCTAGGCCACATACATAATTAAAATCCTGTTGACTCAGGAATAATGTCTTAGAACTGAATGTCCAAACTCTGTAACTTGCTTCCTTTTCTAACCAGACAGCACAGTTCTGCCAAGAGCTTCTGGGCCTTCTGCCTCTTTTCTCCACGTATAATTTATTATACATTATATAGCATAAATTTGATTTGCCAAAGCCTGCCAGAAAAGGTTCCTGTGACTACTTATTTGAACTTTGCTGTGTATACATGTGACCAAAAACACAGTGTTCCAAAGCAAAAGAAAAAAGAGAGGTGGGGTGAGAGCGGAGTGCCAAGCAATTCTTTTTTCCATGGAAATGTAATAAGAGTCTCAAAGCAAAGCAACATACATATATTGCTTTGTAAAGCAAAATTCACTTAAGGTGAAAGAATATTTTGAAAAATTAGCCATTATATAACACAAATCCTTGGTTTCCACCATTTGAAATGACTTTAAAAGGTCTTCAAAATATAGATGAGGCATAAAATAAAGCACTTTGGCTTTCCTTTACCTTACCTTTTTCCTTTACTCTAGCAGCACTAGATTTAAATCAGACATGAAAATCTACCCTATTTTTAAAGACTTCTAGAGGAAGAGGTTGCACAATGTTTCTTAGGAAGTTGTTCCAATATTCCTCCCAGTCATAAAACTCTTACATTCTAACCTAAATCCCTCATGCTCTAGTTTCAGCCCATTTCCTTTTGCTTTGCCGAAGTAGGGTTAAAGAATAGTCACTCACTTACCAAACTGACATTAAGAGAATATCCCCAGCTCTCCATATTTTTTCCAGCAATGGCAATTAAGCATATAAGTCTGCAGTTGCCTGGATCTCTTTTATCCCTTCAAAAATATTTAGATTGTGTAACATTTATGTAATCTAAGCATCTTTTAAAATATAAATAAATAGATAAATAAAAAATTTAGATATGATATTGGCTCTTTTTCAGTTTTCAGAAATTTGTCCATTCTTCCACAAATTTTCAGAACAATATATACATCTTTTAAAGGTTTTGTGCAATAATCATATATACATATATACAATAATCATATATACATACATATATCTATGTAAGCTACAAATAGTTGCAGATTTTAGTATATCTGATCAGTTGAAAATTTTTAATATATCATTTGCTAATTATGCTCAGTTTTTTAAAGCTTATTTCAGAAAGACAGGGATCTTTAAGCTTTGTGTGCATTGGAGAATTAGATAAACTTCTTTTTTTTTAAAGATTTTATTTATTTATTCATCTATCCCCCCCTTGCTGCCTGTACTCGCTGGGTCAGCCAACCACGCCGTGTGGGCGGGCCACCCTCACCAGGAGGCCCCGGGAACCGAACCCGGGGCCTCCCATATGGTAAACGGGAGCCCCACTGATTGAGCCACAGCCACTTCCCATAGATAAACTTCTTAAAAATACAGATGCCCAAGTTTTGCCCCAGACCCAGTAAATTATCATCTTAGGGCCATGGGATCTTTCAGTTACTCTCATTCAAAAGTCTTAATTTGGTTTATTTAACAAGGGCGTTTTTTAAAAAGTTATCTAAACCTCTAGTTTAAAAAAATGGAAACAGAAAGAAGCAAACAAACAAAACCACTAGTGTGTTCTCTTTCTCTTTGGTAAAGCCAATTCTGCTTTCACACTTAAAACTGACACATTAACAGGTCACATATGTTGTGCTGTACTGTATATAAAACATTCACAACCCTCATTAACAAGAAAATCAAAATCAAACCTAATCCATTCCCGCCAAGTTTTTCACTCTAGAACTAAATGCACTGCCAACAAACTATTGATGTATGATATATATATATCACATAAAAATATGATTATGACAAATATGAAATTATCACTGTCTACAAGTAAATAATGCATTCAATGTAAGTTATGCCATAACTTTCTCAGAATTTAAGCTGGTTTCAGTGGATGTGGATGATTGAAAGGATTCTGATTGACAAGGTAAACAAATAACTAATTATTGTATACAATAAAATGGAAATAGAAACATCACGGTGGGACAAATTGAGAATGAATTGGAAGGTTCTATGTGAGACATGAACATCTTTTCCAGGAAATTCTGAAGGTGACTCAGGATAGGTCTAAACCATATGGTGTTATAATTAGTGTTGGATTGCCCTAAAAGGCGACACCCGGGGGGGGGGGGCTGCCTCAACCCCTTCCGCAGGTGGGTTTGGTTTCATTTCTTTCTCTGACATTCTTTAGCATTGGTATCGGATTAGCCCAAAGGACTGCCTCAGAGAGTCTGTCTCTGCATTTCCCCACAAGTACACAGAAGAGAGAGAGAGAAGAAAAAAGAAAAAAAAAAAACATTCAAAGCTACTAAAGCAACCATAGAAATGCAGTTCTCAAATTTTCAAAGTCCTTTTTTCTGGTTCCTGTTTCCTTTTCAATGAATTGCTCACAAATGTTGTGTTCTCTAGAGTTTCCATTCTTCACTCTCATCTCCTTTTCCTCTATATTCCCTTCCTTTAAAAATCTTATTAGTATCCATGACTTCAGCTATCACCTCAATGAAAATGATTCTACAGCTTTAGCTCCATCTCTTTCCCAAAGTGAAGCTTCAGATCTCTAAATGCTTCCTGGGCATCCTCATCTGGACTTGGAGTCATTGTGTCCAAAATCAAAAGTATCAGCTTTGCTTCCTCACTTGCTTCTCCCAAATCTTCTATTTCTCCTATAGCACAGTCTTCTCAATCATACTCAATCATATCTACTTTTCCTTTGCTGTGCCCAATAGTTACAAGTACTGCCACTAGCATCTCTAAGCAAGGGCCATGTTGCATTCACTGTCTTTAGTTCTCCCCTCGAAGACCCCTTCATTCACTCTTCCTAGACCATTGTAATAGTGTCCTGGGTGGTTTCCATCCCTAAATACATCCTTCACATTGTTGGTAGGTTGATTTAAAAAAAAAAAAAACAATTTATTGAAGTATATCATTCATACATGACCATACATAAACAATAAATGTTCAGTAAACATTGTGAACTTACAAAACAAACATGCATAACATCATACAGGGCTCCCAGACATCACTCTGCCCCCTAAACACCCTGCATTGTTGTGAAACATTTGTTAACAAATTATGAAAGGGCATTGTCAAATTATCACTACTAACTATAGTCCTTATCTTACTCCCCTATACTTTTTGTTTAAGGATTTATTTATTTACTAACTTACTTTTATCCATTTTTATACCTCCCCCACCTCCTGTTTTTGCTGCTTTTGTGTCCACTCGCTGGGTGACTCTGTGTCCGTTTCTGCCCTCTCTTCTCATCCTTCTCCTCCTGTCTTCACTGGGGTTCGATCCTCGGTAACTCCAATGTGGGAGAGAGGCACCCTACTGCCTGCACCACCTTAGTTCCTGGTTTTTCAGTGCATCTTGTCTTGGCTCTCCCTTGTGTCACTCTCCTGTTATGTCATCATCTTGCTGCATGGCTTGCGGGGCCTGGCGGTGCACCCGCGCATGGGGCCTGGCAGTCTGCCCGCATTCTATGTTTTTCTTTTTAAAATTTTTACTGGGAGGTCCCATGGATTGAACCCAGGTCCCTCCATATGGGAGATGGATGCCCAACCATTTGAGCCACATCTGTTCCCCTGCTATATCTCTTAAGGTTGACCAAAGATACCTAGAGTTACAGTAATTTCCCATACAGGATGGTCATATAATAAATCAGGCTTAGTTTATCACCAGCATTCTAAAAACCCAGATCTAGGGAGGAAAACTAGGTCTGGGACTCATGCATGGTTTCTAATATAGCAAATGTTTAGCCTACCCTGATCATCACAAAATTAGGACAGCGAGAATATTCGCAAGGTACGTTGATTTTGATAGCACAGTTTGATTCATTGTCTCTCTCCTTTCTAAAATCCTTCAACAGTTCTCCATTGCCTGTTAAACTTAATTCAAACTCTATTTTTATAAAAATAATTTCATTGAGCACACTATGTGCCCAGTGCATTTTATATATCATTTTGCTTGTTTCTCTGAAATGTTTATCTTGTAGGTGTTATGTCCTTGTATATGAAACAGCTATCACAATTATGAACTATTACAATATTTCCATCAATTGTGGATGTACCATTGATTCAGGAACCTCTTTTGAAAGGATCAAGAAATATTATACTAAATATACATAATGATTTTAAGATTTTTCTTGATTTCAAAACCATTAAAATGAGAAAAATATGTGAATCTTGAGTGCCAAGAGTTGGAACAACCCAGTTATCCATCAGCTGATGAATGGATAAACAAATTGTGGTGTAAACACATGATGGAATATTATGCAGCTGTAAGAAGAAATGAAGTCGTGAAGCATATGACAACATGGATGAACCTGAAGGACATTATGTTGAGTGAAGCAAGCCAGACATAAAGGGGCATATACTGTATGATTGCGCTATTATGAACTGAATATATTGTGTAAACTCATGGAGTTAATAATTAGAATATAGGTCACCAGAAAATAGAAGGAGGGTAGAGAATGGAAAGCTGAGGGTTAATCTGTGCAGAATTGGTAAAAAGGTTATTTGTAAATCTTTAGAAATGGATAAAAATAGTGAAAGCATATCATGGTGTTTGTAACTAGCAGAACTATTATATGGATATGACAATGGTTGAAAGGAAAGCCTAAGGTCATGTATATTACTAGAAGGAAAGCTAAAAGCTATAATATGGTACTGTATAAGATATTGAAACCTCATGTAAGACATGAATATGGATGATATTGTACATATAAGACTGCTTTTAAAAAATATAAATACAGGGAAGCGGCTGTGGCTCAATCAGTAGGGCTCCCGCTTACCATATGGGAGGCCCCGGGTTCAGTTCCCGGGGCCTCCTGGTGAAGGCAAGCCCGCCTGCACGGCGTGGTTGGCTGACCCAGCGAGCGCAAGCAGCAAGCGGGGGATAAATGAATAAATAAATAAAAATCTTAAAAAAAAAAAAAAATATATATATATATATATATATATATATAAAAATACAAATATACTAGATTGAAGGAAAAAGAACAGCTGCTATGTAAGGCAGGGGAAGCATAGAGAGATTGAGAATTGATGAGTTTTGTTTGTTTTTTGTTTATTATATTATTATTGGAATAATGAAAGTGCTCTAAGAATAATTGAAGTGATGAATGCACAAATATGTGATTACACCAAATACACTGGTTGTACACTTTGGATGGATTTATGCTTTATTAATTGTTTCAACAAAATTGATTTGTTTAAAAAAATGTGAATCTTAAGAACAAGGAAATATAGTGTCATGCCCATTTTAAGCCAAAACATGGATGAACCTTGAAGATATCATATTGAGTGAAATAAGCCAGACACAAAAGGACAGATGCACTATTGTATGATCTCACTGATATGAAATAATTAGAATAGGCAAATCCCTGGAGTCTGAAATGAGAATACAGTTTCCCAGGGGCTGGGATACAGTAAGGAATGAGAGTTGATGCTTAATTGGTTCAGAATTTCTGTTTGGGGTGATAGAAAAGTTTTGGTAATGGCTGGTGGTGATGGTAGCACTGGATTATATATCTGAATGTGGTAATTCTAGGTTGTATATCTGTTAGTAGAATAAAAATTTAAAATAAAAAATAATCATAGGACTATACAACATGAACAGTAAACTATGGACTATAGTTAATAGTACAATTATAATGATATTCTCTCATCATTTGTAACAAAGGCACCACTCCACACTAATGCAAAATATTAATAATGGGGGGAGGTATATGGGAACTCTGTATTTTCTGCATGGTTTTTCGGTAAACCTACAACTTCTCTAACAAAAAAGAAAAACAATTGAAAAATATCACAGGGAGAATATTTTGTGGCATGTGAAAATTATATGAATTTCAAATTTTAGTGTCCATAAATAAAGTTCTATTGAAACACACATACCAAACCAAGGCAAGTCTCTTTCTAATCCAGCACACTATGTTCCCTTTTCCTTTGCTCTAGGATTTAACTTTCTAGTTTTATATTCCACTCCTCATCTCCATGTCCCTTACCACTCCTGTCCCTTTGGCCTCGATCGCTGCTCCAGCAGGTATACGTGTTCCTTCTTACTCCATTATGTCTAAAGTTAAGCCATGCTTCAAAGCCCACCTCAAACACCCTCTCCTTCATTAACTCTTTCCTGATTCCCCAAATGAAAATGACCTCTTGTTCTTCTGAACTATCATACATTTTGCACCATCATATGAAACTACTCTTTCTATCTTGTAATACTGTTATGTACACTCTATCTCTCCACTAGAGTGTAAGTTTCTTTGGGAACTAGACTGCAACTCATATCTCTTTGCACAACTACCCTCAAAGTCTTCCTGCTGCCCCCACCATAAAGCCTAGGGAAACTTCTTGTACAATACACTCTTAAAAATATTTATCAGTTGAGTAACTAATCAGAACACATTAGTGACTTTCCTCTATAATTCATTATAACCAAATGAATACTGATGGCTCCCAAAGAGCATTTTGCCACTATTCAGCCAAGAATTGACATAAAGCACGTCAAGAAAATGGATCTTGCCACAACCAAGTCACAACTTGACAGACCTACACAGCTGTATTTTTCTAAATGACACCTTTTTTGTTTTTAGGATCAAAACTTTTTTTTGAAGGGGACTCTGTAGCACTTGGGCTAAACCCATCTTCCCTTCAAAAGTATAAAATCCTTTTAAACAACAAAGAGAAGAAATGCCCTGTGTGCTAAAGCAGTAATTCTTTGTCATTTTGTGTTCTTACCATTGCCTGGAGGGAAAGGAGTTGCTGGAACCTTAAATACTTCTTGGCTCTGGTCCTAGCTTTGCATACAAAAGTATTACATTTTTTAAAAAGTATTTCACAGGTATTTCGTTGTATGCCTAGTTACTATCGTCTTAGACTTTATAAATGATACCATATGGGTTATTTGTTTATTTATGTTTTGTAGGTTGTAGCAAAATCCTATGATGATCTACTACTAGAACCCTTTATTTGGGAGCTAGAGTTTGCAAAAATGTTTAAACATGTCTCATTTAGTACTCAAAATAACCCCTTGAAATAGGTATTAATATGCTTATTTTATAAATTAATCATCTGAGGCTCAGAATTGTTAAAGAATTCATTTGCTCAAGGTCATATAGTCAATAAATGGGAGAGGTTGGATTTCAACCCAGATCTTATTCCAAGGCCTAAACATTGTAATACTACAAGGGAACACATATGAGAAACTGTTATGTTTACACATGGACTGTTCATGGAAGAGTCTGACAAACTGCTCTTTCTTCAAGACCTTTGAAGAAAACACAGAGTGTTTTGAAAGTTTTCAGCTTAAGATGTGCACAGAATTTATGTGATTTTAAAATGTGTTCCCTCAGCCTGTGTGGTATTCTTAATCTTAATCTTAATCTGAGCCCCTGTGGGTGCAAACCCATATAAATAGGACTTCTTGAAGATGTTACTTTTAGGTAAGGTGTAGCCCAAATGAATGAGGATGGGTCTTAATCTTTATTACTGGAGGCCTTATAAAGAGAATGGGGAAGTCACAGAAGCTAGAGAAGAGAGGACATCTCCATGGGATGGAAAGAAGAGACAAAAGCCAAGGAACCCCAAGGGCTGCCGGCAGCAATCTCTTTAGGGAGAAAGCAAGCCTTGCCAACATCTCGATTTTGGATTTCTTCTAACCTCATCTTGATTATGGAGTCAATGAATCCCCATTGTTTATGCCATCCCATTATGTGGTATTTGTGATAGTAGCTTTGGCAAACTAAGCCAGTTCGTTTCTACTTAGATTCTGAGAAAGTGAGAATTCTCTCACTTCTCAAATCTCATCTCCAACTTCCCTTATTTCCAGCTGTCTGGGTAGGATTTCCTGTCACAGGAAAACAAGGTTTGTGTCACCTTATACTTCAATTCCCAAAAATCTCCCAACCTCACAAACCCAGATAAATGGTCATAAGATGTGAGGGTCTGAGGGCTAGATCAATGGTTTGCCAGTCTTTTCAAGCAAACAGCCTCCTGCTAACCATACCCTCAACCAATGTACTGCTTTATGAAAAGCCACCCACAAAGAGGGAGAAAGTGATGGCACCAGCACCCAGACTTACCTTAACTGACTCCAAAGCACAGTTGCATACATATACCCTCCAGCCATTCTCCATCCCCATTCTGCCATGGTGAGAATAGTTATTTTGTCAATAATTGTTAAAGATGAAATGGGAAACACAGGTTTTCAGACTACACCAAGGAGATCTTTGAAACAAACCTACATTGTTTGGCTAACACTAGATGATTTTACCAAAATCTGTAAATATTTAACTTTAGTCTTTATAGTGACCTTGGGAGATGAGCATATTTTTCCTCATTTTATAAATGAGGATACTGTATCTCAGCAGGTTTCAGTAACTCACCCAGAATCACACAGCTAGAAAGTGGTGGAGCTGGGATCCAAACTCTGTCTGCCTTCAAAGCCTGTGCTCTTAATGATCCCACAACACTGCTTCTCAGATCTATTTTTAAGTGATAAGATTTAGATAAAGTCCATTATTATACATCACCAGATTATGTTCACAAAGAGCCAGGAGATGTAGTAGCAAAGATGAAGAATGACTCAAACCATCCATTGGTTTCCATTTTCTGTTTCCTCTCTGGAGTTGCTTTCAATTAAATTCTTAATCTCTTAGTCACAACTATCTATATACATATCTAACACACTAACCCTCAAAAAATAAATAAATAAATAAATAAAAGAAGAAGAAGAGTTCAAGCCTCCTATTGTTTTGAAGAAAACAACCATAACAAAGGCAGGGTACACTGGGAATCACCTGGGTGACAGACTTCTCCCAGGCTTGTTGTTAATGCATGAAGGAAGCAAATGACTGCCTCTAAACCTATATTCCATCAATTCCTATGGTTCTAGACCATTGGCCAATGCCAAGAAGTTGATCACTTTAAGAAAACATACCCACAACTGCATGCAATCTGTATATCCAATGATTCTTGAATGGTTTAGATGTCTAGGCAGGTTGAGAGGACACTAAAAAAAGGAAAAACATAAGCACTCAACTGAGCCATGGCAAACCTGGATAATGGCAAATGCAGTACAGTTGTTCTGCCTGGGCAGCATCTTTGTACAGGAGTAATTGTTTAATTTGAATATTTTGATGGGTTTCATCCAAATACATCTGTAAAAGTAGGGCTAAGAATGGGAAAATGAATACTGATACTGTGGATAAGAAGGGTAAATCTCATAAACTTAATACAATTAAGATGAAGATGGAAAACAGTGGGCAAACCAAAAGCAGAAGAACTTATCCTCATTGGGGGTTGGACTTCAGCCAGAACTCCATGTGTCCAGTAGTGAAGGAAAAGAACTAAATTAAAGAAGACAAACAAAATACTAGAAATATGCAATTAAAGACCATCTCTAAAAAGCAAGATGTATTTAAGGATTTTACAGTATTTTTAGTTGTTTGGTACTGGAGCCCCATTTATCATAGGAAAGTCTACCATTTAATTCCTACACATGTGCTCGTGTTTTCAGGATTACAAGTATGTATGGATGTACATAGAAGACGGCTTGTACCTAGTTATTTTGTCTCCATCCTCATTAATTTAAGCCAAACAAACAAATTGAATGTCAGAGGGATGAAGCCTGCAGGATAAGCATAAAACTAAAACAAGTTTAGATCCAGGAGCTGGGGCAAGCATCCAGATTTCTGCATGGAGAAGAGCTGAGGTTAATGCAGCTGCAAAACAACACCTGACAGAGGTAGAGGCACACATGCAGCATTGCTTTACAGATAGGAAACCTTTCTAGGGTGGCTGTTTTCATTCAGATGTTGTAGGCAATAGTTAGAGAAACTAGGTACATTAATTTCATTTAACTACACATTCTAAAGAACAGCTAAACAGCTCCCAGAGCACAATGTCCCTACTACTATCCCCAGGAATTCTTGAGCTGGGATGAACATCTGCCAGTGAGTGCCCAACCCTTTCCCCAACTTCCAAGTGTCTCTCTATTTTTTCCCTCTCTTCACTCAGACACCCTGAATCCCTCTCTTAGGTGTGGTTTTATCTGGCCAGCCTAAGATAACGAGGGTTTCCTGCCCTAACTATCTTCATCAGACAAGAAGCACATCTCTCTCAGAACTCAATAGAATGGAGAGGAAATTTCTACCCACCCACTCGTCAGGGAATACAAGACTCAACTCACATCCTGCAAGCCTCAGGATGGAACATGAATCCTTTAGCTACCTGGGCACAGTAGCTGATTCTCAGGAAACTTCCTGTGGCCTCCACACATTGCCACACTATTTATACAGCTGATGGAAGTTTGCCCTGGTTGAGGAATTTGGCTCTAGAGGATGTCCCTTGGAATTCCCAAAGGGCCTATTCACCCTATCACACCCACTCAGATGCTTGTGGGGACAGCAACAATGGGGTTCATTTTCTAACATTCTCTGTACACAACTAGAATTCTACATGTTTATTTAAAAGTGGGAGGTCGGAGAAGAGCTAGGAGAGCTACAAAACCCAACATTATGTGAAATATTTTCAAAAAAGATTTTAAGTAAAGTTAACAAGCCCTTTCCCTTGTCACTCAAACGTTCCTGTGCTTCCTTCAGCAGTCTAAATACTGCCTTCCATGTTCCAAGGCCCAGAGTGGGGCTGGGACATGGCTCCCAAGATAAAGCAAACCTTCCCCAGGCTTAGCGAGGGAAGCTCAAAAAGTCATCCGACCCTTAAAGCAGAGAGGAGAGAAGCAGCAAAGCAGAGGACTTCATGGTCTTTTCATCCTAATAATTTAAAGCCTTGCTATTAGAAGGGGAAAAGAAAATATCAGACACATGATTTTATCATGACAATAAGACACAACAGAGGTGATAAGATGAAGGCAGTAATTTCCTGAAGCCCTTCTTACTTTTTTTAAAGATAACGATCAATTTTGATTCTTTCAATTACTAAAATGTGTTAGAAATGGTGGTGAGCTATTTATTTCTCTAGCTCTCACTACTAAATGCATTGCAATGGGAGTCCAATCCTGCCGGTGGAGGGGCGTGCTTTCCCTAGCTGTGAATGGCTTCTTTCACTAGGAAAATTGGTCAGGAAACAACTCTCTATTCGGGAAAGAGGCATATGTGAGGTGTAAATATATCTCCAAAATGTTCCGTTTCTTCATTTCCTTCCTTTGCCCTTAATTTTCTCCTGGTCTGAATAATTAATCTTCCTACATTTCTCAAATAAACTCCATTTAACTCAGCTCAACCTAAAAACAAGACAAAACAAAAAAACACACTGATCGTCCAAAGTGTCTTCCACTTCTTTCCTTTTGGGGAGGCCTAAGTATACTCTCAAGATTAAGGGTTTAGGTTTTGGTGCCAAATGCTCTGAGTTTGACTCGACTCTGCTAAATGACTAAGTATGTGAGTTGGACAAATTACTTTCATCTCAATTTCCTTATTTGTAGCTATTTCCTTATTTGTAAATTGAGAATGACAGTAGCTCCTAACTTCTGGGGTTATTATGATGACTAAATATAACATGCATTGAACAGTACCTGAAACAAAGTTAAATACTCAGTAAAAGCTCACAGTTACTACTCTTGGCTCTTCCATCTCTAAAGGGACAAATTCAAGGCAGAGCACACAAGTACAGAAGGTACACAATGTTGGTTAGAGATGGAAAAAATCATGTATAAAAGAGTTCTGAGCTCTTGGAGGAGAAGGGAATGAAAGTCAGTGTCGTCATCCTTTAATTAAAAGTGAAAACATGATATTTTACTATACTGGTGATTATTTACAGGCTTATAATTTATAAGAAGTGGGGAGAAAGCAGTCTTTCTGTATACGTGATAACAGGCAGAGCTTTATTTGGGAAATTAAGGAGAACTTAGAGAAAAACAATTTAAAAATGATCAAAGAGAGAAAAAGAGTGTGTGTGTGTGAGAGAGGAAAGTAGGAAAGAAGAAAGCAAACAATGCAGAAAAAAGAAAAGGTTAATGAATAAGCGACAAACTAACTTCATGTACAGCTGATCTCCATAATAATGCTGCTGTTTGGGGACAGAAATAACCTCACATTATAGGCTTTCTGGGACCCAGGCAGAGGGCTGCACTATAAATTACCATGTATTCTAGGGATTGAGTTAGACCCACAGTGTAACTTGACCTATGTCCTCAACCATCTCAGAAAGTCTAGCTCAAACCCTGGCCTTTCGCCTCAGAGGAGAAATTTGGCATTGTGGTAAGAAGAAAGGCCAGAATGGGAAAAACCAGGGTGGGAGTCCTAGAGCCACCACTCACTAGCTATCTAGGGGCACATTACATAACCTTGGAGAGCCTCAGGGTCCTCATTTAAAAACATGGGGCTACTAGAAGTACCTACCTTAGAAGGCCGGTGTGAGCATTCACGGTGAAAATGCACACTGGGGATACAGGTCTTTACCATAAATGGCAACAGGCAGAGCCTATCCAATCATTCATTTTACTGATGAGAAAACTAAGATCTACAGAAGGTGTGACTAGTCCAAGGCCACATAGTGAGTTTGCTTCCAAGCCTGGATTAGAATTAGAACCTAAAGCCTGATTCTTAATTCAATATTTTTGCATTGAATATACTTCCTCCCCCATTGAGCTTCACAAATACATTCGCCCTTTGATTTTGTCCTTTTCTGAATATAAAATGCATTTCAAGCAGTACTGTCAGCATAGCACTTGGATTCTCTCTAATAGAAATTTGTTCCTTCAACTACATTAGAACTACATTAAAAGTTCCTTGATGTGACAGAACAGGCTTAAAATGTCTTCTATCTATCCAAAGATGACTGCCCAAATGCTGGGCACTTAATATTGTTAATTGATTGATAGAGTGGTTTCTTTAGGAAGAGATTTTAGTTTAACTCAGAATAAAATATTGTGGTCAGGAAGATGACAACTAGTTGTTTAGATCTGCAAAAGATTAGACCAGAGGAAACGGGTTTTGAAGATGTTCAAAGACGTAAAAAATTAACTGCAAGGGAAGCATAGAAGGCTGAGGGTTCTCTCTTCATGTAGATGATTTCTAAAATAGTCTAGTTTTAAATAAAAACTGGTTGATACATGCCAGTGGTTCCTAACCTGTAGTTTGTAAATCCCAAAAGTTGCAGTTATTGCAAAGGAACTCCAAATCAATTTGCACATGAAACATTATAGAATGAATAAACATGTCTTGCAATACTTTTTTTCCCCAAATGCACATGAAGTTCAGTTTGATTTAATAAAGTACAAATTCTTTAAAAGCATTATGGATTTTTTTTTTCCTATCTCATTGAGTCATCGTCTTTTTGGTGCCTCACTGCACTGCACAGGGGCCTGCACCACGCTGGTCTGGGACACCTTTTTTCCTTTTTTACCAGGAGTTCCTGGAGATTGAACCCAGATCCTCAATATGGTAAATGGGAGCTCAAGTGCTTGAGCCACAGCCGCTTCCCAAAAGCATTGTAGATTTTATTGTAACTTTTATCCATTATGTATTTTCTTAACCCATCAATAGAAACAGTGGCTAGCGTTTATTGAGAGCATTGCCAAGAACAGTGCTATTTTATAGATTATTTTGTTTACCTTGCATTAGCACCTAGGAGGTGGATACAGTTATTACTCTCATTTTACAGATAAAAAGCTGAGATTTAGGGAGATTAAGTAACTTACCCTTTAATTTTGCTGATACTAAATAATGGAGCTAGAATCTGGCTCCAAAATTGGGCTATTATTTTCCAGTACCAGGCCACTTTCTAATCAACAGATACTTAACTTTACTTATTTTTATCCGTGTTTATATCAGTGTGAGGTGCGGAGGGGTGGTTATCAATGAAATTTGATATTTACAAAAAGATTCTAAGATCTGCACGTGTTGGTAACAGCACAAATGGGAAGGTCAGAAGTAGCTCCAGAATAATCAGCTCTGTGATCGTAGGCAAGCCAGATGCACAGAATGAAGGGATCCACTGGTTAATCTCTAAAGACACCTCCAAGCCAGAAAGTCTATCATTCTATAATTTAGTTCAGCATTTCTCAAAATGGATTCTTCTGTTCCCAAGAAATGCTCCATGGAAAAAAGTTTCCCTGATCAAACAAATTTGAGAAACACCATAAACTAAAAGAAACACCATATAGGAAAAATAATATCCTCTTTTGGAAATCCATAATTACATGTTGATATGTTTTAAAAAAACTCTCAGAAGTCCTTCAGAACAAAGATTCCCTTTTTGTAAGACTCCTCAGCATTTCATTTTGTGTAACTTGGGGTATCCTAAAAACATTTGGGCACTGAACCCCTTTTTTACCTAAATATGGCATGGAACTACTTCCACAGAACAATCTTAAGTTATAAACCAACTTGGGCAGTTAGAACGTTTGCCTATAATGCTGTAGGCTATGAAAAGTGACCTTTTGAGATCCTTTCCCAAGCTGTCACTGATGGTGCTGGCCTTCATAAAGCTCTTTAATCTAAAGGAATACTTATCTAAGGACTATGCGGACTGCTGAATTTTCTTTTTGTTTCTCTTAAAGTATGGAATAAAATATTCTTAATAACGATGGAACTTAACCACTCGAGAATTTATGTCCCTCTACAAAATCCATTCTAGGCTAATGGTTCTCAAACTTTAGCATCTTTGGCATCACCTGAAGGGCTTGTTAAAATGAGGATTGCTGAGTCCCATCCCCAGAGTGTCTGACTTGGTAGATCTGGAAGGAGGCCTGAGAAGCTGCCTCGTTGCCAGCTGGTGCCCATGCTGCTGGTCTGGGGGCTATGCTATGAGAACCACTCATCTAGACCTTTTGCCCTTTGTATTAGATTTAGACAATTAAGAAGAAGATGGAAGACGCCTGTTTGGTACCTGTTTCCATCCTCAAGGACTGTTATCTTTTCTCTTGCTTTCTGTAAGGCTGACTCTTAGAAATTTACCCAAATACTGATGTCATTTTCTTTGTGTTTTAACTTTGTTACTTACAAAAGTTTCAAAAATTTCAGATACCCAGGGAAGCAGATGTGACTCAACCACTTGGGCGCCCACCTACTACATGGAAGGTCCCGGGTTCAGGTCCCAGTGCCTCCTAAAAGAAGACAAGCAGATGCTGCCCCTGCTGCAACAAGCAAAGGCCACAAGCCAGCAGACACCCCCCCCCTCCAATGAGGAGTGGATGCAACGCAGGCTGTTGGGCACTCCCCTCTCATGTGGGAGGTCCTGGGTTCGGTTCCCAGTGCCTCCTGGAGTAGGCGAGCAATAAACGAGCAGACGACGAGAAAAACCATCTAGGAGACGGGGGTGATAAATAAAAAAATAAAAGACTTCAGATACCTGAAGTGAAGAAGAAAGTTGTTGAGAGAATACAGGGTGTCTTTAATCAAAGTTTAATAGGAGAAGATATTCCAAAAGTGTTTAGTATTAATTCATTTAAGAGCTAAATCTCGTATATCTCGTTTAGTCATACGGAGTAAATCTCAGTAGCATGAAGTTATTCTTCTCTCCTTGGAGGAGAGATGAAGTATTATTTTGTGGACACATTTTACATCACTGACACTTGGGCTGGGGCACCTTTCACTAGAACCCATTGCTCTTCCAGACCTCGTTTCTACAGCAGAAAATTCTATAATGCCAGAGTATCTAGAGTCAAGGGGCTCTTTAAGATAAGGGTGACTGTTTATGTGGCTAGAGTCAGAAAATCAGGCAGCGCCTGATATAATGTGTTCGCAGGAAATTGCAAGTCAACTTGCCAATAATTAGATCCTATTTACATGTTTAAATAGCCAAATTTTAGATATGCCCAGCTGGCACTGCTTCTCAACCCTTTAGTTAAGTTTCTGCATCATGTACCTTGACTCAGGACCACTGACCCAAGGACAAACGGACAGAAGATAATCCTTACTGAGCATCTTCTAAGAGCTATGTAATTTCATCTACGACAACTCAGTGACAAGGATTTGACCCGAAGAAAAGTTGGCACCCAGAAATGTACTGGTCACATGGAAAAGTGATAGTGCTAGGATACAACCCAGTTGAAACCACTCCAAAGTCCATGCTCCTCTCCCCACACCTCACCAACTACTCTGCTCCAGTCCTTGCTGATCCTTAAATAGCGTAGGTAGAATAGGGTTCCTCGCTTTTTAAAGGACAGCCGTGGAGAAGAAGTATTTGGTGTTGTGATGAATTACTCATAACCTGTAACTTTTTAAAACAATCGTTTCATGTATGTAAGTGTTATCTTAGCGGTGAAAGCATCTGAAACTGAAAATTAAGTAAGAGAGTCAGGGCAGGGGTTAACTAATGGGTAAAACTAAATCAGAATGTTTTAACCAGAAGGATGTAAAATTTACACCTTTATAGATTTAAAAAAAATAAGCCCAGTGAACAAGCCAAGCTTATAATAAAGAGGTACAACTTAGAGATTCTCCATGAGATCACGGACATTAACCTGAAGCTTAAGACAGCACCAGCAGCAGGAGTCTCTCTGCTCTGTCCACAGCAAAAACAACAGCAACAACAACCTGCTAGTGCTGACCTAGTTATAGAAAGCAGTTCATGGGCAGGATTCTTGGTAAACCAGGCTCTGAATCCCTGTGCAAACAAAGCTCTCCCAAGTAAGCTGAGCTCTGCCTGCAGAGCATTCTTGACGGCTTATTGTATATGTGTGAGTCGACGTCCCTGCTATATGATGTCAGGAAGGATTTTATGAATGCGTGACCTTAGGTTTTAAAAGGAGACACACAGAATTTGACCTTAAGGGGCCTTAACTACCCCCTGAAATGCCACCCTTTCAGTGAAGCAAGTGTAACTGATGCAGGCAGGGGACTCACATAAGGCTGCTCTGAGCTTGGAAACCAAGGAAGAAATTGCCTGTTTTAATAGTTACTGGGGTGTGAAAGACACGGCAATTGGGCTGCTCATGATACCCCTGGGAAATAGTTTGTTAGAAATAAACGAGGGTTGTGAATAGAGCTCTACTGCTCTAGGATCTGCTGGTTCTCACTGGTTGATTTCCCCGATTACTTCAGTAATCAATGTCAACAGAAGCCCAGTTTATTCTGAACAGATTTAAATGCCACTGTTTTGCATAGAATGGTCCCAACTCCTTGCTCACTCATAATGCTGGGATTTCTAGATCACAAATTCAGGCACACATGAGTTAAATGAACTTCTTTCCTTTCTTCCTTCCTGTAACATTTATCCATTACCTGCAACGTGCCAGGTCCTATGAGAGACGTGATACAAAGATGAAAAGATGTGTCTGACCCCTCAAGAGGCTCAGTCTAATCCACAAAATAAATGTGAAATGCACATGACACTACAATGGGGCAAATGTTATAACAGAAGACAGAACATCATAGGAGATCAGAAGGTAGCAGCCTGCTTCATCATGCTTCACAGAGCTGACATTTCAGTTGTATATTAACTGATGACTAGGAATTTGCCTGTTGGAGAAGAGGGTGAGAGAAAGAACTCTAGGCAGAAAGAAGATTGTGTGTAAAAACATGAGGAATGACAGGGCATGACACACTCAGGGAATGGTGAGAGGTTCTGAGTGGTTGCAGCAGAAAGAGTTGGAAGGAATGACGGAAGAAACAGCTGAAAGTCTAGAGCATCTTAGCTAGAGCAGGGGTATGGAGTGGACTTGGGCAATTGAGGAAGGTTTCCACGGCTGCTGAGGCATGGCTTCACTGGGGTAGGGGTGGAGGTAGAATGGAATTTCAAGGGGATAACTTGTCCCACCCAGTACCCAATCTGAATTAACCTAGGCAAGTCTTTGCTGACGGAAAGTACAAGCCTAGTTTTGAATGGTACCAGTTTAAGCCATCCTTCCTGGAGAGTCACATCCTTTTCATTATCTCCCCATCCCTCCCCCACCCTAACCAAACTGGCCTTCTTTTCTCCAAAATCTCGCCTCTCCAATTCATCTTCCATACTGCTGCCACAGTTGTCTTCCTAAAAGACAGCCTGAAAACCTGGCTCCTAAGTGGCTGTAGAATAAAAGCCTAAAGTTTTTAGCAGTCTTAGCTTCTCTTCATGCAACATATATTTCTACATTTCTTTGCTTTTGCTCATGTAAGAATGACATGCTTTTCTTGACTATTTTCAATCTGTCGAAATTCTGCCTAGCCATCAAAATCCAACACAAAAGTCACCTTCTCATGAAGCCTACTTTATTTCTTCCCATCGTGATTACTCCTTTCTCTTTGACCCACAGCATTTTGCTGGTTCCAAGTAAGCACTAATTTACTCTGTCTTTTCTTTTAGATTTTGCTTGTAGATTTTAGATGGTCCATGGAAAGCTTCTTTGGAGTGAGCACCTTGATTCGGTGGAAGAGAAAGGAGGGAAGGAAAGGATGATGCTTGGCTTTTGAGTAGCCACAGTAACTGTACTCCTAGACAAAAGTTAGGTATTGAGACGCAGTTGAACAGTGAGTTAAAGGCCATAGTGGAAGACTGTATTTTCCAAAGATGGCTGTAACAATACTTCCCAGACTGTTCTACAATATGGCCTCCCATCAAAAGATTAAGCCTAATTTCTTTTCCTTGGAATTTGGGTTGGCTTTATGACTCGTATGTGCCAAGAGAATATGGCAGAGGTGATGCTGCATGACTTCTGAGATGAGGTCAGAAAAGACCATGCAGCTTCCTTCTGGTTCTCTTGGGAAGAAAACTCTGAGGGGAGCCAGCTGCCATATAAGAAATCCAACACCCTGAGACTTCTGTGCCGAAGAGATCATGTATAGGTGTTCCTATCTGCAGTTCCAGTTGAGCTCATACTTCCAGTCACATCTACCATGGTGCCAAACATGTGAGCAAAATCATCTTGGATCCTCTCGGCCAGCCCATCTGCCAGCTAAGTATCACCGAGTAACCTCAGTCATCATCAGGAAAAGCAGAAGAATCACCCAGCTAAGCCATGCCCAAATTCCTGACTCAAAGAATCCATATGATAAAATATAATGGGTACTAAGTTACTAAACTTGGGAATAGTTTGTTACACAGCAGTAAATAATGGAACTCACCAGTGAATGAATCACTCACCCTGCATTTTATTGATAAAGCTAATCAGTCTTCTGAAAGAGTTGAAATCAGTAACTAATTCAAGTGGAAAACTTATGGAATCTTCTGAAAACATTTTGGGTGTTTAGGGAGAACCTGGGAAAAGACTTGGGATCCTGGAGGTTACCAGCAGAGGGCAGTGTTGTTGACCAACCAGTGGAAGGTGTCCTAGAGGCCTGCAGAAGCTTGCTGCTTAGTAGAAGCACAACTCCAAGACTATTTGCACCTGGCACGTGGCACATGGTAGAGACAAGATAAATATTTAATGTATGAATTGACTGAATCTGGGGTCTGGTGTCAATATTGGTGGAACTGTGTACTGAGAGGAAATGGGCTACCGAGGAGTCACGAGTTGTCACAAAGGCCTATAATTGAATATGTAATGCAGGTCTGGACTCTGCTTTCTTCTGAGACATTTTAGTCAGAGTGCTTGCAGGTTGGAGAGTCAGAGCCTGCAGGCTGGGCTATCTATGGAGGAGCTCTCTGAGAATTCTGGCTGGGAGTTGGAGCCAGGGAAAGTGGCTTGGCCTCATAAGATAAGCCAGGCCTTCTGTGTCTGCCATAGGCGTCTTGACTGAAAGGTTATACTTGTTGCTCCAATGGTATTTATATTTCTCTTCCCATCATTCTGTGGCACTCATTAGTTAAATGTTAGCACCCACATGTCCCCCTCCTAGTTTCAACACTTATTCTGAGCATTAAATGAAGGAAACATTCCTCTTTTCTGAGCTCACAATAGCTTCTTTTTCCTAACGACCATATTTAAGATCTCACATACTGATTTAAACCTATTAATGTCTGAAGGAAAGGCAGGCTCAAGACCTAAGTACAGCTCCTCATATTTTTTCTGAAAAGAAAATTGTGAGATTTCTGATTTCTAAAGTGGCTTTCTTCTACTGGGAGAAGAGATCAGAATCATGTCCTATATTTTCAGAAGATCTTTAATATTCTGGTTCAAGGAATATTTTTGAAGTCATAATTCTGACAGAATGTGCTTTAAGCTAGATTTTTACGAGTTTAAGATTTCCTTATGATTTTCAAATGGCTGGAATTTTTTATTAGCAAAACATCTTATTCTCATTAAATTGACAATAAATTGCATAATTTTGAGGATTGTATCCAGGCATATTTCCCCCACATAAATATTAGGCGTCCCCACTCCCCCATAGCGGGGAAAAAGTCTCAAATTCGTCTTTGCTTTAAAGTCAGAGATTTGTTAACTATCCTGTAACCAAAATGTTACACAAAAGGGCCTTTCACTCATGGGTTCAGGCTTAGAAGGCCTCAAATCAAAACAGATGGAGAAATTGGCTCCAACACCAGACAAAATCAATTGTTTTCTGGTCAGTTCTGGTTTGGAGAACCTACTAAAGAATGATCCCTCAACAAGGGCTGGGATTAGTGTATTGTCAGTCATCATTAATCACCGCAGCACCCCACATTGCCTGTCTTGACTTGAAACCCTTCCTTTTACATGTGATTCTCAATATTACTAACTAATGACATACTTGAGGTCCCAAAATTCATTCAAGTGGCCCATGTTTTTGAAATGCCTTCATCTACCCACCTCATTATTGTCAAGGTTACATTTGGGGAGGAAGAAGGGTTTGAATGGCATGTCTGAAATATCAGTGTCTTCAGAAGCAGCCAGATACACCCATACCCAAGGAATACTCAGAGCGGCTGATGGAACCTGATGTGGCTGAATGTATCAGTTCAATTTTCAGTGCATGCACATGAAATCCAGTGCTTGGCCTGGCAAAGACTCACACTTAATCATCAGGTACAATTTAGGGATACTATACAAATTCAACTTTAACTTGTAAAACCTAGAAACTTGGTGCAGAAGAAAGCTGAAATTAGGTTCTTCTTGATCAGAAATGTTTACACTATCCAGTAAAGTAAAATTCTCCATAAAGTCACTTATTATGACTTGGTGGGTTTTTTTTCCAGGTCTTATGGGAAAGTTAATTTAATTTAATTTTTTTTATTTTTTAAAAGATACTTAGAATACACAAATGTTACGCAAAACATATAGGAATTCCCATATGCCCCACTTCCCACACCTCCCATGCCCTACCACATAAACAACATCCTTCATTAGTGTGGCATATTCACTGCAATTGATAAACGCATTCTGGGGCATTGCCATTGAATATGGACACATTGTAGTTTACACTGACTCCCACACAATTCTGCAGGCTATGGGAAGATTATATAATGGCCTATATCTGTCATTGCAATGCCATTCAGGACGATTCCCAAGTCCTGAAAAAGCCCCTGCATTACACCTGTCTTTCCCTCCCCCTGCCCCCAGAGCCTCCAGTGGCCACTGCCTCCACATCAATGCTGTAATTTCTTCCATTGCTAGAATCACAACAAGTCTATAATAGAATACCAGTAAGTCCACTCTAGTCCATAGTTCATTCCCCAATCCTGAGGATTCTGGGATGGTGATGAATTATGACATGTTTTTAAGCATCATTTAAATATACATGGCATCAAAATGATTTAAAGGCGGCAAGCACCCAGGACAGAAAAATGAGCTCACCATCCTTCTACCCTCTGAAGTTCCATACTGGGAGGTTTATGTGGGGGTGTAAGTGGCACGTAGAGCAGAAGGCATGAGCAGGCAGGAGAGTACAGCCTCCTCCTCCCTGCGAACCAAAGCCAAAAAAGGTTCCTCACCACTACTGGTTCTTTGATCTCTTGATTCCTATTTTTAGAACTCTTCTGTCCAACATCCTCTGCCCCACTGCCATGACCTTTCATGACACACTTCTCCTGGTAGTTATTTTGGGAGAGTATTCCTTTCCCAAAGTATTACTACAGCTAGAATTAATGTATGAGGCAGATCGGTACAAGTTCTTGCTTGAAAAAAATACCCAACGCACATGTTCCCACATGAGGGTGAGAGGGCTGTTCAGTACAAAAGACAGACACATCATCCGTATTTTTAATCATCAAAGCATTCTAGAATGACTGTTTAATGTAGTAGATACCACAACTCTCACAAGACAGCATTATCCAGGTACAGAATCTGGGCACATGGAATTAGATAATGTGTCCAGAACAGCTAAAGGGGTGCAAGTGTGTTTGTGCATGTATATTGCTCAGGGAGCAGAGAAAGAGGAAACAATCATAAAAGAGATATAGGGTTATTATGACTTCATGTTTTTGTTTTTGTTTTTCAGACTTTACCTCTCCATAAATCTACAAACTAAAGTGCCTACAATGAGGGAAGAGTAGAGAGTATTTCTATGCAGCATTTTTCAAGTGTGCCTCACCAAAAATAAGACACACATCTAGATCCAGGGAAAAGTCACTCCTCAGTGGAGAAGACTAGCTTTTGTGTTCATCACTGTATCTTCAGTGTCAAGTACAGTGTTCAATAAATAGCTACAGGGGGATGGATGTGGCTCAGATGGTTGGGCGTCCGTCTCCCATATGGAGGGACCCGGGTTCGATACCCGGGTCCTCCCGGTAAAAAAAATAAAATAAAATAAAAATAAATAGCTACATTAATGAGATAATTTTGGTGTAACAATAATAGCTAACCTTTATTGAGCACTTGTGTTTGGCTATGTGACAAGCAACATTCTATAAGTTTTTCATAAATTAAATCACTTAATGCTTACAACAAACCTATGAGATAGGTGTTTGTATTGTCCTTATTTTAGAGATGAGGTCACTGAAGTGTAGAGAGTTAAATATCTTCTCCTGGGTCAAACAGCTCAAGTGGGAGCACCAGAATTCAACATCAGGCAGCTTGACCCTAGAGCCTGTGTTTAGAGAGTAAAGCAATGGGTTTATGAGGAGTTTGAAGAGAGGAACTGAACATATTCAGTGTTAAAGTATAAACTAGAAGACTAGGAAAATGTACTTGGTCCAAGTTAATCAAAGCAAATGAAACAGATAGTTACTTCTGTTCCAGATAGAAATTCTTATTGAACGCTGAAATCATTAAAGTTCTCCTTTTAAGGCCTTCAATGGATTAGATGAGACTTTTCTCATTCCTGAAGGCAGCAATCTCCTCTGATTGTTAGATGTAATCAGCCATAGATCCAATCAATTGAATGATGATTCAAATTCACAAATAATCTCTCAGTAACAATCAGGCCAGTGCTTACTTGACCAAACAACTGGACACCACAACCTAGCTAAGCTGATAGATCAACTTAACCACCACAATGAGTTTAGCAGCAGATTAGACATTGAAAAAGAACAGATGAGTGAATTTGAGAGCATAGCAAATTAGAATCAATCCAAAATGAAACACAGAGAGGAAAATGACTCAAAAAAATAAATAGAGACTCAGTGATTCATGAGATATCCAACAGTCAAATACATGTGAAATTGAACTCCCAAATGGAGAGGAATAGGGGAACAGAAAAAAATATAGGAAGTAATAATGGTGAGAAATTTTCCAAATTTGATGAACATTATAAACCCACAGGTCAAGGAAGCGCAATGAACCCTGAGCAGGAAAACACAAAAAACAAACCACACCAAGGTACTGGATTATCAAATTTCTGAAAACCAGTGACATTGAGAAAATATTAAAAACAACCACAGAAAAAGACTCGTAACATACAGAGCATCAAAGATAAAAATTACAGCTGACTTCTTATCAGAAATATGCAAGCCAAACTGCAATGGAACAACATCTTTAATCTTTAAAGTGCTGAAAGAAAAAAAATTTAAAAAACTGTCAACCTAGAATTTCAAATTCAGCAAAAAATCTTTTTTTTTTTTTTTAATGAAGGCAAAATAAAAACTGTTTCAGCTAAACAAAAGCAGAGAGAATTCTATGTTCCTCACTGCCAATGGATCTGACCTGCCATCTGGAGAAATCAGCCAAATATGATGACATTAAGAAGGTGGTGAAGGAGGCATCAGAAGCCCCCAAAAGAGCATCCTGGGCTACACTGAGGACCAGGTTGTCTCCTGAAACTTTAACAGTAACTTCCACTCTTCCACTTTGGATACTGGGGCAGGCATTGCCCTCGATGACCACTTTGTCAAGCTCATTTTCTGGTATGACAATGAATTTGGCTATAGCAACAGGATGTTGGACCTTATGGTCCACATGGCCTCCAAGGAGTAAGAGCCCCTGGACCACCAGCCTCAGCAACAACATGAAAGGAAGAGAGAGGCAGTCAGCTGCTGGGGAGTCCTAAGTTGATCCCCAACATTGAAAATTGCTTCCATCTCAGAGCCCCTCTGAGGGGCTCATTGGCATGCATCATCAATAAAGTACACTATACCCAGCCAAAAAAAAACCCACAATGAACAGCACCAGAATGACTTTCATGTTGGGACTATAGAGAAAAGAAGAAGAAAAAGGCTTTAACCCCTTCGGAGAAACTGAAAATTAATTCTGACTTATTGTTTATTGTTTATAAAAACCCTTGCAATCTGCTATCAAAAAGTGTGTGTTACTTAAATGCATATTGCTAAGTGAAAGAAGCCAGTCTAAAAAAGCTACATGCTGTATGATTCCAACTATATGACATTATGGGAAAGGCAAAACTATAAAGTAAAAAGATCAGTGTTTGCCAGGGGCTGAGGGGAATGGGAGGAGGTGTGAGTAGGTGGAGCACAGAGCATTTTTAGGGCAGTGAAACCACTCTGTCTGATACTGTAATGGTAGATATATGACATTGTGCATTTGTCAAAACCCACAGAACCGAACAACACAAAGAGTGAAACCTAATGTAGACTATGGACATTAGTTAATAATAATGTATCCATTTTGGTTCATCAATTGTAACAAATACACCACACTAATAGAAAATATTAATAATAGGAGAAATGGGGTAGAGAGGTATGTGGGAACTCGCTGTACTTTCTGCACAATTTTTTTGTGAACCTAAAAATAGAGTCCATTTTTAAAAGTACATGTCATCCAAAGAATATCTTTAATTTCTCTCTAAGCAACATTAGTTTGTGAACTTTTTTTCCTATTGATTCTGTATTTTTCAATGGAAAATAAACAAATTAATGACTATCTTGAACAAAAATTCACTGAAATTTTACAAATATATGTCCTCTATCATTCAATTAATTTTATTCTATATTATTAGGTATATATACTTTTCCTCACTCAATTTTAGATAAAAAAGATAACATGAATCTATTTCAGGGAGTGTATCCCTACGGTTAATATAAAGACTCTAGTACCTGACTGCCTGAGTTCCAATTTCTGATCTATCACTTATTAGATATGTGACCTTAAGTATGTTATTTAACATTTCTGCATCTTAGTTTCCTGTAATGTAGGATAATAGTGCCTACCTCATAGGGTTAATGTTAATGAAGATCAAATGATTTAACATATTGAAATCATTTAGAATAGTACCTGGAAGATTATAAGTATTATGAGAGTGATAACTATTCTTAATCCTGAAAATTAATATAATGTGGATAAAGAACAGAGGCTCAAAGAGATAATCAATATAGGAGATGTTGTAAATAAAACTACTTGAGAACTAGGAGAGCTAATTTTCGTTCTGTCCTCTCATTACTAGTTTTATAGTATTTGACACTTAAATTCTCTGGGTATATTCATTTAATTGTTCCTTCCCTCCTACCTCACTTCCTACCATCATCCCTTACGTAAATATTTATTGAGAGCCTATTATAATATACTATATTAAGTACCAGGCATTTGTTCACTCAAGCTTCTTATGAGGGAGAAAGTCATATAAACAGATAATTAAAATAGTATAACATATCAAGTGAAATGACGAAGATCTCAGAATTTCTTTCTGCAGAAATTTGATGAATCTATGTGCTTTATTAAACACTTATTATCAGTCTAACAAATGTCAATTCATAACATAGGCATTTATGTGACCTCTGTTCTACTTTTGACCATGCTTCTGTTATTGATGATGTCAGCTCATGGAACTAACTTTATTGGATGAGTTAGATAAGTAGGTGAGTATTCTCTTGTGGTTTTGTAAATAGGACTAAGGGGCAGCCTATTTGACACAGCTGCTTCTAATCCTTCCAAACAATGAAGAATTAATTGACTACAAGTTTTTGTCCTTAAGCAATAAGCTATTTTTAAGATAGCATCACAGCAACTGATTACTACAATTACCAGTTTGAATCCCATTCTAACCCCTCATAATCACTCTGGCCAATGGTGAAACAGAAAGCCATAAAATATAGAATGGTTTCATTTTTAAAAATATGAGTTTTAAAGCAATAATTTCACCTCATAAATAAATCATGTTTAAGAAAAGATGGATAGGAAGTTGATTTAGAAACTATTATAACTACCATAAATATTTTAGGATTGAAAAAAAAACAACAATAATGCAGGCATACAGGCATTTCAAAGTTTACCACAAAGACCAATCACCTTTGTTCTATTAAAAATATTCTTTAATCGAGAAGAATAAAGGTTTCTTCAGAAATAGTCCAACTGTAGGACTTACTTATTCAGCAAGATGAAGAAACAGAGAACAGATTTACCCTCCTGCCTGAAACATATAATAAAACTGGACAAAATATATGAAACAACATTTTGCAGACATTAGACATCAAACACAGTACAGTGATTACTTAGAGTATAGAAATAAAAGAGATGAGACCTATGACACCTCAGCTTACTGCTAAAATAGAATATACAGACTGCAGCATGGGAAGCGGGCAGGCAGAGTCCAATTGTCTCTCTTCTCGATGAGACAAAGGTGGGATTTTGAGGAAGCCAAGGTGTCTAGTTAAAAGGGAAGAGTACTGGAGATGTATGATTGTTAAAATCTCCAGAGCTCCACAGATCTGAAAAAGCTTCCCCTCATGTCTTCAGCTGAGTACTGAGCAGTGCATACCAGTGAGAAAACTAAAGAAGGATGGAGAAAGAACCATCTAATGAAGTAGAGAGAATGTTCTTGGGGCTCACATAGAGCTGTGAATAGTTCACATTCCCACCAGCCAGAGTAGAAAACTTCATAAATCCTGGGATATCATATAGAGTACTCAGATGGTTTTGCTCCAACACTGGAGACAAATTAGCTCCAGACTTAATGCTGCTCTGGTGCCTAAAAAAGCATAAAAGCAAGACTTGAAAGAATCAAATTATTTCCCAATAACTAAATGTCTTCCAAAACAAAACCCAGGATATTTTTAGGAATACAAATATATCTAGCACCCAGGAAGTTAAAATTCACAATGTCTGACATTGAACTAAAATTTTCCAGACATACCAAGAAGCAGGAAAATATGACCTAAAATGAATAGCAAAATCAATAAATAGAAATATACCCAGATATGCCACAAATGATATAATTTATATACAAAGACATTAAAACAGTTATCATAACTGCATTCCATATATTCAAGAAGCTCATGGAAAGATTAAGCATGCTAAGTAGTGACATGGAAGATACTTTGAAAGACCAAAGTCAAGCTTTTAGAGTTGAAAATTACATGCTTGAGATTTAAAAATACACTAAATATGTTTAACAACAGATTATATACTTACTGTAAATGAAAAGATTAATTAGTTCGGAGACATAGCATTAGAAAATATTCAGAATAAAACATACAGAGGAAAAAAAAGATTAAAGAAAATGGACAGAGCCTCAGTGAGCTTAGAAAACTACAACTGACCTAATATATAAAGGCAACTGGAGTCCCCAAAGTACAGAGAGAGGGTGTAGGGAGACCAAAAAAATACTTGAAGAAACGATGGCTGAAAATTTTCCAAATTTGATGAAAATTATAAACCCACAAATCCAAGATCCCAAGCAGAAGAAGCATTAATAAAACTACACCAAGGCACATCACAATCAAATTGCTTAAAACTGATGACAAAGAAAAATCTTAAAAGCAGCCACAGAGAAGAAGATATGCTAATGCAGAACAAAATAAGAATGACACCAGACTTCTCATCAGAAATAACACAAGTCAGAAGCCAGTGGGGCAACATAATTAAAGTGATGAAAGAAAAACAAAAAACAAAAAACCTATCAACTTAGAATTCCAATCCCAGTGAAAATATCTTTTACATGTGAAGGTTCAATACAGAGATGAATGCATGTAACTACTGGTAAAACCTGATTAAGTCTATAGTCTAGTTAACAGTATTGTAATATTGTCACATTTCTTGATTTTGATTTTGCACTACAGTTATACAATCTCACTATTGGGGGAAGTTGATGAAGGGTTCATGGAACTGAGTCTAGATACTGCTTTTTTCAACCTCCTGTAAGTCTGTATTATTTCAAAATAAAAAGTTAAAAAAAAAGAAAAAAACCTTTTCACACATACTAAAGCTGAAAGAATTCATTACTAGCACAGCTGAACTATAAGAAACATTAAAAAGGAGTGCTCCTGCTAAATAAAAAATAATATCAAATGCAAATAAATATGGATCTACAAATCTACATGAAGGAATGAAGAGCACCAGAAGTGGTATATGTAGGTAAATATAAAAGTCTTTTTATCTTATCTTATATATCTTTCAAAAGACAATTTTTTAAAACCAAAATATTAACACTATACCATGGCTTTTACAGCATATGCAAAAGTAAAATGTATCACAAAAAATTGAACAAGGTAAAGAAGGGGAAAATGGAAGTGAGGTTCTATATCACTTGAAGTTAGACTGGGATAAATTAAAAATGTGTACTATAAACCTAAAGCAATCACTGAAGCAAATCTCAATAATGGGCATTATCTTAGTTTGCTAAAGGCTGCCAATGCAATGTACCAGAAATTTATTGGCCTTTATAATGGGAAGGTATTGGGTTAAAAGCTTACAGTTCTGAGGTTGTGAAAGTGTCCAAATCAAGGTATCATCAAGAGATGTTGTCTTACCAAGTTGCAGCTGTGGGAGATCAAGCATGTGGCAGGACTCTTCTCTCCCCTCTCTTCCAGGCCTCGTCTATTCAGCTTTGAGCTGCTCCATGGGCCAAGCCTCTCGGGGGGCCCTTTTTCCATGCCTCTGTGCTGATTCCAACCTCCAGCCTCCTGAACCTTTCCTTCTGTCTCTGAGGGCTTTGTGTGTGTGTGTGTTTCTACTTTCAGCCCTCCGTTTCTCAAGGACTCCAATAAGAAGGCCAAGACCCATCCTGGGTCACACCTCACTGAGGCAATTCAATCAAAGTCCCCCCCAAACTGAATCTAATCTAATCAAAGGATCTCATACCCACAGGACTGGATTAGCTCCAAGAACATGCTCCTTTCTGGGGTCCATAAAAAGCCCCAAACAGGGAGCAGGTGTAGCTCAGTGGTTTAAATGCCTTTCCCCCGTGTACAAGGTACCAGGTTCAATCCCCAGTACCTCCTAAAAAAAGAAAAAAGAAAAAAAAAAAAAAAAAAAGCCCCAAATTGTCACAGGGATAAAATGGAATCATAAAAGATACTCAATCCAAAAAAGGAATAAAAAATGGAAATAAGGAATAGAGGACAAATGGGACAAAATAGAAAACAGAAAGATGGGAAATTAAACCTAACTATATCAATAACCACATTAAGTGTAAATGGTCTAAACGCCTCAGTTGAAAGGTAGGTAATATCACTTTGGATAAAAAAGCAAAACCAAACTACTGAGAAACCACCCTTGACTATAAAGCCACAAACAGAATGAAGGTAAAAAGATAAAAAAGAAAACCATGATAACACTAATCAAAAGAAAGCTGGAGTAGATTTCAAAGCAAATAATATTAAGAAGGATAAAAAGAGTCATTTCATAATTCAAAAGGGCTCAATTTATCAGGAAAACACAACAATCCTAAATGTTTATGTACCCAGTAACAGAAGTTCAAAATGTATCAAGCAAAAACTGATAAAATTAAAAAGAGAAGTAGAGAAAGACACAATTGTAGTTGGGGATTTAGATACGCTGATCTCAATTACTGAAATAACAGGTAGACAAAAAATCAGTAGAAGGCTTGAACAAAACAATCAAACAACTTAACCTAATTGACATTTATAGAAAATGCCATGCAAAACATCAGGATACACATTCTTTTCAAGATAGACCATATTCTGAGCCATAAAACAGGTCTTAATAAATGGAAAAGAATTGAAGTCATACAAAGCTTATTTTCTGACCACAAAGAAATTAAACTATAAATAAACAATAGAATGGTATCTGGAAAATATCTAAATATTTGGGACCTAATAACTTAGTTCTTAATAACCAAGGGTCAAAGAAGAAGTCAAAAGGGAAATTAGAAAGTCTTCTGAAACTGAGTGGAAATAAAAATACAACATATCACAATTTGTGTGATACAGCTGAAGCAAGACTTAGAGGAACATTTATAACACTGAATGCCTATATTAGAAAAGAAGAAGGTCTTAAATCAATGACCTCAGCTTCTACGTTAAGGAACTAGAGAGAGAAGAACAAATTTAGCCCAAAGTACACAGATAGAAGGAAACAAAGCCAAGTGGCACACCACAAATAACTGCGGAATCAAATTAAACAATGCTCTCTCTAACCTGCCTCTAAATGTAATGGAATCACAGAGTACTGTGATTCCTGTCACCCAGTATGCTCTCTCTTCTTGTCCACTTCTGCTGTAGCCCACATCCTAGGGAAAAAGACTTCAAATAACTAAGCTCATCTTCAAAAATATATAACAGAAACCTTGAGATACACCATGCACCATTTCAGATATTATTATTTATATATGCACTAGCCTTCATTAGAACACCAGAAGATATAGTTCATACAAAAGGTTATAAACTTTAGAAATCAAAGCCTGGATTGTTTGCCAAAGGGAAATGGAAAGACATTTAGAAGAAAAATATCCAATTCCTTAATAATGATAATAATCTTTATTATCCTCATAATAGCTCCCTCCAAGCTTTATGGAGGAAGCATTGGAAGTTCCAAGAGAAGCACCTTCCAGTGTGGTGAGACAACCTCACCCTAGTGTAAGGTCATGTTCAGGCAGAGCTTCTGAAGTTCTCATACTAAATACATACATACTAAAGCTTCTCATACCTTTCTTAAGGGATTTATTACATAGGATTTACAAAGACACCTTTACACATATGCTCACCCCTCTAGTTCATGATTTCTTCAAAGTCAGGAACCACATCTTGGCCATCTTTGTAGCCCCAAAGCCTAGCAAGTGTACAATCATTTAATCAATGCACTTTAAAAGGCAGGAGTGAACCTCCCTAAAAATCTAAAGGGTTACAGATAACACCCTTTTATGATAGCCTGGAGACTTAACTGAAAACAAAACAAAGACTTCACTCCAAGTTGGAAACCAAAGAACAGAGGTTCATTTCCCTTTTCTGAGCTCAACTAGACTCTTTAAACAGCTTTTAAAATGTATTTGTTTCTGGTCTTCAGTGAGAGTATGGGTGGGTCTCAGTTTTATCTGCACCAGTCAGCCCATCCTTTTCCCACAGTGTTCTGGGAGAAAACAGACAGCCGATGACTCACAACTCGGCACGCTTCTTAGTTCCTATGTACTGACACTAAATTGTGTTCCAAAAGAGAGGCGTTTACAAAGGATCGGAACCTGTATGTCCCTGGCCGCAGGATGAGGTTTAGGTTATGGGCTTTCCAACACTGTGCTAAATAAACTGCATTAGTTTCCAGATGGTTAATGACCAATAACTGCAGAGATGAGTTCAGGTGGAAATGTTCTCAGTTCTTACTTTATGTCACTTCAGAAGTCTTCCCTGAGTTTGCTTCACCCCCTACCTCGTGACTTGATCCCAGCTTTCAGTGTTTCAGCCCTTGAAAATAAAGTGTGTGCAGGATAGCCCAGCTGTGAAAGCCAGCCCTTTCTGCTTACCTTTCCGGGATTGTGACTCAAGATCTTCTCTTTTATTAAAAATAACTGAACAATGACCCATAGAATACAGAAAGCCTTGAGAAAAGACAGGTGGATAGTGTCAGGATTGGTTGTGGTAACAAGAAAGGACAATGAATCTAGGGTAATTTCATAACACATTACTTGATGTTCTTTCTTGATTTTCTTGACTTCGACAACCTAGCTTTTGCTAAGTCTGTTCTTCCATCATCATTCTATAGCACCCCATCCTTACACTTACTGCTCACTTTCTCTACTTACATTGAACATGCTACGTCCCTCTCAAAGCCTCTTATAGGGGCTTTGAATTTAAACATGGATCCCAAGCTGATGCCAGTCACAAACATTCGTACAGTACATCTCTGTTTCCAAAGAGCTGACCCTTAACATGACTTCAGTCCTCCCAATAGTTTGGTGAGATGTTCTTATTCCTGATTTATAGCTAAAGAAGCCAGTGAGATTAAGTGTTTAACTTGAAGTCACACCTACAGCAAGTGGTACCCTATGGCCCTATGCTCTTTCCACTTACTATGTGGTCTCAAGGTCTCTAAAAAGAGCTTCATTCTTTGCTCTAGGTGTCTCCTCCCAAAGTACTTGATACTTTCTGGTTTTGTACCTGAGTTCTCATTCCCAGGTTTATTCCATACCTGCCATCTTCACCATTCCCAACAAACACCCCTCATCTCAGCACACGTACATAGATATCTAACTGCCTTCTCTAAGCAGTTTTCCAGAGTATATCATAGCTGTGGTAGTGTGAAGCTTTTGTGGACCCCAGAAAATCCTGTTCCTAAAGCTAATCCATTCCTGTGCATTAAACCTATTGTAGGTGGGACCTTTTGATGAAATTACTTCAGTTAAAGGCCTTTGATTAGATTGTGGGACCCAGGGTGGGTCTTAATCCTCTTAATGGAGTCCTTTATAAACAAAGGAATAAAAAGCCACAGAGACAGAGAGAAGCCTCCGGAAATTGAAATCAGTAACTCAGGAGAGAGAAAAGCCACAGATGGAGCAGCCCGAAGCTGACTGCCCACTGCCCGCAGCTCAACTGAGGAAGAAAGGATCTCCTGATAACGCCTGGATTTGGAGACTTTCACGGCCTCGGAACTGTAAGCTTTTAACCTAATACATCCCCATTGTAAAAGCCAACCCATTTCTGGTATATTACTCCCAGCAGCTTTTAGCAAACCAAAACAATAGTATTCTCGTTCAGCCTTAGCCCACCATGGCACCTCCCTTCTATCTTTCAAACACAAAACCCCCAAATCATACTTCCTCATTCTTTAAAACTAAACCTCAACATTCTCTAGAACCTGTCACCTTTCCTTAGAAAGCAGAGCTCACATGTATCTAAATCATTCTACACAGTATCTAACCAAGAAGCAAGTGGAAATGGAGGCTTAATATCACCATACCTGTTCTCTGGTTCTAATGATGATGATGATGATGTCGATATGATGGTAATGAGCCCATTCACTTTAAAAGTGTACCTCCTTTTAGAAGCTGAAGAGCACCAGTGGCTCAACGATATCAGTGGTCCTGAAGTGCTAAGAATATGTTAAAGGGCTGGCTCTACAACAGCAAGGCCGTGAAACAGTACAAGAAAATAGGAGGAGAGCAAACACGCATAAGGGGAGTGGAAAGTCCAGGGTGAGTAGCAGAAGTGGAGAAAGGCATTGGAGTCAGACAGACCCAGCTTCAAACCTTGTTTGGCCACACTGGAATCTGATCTTGGGCAAGCTCTTTAACTTTTCTGAACCTCCCTTTCCTAAGCTTAAAATATTATGATGTTCACCTCAGTTGATTCTCTCGAACATTAAACAAGATAACATACAAGGCATTTGATTATAAATATCAGTCTCTTTCTCTTTCCCTGTCAGAAGAAAGGATCTATAGTCATAAGAAATTCCAACAGGACTCAAATGGTTGGTCTCATCTGAAATCTGCGCATTCTAAAATGACCCACACAAGGGTTCGCTTTTAGGTGTTTTTGAATCTCTCATGAAGATGTGGCTCTATGTTAGGGAATAACTGTGTATGACACCTCCAGGCATCAATATATACAGACCAAACAAGACCTCACATCTTTAGGTAGTGGACTCAGAGTTAGCTGGTCCTGTGTCTGTACTCCCAAATCAAGGTGGCTGCACCGCTCCTAAAGCACTGATCCACTCTATTGGAAATATCTGCTTACGCATCTACATCTCCCCTAACCCGTGAGTGCCACAATGACAAAGTCCAGGGAGTATTCCTCTTCGCATGGCCACCTAGCATGAAGCTTGTCATACATACCATGTTTATTACATTGAACCAAACAATCTGTCTTCTATGTCTGTGATACTTTAATATATATTCTACACTTTATAATTCCCCAATGTCATTTCTCAGAGCCTCAAAAATTTAAAGCTCTGAGCATATATTGTCTTAGTCCTTTAAGAATTAACTGTTTAAAACCAGAGCTCCTTTTTTTTTTCTTTTGAAAGCTAACACCTAACCAAAGGAGAGGAGGTAAAAGATTTCAAGAAATGTTTAGGACTAGCCTCAAATTGCTCTGTGCTTTTTATCTATTGCTATAACCTTGGGCACTGACTCCCATCCAAGGCTCAGGGGTCTTGTGTAAGGCGCATGCAGGGGGTACTGGGCAGGAGCTTAGAACCTCCCCCCCACCCCCGTGCTTAGTGACTCTTTGTGAGGGTGACGGCAGGTCATGGGTGGTGGCAGCTCCATCTGCCTTGGGTAACAAAATCGATGGTGATGACTAAGTTACAGCAGTAGTATCTCTCAGTCTCTGAAAGGTTCCTCTGTTCTGACACATCTCTTTTTCCTCAGAGGAAATAGGAGCAAGCTCAGGCAAAGGTGCTAAGGAGGAATCCACCTTTATTAACTCATTCGTGACCCGACTGCCATTATGAACCTGGGGCCCACAATTACCAAAAACATAAATAAGTTCAAGACACATTTGGAAAAACACCTAAGTGACAGATTCACTGTCAGTTATTAAGGAGAAGTCAAGAATTCTGGTGGCAAGTTCTAAGACTTTATGACAGATTTCATGGAGGGGAAATATCATGCTCTCCCTCAAAAGAATAGTCTTTGGAGAATGACAGACACACTGCTCTACCTTAATACTGTGTGTCCTTGCACTGGTCACTGGCTCTAGCTAAGCGTGACTTTTCTCATCTTTTAAGTGGAAATAAGACACCCTACTGGGTTGCTCATAAAGGTTAGATGAGAGCATGTAAACAAATTTCCTAGTCCATAGTAGGCATCAAGTAACTATCCTGAGTGTTTTCTTAGACAGTCACCAGTATCCTAGTACAAATCAGAATACTGGGCCAGATAGATTTTTAAAATAAAATCATTTATACACCATTTATCAAAGAATTTTATTGACTTTTAACTAAAGTTTATCTAGTCTACAGAATAAAGAATATTCTCTAAAGAATCAGGCTAGTTTATTCCATGCTAATTGTACTAAAAGTAAAGGTACTCGGTAGCACTTAGCAGTAGGAAAAATTGTAATTTATTAAGGACTTCCAACACGCCAAGAATTGTGCTTAGCATTATGGATGTTTCATCTCACACAATCAAGACGCTCCCTTAATTCCCAGGACCTTCAGAAAGCTGGCACAAATAAATGGCTTAAACCTCTCTGTAGGATCCCCATCTACTGAGACCAAACCAAATTTTTTCTAAATTCCATTTGTGGTATGTGTGGGCAATGAAGAGAAAGGTATCTCCGGAAATAAAACATGAGAGGTGGAGTCTATTTCTTAATCCCCCAAATCTGAAGCCAACTCATTTGATAGAGACTTACAGTCATTTTATGTCATATTGCTCAATATCTCTAAGAAGATGGATTGCAGGGTGGAGTAGAAGAGGTGCCTTTCAGTCCGTTCCAATGAAATGTTTCTGTGTTATCACAAAACAAGAAGTTCTGTAAGGTAAGGGAGTTAAAAAGGCCTGGCTTCCTGTGAACAGAAGCCAGGTGGAGGAAATAAACAGATATAATTCCTACTGGATATGGATGCCCATAAAAAATTGCTTCCTATGAGGCCGTCACAGCAGTGCCAGCTGATTACAACACTAATTTACAGGGAGAAGAAAGAGGGAGACTGAGTAGAGTTTGGAGTGAGTAAAGTAAAAAATTTTAAGAAGACGCTTATTCCAATTCTGTTTATAGGCTGTAAACGCCTACAACCAAGAGACAAGTGGCAGCCTTGATTCTTAAACAAATGAAAGTCTTGAATAGCCCAGAGTGCTATTCCCTGAAATTTCACGAGTGGCTGGGAGTTACAGAATTCTGGAGCAGGACAGGTTCTTAAAGACAGTAGGTCCGGAAGTCACAACTGCTATTAGATTAACAAAAAAATTTTAAAAGAGTTATTTCTAAGAATTAATTTTTATTCTTTTTTTTTTTTTTTTTTTTTTTTACCGGGAGGTCCCGGGGATCGAACCCGGGTCCCTCCATATGGGAGACGGACGCCCAGCCAGTTGAGCCACATCTGACCCCATCTAAGAATTTATTCTAAGAAATAATCTGTAAAGCAGACCATTAATTCCCTAAGATGTTCATTGCAGGGTTAATTATATTAGGGAAAAACTGGAAGTAGCCTAAATGTCCAAAGCAGGGTAATAGTAAATAATCTTTTATCTTAAGTGGGATGTTATGCAGCCATTAAGAATGGTGCTTTACTTTGGATGGATTTATCTAATGGGAGTAATTTTTAATGTATCAATTTGTTATACCTGCTTTTTAAAATCAATATGCTATAATAGGCATTTAATAAGAAAAATATAACATGTTTTACATGATTTCTTTAAAATTTTTAATCATTAATTTTGTATTAGAGAAATTGTAGGTTTACAGAAAAATCATACATAAAATACAGAGTTCCCATATAACACCCTATTATTAACACCTTGTGTTAGTGTGGTACATTTGTTATAACTCATGAAAGAACATTTTTATCATTGTAGTATTAACTATAGTCCATTATTTACAATAGGGTTCACTGTGTTGTACAATCCTGAGTTTCTTTTTTTTTTTAATTTTTATTCTAGTACTACATATATATTTGAATGTGGTTACAAGGGGAAATTTTAGGTTGTATATGTTACTAGAATCATTAGTTTTTTTCTTTTTTAAATCAGGTTTAGATTTTATCTTAAAATTTGTTAATAGCAATAACTAAGAGAAAAGATTTATCCATTTTATTTATACCTGATTACTTTAAAATTTTAAGACCTTATTCATTGATGTATCCCTAGGGTTTGGAACATGCTGGCACATGAAAATTAGTAAATATTTATTGAATGAATGAAAAAAAAAAAAAAGAAATCACAACTGGCAGCCCATAGACATTGTTTTCCTTGGTTTTCCCAGAGTTGACCTAGATGACATTTTAACATTTTAAAAATTGCCAACATTTTAAAAATTTGAAGATTTCACTTAAAATTCCTTATCTTCTAATGGGGGGGGTCGTGGACAGGCAAACGCTAGACCTACCTTCTCACCTAGCAATGTTCGCAGACCCCACGGATGATCCCTATTATCCCCACAGCTTCCCAAGGCTGAGGCCAAGCACTACCCTGCACTAAGCCTCGGGCATGGCATTTTGTTACTTGGCTGATCTCCACAGGTACTTGAGTGCATGACCCCTGAGCTGGGACAATCCCATTATCTTGTTGATAAGAAAACCAAGGCGAAACCTCACCTGGCTAACCACTACTGCAGGTGAAGTTGCAATGATGTGGCAGGCAAGGCCATTTGCAGAAGGTCCCAGCTGATCTCTCTTGCCAGTTCCCCCAAAGGAATCATATGGATAAGCCACACTAGATGGATCACTTGCCATGCAGAGCCAAGGCTCTGTTCCATCTGTCTCAAATGTCATTCCCTGCTATCAAGCTCTTGATAGTCCTTTCAGATCCAGTTCAATTATTCCACCCCAGAGCCCCAGTCAGGGAGGAACCCACATAGCACTTTATACCCACTTCTGCAACAGCGATTTTCATGCTGTATTGTAGTGATTTGTCCTGCTACCAAGAAAGTAGGATCCTCCAGGGGAAGGTCAATGTTTAAAGTCCTCTCTTCTGTCTCAGGTGCCTAGCACAGTGCATGAGTTCTGAGTAAATCTGGGGTTCAGAGAGGGTAATCAATTTGTCCTCGCATGCATAGGTAATTGTATTCATAACATATAGTTGGAAAAAAAAAAACAGGATAAAAGCCAACTTGGTCCATAAAGAGCACCCAGACTGGAGAACCATTAAGCAAGCGATACTGAAAGGTTTATCTCAGTGACAAATGCAGTTCCCTCTTGGAACTACCTGGCCAAGCTTTACGCCAGAATTAGGGACTGCCTGATCAATGTAGCTTATGTGGTGTTAGAAAGACCCCAAAGCTCCCACATATCTTCCTCACCAGCCTGCCAAGATGCCTAAAAGTCCACCATATAAATTTATTTGTGTTAAGACTTTTTCTACTAAAATTCAACAACTATCACCCACCCCACCCCACCCTAAGAGTATACTAGGCAATCCTTGGGGGTTAGCACAGCTTCAATAACTTATCAATATTTTTATGGGATGCATTTATCCTGGAATATCTAGGTATGTTGTGATAGAGTTAAATAAAAGTAAGTTGCAGGAAAGAGGACAGGACCACACATCAGAGGAAGAGATGGGGAGTGAGCAATATGCACAGTGGCTAAGTGCAAGGCTTCTTGGAATCAAGAATCCAGTTCTATTACCTACTAGATGAAAGAGTTCTGTCTACTCACTCATCTCAGGGCCTCCATTTCTTGGTCCAGATAGAATAATGTAAACCACAGGATCTGCTTCATAGGGGCATTGGAGAGTTAAATGAGTCAATACACAGCAGGCCTTCAGATTGGGGCCCCGCAGAGTGAGCCCTATATAAGTGTTTACTTGTCATTATTGGAGAGGAGGCATGAGATTTAGTTCTGAAAGACTCTGCTCCAGTTTTACTACCAGCTGCCACCTTTCCCAATTTACTGATGACGAATACAAGGTCTAGAGACGATAAGCCGTTTACCCAGGCTATAGGTTAGTCGAGGGCAGAGCTAGGGCTTCCTGTCCAGGGCTCCCACACACATGGAACTTCTTGTTTGTTTGTTTGTTTGTTTTACCGGGAGGTCCGGGGGATCTAACCCGGGTCCCTCCATATGGGAGACGGACGCCCAACCAGTTGAGCCACATCCAACCCCCCACAAGGAACTTCTTGATGATGAAGTTGTGGGAGACCCAGAGTAACAGAGCGAGCTCTAGCATCTTTCCCTCCTGGGTTCTCCCTCCTGGAGATAATGGGACCCAGGTTCTTTGGCTCTTTTCCCCACAGTCAAAACCTGTCTCCGATTTCCGGTGGGTTCGGCTGTCTGAGCAAACGCCACCCGCAGCACCCACACCCACACCCCGCACCTGGGCGTACCCTCTCAGTTTGGCACAGCTTGGCAACTCGCTGTCCCGCTGAGAGGACGAGCTAATAGTGGAGTGGTCGGGAAAAGTGACACAATCGGTCCTCGGCGCCCTCCGCGCCAGTCTCCCAGGCAGCGAGGGCCGGACGCGGCCCTCACAGGGGTGTGGACTGGGGCTGGGCCGCGACTGCCGCCAGGGTCGCCCGCCCCCACGCCCGCAGCGCCTGGGGCTGGGAGCCGGCCGAACCCCAGGCGCGGGCGGCCACCGCGCACTTTTCAGGAACGCGGCGGCCGCGCTGTTGCCCAGCAGACTCCCGGAGCCGCTGCCGCCGCCTCCCGGAGCTGGGTGACGAGTCATGAAAGACTTTCACCAAATATGGGCCGGGGCTGGAAACGTCCTGTACCGCGCGAGCCGCCGGAAACCTCAGATTCTGGCAACCGCGGCGACTGCGGGCACGGGCGCCGGGCGGCCGGCAGGGGGCAGCAGGCAGCCGGCGGCCAGGGGCGCCTCAGAGCCTGCGGCCCCCCGCCCTCCGGCAGCACCAACCCCGCTCAGTCTCTGCAGAGATCCCGAGGCGAACAAGGGATTCCCCGCTGTTCTGCCGCCCAGTTCCCACCGCCGCTTTATCGGTGCACCCTGGCTCTACTTGAGATTACTCTATGGGGAGTGGGGGTGTGGGCGGTGGTAGGAGGGAAACTGGTGTCTTGGGGGCACCACCTTAAAGCCAGTCTTTTGCAGTCACCGTAAATTGTTCGGTCCATTGAAGTGGCTATAAAAAGTATAGTTGTGAGATTGGGTGTGCAGACGAGTAACACACACACACCCCTATTACAGGCACTGCTGTTGTCCGTGGCAGTTGTTCTCACAGTGTGATTCTCGGACCAGCCCATCAACATCACCTACGGATTTATTAGAAATGAACTAATCAGAAACTCTGGAGTGGGGCCTAGCAATCTGTCTTTTACCCACTAGGTGATTCTGATGCATGTTACAGTTTGAGAACCACCGATCTAGGGCCAGGAAACCGGAGTCGCGAGGTTTAGGGTTATCGTTATTCTCAGTTGGCGCCAAACAGAGGATCCTTCCTTTGGTGGCCTAAAATTCCCTGGCAGCAGCAAGTGAGAGACATCCCCACCACCGCTCAGCCAGAAGTGCAGAGGACAAGCAGCCCCTTCTCCGTGGCTTGCAGCCCAAGGAAACAAGGCGGCCCGTTATTCCCTCCTGGGGCACCCGTATAGGGGGTGGGGGAGAGAGCAAAAAAAGTCACGCAGAATTAGCACCCGAAGCAACACTTACCCATAAACATTTGCACATTTCCCCTCCAATTCGTCAACGTGAACTGATCTGCAGCTCTTAGCGGAGGAGGTGAGAAGGCGACGGGACGTCTGGGGTTTCTGGACCGGCCTTATGCGAGACGTGAGGAGCCGCTGTTCCTCGCCTGATGCCTTCGTTTCCTAGCGGGCGCACCAGGACGTGGTATACGGAAAGGCTGTGCACACAGCTACTCCTGTCTCTCCCGCCACCCCTCACCCCCCCTCCCAGTTGCTCCTGCTCTCCCTCTCCCCCAACACATCCTCTACGTTAAATGGGCCGCTGACGATAAGGTTCTCTAAGTTTCTCCTCTGGGGAGATATCCTCCAAGATTCCCCAGTTGGAGTCAAGAAACAAACCCACACACCCTTGTTAGAAAATTTTAATCCGATTTTTTAAAGGAATCTCTGGAATGGCGTGTGTTTGCGGCGCAGCAGACCGAATCTCTTTGTCCTCTCCCGCCCCCCACCCCCATCCCGCCTCCATTAATAAAGGAACAAACTACATACGGCCAGTTAGATCATCCACTGTAATTTTATTTTAAATCATGATAGATTGCGTGAAAAACAAGGAATTCCAAAGAATTTCCTGCTCTGGGAACAGAAGTTAAGTCTATATTTAACATTTGAAGCTGTCAAGAATGCTTTGTGGTTGGATAACAGAGGCAGAAAAATGTTAAAAACGCAGGCTACTGCTATACCCAAATATGGAAATATTGTTACGTCTGGTGTCTGATTCACCATCTGGAAATACTTACAAACATGAAGTCAAATAGAAAAGACGCCACAACAGAAGCTAGGAACGCTCCTCTCTTTTCCTCCTCCCACTCAGTACTGTTCTTAACCGCCCCCCGCCCCCCCCCATTGGGGGGGGGGGAAAATGGAATCTCTAAGGCAGAAAGAAAAAAAAAAATGTTTTCTAAAATAATTGACAAATTGGCCTGATTCTGGAGTAGGGCCCAGATTTTTCTCACTTTGTTTGCATAACACCTGACAGTGCATTGTCTTGAAAACTAAGTCTCTCCCACCCCACCCCCACCCCCAAGCGGGGCCTTAGAGCTCTTACTCCTAGCAAAAATCTCTTAGACTTAGGAAAAGCGCACTTTTGAATGAATGAAACTTAACCTTTCCTGAAACAGTTCTCTTTAATGGAGTGTTTTCACTTCCATAGTTTCTCATTGTGCTTACCAAGAGTCATTCACAGAAAAGCAGAGCACTGAAGGCCTTACTGCTAAACCATGAATGCTGAACAGCCCTAAACATTGAAAAGGATGAGTTGTTCTCCTAGAGCATAAATAAAAGCGAGTCTGGCATAATTACTTGAGTTTTTTTTTGTTTTGTTTTGTTTTTTTTTAATTAAAATTATGGGAAGATAAGTTTTGTAAAATTGGAGGGAATTTTTTATCAATCACACTAACGATATTGGTGGTGCTCAAAAAAATGGCTTAAGAAAATCTACTGCCTGTGTTCTAAGTAGACTAGGATGTTAAAATCTGCTAACATTTTTGTCAGAGAATATTACATTCCAAATCTCTTATTTCCCTGTAGTTAGAGAGAAGAGCGTTGCAATTCACTTGAAATGGAAGCTTCCACGTGTTCCCAAGGAAATGAGGGTTGTTGTTTTTTTTAACCCAAATATTTTAGTTCTGAGGAGTCTGCTTTTTTCCAGAGATCCACTGGGCACAATGGACTGGGATCTGGTTGGCCTTGCACTATACGGAGGTGGATGGCGTCCAAATCACTCTGGTCCCCTCCGTTTCTGGCTGGCTGCTTAGTTAGTTCCGCTGAGGGAGGCTGGAAGGGCTTGCCCGATCTACTGCATCCGCGAGGAAGTACGAGTCGGTCTCCGGGAGAACTCCCTGAGTTGGCTTCCTCTCGGACTTTCAACCCAGGCAGTGGGCTGGAACTAAAGTGGGAACCTCCAAAAACAAACAAGTGCAACTTACCAAAAAAAATGGGGGCGGAGGGGAAAGACCTCTACTTGGGAAGTTGCCAGACGATGGGGGAAGCTGATTTTTTTTCCTTCTCATTCATAAATGCTGCTGCGGGTATTAATTTGCAATACACTTAACTTGGCTAATAAACACCATGCCAGAGCTTTGGGACTTGACCCCAACATGCCTCTTTGAAGTCCACAAATAGATTCCTGGCTTGGAGACACACTCCCCCTCCCCATTCGACTCGCTCTATAGATAACCTGACTCTCACCTTCGTTGTAAACAAGCAAACAGCTCGCTGCCTTCCCGGGTGGGGGTTTCCGACGCTGCCGAGTCAACTCGGCATCACCAAACAAAACGACTTTTGTTCCTCCCGCTCAGGTCCTCCCACCCTCCCAGTTTAGGCAAAGTTCTGAACTGGCTTTCTTCGCCCCCCCCCCCCCCACCCCTTAACCCCCATCACCCCCCCAAACCCCCCCCCCCCAAAAAAAAAGCCCTCCCCAGTAGAAGTCGTTATTTAAAGTGGAAAAAACGAACTGTTTTCTTGACATGTCCGGGACCAAAAAAAAAAAAAAAAAAGGTGCAACGGAGCCAGGGGAGGCGCTTGGCTGCAGCCCGCGCCAACCAGCATTCCTGAGATGTTTGAGAATTCTGGAACGCGCAGACACTGCCGACGTCACTGCAACACGCGGCGCCGGCGGCGGCCCGTATAAAAGGCGGGCTCCGGGATCCTCGGCAGACCGTGAGCGAGAGCGCCCCCGAGCAGCGCGCGCGTCTCCGTGGCTCTTCGGAAAGGACCGCCAGAAAAGGACGCCTGCCAGCCCGCCCGCCGACCCGGCTCGCGCTTCCCTGTTCCCTGGGCCCCGCGCACCCATCCGCACCGCTCTCTCCGCGCCGGGCCGTCCCGCTGCACACCAGTGTGTTGGCGTCTGTGCCGCTGCGTTCGCCCCGGGCTCCTTCTGCGCGCCACAATGAGCTCCCGCACCGCCAGGACGCTCGCCTTCGCCGTCACCCTTCTCCACTTGGCCAGGCTGGTGAGTTGAACTCTTCTTTTGCCACTGCTTTCCTCTCCGCTCTTCCCGTCCCTTCCCCCTTTTCCAGATTATCCACAGGAGGAAAAGCTAAATTTAAAAATTCGAAGGCATTTGGGGATAGCTTTTTTTTTTTTAAGCCTACTTTTCACCCACCACCCCTACACACACACGAAGACGTTTCGGGGGCTTCCTGGTGGGCGCAGCCGCCCGGGGTCACTGGGCTGGATGGGACCAATAAGTCGCCGTCGACAGGGTCAGAAACCCCACCACCACACACACACACTCAGGTCTCTTTCCCCGGCAGCCGCGCCGCCTCTCTTGCGGCGAGTCTCACGCGTTTCTTTCTCCCCCTCCAGGCACTCTCCACCTGCCCTGCCGCCTGCCACTGCCCCCTGGAAGCACCCAAGTGCGCCCCGGGAGTCGGGTTGGTCCAGGACGGCTGCGGCTGCTGTAAAGTCTGCGCTAAGCAGCTCAACGAGGACTGCAGCAAAGCGCAGCCCTGCGACCACACTAAGGGACTGGAATGCAATTTCGGCGCCAGCTCTACTGCTCTGAAGGGGATCTGCCGAGGTAAGATGCTTGTGGTTTGGCCCCTTTAAAAAAAATAATAGTCCCCGTAGTCCAGAAGTTTAGTAATTTTGAGACCATGTATGGTGATGCTTTGTTGTTGGTAGCTTGGCAGAAAGGCACATGATTTCAGCAGTCTGGAATGCAATTCAGTGTGTCTGGGCCCAACGAAAAGCGCATACGGAAAAGTGATTCCTGACTAACTTATTGTTCTGGGCTGGAGTCTCCAGGGAATTGTAGGGAACTTTACCATAAATTGAATTTAACAGAGCAGAAAATATGTATGAGTCTCAGGCTGTGGTTCAGAATCTTAAACTTTACCCTCTTTTCTCTCTTGGTGATCTTTGCAGCTCAGTCAGAGGGCAGACCCTGTGAATATAACTCCAGAATCTACCAGAATGGAGAAAGTTTCCAGCCCAACTGTAAACATCAGTGCACATGTATTGATGGAGCCGTGGGCTGCATCCCTCTGTGTCCCCAAGAATTATCTCTCCCCAACTTGGGCTGCCCCAACCCCCGGCTGGTCAAAGTTACTGGGCAGTGCTGTGAGGAATGGGTCTGTGACGAGGATGGTGCCAAGGACACCGTGGATGACAGGGACAGCCTCCTTGGCAAAGGACTGGGATTTGATGCCTCCGAGGTGGAATTAACACGAAACAATGAATTAATTGCTGTTGGAAAAGGCAGCTCCCTGAAGCAGCTCCCTGGTAAGTAGAGACTGAGCCTGTAAATCAGTGTCCTGAACTTCCTAGTTGGAAGCTTCCTCAGGACTTGAATCTGTTTGTGGCAGCATGCTTCTGAGAGATCTTCCCTCTTGTTTCTCTCTAGTTTTTGGAATGGAACCTCACATCCTATACAACCCTTCTTTGCACGGCCAGAAATGTATTGTTCAAACAACTTCATGGTCCCAGTGCTCAAAGACCTGTGGAACTGGTATCTCCACACGTGTTACCAATGACAACCCAGAATGCCGCCTGGTGAAAGAAACCCGGATTTGTGAAGTGCGGCCTTGTGGACAGTCGGTGTACAGCAGCCTGAAAGTAAGTTCCTTTGGGGATATGTTGACTGTTCCCCCGCAGGTGGGTGGGATGTGATTCTCTCTTTCCAGAAGGAGAAATATTGTCCCTAACTTTCCTTCGCATCTCTTTCTTACAGAAGGGCAAGAAATGCAGCAAGACCAGGAAATCTCCCGAACCAGTCAAGTTCACTTATGCTGGATGTTCGAGTGTGAAGAAATACCGGCCCAAGTACTGTGGTTCCTGCGTGGATGGCCGATGCTGTACGCCCCAGCAGACCAGGACTGTGAAGATGCGGTTCCGCTGCGAAGACGGCGAGATGTTCTCCAAGAACGTCATGATGATCCAGTCCTGCAGATGCAACTACAACTGCCCACATGCCAACGAGGCTGTGTTTCCCTTCTACAGGCTGTTCAATGACATTCACAAATTTAGGGACTAAGTGCTTGCTACCTGGGTTGCCAGTGCAAGGGTGGAAAATAAGGGAGAAGAGCGTCAGAATCACCGAGACATGGGTGGGGGCGGTGTGGGTGAAGGGACTATTGTAAAAGGGATGCATTGCTCATTCTTGAGTAGTATTAAGGTATTTTGAAACTGCCAAGTGTGCTGGTGCAGATGGACACTTAAAGCAGCCGTGATTTGAGAATACTTTGCTTCATAGAATTGGAGCACATGTTACTGCTTCATTTTGGAGCTTGTGGTGTTGATGACATTCTGTTTTCTGTTTGTAAATTATTTGGTTAGCATATATTTCTCTAGGCTTTTTTTCCTTTCAGTTCTGTAATTGTAAGAGATGATAGGATTAGTTGAACAATTAGAGCCTTTGTCCTTTGACAGAAGTAAATTGGAGGGCATCCCATCCCTTCCCAAGGTGACACTCTGTGAGTGTCCATGAGAGGCAGCTATCTGCACTCTAAACTGCAAACAGAAATCAGGTGTTTTAAGACTGAATGTTTTTATTTATCAAAATGTAGCTCTTTTTGGGGAGGGAGGGGAAATGTAATACTGGAATAATTTGTAAATGATTTTAATTTTATATTCAGTGAAAAGAATTTATTTATGGAATTAATCATTTAATAAAGAAATATTTACCTAATATCTGAGTGCATGCCATTCAGTAATTTTGAGAGAGTCCAAAGTCATTGGAAACAATCTATCTCATGAATGCATTCAATTCAAACAGGATTTATTGAGCACCTACTATGTGCCACAAACTGTTCTAGTTGCTTGGAATATAGCAGTAAGCCATTCTATAGACATAAGACAATGATTGCTTGTAGTTCTTCAGTAGAGAAAAATCTTTGCATATAAAATAATCTTTTAAAAACATGTATTGAACACCAGGCATTGTACTAAGCACCAAAGAAACAAGCAAGAAGGAATCTGAAGTTATATTTGTGCTTTAAAAAATAATGCTTTCTTTTAATAAGAATTTGAAGTCTGAAGATCTCCATCACCTAATCACCCTGTGTGGTAGGGATAGTAAAGTCGTTTATCATTGAAAATCACTAGGTTATAGTGCATGTCATTTCAGTTGAGGAAACAAACCCTTTAATGAAAACATAAGCCACAACCCAGGCTGCCTGCATCCAAATCTATGGGCAAGGTTGAGTATGGTTGGATAATATATTATAAAAGGTCACTTGTTTATAACCATATACTCATCCAATATTGTTCCGAAAAAAAAAAAAAAAATTAGGAGACCTACTTAAAATTCAACTTTTGTTGATCACAGAAAGAATCTTGGAATCTAAAGTAGTCAGTTTGTTTTCACTAAATGAGCTTGAAGCTATGACTTGTGTTAATCCTAATAAGCTGGTGATTAAGTAAACATGCTGTTAAATGCAAAAGAATGTAAGGAATTTCAAGTACTTTTCCAATAGTGAAGCCCAAGATACCCCATCCCCCCTTTCCCTTTTATAATATACATTATATTGATGGGGGCGGGGGGGTGTAGATAGACTTGGCTATCCAGAAGGTCAAAGGCTAGATGCAGAGCATTCCTAAAGAAAAAGCCTGAAACAGATTCAGGAGAAGTTGAGCCGGCTGCACCAATGTTTGTGAAAATGTTGGTAGCCTGTTTTAGAAGAATCCACATCTTTAGAAAGTGCTGACAATAAACCTTTTAATAGAGAGCAGTTTTCCTTTCATCGTCTCTCTTGGCTCCTGTTCAAATCCATAGTGAAATATTTCAGTCTGCACTTAGTTTAGAGAGTACTTGAATTTTCCGGCAATAAGAAAAAGTGCTTTAAAAAAGAAGGGGGTGGTTAGCTCGTGGGGTTCTGTTAGGGTGATTTTTCCAAGCAGTTTAATATTGATGCATTCACGAAGACTTAAAAGAACTGTATAAACCTCTATTTTAAAGACTCACTGAGATGCATAAAGGTTAATATAAATGTGATGGTAAAATCTATAGCCAAAAAGCCTTCATGCCTCTAATTTTGACAATATCTTGCCTAAAATATTACAACTTGTACTTTTTGAGTAGTCAGTTTTTCTTGCCTAAGGCATTCAGCATTTAAGGTACTTGGGAATTTAAACATTACCTGGCCCAGTCTTGCAGGTAGTTAAACTTGTCAGTGCACTCTACCATGTGAAACATAACAAAGGTATGAGGTTTTTGTGGTGCAATCTTTTTGAGCAGATATCTAAATCCATAGGTGAGATTTACACATTTCCAGGCACCAGTCCTGAGGGTATATGACCTCCAACACTAGAACCCAACAAATTGCCTCTTACATAGGGCTGATATTTGTCCAAATAGCTTAAATGTGAAACAAACTCTAGCATGGGAAAACACTGGATCTTTGGGGGATTAATCTCATTCTAGTAAACACAAAGAGGGTGATTCACGAGTGCTGATTCTACTTAAGAGTGTTGAATTAATAAGGCAAGATCAGTAGAAATGAATGATTTCCATTTTATGTGGGTACAGAAAAAAACACAACGAGATTAAAATTAGTTGAGAATGAATAAGATTTAGAATATCCAAATATTTTCTAGGTCCAGAGTGGAGCTCTATCCACTTCAAATAGTGAAAGAACAAAAAGCAAAATCATGTGTTTGTGTATCTGAAATGAGAGCTACATATATAAACTTCATGATAAAATGTATATACCTACACAAACACACAGCAAAGACCATGTGTTGTCCTCACTGTCCAATCCAAAAGACACTGGTGATCTTGAGTGTTTGTTTTTTTTTTTGGTTTGGTTGGTTGTTTTTTTTTTTTTTTTTGGTAGAAATTTAAGAACTGAGAGATATAGGGTGACCTCTGGAAATTGGTGAATTTTAAGAACTATGGGACATTTAGCAGCACATAAGTGGTTTCAGAGTGACAATTTTTCAAATGAACATGTGTGGTCCATTCCACAAAGAGATGTGGCTGAGTCAAAATTAGCAAGGCATATTTAGAGTTATTTTTCCAGTAGAAGGAAGAGATTTGATTTGTCTACACTGCCCTGGCCTTCTGGCACCATTTGAAAATCAGTCGGGCAGTTGCAATGGTCCAGAATGAAGACAGTGCAGAACAAAGCTGTGTTCTGGGCAGAGTGGCAGAAGATGCAAGGAAAGAATTCCAGACTGGGAGTCAGGAGACAGACATGTCTTTTCATATCTGCTCTGCCATTAATTTGCTGGGTGACTCTGAGAAATTTTCTGGATTTTTCTCTCATGAGTTAAAATGGGACATAGCTTCCAGCATTTTGCCACTGAAAAAAACCTTATTCCTATCATCTCTTTGGTGCATTGACTCCCATATCTTACAAACCTTTGTGTCCTCAAGTAACTGAATATGCGAAGTGAAAACTGCTCAGGTCTTTCTGAGGAAGAACGCATGCATTTCCATGATGCATTTGGAAATGTAATATTGCTAGATCATCTTCACTTTCCAAAGCACCCCTGGTTACACGGTAATCCCTGGAGCTCTCTCACAGTCTATAGATTCATACTTTCATCTCATTGCATTGCCCTGATATCTGGGCCTCATTAACTCCATGCCCTAACCAACTCATTCTTCAGAACAAAGCATATTTTGAAACATGACAATGATGTATGTGTTCTATGAACAGAACAGATTTATTTGTGACATACTTCATTGACGGTGGGCAATACTCATCTGTGTAATCTAGAAACTGCAATTCAATTCAACAAGTACTTGGATGCATTATTAGTGCTTTACAGTTCACATATATTCTGCTCATATTTTCTTTATCCACCCCTTTCTCATCTCCATTGCAAACATCCAAATCTAAACCACCATCATCTATTGCCAGAATTACTGGGACAGTTTCCTCACTTGTGGCATATTGTATTTTCCAAGGTGAGTGCAATGGTGTTTTCCATCCTACATATCCTGAAATGTGACTTGGCTCTCCCTTCTCAATAGATAGGGTCTATTTCTTCACTCTCTTGAATCTGGGAAGGCTCTTTGACCAATGAAGAGGGAGGAAGTGAAGTGGTGCCAGTTCTCAGCATAGCCTCAAATGCTCCTCTCCCTGACCTAGGCGTCTTCTTGTCATTCAGGTCTCAGCTTCAATGCTACCTTCTCAGAGAGGTCCACCTTGGCTACATAGTCTAAAGTAGTTCATTGTACCAATCAGCTTCATTTTCATCACGGTACTTACCACTACCTGAAATGTCCTTGTTTATTATGTCTACCCATTCTAGAATAAGCTCTATGAGAACAGAAACTTTTGTCAGTCTTTTTCATCACTATAAAAACACCACCCAACATTGTGCCTGGCATAAAGTAGCCTCTCATTAAAAATTTATAGAATCAATGTTGTCTTAAGCTGAAGCTAAGTTAGAAGGCACCTCTTCACTGGCACAATGTCTTCCTTCTACTTCACCTTGGGTTTTCCCCTAGCCTGTTAGTTTTTCACTCATTCTCTCATTCATATATCCAGTCAATAGATACTGTCTGGCATGACTATGTCTGGGCATGTTGCTATGCAGAAGTTGATGAAGAGCCATGGTCCTTTTACTTTGCTTATGTAGATGTGAGCAAAGATGAGTTAGGATTAGGTTCAGCTTCAAGTCACAGAGAACTCAAATAACAATGGTTTAAACAACATAGTAGTTTATTTCTCTCTCATGTGGAAATTGAGTTAGGCAGTTTAGGGCTGGCAGGGTGCTCTAGAGTTTCTGAGTCCACAGAGCTCCTGCAGTCTTGCTTCATCTTGCATGGCCTCAATTCCCCACTTCACCTCACAGCACATGGTCTCACCTTGCTGCAAGGGTGACTAGAATATGTACTTTTATCCTGGGTTGCCATATACTTAGCTAAAAACGAGAGCTCCTATTACTATAGAAGGGAGAGCAGATATTGGTGGACAGCTACAAATCTGTACCACATAGCCAATAATATGGCATAATAAGCATAATAAGGAACAGAGAAGGGATGAGGAGAAAGTTACCAACTGCCTGGGTTGGGATTAAAGAGGTCTTCCCGGAGGAGCTGTCACCTCAGCTGTGTTTCAAAAGAAACGATTCAAAAGCCTTGGTGCTTAAGCTGAAAATTTCTGAAATAACCAGTGATACCTTCCCCACCTCAGCTATAAAGAGAAGTCATAGGCATCTGCATCACCTAGGTTTGCAGGTTTGAAGGCCATTAGAATTGAAACCGTTTGTGGTTTTGCTTTGGGTTAAGACATTTCATGGAGAGATACCTGTATAGTGGTGTCTCTTTGGGGGAAGAAACTCTTATTCTCTCTAAACTGGAATGAATTTGAGGAAATCAGAAAGAGTAAAACGTTTGCTAGTTGTACCTAAGGTTCCCCTAGGCCTGCCATTGTGCTCCTGCATGTGTGGGGCGGGGCTCCAGCATTTATTTTGCATTGATCAGATTTAGGGGGCACTTCAAGAAGGCTCATAGGCATTGATCCCAAGCACCATTCAGATTAGCAGGATCTACCCAACCCTCAGTGGGATGGCTGAGGGGCTGGGGAATAGAGGAGATCCTTGTGAAAAGAACTCTACGGAAAGGTCTTCTCCAAACCTACAAGGACATGATAGGATGAGCATGGCTTGCACACAACCCCTAGACAGACAGAAAGTGCTCCTCTCTCTGACCCTTCATACAAATACCCATTATAGCATCAGCAACACCACACTGTGATGAGCTATTTAACTGTTTCCCCACCAGATTTTAAATTCCTTGAAGAGTTTTGTCAGTGGGTGAGCACAAACTAAGAAGAGATGTCATGGAGTATGAGAGCTATCTTCCAACATCTCCAGATCGTTATGTAGAAGAGATAGCAAGTTTTTCCTATATTGTTCCAGGGGTCCCAAGCTGGTAGCTTGGGTAGGATCTGGTGAAAAGACATGTTTTGCTCATCCTGCACAAGGTTTATACAAATTGGAATTTGCTGCCAATATTTGAAAACCGGGAGATAAAAAAAAAAAAAAAAAGTCTGTAGTTCTGGCTTCTTTTGAAAAAATCCATAGATCTGGCAAGAGTGGGCCAGGGTTTCTACATAGCAGCAACTTATGGGAGATGAGTTGCAGCTTCCCCTTCTAGAGTGGGAGCTCTTCAGCTCATCAGCATAGAGATTGATGGAGAACAGATGTATGGGGTGGGGGAGGGGGATGTGGGGGAGAAGGGGGCTGAAGGGTAGCAAGAGAAGATATATAAAAATCCAGGTTCTTTCTTAAAAAGGCACAACCTAGGACACCTCTATTATTATGAAAGTGCTTAGAAAAATGATTTTAGGCATGGAAATGCTGTATTATAAAACTAAGAAAGAATAGAAACCACTTCACTAGCTTCAAATTGCTGTGCTGCTGTAAATATGCCTCCATCCCCCAGCTCTCTTCTACGATTCCAGTCCGTGTATTTTTATGGAGAAGTGTACCTATTCCATTTATAATATCACATCACATTTTCCAACTGGCACCAGATAAGTTAATCAAAGATATACACTGCATCCTGAATTTAACCATCTATTTTTATAGTAGCCAAAGAGACTTTCCAGGAGAACTGCCACAGATAGCCAGGCGTTGCTCTAGAATTTTTTTTTTTTTAACTGACTCCAAGTTTTTCTTTCAAGTGCTGTCAAGCAAATAATACCCATTTTTCAGAGGTATCTAATAAACTCCAGAGAGATAGAAGACTTTGCCTAAGTATTTATAGTTTGTTAGCCAGTAGCAGTGTGGAAGGTAGAACTCAGAGGATTTATTCTCTGAGCTTATTCCTGACAGAGGTATTGGGGCACAGGAAGGTACTAGGGTTACAGAGAGTCCTGCCTACAAGGCTGGTTCTTGGTGTCAATGTGACGACACCTTTCTCCAGCAAAAAGAAAATGATCCAACGCAAATTAAAAATCAGCATCTTCTGTTAAGGAGATTTACTAGTGAAAATAAAAGACTTCATTCATGATGGGAATTTAAATTCTGGGCTCATAAGCAAAGCTTTGAGAGTAGTTCCTCCTATATTTCGAATTTAGTTTGCCCTTGGAAAGGAGCCTATGTCTTTAGTTGCTCTCTTTTGCATTCAAAATTATACTTGGCCATCTAAAAATGTTATCCTTAATTTTTTTCTACTTTAGCAAAAGTAAGACATACTTATGCAAATTCAATATTAAAAGATATACAGAATGTAAAAAAAATGAAGGTCTCTCATAAACCTCTTCTTCACACACACACACAGAGCCACTGTTAAGCATATAATGAATATTCTTACAGATTTAGGGGTGTGCCTAAACTAACATTTATTAATATTATTAATATTAAAAACAAAAAAGGATTAGACTACACATAGAGATTTACATTTACTGTACCTTGGATATCATTTAATGTTGACACATATAGCTCTCCCTTAATCTTTGAAATGGTTTCATAGAATTTCATTTTATTATTGAAGTATCATAATTTATTTAAATATTCGGTACGGCAGACACTGTTGGGTGCCCACCCAACAGCCATTGCCCTATTCCCTTGACTGCTTTGCTAGCAGATACCCAATTTTGTTTGGATGTTCTCCCTCCCATGTATTCAGGAAGGCAAGCCCTTTCTCCATCCTAACCCTAGGGATTACCTTGTAGCTGGTTTAAACCAGCATGATGGTCTCATTTCCTTTCACTGATCAGTTAAGGTATGGGTTTGTGACTTAATCCTGGCCAATGACACTCAAGGAGAAATCCTTGGCTTGTAGGTGGGGGTAAGTGTCTGAGAAAGATACCATGGGGATGAAATACCTTTCTTCTTTGTTGGACATCAAAGCCCAGTGGGGAAGCTTCACTCACACATTGAGAATGGCAGAGCAGAAAGGTGCAAAGCCCCTGAGTCCTTGCAAAGCCACCGAGCTACAGAATTACCTACTCCTGGACCCACATGACATCCAGACTTCTTGTTTGGTACAATAATAAACCCCCTATTGTTTAAGCTAATTTTAGATAGGCTTACTGTTACAGCTAAAATCATCCTACCTGATACATTTGGCCCTTATTGATGCCTATGGACTTTGCAGATAACACAGTGCTAGCTACTTCCAAAAGAGAAGAAAGTACTTTGACGTGAAGGAATGAACCAACAAATAAATATGTGGCAGGAATATAATACTTCCATTCATTGGCCTAATTTTTACTGAATATATACTACATGACAGGCCAAGGGCCAGACAGACATGGGTGACAAAGAAATAATGAGACATGGTTCTATAGCATGGCCCTACAGGCCTCGGGGACCTCACATGAAGCAGAGATAGCCATGTAAACACATCATTCTGGGGCTCTGTAACAGTGCCAAACTATACAGTAATATGGGAGCACAGAGGCCAGTTGGGAGAAGCTTCACAGAGGACAAAATATTCAAATTGGGTCTTTAAAGAGTTTGCTGTGTGGATTTACCTCCAAAAATGGAAAGCAACAAAATGTGTGAGGCCTGGGAGTACCCTTAAAGTCGCAAATTCACTTGGCTTCAGGCAAGCCATTTTGCATCTTTGTTTCTGTGGCTGAGAAGAAGAAAAACAGCCCTCAGCGGAGGCCAGTGGGAGATTTGCCCCACTGAGGGGAAAGGGCTGTTTCTTTCACAGGAGTTACCTTTGGAAATTCCCCACCAGCACAGCAAAGAGCTGCCAACCTAAAGACAGTGACTTAGCATTGGTGCCGCCAGACACGAGCTGGAGCGGGCAGCTCCATGCTGGCTTCTTAAATCTCCCCTATTCCTCCAGACACCAAAGAGCTATCGGAATTGTCCTGGCCATCAAAGTGAATGCCAAGGAAAGGCATAACTAAACAGCCAATTGTCTTTACATCTGTACAGGCAAGAACGATAAAGAAATTTTTATTATTTATGTGCTCTATCAGTGATGGATGAATTAGAGGATTTGGACTCTCTTATTATGGCAATTCCCTCTGCCTGAAAAACTATTCCAGGTATCTGCGTGTACTCCTAAGACTTTATTTAATCTCCACTGTTACTCTAAGTGCCATCTGCCTAGACACTGCACTTTCTCTTTATGCTCACCTAAGTTAGAGGCCAGATCACTTGGCAAGGTGTGGAAACATCGCCATTTAAATAAATAAAACATGGCCACAGTTCAGCACCAGCAACAGAAGGCACTGCTTTTTTGGGGGGTGAGGAATGGTAAAGCCAAAAAAATAAAGGGAAGAAATCCCCTGTAACATTAGACAGGCTGTAAAATATTGTTCTGAATTTTGGCCAAGAATCCAAGATTAACAGTCACCTGGCACATTTTTGTAATAAATGTTTAGCCCCCTTAATAACACTTGGCGTATCTCTATATCGACACATATATCGATACCTATCTATCCACACACATGCACACTCACTCAGGTATGAAGCTGTAGTTTAAAGTCTTGCTATGAGCCAGGCACTGCGCTGGGGCCTTGGAGATACAGCAGACCAAGGACTTGCCATCTAGGAGTCAGAGAACCAAAGCAAATCAATTTTATCCTTTAAACATCAAATTCCACTTTGAGCAATGGCATTAAGCCATTACTTAGCCCTTTATATGTCTATTTTATCTGTCTTAGACACTGAGGATTGCAAGACACACCATCGCTTAATGTACCACTAAATGTACCCAGATAGTTAAACCATGACACATCATCTATTCTGATTTCAGAGCTCTTAGAGAGTGAAAAAAATGTACTTCTAAAATCAATGAAATATGGTGGGCTTGTCTTTCCAATTAGACTGTGAGTTCCTATAGGGCAGGGAGCACATCTTACAGTCATCTGTACTTTGCTGTAGCTAGTACAATATCATGCATAGCGAAAGTATGTAATCAGCACTCTTAAATGGATGAATGAGTGAGTGAGTGAAGAGCTAATTCAAATCCTATGTTCTCCCATGTCAGCTGGGGGTTAAGAAGGGCTTGAGTGTGACCCTTGCCTCAGTCCCATTCAGGTGGAGGAAAGAAGGTCCACCTAATTGCACTTAATTGTACCTAACATCAGAAACAGCCAGACTCCTTGATCCCCAGCTGAGCCTGAGCAGGTAGGGAGGGAGTGTCCCAAACCACAGCTCTTCCACTACGTGGAGCAGCTTGAGAGCTTCTCACCATTAGACCAACGAGTTGCTGATCAGACATGCTACAATGCCAGGCTCCCTGAGGACCTGTTTATGAGTCTTCTGAAAACCGGTGTGTAATATCAAACTCCTGAAAATAAAATCACAGTTTAGGTGGACTGTGGGAGCTGGCTATTTAGAGGAACCTACTGGCCAGTTCTCTTGTAAAGTCAATAACCAACCCCAGGTTTATCTGTTTTATGACTTTGGATTTCTGCGGATTGTGTTCCCTTTGAGCAAGGCACACCCTTCTATTGAGTTTCCTCCACAGTAGCGTCTTTGTGCTAGGTCAGTGGCTTGCAGGGTTTTGCCATGACTGGCCTCTCTCCCTTGAGATTTCTAGACTGCCCAGGCCCCAGTTAGGCCAAACCCTTGCCCCAGGTGCTAGGGTTTCCCTGTTGTGGAGGGGCCAAATTGAAACCACATTTTTCTTTGTTTCGCTCACTTTAGAATGAAGTTTTTTCTGACCAGAGTTGCATTCCAGTTTTAGAGAGATGGACTATGGTGATAATGCAGGTATGTACCTTGTACAGAACAGAGGCTAAGTGAGCAGGCCACATGCCTGCGGAGGCAGAAGGAGAGTGCTTCGTACATGCAACGTACGTGTTGATTGAGCATTTGTGACATTCCAGGTTCTGTGTTCCCTCTTTTGGAGGAAAAGAGATGAGCAAGACTTAGCCTCTTGCCTAGAGGAACTCAGTTGAGCTATAGTAAGCTGTGCCGAGTTATATAATGGAGTGTGAGGCTGCCTCATCCTGAGAGACCTGGGGAACGTGGTGCATGGGATGGAATCTGGAAGTTGGGTGTTTGGTGGAAAGGGGGCAAGGAGAAAGGGCAACCCAGGTAGTGAGAGCATGTGGTCCACAGAGGGACTCTGCAGGTCCCTGCCTTTATTCCCACCCACAGCCTGTGACACGGAGATGAAAGGCTTTCCTTAACTGGGCCCCTAATTGCAAGGTCTCCAGGAAATCCTAAACTTGGCCTCCCAGATCTCCCATTTCCCACAAACCTGTGGTCCACTCTCTAGTCCTGGAGCTGTTGGTGCTGCAGGATCTGCTGACAGGAAATGGGGCCCACCATTCCTGAAGAAGCCTTCTCTCCTATAGATTTTGTAGTCTACGGGGTGAGAGAAGCAGGAGAGAGCCAGTCAGGCACACTGACGATGGTTCAGGGACAGGCTGTACCACCCATCGGAAATGCCAGAGGATTTCCCCACACCTGCTTAGTACTTTCTTCGTAAATGGACACATATCTGTCAAATCTGCGGGCTTGTATTTGTGTAACCTGCTCTTCTATGCCTGCCTCCAGGGGGTGACAAAAAACCCCAGAAAGCGCAAGTTCTCATGCCCTCTCCAAAGTGGTGAGAGGCGTGAGAGATTGTGGCTAACCCATCTCTTTGAGACTTTATTTCTCTGCCTTACTTCTTAGTAGTATTCAATCAGGACAAGGGTGACAGAAATTGAGGGATGCGTCATGGGACCTTACACTCGGGAGAGACTTTGAGGAGCCCTGGCTTCACCAGGACCCCTTTCCTACCTCTTTGGCAAGAAGTGATCCAGGCCTTTCTCACTGACCGAGATGGTGCCCACTCTGCATCCTTCTGCAGTTCATGCTCCAGAAGGATTAGCCACGCTTCTGAATATTGATTTTAAATCCATCTCTCTATATCTTCTTTAGTAACTGCTGTGGTTCTCCAGGCGCTCCTCAAAATGTATGTGTTCCTCTAAATTATGCGCCTCACTCCCACCTGCACTTTCTTTCTTTTTTCTTTTTCTTGCTTTCCCCAGGATAAATATTCCCAATATTTACTATTACTCCTCACATGATCTGGTTTTCAGGTCTTTGATTTCCCTGGTTGCTTGCTTCCAGATACACTGCAGTTTGTCAAGGTCACCCTAAAAATGGGATGTTGATGGGTTACCAGAATCCTCTCTATTTCAGCTGCTAAAAGTTGTTGGGAGCCATATACCAGAAATGGGTTGGCTTTTATAAAGAGAATTTGTTAGGTTAAAAGCTTACTGTTCTGAGGCTGTGAAAACACCCAAATCAAGGCATCATTGGAGATGCTGGCAAACCTGGACTCCTGCCACGTGGCAAGGCACATGGAGGCATCTGTTCATCTGGGTCTTTGTCTTCTCCTCCAGGCTCATTTGCTCCCAGAGCTCAGCTGTGGGTTATCAGGCCTATGGCTCATCTCTCCCCTCTCCTTGGGGCCTCCTCTCCTTGAGCCTCTCATGGACCTCTTTCTCTGTGTGTCTCTCTGTATGTTTCTCACGTTTATAAAGGACTCCAGCCAGAGAACCAAGACCCACCCTAGGTCATGCCTCACTGAAGTAATCTAGTCAAAGACTCCCAATTGAATCCAATCCAATCAAAGGGTCCCACACCCACAGGATTAGCTTTAAGAACATAATCTTTTCTGGGATCCACAAAAAGTCTCAAACTGTTACACTCCACACGTTCCCTGAGTGTATTTCAAGAAAGTCTTCTTAGTTCCCTTTAGGATTCTAAAAGGGAGGTTTTATTTATATATCCATATTCCCTATTGAACTATGAGCACTTGTTCTCTTGCCACTGGACTTCCCAACAAGTACAAACTTAATTTTCAGAATCCCAGAGGCAACATGGTACAAGAGAACTGAGACTTACCTTTCTTGGTATCCCCAGCCCCCAGCACAAAACCTGGTAGCCAATAGATATTCAATAACTGTATGGTTAATCAACTAATTCATTTGTTTAATAAAAGCAGGCTAAGCTTGCGTTTGGTTTCTTAGCAGTATGTCACTGCATATGGTTAACTGAAATCTCATGGTTTATTTCATAAAACATTTTGTAAGGACAATCTGCCCCTTCTACTTGTATTGTTGACTTTCCTTAATATAAACGTAGGCATTTGTGTAACAAACCTCTCCAAAACTTGGTGAATAAAAACAGCAAAAATTTAGTATCTGTCACAATTTTGTAGGTTGATTAGACTCAGCTGGGTGGTTCTTCCGCTCAATGCATTGAGGCTACTCAGTCAGCTTGGGTTTGGTTGGAGCTGCAATGTCCAAGATAGCCTCTCACCCTCCAGGGACTCTCTTCTTGTGGCTTTTCATCACTCAGTATTTTAGCCTCAGCTTTTTTTTACAGCCAAGAGGCCTGGCTTCCAAGAGGGAGTGTTCCAAGAGGACAAGCTTCAGTGTGCCAGCACCTATTAAGCCTCTGATTGTGTCACACTTACTAATGCCTCATTGGTCAAAACAGCCATATGGCCAAGCCCAGAGCCAATGTGGGAGGGGACTAGACAAGGGCATGGATGCCAAGTATATGGTTTATTAGGGGCCACCAATGTTATAGTCTACCACAACATTTATCCTTATTATATTTCTATGTTACATTTTTGAGAGGGAGTATTGCTTTCTCAACATCTTTACAAAATCCTAATTTTTCTGGATATGGGTCTGATGATAAGGATGCTGCTACTGTATCATTGATTGTCTATTACATGCCAGGTTGGATTTTTTTTTTTTTTTTTTAGCATTTTTATGAATCAGATAAAATTCCCAATGACAGAATTATTACTTTTTAGAGATAAGGAAAGCAACGGTTCTGAGAACTCAGTAAGTGGCTCAAAGTTTCACAAGTAGGTGAAGGTAGGATTTCAGCCTAGGTCTCTTTGATTCCAAAACATGTGCTTTTTCTACTGCACCATGCTGCCTCTCAGATCCTTAAAATAAAGTCTTTACTTTAGATTCAAAGAAGCATATATTTCCCTGCAAAAAAAAAAAAAAAAAAGTGTTTTTAAAATTCTAATAGGGGAACTCAAGAAGTCTGAAAATGCAGAGTAACTTTTCTTTGTCTGCAGTTCTTTAAATGTTTCAATCTCATTTTGTCTTGGGTGTTTGATTATGTTTTGTTTTATTCTGCTAATTCCCCAGAGTAGTGAGGAAGCCCTAAAGTGTTCATCATAGAGTAGGGCTGGGGTATTTATAGATCTGAAGGAGGGTTCTGATAAGACTTTATATACATAGCTATAGGCAGGTTTGCTATATTTTAAAAAGCCGTTTTGGAACTTGAAACCAATCTTAAATCCATCCATACTGTCTGAATTGTCAGACTAATCGGCCTCCAAGTAGAGAACTATGCTTTTTTCTTTATCTACTCTGGTAAATTATTAAAGAGCTCTTCTGCCCAAGAGGAGATTATTAACTACCTGGGAGGTTGCAGAGGCATCTGGCAGGTGCAGCAAGCTGAAGCAGGGTAGCTCTGGTGAGGCTGGCGGTCCTGAGTGTCCCCAGGCCCTTCCACTGGCCACCACTGGGCTGGCGGGTGGGCATGGGGCCATTGGGCAGGAACAGAGGCCAGGATGCGATGCTGGGAGAAGGAACTCCCCAGTCTAGCCTGCAAACAGATTTCAAACTCACGAGATTTAAAATTCCATTTTCCTGATTGAATATTTCCCATATATACCTGCATTTACCACACTCCATCCTGCCTCTCTGGGGGGTGGGTGGGCAGCAGGTTTGAGCCACTGGGTAGCAGCATCTCTGGCACTGGCAAAAGGAAAAGCTGGGGCAAGTCCCAGATTATAGATGGAAAAATGTTTATGCAGATGACACAGGAGAGCAGGAGATGTGGGCGGGAATCATAGACTCTCAGCTAACCTCTTCATCAGCCAACTTGTTCATATCACAGAATGAGGAATACGGGGTGTGGGAGGTTACTGACACGGGTAGGTCCCCAACTTCATTAGTGCCAGAGATGAACGAGAACCTACATCACCTGCCTCCAGGGCAGGGCTTTTCCTTCCTTGTTGGTGCTGCTGACAGTCCCAATATCTTTAAGAAGTGTACTGAAAGTTGAAAGTGTATTGAAAGTTGAAAGCACTTTTCTCTATGGGTTGAGAGATTGGCAGTTCTAAATCTTTGTCTTTAGGCAAATCCAATAACTCACATCCTAGTTAGTTTCTCTTCCTCATTCCAGCCTTCACTCTTTGTTACTTTTGGAACAGGTGCTGCTATTGGAGAATTCAACATTCGAGAATATCTCTAAGTCTCAGCTTTTCCACCTACAATATGGGGCCCCATACACCTTTCATTCCTTCACTGCTCAAGGATCTTGGAAGAATTCCTGAAGTAATACATGCTTCATCTTGAGTGTGAGTACGATCTACACCTTGTGGTGCCAGAACACAGCCTGGAGCAGCCTGTGGTTTGCTCTGTCCCCACAACAGACTCACAAGAGAAATCAACTTGCTTTGACTTAGTGGATGATACTTTCCCTTGGTGGATGGTTACACGTTATGCTAACCATGGGGTTAAACTTGGTGAGGAAAGGTATAGCTGGAGGTACAAGCCAGAGAGAAATATTTGTTCATGATTATTTAAAATTATTTAATAGACATGTGGTCTACCACTTGCCAAGAACAGTGCCTAGGGGTGGGAAGTGCACATCTGAAAAGTCCTTGGGCTTCAGGAGGTCACTATCTATGGGAGAGATAGAGCAAAGTAAATCATTTTAATTCCTGAGGAATGTGAGGTGTGGAAGGTCACAGAGTGTGACAGAGGCCAGAGATGGGCCTAGAACCCACATCTCCCACCCCCACCCCCCAGGACAGGGCTTTTCCTCAGCCTTTGAGCTGTCACTAGTCTCGGCAGGTTTAACAAGTATATTGGTGTAATGAATTGAATTATGTTCCCCCAAAAGACATGTTCAAGTCCCAACCCCTGGTTCTGTGAATATGAACTTATTTGTAAATAGGATCTTTGAAGATGTTTTCAGTTAAGATGGGGCCAAATTAGATTAGGTTGTGTTCTAATCCAATACGATGGTGTCCTTAGAAGGAGAAAAAATTTGGACACAAGAAGAGAGACAGACAGAAAGAGATGGCCATGTGACAAAGCAGAGATTGAGTCATGCCACAATCCAAGGAACATCATGGACTGCCGGCCACCACCAGAAGCATGGCTCTGCCGACACTGGATTCACACTTCTAGCTTCCAGAACCATGAGACGATAAATTTCTGTCGGTTACACCAAGTAGTCCATGGGGCTTTGTTACAGAAGCCCTGGCACACTAAGACAATCTGGCAGGGCAGAAATGTTGAAAGTGATTTTCTCTAGGGGCCATGTGTTTGGGGGTGATGGAGGCCAGCACAAAACCCCTTGGAGCCCAGTTCACAGAGCCTTCACTTCTGCCTGGGACAGCCAGAGGGCTACGCATCAGCTGGGCCTTGGAGGCCGTGTGGGAGTTTAGCAAGCTGACCAGGCCTCAGGGAAAGGCATTCCAGGCACAGGGATCAGACTAGACAAAGGAGCAAGGAGGCATCTCAGGGGCTGTGGGACACTCAGGCTAGTGATTTCCTTCAACCCCACACACCACACACAGGACCAGGGCCAGGGAGTGGGTAGAGCACCTGCCCTTCTTCCTTGTGAGGGCCTCCCAAAGTCGTTCAGAGAGCTGGGCCTCAGGTTCTTATTGTGTGAGGTCACTGAGCCTACCAAAAGTATGTCAGGAATGTGAAGGCCTGACTCATGCTCTTCCTTGAGTTCACAGTCTGAAGTTCATAAAACCGCTTTCCCCTTTAGTCATTCTTATTCAAACATCAGCCCACATGCTTCACAGATGGAGCTGGTGGGAGGAATCTGGGGAAACATTTTTTTTGCTCAGTCTGTGAAAGTAAATGAGGAATTAAGGAGATCAAGGAGAGTCATTCACCAAGACCTAGGCCCCTTCGGCAGGGGGGCTTCTAAGAACGCAGAGAATGTCCAGCTTGCTCAGAGAACAGAGACCACTAGCAGGAAAGGACAGCCATGGGAGCTGTCCTCACAGCCTCAGTTCCCTCATCTGTAAACGGAACAGTCATCATTCCTACCTCCGAGAGCTGTGAGGAGGATTAAATGAGTTCATCTGTATAAAGTACTTAGAATACATAATAAGTATGCTAAGTCTTGACACATATGTGCTTTTCTTATTGTTATCACTGCTCATAGTTGGTGAAGAGTGAATTTTCTAAACTCAAAGCGATGGAGGAGAGAAGAAATCTTCAAGGCATAACTAATAGCCATGTGATAAGTGCTTTTTTTTTTTCTTTCTTTTTTAGAGCAGTTGTGCGTTTACAGAACAATCATGCATAAAATACAGGATTTCCATACACACCCCACCACCAACACCTTGCACTGGTGTTGTACATTTGTTCCAATTGATGATAGCACAATCTTAAAATTGTACTATTAATTAAAGTCCATGATTTAAGTTAGGGTTCACTGTGTAGTGTAGTTCTATGGATTTTTTTTTTTTAAGTTTTATTCTGTTACTATATATACAATGTAATATTTCCCCTTTTAATCACATTTAGATATATATTTCAGGGCTGTTAATTGCATTTCCAACATTGTGCTACCGTTGCCACCAGCCATTACCAAGACATTTCCATTGTTCCAAATAGGGACCCTGTACATTTTAAGCCTTAACTTCCCATTCCCTATCCTACCCCACCCTGTGGCGACCTATATTCTAGATTCTGACACTATGAGTGTGCTAAGCTTTTTATATGCATTCTCTCATTTAGTCTCTCATTTAATGCTATGAGAGGAATAATAATACTATCCCACTTTACAGATGAGGAAACAATGACATGGCTACACAGGGAGGCTGAACAACTTCCTAAGGCCACACAGTTTTGCAAGTGGTAGAACCAGCACAAATAAACCTACCTCCATCTTGAAATGACTGTTTAGCCCTAAGTAATGTTTTAAAGAATACCTTTATTAAATAAAATATACCAGCATGTGGTACAAAATTCAAAAGTCACAAAAGGGCATACAGTGAAAAGCAAGTTCTTCTACTTCTGCCTCTGGTAACCTCAGGGACAACCATTCTTACCAGTATCTTTCCAAGATGTTCTATGCATATATAATTAGATGCCTACATATATTATTTTTTACACAAAGAATAGCATATTATACATACTGGTCTGTTTCTTGCATTTCCCATTTAACACTATACCTCGGAGAGAGTTCCATGTCAATGTACATAGAACTGTCTCTCGGTAGATGATTATTCTACTTTTCCTGAAATATTTTATTAAACTATACATAAGTGTACAGCTGGATCAATTGTCACAAACTCAACGCAGCTGTGTAACCAGAGCCCCGCTCAAGCAGCAGGACTTTCCCAGTCTTCCAGTTCCTTCCCAGACGTTGCCCACACCCTCACCGGAGTAATCACTCCCCTGACCTCTTACCAGCCTAGACTGGTTTTGCCTTTTTAGGTAGTTTCATGAAAAGAATCCTCCTGCATTTACTCTTCTGTGTCTGGCCCCTTTTCTCAGCATTATGCTTGTGAGTTTCATCCATGTCAGTGGATTTCGGCTGATCCTTGACAACATCTTCCCTTAAGTTAAGGCCCTTGCTGCTGCAGGCAGCGCACAGACCAGCCCTGCCGGCTGGTGGTCTTACACGGCAGGCTCCCATGCTCTCTGTCTCTGTCTCACCACTTGGACTATCTCTAAATGGCTTTGTAAATGCCTTAAAGAGCTCACATATAGTTAAAATTTCTCTCCAGATGCAGTCAACGATGAAAACCGGCCACCCTGTATGGAGACTTGTGCAGAGAGTGATGGCAGAGTCGGGGCGGGGGGCACAGGGAAGGAGCAGCAACCTTCCTTGTTCCTCATCATCTTCACAGCCACAGCTCAATAAGGTATGTTTTTTGAGGCCTCATTCACTCAGCCAAGAACTCAACTTTGAGCGGTGAGCGCGAGGAATCATGACAAAGCACTGGTTTGCATTCCCTTTGCAAACGTTACTTTTAAAGTGGAGTCAAAATGACTTCCAAGTAAAGAGCAAAGCAGCTTTAATTAATATCAGCAAAGAGCCTAAGAAAATAGATGTAGCTAATGTATTCCGGCTGTTTGTGTGCTTTTCTGTGCCGTAAGACTCAGAACAAATCCCGGTTCGGGGAAGGAGTCATGATACACAGGGCAGGAGCTAGGTACCAATAGGGCAAAGTTGCACACACTGTCCAACGAGTGTTGCCCACTTATGAATTTGAAACCCTAAATGGTCAACTCAGTCACCAACCTCAGCCCCATCCCAAGTGTGGCAAGGACAGGGGTTTCTATTTCCAGATATGAGCTGTTGAGCAGCAGAACCAAATCTGCACGTTCGCGTGGCGGCGGGTCATCACTGCCCTGACTGCGCAGCAGGCAACACAACACACAGGACTGCATTCTTGTGGTTCACCCTTCCAGAAAGGCTGTTCTCAAGCACTACATGCTGCTTGCCTTGGGTCCAGCAGAAGAGGGGGGCAGCAAAGGATGTGCCCTATGGCACGGCAGACTCTGTTTTACCAGAGTAATACTGTGCTTCCTTCTTTGGCTCATTGCATTCCTATTCCCCGCTGCCTTCCCCTGGAAGGCCCTGTTGCATGGGCTCCAATCGATGTCTTCTTTGTGTACCTGCCAAACCTGTAACAAATTATTATAGTGGCTGCCAGACATTCCTTCATGGTCAGATATACTGACCATGATCTCATTCCGTTACTCTAGTGGCAAAAAGGTTTACAGAAAGCCCAAGATAATCTAAAAGCATCCCCTGGCTTTCACATAGAATGCGGAAGAGGAGAACAGGAAGAGAAATAAGCATAGGAAGGGAACAGTAAAGAGTCTATGGGTACGAATATTCTCGCTGTCCTGATTTTGTGATAATCAGGGTTGGCTAAACATTCGCTACATTAGAAACCATGCATGTGTTCCCAGACCTAGTTTTTCTCCCTAAGTCTGGTTTTTAGAATGCTGGTGATAAAGTAAGCCTGATTTATTATATGACCATCCTGTATGGGAAAAGACTGTGACTTTGGGTATCTTTGGTCAACCGTAAGAGATATAGCAGGGGGACAGATGTGGCTTGGGTGGTTGGGCATCCGTCTCCCTTATGGAGGGACCTGGGTTTGATTCCTGGGACCTCCCAGTAAAAATAAAAAAAGAAAAAGATAGAATGCACATGGGCCACCAGGCCCTGTGCACAGGTGCGCTGTCAGCCCCACAAGCGGGTGAGCTGCCAGGTCCTATGCGCGGTGTGTCACCAGGCCCCGTGAGCCATGCAGCAGGATGATGATGTAGCAGGAGAGTAACACAAGGGAGAGCCAAGACGAGATGCACTGAAAAAAACCAGGAACTAAGGTAGTGCAGGCAATAGGACGTCTCGCTCCCACATCGGAGGTTACGAATCGAATCCCAGTGAAGACAGGAGGAGAAAGAATGAGGAGAGGGCAGGAAACGGACACAGAGAGTTGCCCAGTAAATGGACACAGAAACAGCAAAAATGGTGTGTATGTGTGTGTGTGTGTAAAAATGGATAAAAGTAAATAAATAAATCCTTTAAAAAATGTATAGGGGAGGAAGATATGGACTATAGTTAGTAGTAATACTTTGACGATGCTTTTTCATGATTTGTTAACAGATGTTTCACAACAATGCGGGGTGTTTGGGGGTGTGTGTGTGATGTGTGGGAGCCCTGCATGGTGTTATGCATGTTTGTTTTGTAAGTTCACGATGTTTACTAAACACTTATAGTTGATGTATGTTCATGTATGAATGATATACTTCAATAAATTGTTTAAAAAAAAAAAAAAGATTCTATGGGGCTAGCGGAAGATAAACCTTATCCAAGTCCAGAAAGAATATTCCATTTAAAGGATTTATAAAGATTTTCTCTGGTGAGGCGTACTCTGTTAGATGCACTACTCTCCAGTGACTTTTCAATCTGGCATCTCTGCAGAGGTGTTTTATACCCATTGCAAAGAAGAGGAAAGGGTGCAGAGGGAGACCATGTGCTCCCAACAGCAAGTGTGGGACTAGGATGGTCTGCCCAGGCTAGAGGTAACTCTCAGTCCTTATTGGCCGTGGCTGCTGACCCACTGACCAGGAGCCTGAGGAGGCTACCCCTAGATAATTAACTGCTACACAGTTCAGCTGTATTCCACACAGTTGTATCAAACTCCTGCCTGGAAACTTCTGAGAACAGAGATAAGAAATGCCCACAGGGAAGGATTTCATAAAGGCCCACAAGCTCAATTGGCTGGAAGCTGAAGAGGGCAAAGAAACAGAATTTTAATGTTGAATGACTGAACAGAAGAGAAGCCAACATCCAGTAACAAAGCAAACACACAGGAAATATGACCTGTCTATTCTGGGAAGGGTTATACTTTTTAAATTAGTCTTGAATGGGAGGAGGTTCTTTATTGACTCTTGGATTTCAAAACCAAGTCTAAGCCAAAACTTCAGTCTTGATTCCTGGAAGAATAGTGTGGAGTGCAAGGGCCGAGGATATTTGGAGCTGGTCAGCCTCATGTGAACAGAAGTTTCAAGAGTCAACAGTAGCTGGCAGCAGATAACCTCTTTTAAGGTTCGAGAATGGCAGAACCCTTGGCTGTTAGAGTCTTAAGATATATTAGAGATAGATTGGCTTTTCAGATGAGGAAACCTAGGCCCAGAAAGGTTAAAAGTCTTGTCCAAGGTCACCCAGCTGACCTCTGGCAGAGATGGGAGCAGAGCCAAGGTGAACTGTACTCTGCCAACATGAAACCCAAGATCAAAATAGTTGGGGGTGGGGAGGCAGAAAGGAGGAGAAAGGTCATGGGCTTTGAAAGTAATCAGTGATACTATCTTTAGACACACAGTTAACATCACTAGCCAGCTAAACATGCACATGCTAACTTTCTAAATGTAAAAGACTATGTCCATTGCACTAATGAGGTTACTGACACCGTAAGCTATTTATGGCTGTCATTTTTTTCAAGTTTAGGATTTTAGCAATAAACATATATGGAAAGAGATTTACACAGCACGTTTCTCATTTAAACATACACCTTGATCATTTTGCCAGAAAAAAATCAATGCCAATTAAATTATACACAGAACAATGACAAAATTATGTGGCTAGTGGTTCAAAAACAAAATTGTGGGAGTGGATATGGCTCAGCGGTTGAGCACCTGCTTCCCATATGGGAGGTCCTGGGTTCGGTTTCCAGTGCCTCCTAAAAAGTAAAACAAACAAAAAAACCAACTCGGGAAAGCTGATGTGGCTCAGTGGTTGAGCGCCAGCTTTCCATGTACGAGGTTCCAAGTTCAATCCCTGGCCCCCGATACCTCAAAAAAAATTTGCTTATATCCCCCCACCTCTTCCACATTTATTAGTTTTTAAAGAGTGACTTGAGTCACAGTGAAAGTGGTGAAAAAACAGAAGCAAAGACAAGTCCTTTCAATCAGTACTACACACACCATTGCAAGGTAGAGCACAATTTGCCCATTTTTAAGTCTCCAAGTTGGGGCAAAAAAGGGCATGACCTTGAAAAGTATGGATGAGGTGGTATATTTTAGGTGTTTATTCTCAAGACTTCTTCCAGGGGCTAAGAGAAACTAGAATGCCAGGTTGAGGGAGGTACAGGGTTTATGACATCATTCTTTCCTAATATAGGTTAGAGCATCAACATTCTAGACTACTGAAAGTCCTCTTGTGTTCTATTCAAGATGGATGAATGACATAGTCATAGCCATTGAGGACCTCAAAAATGATCTTGTCCAGCATCTTCATTTTCCAGATCAGAAAAGGGAGGCCCAGATAGATCCAGTAACTTGATAAAGGCTAGCACAAGTTCTCAAAGTGTACTTTGCCAATCCCCAGCCTGTGCCTGGAGATGGGGGGGGGGCATTCCAACAGGTCTGTGGATCTTTCCAAACAAACCATCCAAAAGTATATGCAGAGTACTTCCCTGGGAGATTTAAATCTACACAAATTAACTTTGAAATAAAAATTTAAAATGTTACCTTCAAAAATGTTCATTCAGAATGGGCAGCAGGTGAGAGCACTTTGGAGATGGGTCCTCTGTGCATGAAAAGGTGCTGGAGGCTCTGAGGGGCTGGACCACTGCAGGCTGCATGGAGAGGGATGATTGCAGAGCCAGATGCTAGAAGGTTACCTGCTCCACTTGCTTCTGCCAACTTGCCATGCCACCTCATCTTGGTGAATAAATACCCACATTGTGGAGTGGATGACCTTTCAATTCCCTTGATAGCTGAAAGCCTCTCCTTTCCTATGATTGTCTGGGTTTGATGACAACTGTCCATAAAACCAAGTTTGGCCTGAAGGCTCTTGGCCTCCCCAAAGTGCTCCAAGTCTCAAGGCCCAACCTGCAGCAAATTCTCTATGGAGCAGGTTTCAGTACATTGTTAGATAGTTTGTGTGTGCCCACCTCTTTGATTGGGACGACTGTCACCAGCCTCAGAACAATGGCTACCAGTTAATGAGCACTTACTGTGTACCTTTGTTAAGTCTCATTACCATGTTTCTTGACAATAGTGATGCAATGTAGATGTTATCGTTCCCATTTCAGAGATGAGGGAAGCAAAGGTCAGCCTTGGCCCAGTAACTTGCCCATGGCCACACAGCAAAACAGGATTCAACTCTCCGCTCTTTGAATCTTGGATTCTTTGACTCCAACACCCCTGCCTCATTGGTTGGGGCCCAGGCACACCCAGCCAGGCTGAGTGACACCCATGCACCCAGTCCCAGATATTACATTATTATGTCAAAAGTCCTTTCCAAACCAATATTTGTTTGGAGGCCTGTTTTCTGAAACTTCATTTTTGTTTGTCATGAATACATATGACTTCCTTTGATTGCTCTGCAAATTTCCACCAAATAAAACCATATGCACTTCCATAGCAACACTGCAACACAAACATGGTGTAATCTTTGGTGCTGCATTACACAGCTTGAAAGTTTGTGTGCTTTTTTTTTTTTTTTTTAATAATAAAAAGAAACTGCATCTGTATACAGCTGAACCGAATCCCATGACAACAAATACAAACATAAATTTGGGTTCATTTTTCTTTTCTTCTGTCTTCTTTCTCCTTTCCTTCTCTTTTCTTTGCAGGGTAATAGTTTTAGAACATCAAAAACTGGGTTGCAACAAAAAAATTTACATGTATCCATTACATTTAATTGAGAAATGTATATATTTATTCATCTGTGTTTACTTTTTAGTTTTTAATTGCTTATGTTTTCAATTATTAAATGTACAAAATAAAGTTAAAACAAACAAACAAACAAACAAACAAAAAACTGGGTTGCAACACTTGTGCCCAAGCAGGGTCCCAGTTGGTGACCCTCGAGCCGCCAGCCCGGCGCGGGCCTCTTGCGGGACAATAGGCACGCCCCAGTCCCGGCCTGGGTGCTCTTGCTGCTTGACGTACGAGGTGACCCTGGGGCCGTGCCCTCGACCTTGTGGAAACCGAGACTGGCTGGGGTGAGGAAGCACGGCCGGGGCCCGCGGGAGGCCGCGCATGACCTAGTCCTCAGAATCGCGCGCGCGTGCATGGGGAGGGTGAGCGGGGGAACAGCTGCCCCAAAACGGCCTGGCAGCTCCTACGCGGAGGGAAGGGGGTGGAGGTCGGGGGGTTGGGAAGGGGATGTCCCATCTGTACCATCACCGCGCGCTTTCTCAGAACGCCCAGGCGTGGTGCGTGCACTGCCCCATTTTATCCTCCCAACGACATTGCCAAGGCGATATCATTATTAACCACATTTTACAAACGAAAACCTCTGGGTTCATGGAAGTCAGCAACTTGCATAATCTGATGCTGCTAGGAAGCGCAGGGGCAAGAATTTGAATCCAGGTTTTTGTTGTTGTTGTTGTTTTTCACGTCAAACACTCCGCGTGGCTCCCCTCTCCAGGGCACCGTGGAACCTATCTGCACCCATAAGCTACCTGTGTTATATACCGTCCTGGAGCAGGCCCTTGGGTGCACCTCTTGGGGACCTACTGGGCTTGGGAGGCACACGCAGCCCACAGTGATGCAGATTTGTCTGTCTGCGGTCCTTGGTGTTTTTTTGGTCGAGTTTCCCTCCTTCCCCAGTGCAGCATTTTAATGCTTTGTACTTTCTGAAAAATGGATATGCCACCGAAATGAAAACATTCTCAAGCAACTGGACAATCAGGGCTGTGCAGTTTGACAGGTATGTTGTCCATTCACCGGGGGCAAGTAATTTGTTCCTGTTCCTGCAGGGGAAAGACCAGCACTCACCTGCCTAAGGCGAGGAGGAATTTCCCTGGGTAAAAGTTGTTTTCCTTGTTTCTCATTCATGAACTTCGTGAAACGGTATCACCACCAGGTGCTAAAACCTGAAATGGTCCTTGGGCTACTTCCTCACTGGACTTGCGCTGCGCTATCCAATGGTCTACTGAGGTGCTGGTGGTTGAGGGATGGAGGCGATTGAGAGACAACCAACAACCAAGAGGGGAAAATATTAAAACCACATTTCTGGAATGTTTACTGTGTACCAGGCACTCTGAGAAGCTCTTTATGACATTTCATATCCTCAGAACACAAGAGGCCGATAGGAATATTATCTCCTTTTAGCACATGAGAGATTTAAGGCTTAAAGAGGTGGTGTCCAAGCTCCTTCAATGGCAGAGCTGGGTTCCACCCAGGGCTTCTGAGTCCAGAGCCTTTATGTGAGGGTGATCTCCTCACAGAAGAGGGTAGGGGCTATTCAACAAATAAGATTGTGCCATGAGAGACCACAGGACTCCTCAGACTAGCAAGCAGACTTGAACCAGCTTTGGGATGCAGTGGGGGAGAGGAATGGGAACTCCCCAGATTGTCCAAACTCACCAGGGAGGGGATCCAAGGTTCAGTCAGGAAGGCTCTTTGTTTAATCACTTGTTTTTTATTTTCAGAACTGAAGTGGAAATGACCCAGTGAGGAAAGAAAATGAGTGCAGGCTGCCCTGGCCACACAATTAAAATATATACGCTGGCCAAAGATACATCACTCCTCCACCCATTCCCTCAGTGAGAGAGAAAGGCCCTTTCTGACCCGGAAGCCTATTAAAGCACTCCACAGGGGAAGTGCCTGCCCCCTCTGAAGGGACACTGTGAGAAATTCTGTTCTTTAGAATGCAGCCACACAAAGGGTTTTATGCAAATACCATCCTATAAATGCAAAGAAGCATTAGGTATGGTATGTGAACAAAGGCAGGACAGAGGATGCATGCCCAGATGCTGTCTTGGCCAGGTTGCAGTTTCAATGATCTAATGTTTTCTGGCTCCTTCTTGCTTTGCTTTTCCAATTTGGTTGGAATATTTGCATTCCTGTATTATTTTCCCTGTTTGATTGCTGTTGTCTGTACACAATTAGGTCATTTTCATAGCTGGGTAAGGAGACATGTCGGACGTGAGATGATCTACAGCTGGTAGCTGACTCCTCTCTGCATTTAGGTCCCCTTCTGCTGCTCCCAAAGACTCCACCTGCATCCAGGATTGGCAGGTTTTAATCTAGGTCATCCAGCCAAGTAGAAAGAACCACATCTTGCTGCATGGCTCCCGGGGCCTGGCGCCTCACCGGCACACAGAGCCTGGCAGCCCATGCGCCTTCTATATATATATATATATATTTATATATATATATATATTTTTTTTTTTTTTAATTTTACCGGAGGTCCCGGGGATCGAACCCAGGTCCCTTCATATGGCAGATGGACGCCCAACCATTTGAGCTACATCCACCCCTCCCACAACATCTTTTTGTGATGGTGGAACACACATATTGTTCCTTGGGTCAAATCTATCTCTGTATTGTTATGCTCCAGACAAAAGAAAAAAACTGTTTCTCAGTGGCCTGAGGCTTCTTGGTCTGGGAAGCTCTGCAGAAGTAGACCCCAGGCAAGGGAGAAGTAAAGGGGTGAGCCCCCGGGCCCCACCGAGCCACGCAGCCAGATGATGACATAACAGGAGAGAAATGCAGGGGAGAGCCAAGATGAGATGCATCGAAAAACCAAGAACTGAAGTGGTGCAGGTGGCAGAACACGTCTCTTCCACCTCGGAGGTTCCCAGAATCTAATCCCGGTGAAGAAAGGAGGAGAAGGATGAGAGGAGAGGGCAGGAGACAGATACAGAGAATTGCCCAAAGAATGGACACAAAAACAGCAAAAAAACTTGGGGGGGGGGGGAGGGGGGGAAGGCGGGGAGGAGGGGGCTAAAATGGATAAAAAGCAAATAAATCTTAAAAAAAAAAAAAAAAAAAAAAGAGTAGGCAGGCCCGGCTGCCCCCAGAACGTCTGTTCAAGCCAGTGCAGAGGCTGGACCTTAGAAAGGCCCTTAAATGGTGAGAGAAAGGGGATCCCAGAGGAATTAGAGGCTTATTTTGCAGATGAGAGCTGACTGGGTGCCCTGTAATCCACACTGGTATAAAATCTCACTTTACACACCCCATGAGTTCAGCTTCCTCAGCTACCTGGAACCTGTGATCCTTTGGGCTAGGCCAGGACTAACGTTTACTTTTGTGCTGTTTCTGAAAATAAGGTTGGGCTAAACAAATGGAAAGGGAAAGCTGCCATTTCCCTGGTGAAAGTCCCTGACTCTTAAAGTGCTTCATAAACAGATGTGACCACAGCAAGCTCACTGAAGGCCCCGTTGCAGGCAGGGCCATCTCTCTGGCTCAGGCTTCTCGTCATTTTCTGCATGTTGCCTCTCAGTAACCTGAGATCGGAATCTACGACATTGACCTTATTCCTCCTTTCTTTCCTCTTTTTATCCAAAGGATTCATTCACCATTTATTCAATAAATATGAGCACCATCTATGTGTAAGGAACTCCTGTTCTCAGGGAACTCACAGTCTAAGGAGGAACACTGGTGATAAAGTGTGATGGGTGTCACGCGAGGAGGACCCCAGATCCAAATGCTGATTGACGGCTGAATGATGAGGCAGCAAAGGCTCAGGGAGACTGAGTACTGTATCCATGCTCTCACCCATGGCTGATGAGAGGGTAGGAACTAAAGAGACCAGTCAGGAACAAAGTCAGTCTTCCTATCCTTCCTCTCCTTCCTGAGGCCACCCAAAGCCCGACACTGGGGATCATTTCCTCTGGTTCCTTCTCATTTAATTGCACATTGTCCATTCTCACCCTGCGCTATTCCTACCACAGTAAATTTTATATTTATCACTAAAGCCAGGCACCTTCCCTAGCTCCCTTTAAGGATCGACATGCTGATAAAATGAGCTGATAGATGTAAAAGTGCTCTGAGAGCTATACTGCGGTACAAACCCAAGCACCGAAGCCAGTCTCTATAAGTACACATCCAATCAGTGAGTCAGCTAAGGGAAGCAATCGTTAATCACTGCTAAGTTCTCTGGGGGGAGGCAAGTCTTTGTGTACAACATGGTCGCATCCCTAAAGGAATTTATGGACTAGGTGGTACAAGATTAAGCAGGGAAGAAAGTGAGCACTGACTGAGTGCCGACTGTGTGGCATGCACTGAATGTACTATCTGCATTTTCTTACAGTATTGAAATAATTCTCACTGCAACCTGGGAGGTAGGTATTCTTTTCTCCAATCTATGATGGAATGCCCTACCCTAATCATGCTCTGTTCAAGCACGATATAGTATAATAGCTAAAAACCTTGGATCAGGGGTTCTACTGCCTGAAATTGTACCCAGGCACTGCCAATTACTTTCTGTATGGCACTGAGCAAATTGCTTAAATTTTCTATACCTTAGCTGTAAAAGGGAGATGATAAGAATAGAACCGATTTTATGGTTTGCTGTAAGGATCAGGTGACTCTACATGTGAAGTACTTCCCACAGAGCCTGGTCAAGAGTAAGCACTAGATAAAGGGTAGATATTATTGTACTATCCAGCTGCAACCCTGTTTTACCTGCACAGCCTCCCTGGATCCCCATCAGAATCAGTCTCTTTTACCTCTGTGTCCTCACATCACTGAGGACATATGTCTCATCACATTCTTCTGCGTACCTGGTTGTCAGTGTCAGCATAGGGGAAAAAAATCAATAAATGTTGATGGTTGGATGAATGGATGCTTCTGTCTCCCAGAATTACATCATATGGCCTAGAAGGCAGGGAGTATTGTGTTTCCAGCTATAAGGCAGACAAAACAACCAGATATTCTAAATGAAATATACTTTTGAATGCATAGCCAAACTCTTATATAAATTAGGGGAATTCCTATGGTGGAAAAAGAAAAGGGAGTGGAACTCAGAGTGGTAAACTGCTAGTGGAGCTCTGGCTGCTTTGGGAAATCTGTCTTAGTCAATTTGAGGCTTGGTTCTAAGTCCTCATAGAGGACAGGAGACAAAGCCTATGCCTTCAGAAGATGAAAAGTTGGAACTGACACCCCTGCATAGAAGAGAGGCTCACAAAAGGAAACATACTCAGTGAAAATGTAGAATAGGAAAAAATATCTGCCTATCTGCAGTGAAGGAAAACAAGGAAACTTGTCTACTGTGGCCTGGGCTCATAAGATGTTAAAATCACAGACCTTCCCACATATAGGTTTAGGGTTTGAATTTATGCTACATGCATGGGCTCGGAAATCTCAAGCTGAAACATGGGTTTAAATTGGTCCCAGGTTGGTAGCATTCCAGAGCACCTGGCAGAAGCACATCTTCTCTGGAAGGATATCCACGTAGGCCTCTCAGGACTGTAACAGGTAGAGCTCCACTGAACATGAAATCACAATCTAAAATTACAAACCACACTAGGAAACAAGCTACCATGAGTTAGAGCCAACAAAACCCACAACGAACAGAATTAGACATTATATAAAAGTTACTATATTCTAAATATAGTTACAAAATGTTTGAAGAAATAAAAATGGGAGTAAAATATAAAAAAGAAATAAATAAAACCTAAAAAGACCAGGTAGAATTGAGAAAGAACCAAATAGTATTTCTAGAACAAAATAAAAAATTAAAAAGTATACTGAATGAATAAAAGTTGAATAGATAAAGGTGAACAGAGAATTAGGGAGCGGGAAAATAATTCTGAAAAAATTATTCAGAATACAGCAAAAAATGGTGGAGGGAGAAAAGAAAAAACATGCAAGAGAAAATAAAGAGATCGGGAAAAAAATAGATTGTGGGAAAAGCAATATTTAGATTAAATAGCAGAAATATTTCCAGAATTAAGGGCAAGATGCAGAAGTTGTTTAAATTTTCTAAACTACAGCACCTGGTAAGTGCCTGATACATAGTAGATGTTCAATAAATGTTTGTTGAGTCAAATTGACATGTGTTCTAGCACTTGTTTGTCCATTACTTTACACATTAAAAAAAATATGTACTAGATATACAGTGGTAAACAAAACAGACAATTCCTTGCCTTCATTACACTTATGTTCTGAATGAAGAAGACAAATAATAAACAAGTGAAGGAAGCTATACTCAAGATACTTTTAGATTGTAAAAAGGGCTATGAAGGAAATAAGAAGGGCTATTTAATGAGATATTGGGAAGAGGGTTTCACTGAAGTGAGACTTCAATGATACAAAAAGTCAAGTAAAGAGTTCCAAGGAAAGGATATAGCAAGTGCAAAGGCCTTGAGTGAGAAAAACTTGACATTTTTGAGGAAGAGAAAAGAGGCCAGTGTATCTGGAGTTCATTGTGTGACACTGAATGTGGTATGAGATGTTGTGTGAAACCAGACTAGAGCAATGGGATTTTGTTTTCTTCTGAGAGCAACAGGAAGTCAGTGAAGGGTTTTAGAATAGAATAGATGATCTATCACTCTGGCTACTATGTGGTAATAGATTGTAGTGGGAGCAAGACTGGATGCAGAGAGCCCAGTTAGTGATTTCAGTTGTCCAGGAAAAAGATGACAGAGGCTTGGACTAGGATGATGGTAGTGAATAAGGAGAGAAGTGGATGGATTTAGATATATACTGGAGACAGATCCAAGAGTATTTTAAGTAGATGTAGTAGGTGAAGGAAAGGGAAGAAGGGATTGAAAATGATTCCTAGGGTTTTGGATTGAGCAACAGGGTGAATAATGGTGACATTTTCCAAGATGGAGATGAGTAGAAGAGTAACACTTGGGTGGGGTGGGGTGGGGTAGGAACATGAAGCAGGAGTTGTGTGTTGGGCATGTTAAGCTTGAGATGCCAACTAAACATGCAAGTGGGCAGTTGTATATAAGAATATAGTGGAGTTCAGGAAAATGAGTCTAAAGTCAAGAAATGTTCACATTTTGAGACTTGTGTTTTCTTCAGGATCTTCCTGGAATGTAAGCTTGGACAGAGGGTAGGCAAAAGGGATTGACCACGTCTTGCTACAAACTCTGTGGGAAAAGGGTCAGCGTAGCTCCTGAGAGCAAGAGACTCTGCCTGGTCCCTTCCCTGATCCAGTGGGGCCTGGGGTCTTCCATGCCCATCAAACTCATGCTTTTGGTAGCTGCTGTGGTTGTAAGCTAATATGCTTTATGAGGGAGGCCAAAAGGCTGAGTTATTATACAAAGAATGACTTGGTGACAAAGCCAGGCATCTCCTGTGTGGGTAAGCGTGGAGAAGTAGTCATGTAATATGGCTCCTACCTACTCCCGCTCACTAGCTCAGAGCATTGTATCCAAGAGATTCGAGGGAGTAGAGTCAAGAATATGACACATCAGGAGGTATAATGAAAAAGGAGATCCCAGCATGAGTAAAGACTGAAAAATGCCATAGCCCATTACATAAGCGAAAGTGAAACCTCTGAGGAACAAATAAACAAAGGGTATCATATTGATATAAAAATACAAGAAGCTCTCTCTGTGGTTGCTGACATACATCATTGTGGAAACCAAACCATATCCAAAGTGACTCTGGTTAAACTTGGAACCACATGACAGGAGCTTTAGGAAGTTCCCAAAGAATCAAGAGTAACTTGAACAAAGTAGCATTCTTCCTTAGGCTTATGGCTTTGAGAGAAGTGCTTGTCACTTCTCTCAAAGCCATAAGCATCCCTCTGGAGAGGAAAGAGAGCAATTCACAGGGAACCAAGTCATTCAAGGTAGTTAATATTTAAGAAGGAAACTGTTTTTGGAAAAGCACCATAAGATGACTGACATTAGTCAAGATTCAGCTTTCAAGTTCATGAGGCTACAGTAGGATATTTTTCTTCTCAGTTATATATGTATATTCAGACTCACATCCTTTGAGAAATAGCTCTCTTTTTATTGCTTAGGAAAGCCAAGAACGTCACTTTAATCCTTTATCTGATCATGTCTGCTGTCTTTGCATTGGCCACTAGGAAACTCAGAACCAAATTTGTGGCTGACCTTTAACTTATCAAGTACATAAAATCTTGGGCAGATGTAGCTTGTGTATTAATCTCACTGTTGGCTTAATCTTATTTTTATACCTTTGTTTTTCTTTCAGTTCCCTATATTCTTATTTTTAAAATATATTTTATTTAGAATGATATAGAATATAAATAAATAAATAAATAAATAAATAAATAAATAAATAAATAAATAAATTTTCTGTCCAAACAAGGCAGCATGAAAAACAGGCACCTGGGAGTGTTATGACATCTCAGTGAACCAAAGAGGTTTTAATTACTGCCTGTAGACACCTACGTCAGAATCATTAAGTTCATTAGATGCACAGGAATCTTGCTTCAGCCATGACAGGATGGCCTATTAAATGTTCATGAACAAAAGGAGAAGGTATTCAAGGGAATGTGGGCAGAGCCAATAAAAACAATCAAATGTGAAATTCTAACACTTGAGGGGTTAATTTCCAGCTAGGCAGGGTCAGGCTTCCAAGAGGAGCTTCTCGGGCCTGCCTGAGTGGTTACTTCTTACAGAAACTCAGAGGTGTCCTGGGCATGGTCAGTCCTGCCAACTTTCATCCATTGTGACCTTCCAGACACCTGTCAGGACAAGTGGGTTAAAACCTACTCTAACCTCTGGAAAAATTATTTTGCCAGCTTTCTGATTGTTTATTTAAATTTCAGCAGTTTTTATTTCTTTTTCTGTTTTTTTTTTTTTTTTTTTTTTTAATTACAGAAGTAATTCAAACATTTAAAAATTACAAAAGTAACACAAAGGTAATAAAATTCAAATAATACCAAAGTTTTAAAATATAAAATAAAAATTCCCCTTCACCTAACCCATTTGCCCCTTCTCCATTGCTCAAGGGTAACCACTGATAACTTACTGTTTAGTATGAATCCTTCAGGAATGTTTATTTATGCACAGATAGTTTTACGTGTATAGCTTTGCTTTTTTTTTAAAGAAAATTTTCTACCCACATTATTCTGTAACTTGCTTTTTTCCACTCAATAATATATTGGGGATACACTTCTATTATATACATAACCACATGCTTTTTAATGGCTGTAGAATGAATCATGAAATCATAATAAAAATATACCATCAAGTATTATTTAGCCTATAAGGGGAAATTTGGGTTATTTCTAAATTTTTAATAGTACAAACTAAAGTTGCATTGAACATTCTGGTATCTATGTCCTTTTACTATTGTTTTATTTCTAAGAAGTAGAACTGCTGGGTCAAAGGGCCTGTACATGTTGAATTTTGATAGGCACTGCCAATTGCCTTCCAGAAAGATTGGCAATTATACTGTGAAAGTACAATGGATATTGCCAGTCTTCTACATTTTGGCACAAATGATTGGCAAGAGCGTGGTACTTGTTTAATTTACATTTACATGATTTGTAATAAATTTGAACATCATTTTTAGAGTTTTTTCTTTTACTATGGCTGCAGTAAAAGACAGGGTTTTGTTTGTTTTAGATTCAGATGACCAGTCCATTTTTTTTTTTTTTTTTTTTTTTTTTACCGGGAGGTCCCGGGGTACGAACCCGGGTCCCTCCATATGGGAGACGGACGCCCAACCAGTTGAGCCACATCCGACCCCCAGATGACCAGTCCAAACAGTGATATTTTGAGCTACTGATCCCTAATAAAACCCAATTTTGAATATTACACATTTCCATGTTAGGAAAGTCAGTCATAATTTAACTCCCAAGGTCAAATTACACCTGATATTTTTTCTGGGATCCATAGAACGGCCTTTGACCCAAAGCATCAAAAGATGTCAGAATTCTATCCTGAGGGAAGCGGCTGTGGCTCAATCAGTAGGGCTCCCGTTTACCATATGGGAGGCCCCAGGTTCGGTTCCCGGGGCCTCCTGGTGAGGGCAGGCCCGCCCGCACGGCGTGGTTGGCTGACCCAGCGAGCACAAGCAGCAAAAGGGGGGATAAATGAATAAATAAATAAAATCTTTAAAAAAAAAAAAAAAAAGAATTCTATCCTGATAATGTTCCCTTGCACAAACTCTATCACAATCCACAGTTGCAAGTAACAGAAACAACTCCGGCTAACTTATAGAAAACGAAATTTATTGGAAAGTTATTGGGATCCCATGGAACTGATGGATGACCGGGCCCCAGGAACCACCACAGTGGTGTCATATCAAGAACAGTACGGTTGGGAAGTCACCTCCACACAGCAGTTGTTGTTAGTTGTGTTAGTCTTTGTGCACAAGAGTCTAATTCTAGAGAGAAAGCATCTTATTGGCTTAAGCTCACCCATGAATCTGCCTCAAGGGAAGACTGAGCTCTTACTTGTAGTTCCATATGAAAGAATCTAACAGGGAAGAGGTTCTTCTTCAAAAGGAAATTGGGATGCCGCTAAGAAGGGAAATGAATGTTGACCAGCCAAAACAAAACTAACAAACAAAATGATCCACCATACTAAAGTTTCCATTTCTTCACATTGTAAACCTGTCAATCTCCCACAAGCAATACAGATAATCTGATAGCCAGCATGCTGCTCACACCCAGAATGGAAGCCCATGGAGTGCAAGAATGGAGAACATCCCATCTCTTACATTTTGTGCCGTGTTGGAACTAATTGCCACTATTTCAGCCTTGGGATCAACATATTTAAGTCTTGGAATAATTACACTGAGAGGTTGTTTTTTTTTTTTTTACCAGGAGGTCCCAGAGATTGAACCCAGGCCCCTCCATATGGAAGATGGACGCCCAACCATTTGAGCCATATCTGTTCCTCCTGAGCGATTTTAATATTGGCCTTCAATAATCTCTACTCTCATTAGTTAACCTCAAATGTATAGAACATCTGTGTATTCAGTCAGTCAGTTATTCTCCCATTCAACCACTATTTATAGAGAGCAGCCCTGTTCTAGACACTATTCTAGGTACTGAGGAAATAGCAGTGAAGTAGAAAGACAAGGTCTCTGCCCTGGGGACAGATGAGGTTGGAAGGAATAAGCAGGGGTTGGAGTTTGGACTTTATCCAAAAAGTAATGGAAAGCTACTGAAAGATTTTGAGCAGGCAAGAAACATGATCAGATTATCATTGAGAGATATCATTCTAACTGATGTGTAGAAAATGGATTGTAAGGGGTTAAGAATAGAGGCCACGAAACTGGTCAGAGGACCACTTCAGTAGGTGGGTGAGAAGAGATCATAGCCTGGGCCAGATTGGTGGCCAAAGAGATAAAGGGATATGGACATAATAGAGGCATTTAGGAGGTAGAATGAACAAGAATTTGTAATTGAGTGGATTTGGGGGTATAGGAAAGGAGAGAGACAAGGATAACTGATGTTTCTGGCATGAGCAACTGGGTGAACAGGGATCCACCAGGAGTTGGTTGGGGGTCAGTGAAGAAAAGGATGACCTTTGGGTCATACTGAATTTGAAGTACATGTGTGATACTCATGTCAAGAAAGCAATTGGGTGCCTGGGTCTGAACCTCAAGAGAGAGATTCAGGATGTATAACTACTGGTAGTCCCTAAGCCAAGGAGTTAGAGAGATTGCCCAAGGAGAGGGTGTAGATTGAATAAAGATGGTCATCAATATTAAGCTGACATACTTTACATGAAATAACCGTGGGATACTTTGCCTCAAAAACTGTACCTTTTATATTCCATACAGCCCTATCAATTCTTCTCTTCTGCTGCAGTTTTCTGTAGTTTTCAACAACCAACTCCTCAATTTAAGAAGATTAATCCCTTAGGCAACATTCCTGGTATATCCACCATTTGGACTAGCTTATAGAAAGCTTCCCAACTGGTTCTGTTCAGTTCCATCTTATTTAGAGGGAAAGGTTTTCCTCATGGTACCCACATCCTCAACAATCTGTCCAAGTAAGTCCCTCACCTTAGGTTCAGGGGCTTATAGGTTTCCAGGATCATTGGACCCATGGCTGCCCACAGGCTATGGGTTGTGGTGGTAGGACGGGGGTTTTGCCCAGACCTGAATGAGCCCCTTCTACTCTGTTACTTAGTCCTCATGACAGATATGAGGATCCCAATCCCTTCACATCATCCTCTCTAATCTCATTTGTCCCTTTACTGACTCCTTTTGCTACCTCAGCATTAGGTTATTCAGTTTTTAGATATGGAAAGACTGCAGTTAGTGGATTTTTTGCATCTTTGTTTCTAGCTCAGGTACCATTAGGTAGCAGTAACAGAGAAGAAGGGAAAGGAAATGCACAGGAAGCACATTAACAGGCTGAGAGAACTCTACAACACTTTCAGATACAGGTCTCCTACAGACAGTTAATTCAGGGGTCAAGCAAACTCTGGAGTTTTTAATACTGCCATTAGTGCCTTAGAAGGCTGTGAATATGGGGCAAACGATCAGACACCCAAGCTGTTGAAAACCACACAGAGTTTTAGTAAATATGTGCCCAATCAAAAAATATATTGGCAAAAATCTAGATGTCTCCGGTCCAGCTCTCCCTATTAATCAAAGGAATTACTTGAGCTTCATGGCCCAGGCTCTGATCCTAGCTCTGACCACTACTGCCCACGAAGGCTTCAATGAATTCCACTCTGAGCCTCCAGACTCCCTTGGCTGGAGATTTGTTCCTCTTGGGACAACTTTTGCCTAAGCTGAGCTGCCTGGCCCCCAGCTGTGCCCGGCCCTCTCTCCGGTAAGAGGAAACGCTTTCAGCTTAGTCCATTAACACAAACATTCAAAAGCAAACATTCAAAAGCCACAGAGCGTGTTCACATAAATAAAACAGGATTGAGAAAAGCTTCACCCCAAGAAACCAAAGGGGTGTTTGAAAAACTGCCCTTGGCTTCCAAGTAGGCAGGCAGCAAAGCCACAGCATTTCCAAAGGTTTGTGTGCTTGGTAAGGCTGGGTGGCTGCAGCCACAGGCCTTTGAAGAGGAAATGCCATCCCTGGTACAGGCAGCCAGCCAGCCCCTGAGTCCTGAGAGGACCAGAGAGAAGCAGAAGGAGGGAAGGGGAAGGGGGAGCACGGTGAGGAAGTGGAAAAGGGGGGGAAGGGACCAGGCAGAAAAATGAGCAGAGTTTTCTCAAGTAGTGTTCCCTACCTCGAGAACAAAGAGCCACCAGACAGAGCAATTCACTGTGCTGCAGAGATGGAGCTAGGGGCCTGGTGAGTGTGAGGTGATGGGCGCAGCCCAGAGTGACTAAGGCTGTGAAGAGGGGAGTACATGGCTGAGGAGTGCAGAGGGGTGGAGAGGGGTGGAGAGGGGTGGGGACGTCTGGGATGAGAGATGCCTTTACTTTGAAAGCTTCGGAGAAAATGAACTGTACAAGGTGCCTCCCTGTCTCTCAGAGTTATTAAAAGGAGGGAGCAAAGAAGAAATGGAAAAATGGCAATACCTCAGGAAGGGCTGTGTGATCCCAACTGGAGGAATGGGAGGCAGATTAAATGACGAATATGCAGCCACCCCTAAGGGAGGAAGAGCTCCAAATGTGACCTTGTGCAATGGGAAAAAAAACTCACAACCGACATGGCCAAGGAGAACACATATACACACAGCTCTTTGAATATCTAGAGATGAATAATTAAATACCCTATAAACCTCCTAGACATAATGTGTCTGTTAGTAATCCTGTCTCAATAAGGTAGCACTGAATGGTAAAGGAATGACATCGAGTGGAGGAGTTGGTTTAAACCATGGGGCCCAAGAAGTTACAAATCCAGGAGCCTTTGGGAGTACTAATATTTTGGGCCCGTGGTCAGATCTCTAGACCTTGATTAAGCTTTGACTGATCAAGGGGGAAAAAATTCTTATTTTTTTTTATTTTAAAAAGGAAGATAACTGAAGCCACCTGTTTCACAAGTTAGGAAGCAGGGGCTTTCCTGAGTGTAAAAAAAAACAAAATGGGGATTTAATTTTTTAAAACCCTTCTGCCTGCCAATAATCCTCAGATCAGGTGAGGCCACCCTCACCTAATTCTGGCAAGCCCAGTCAGTATTTGAAAGCACAATCCATGGAAGCTTGTACCTGCCCCAACATATGCACCCAGCAACTTCTTCACATTCAAAAATGTGTTCAGGTAGGCTGGCATATCTCAGTGGCTGGAAAAAAAAATACTGGGAGAGAAACCACCTATCTACTCTTCATTTCTGACTTTTTGGTCCTAAGTCCTTCTGTTCCTCAAAACCCCTTCTGCAAGTCCAGCATAATTTTGGAGGTGATGCCCAGAGTGAGTGGCCTCCCAAAGGAAGGGACAGCTCTATGTTAAGCTTATTGGTGAAGAAAACATCTCCGGCTGGTTTGTCCTTGCTCCTTTAAGGCTGCTCTTGGAACTTCCCACAGTTCCAGCATGGGAAGTCCCAGGAAGGTTAGGCATTTTCTTCACCAAATTTAGAGTATCCCCACTGAGGTACTTCAGGACTGAAATTGCCTAGACCAAAAAATATACAAGCTTAAAGTCTTTATGGGCTAATTTTTATTTCCACACTTTCTAATTATTTTGTATGTATCGATAGATTTAGAAACAACAGCCATGCTGTTACTATGTGCAAACCTTGTGTACTTCTTACAATAAACCTCTGAGATGGTACCATGTTACTGCCAGTTTACGGAGTCAGTTAACTAAGGCACAGAGAGGCTGGATGGCTTGGCAGAGGATATATAACTAGTAAATTATAGTCAGTTCTATTTAACTCCAAAACCAGTGCCTTTATCAGTACACTGGATTGGCTCCAGAGGTCAAAGATATGTCTATTTCTGCAGTACGGGTTAGACCCTTGACTAGAATAGCTCAATGTTCTGTGTCTGATACTGACCAATAGGAGTGTTAGTCTGGCAAAATTAGGACATTGTATTTAAAAAGTTGAATAATCTCCTAAACATCTTTTACTCTTTCATTGATCCATGTTAAACTCATAATATTTTCTGTCTACATGAACCTCTTGGGTACTAATTTCCACAAGTTTCTTATCTAGTTCATTCATTACCTTTTTATGTAATCTCAAATTACTTTCTTTTAGGTTTCAAAGGGGGCCCTCCTGCTCTACTCTTTTAGGATGTAATAAATTGGATCATAGAATCAAGATCCAAAAAAATTTCTCAAAAGATTGGAATGATGGCTTGAAAAGGAGTAATAATAAATTAGGAGTTGTGAACTGAAGTCCAATTAGCTGGCCAGTTGAGTATGGAATGATGGCAATCCTGGCTTGACCAGCAGTACCTGCAAAAAAGATAGACGCTGCCAGTCAATGATCAATCATAGAATGTGGGGGATCTCTGGTTGCCTTAAGAGAAACATAAGGTCCAGGTCAAAGGGTGGTGTAGAAGTTTGGCATTATTTATGAATTCCAAAAACAGTTATTGGGTTATGCTTGTAAATTGCTCTGTTCCTCTGGGTGCAATTAAGTTATGATTGGGGCTTTGATTGGGCCATGTCAGTGGTTTCTCAGAGGAAATTTAAACTACATGGCAGAGCAGAGGAGTTAGTGGAGTTTTGAGTTGGAGTTCTGTGCGGAGTTTTAATGCTTGAGCCCAGGGAAGTAAGCACAAAGAGGAGCTTGGTCATCAGGTAAATCATCAGCTTAACCACACCCTATATACAATGGCGGAGAGAAAACAGAACTGCAATAAAAAAAATTCAAATAGTAAAGGGGGAGAATATGAAACCAGATCTCAGTGACAATCTTTTTGGACAGAAACAGTAAGATTTCCCTAGCTTGCAGTGAACTGAAGGTCTGGGGCTGCCTTGGTTTCATTCTGTGGGAGGATCTGCTTTGACCATTATTTTTGTTAGAGCACCTCTTCAGGGGACTGCACTGCACTAGCAGCCCACAGCCAGCTAATGTAAATGTAGGGTGCATTTTGGTGGAGGATCAGAGGGCTGGTTGAGGGGTTGGGCAATTAGAATATTTTTGTCAGGATTGGGGGGTTTCTCTGTGATATAAATTCCTTAAGATTGTGGTTTGCTCCTCATCTATGTGCTTCCAGTAAATTCCATGGTGTGCTGGCTTAAGTCTTCTGTGGACCCCAGAAAATTATGTTCTTAGGCTAACCCATTCCTGTGCATGCAAACCTATTGTATGTGGGACCTTTTGGTTATATTCATTTAAGGGAACTTTTGATTAGATTGCTTCAGTTAAGGACCTTTGATTAGATTGCAGGACTCAGGGTGGGTCCTAATCCTATTACTGGAGTCCTTTGTAAATGGAAGACTAAAAGCATGGACACACAGAAAGAAGCAGCAGACAGAGAAGAACCCAAAAGCTGGAATCAACAGAACACAGAGGCCGAGAAGAAGCCACTTTAGCCTGCAGTTGAAAGAGATGAGGCCTGGAGGAGAAGGGAGAAACAAGCCATGTGCCTGATTGCCACAGCTGATGTAGGAGGGAAAGTGAGTTTGGAGAAGGCAGAGACTGGTGGCCATTTTGCCTTGCCATGTGGCAGGAGCCCAGGTTCATCAGCAGCCAACCTATGGTAAGACAGCATCTCTAATACCTTGATTTGGCCATTTTCACAGCCTCAGAACTCTAAGTTTTTAATAATAAATTCCCATTATAAAAGCCAACCCATTTCTGGTATATTGTATTGGCAGCCTTTAGCAAACTAAGACATGGGTTAGTAATAAAGTTAGAGATCTAGTTGATTCATAGTTTTTCATTTAAAACACAGACTTAGAGTGGCTGTAAATTAATGTCTGTTTCCATATTGGCCTCTGTTTGGGGCCCAGAGTGGGATAACAGTTAATCTCCCTTTGCTGGAAAGTTGCACACCAGCTGCATCTTTTCAATGGGCATTAACATCCCCTTGCATTGGCAAGAGGATTCTGGAGGAGGCCTGGGGGATCTCACTTATTCCAAGTTCCAATCTTATATTGTTGTACTTCTCCCTTCTCCCAGTTTTTGTTCAAACTAACTTAACTTTACAAGAGAATTTGTTTTTTTCCATTCATCAAAGATTCAGATTAATGTATTTAGCCAACTTGGATTGCAGGTCACAAGTGTTTCTTGTAGCAAAACACTATTTTATTCTTTCTTGGTTTTTAGATGAGTTAGTTTCAAAGTAAATCTTGTAAGATTTTACAAAGGCTTCAACTTATGACCAACAGATTCCTTCTGCCTGTACTTTTTGTCTAAGTCCATTACTTAATTCTGCAGCCTTGGGAGGCATTATGGGCTGAAGATACCAGTGGCCAACTGTGGTGAAGATTGTTATTTGTTCCCCAATACCCATTTAATCCTCTTCCTTAGTATTAAGATCCGTGATTTCCAGTTAGGCACATTACCACCCAGAATAGACTTTTTTTTTTAGCCTCCCTTGCAAGTAGGTATGGCCACAAGGGCAAGTTCTGCAATTGGGTTGTAAACAGAAGTGGTATGTACAACTTTCAGGAAATGCCCTTAAAGGGAGGGGGTGCCCCATATTTCTTGCTAGCTAGAAGATGCACTCATGCCCAGAGGCCATTTGGACCACATGGTGAGCTTGAGAATGGAAGCCACTTTGGCAGAGCAACAAAATGGAATCAACTTGGGTCCCTGACACTCACTTCTGCTGGTCTTGACTGTGAGAGAAATAAATTCTATCTAGTTGAAGACATGGTAATGATTGTTTTTCCTTTTATGGCCAAATCTAATTCTTACTAACCTGCTAGCCTATGATACAGAGCTTCTCCTCACTGACTTGATTCAGTCAGCTCCATATTCTAGGGACTGTCCCTTGTTGCACTCCATTTCCTTTCTGATATAGTTGACAGAAACCTCAACTTTCTCAAACTCAAAATACGCAGGGGGGAGAAAAAAGGAAAGGAAAGGGAAAAAAAAAAAAAAAAAAAAACCAGAAAAAGAAAAAAAGGAATGTTATTGGCATGTAACCGAACATTCCACAAGGATAGATGACTTAGAAGAGTCTGCCCTGCCTACTCTCATCCAAAGTTCTGTTGTTCCCTCAGATTTCATTGTTTAGGTCATCTGCACCATTCTGAACTAATCACATGACCATGGGAGTGGGATACTCTGACCATTTTACGCTAATGAAAATTCACCCTGGGAATTAGGGTCAGGTTCAATCCCATCCAAACCAGATAGCTGGGGGGGCGGGGGGGTGGTGGTGGTTAGGGTTGGTGGTTTCACAAAGGATCTCAATTTACCATTACCAGAGAGGAAGAGGAAGAGGGATCCATTTTGGGTAGCAAACCATAGATTTTTACCATACCCTTTAATATAATATATACTTTGTACCATCACTTGACCTAAGCTTTATAGATTCATTACTATGCTTGGCTTTATAGAAATACTGACTAGTACCACAGAGGATTACAGGATATTATAAAGTACTTTTGGGTGGGCTAAGTTATAGGATTTCAAACAAATTACATTTTGATGGGCAAAAAGTGCTGAGAAATAACTACTTTTCCCTCTTACACCTAAAGGGCATACAAGATCGGTAGGGGAAAGAATTTGATTGCTTAAAAAGAATATCAAACCTGACAAATGCTCTCTTTGTCACCTTGGAATGCTAGATGAGAACATCTGGATAATGCTCTCCCTTCGACTGTCCACATACAGGTCAGCCATAAACAGTAGCTTTCTTTTAACAGAGTTCCATTAATCTGCTACCTGGAATACTGAATGCTTGCTCTTGTTTGCTTTCCTTACCACCTCAGTTTTTCCATTTCCAATGCTTAGAAGTTTTGTTTGTGAGGGTCCAAATGTGGCAGAAACTATTTACAGGCTTCCAAGTTGCATTAGCTGCGGAGGCTAAAGATGCTGGCTGAACAACTGACCAACTTTTCCAGGGAGAAATCTGAAGCAGAGGATTAAAGAAAAACAAAAAACAAAAAACACCTTCCAATCTGTCAGGAACATGGAAAAAGTTGCTTCTCTTATGTGTTGGCAAGGGACCTAAAAGCACAGCATTACAGTGTCTGGTTTACCAACCATCAATACTTCAAATCACAGAGATCAGACTCTGCTGTTTTTCTTTAGGAACACAGAGCAACACAGTCAAGAGTAGGACCACAGGGCTCTAGGAAAAATAAGAAGTTATTGGGCTTTAGGGACTATCTTTGCACCACAGATTCAGACCATCTGGACTTAAACTAGAACCAACTGTTCAAGGAGCCAAAAGAAATCTTGATACCAAGAGGTGGTTTGTAACAATCTCTGCTCACAGTAAAAATAACCTAGAGAGCTCAGCAGAAACCTGGGAGATGGGAAAAGTTTCTGAAATAAGTGAAACTACAGTACTGTTTGATTGCCCATCTGAGGGAGAAAGGAAACTTCCCTTTTAGAAACCACACAGCTCAGTTTATTTCTCCTTGGCTATATTGTTCAGAGCATGAACACTTGCTTCCATCCCACGAAATTAAGAATCTGGACTCACATTCTCACTGTTTTCAAGGATGTTTATCTGCCCTGGTCTTCTTATAAATTGTCACAAACTATCCCATTCCTAATTCAGAAGCCATTCTCCCAAGGTTTCCAAAAGATCCTGAAATTATACATCCTATCATGTGCATATCCGACCAACCCTACTCCCCATCCCCAAACCTGTCCTGTCCAGAGACAACATCCTCAGTTGCACTCACCAGTGTACCAAGCACGTTCCTCCTACGGCTTGACATAATGTCAACCTGACAGTCATGCAGTTGTCTGAGTCCCTATGTCCTTACCACATGAAATCCCTTTACCAGTCCTGGAGAGCTACGTTCCCTAAAGCTTTGAGTGCTGCCCAACTCAGATGAGAAAATAATTCACACTTTGGACAATGAAACAGACCTAATACTAATATCCTGGAATACACTGAAAGAAACTGGCATTAGTATTAACAGCTGATTTTCACTAACTGAAGTGACTGATGTTTTTATACCCAAACTAGCAAAGTATGTGAATAACATGGATAAAAGATTCAAGAGAGTAGCCTGCTGTCTATCACTGAAAAGCTTCTAGGAAAGCAGTCTCACAAATTATGAAGGAACTGTCTGTCCTACTTAAAGAAACAATAACAAAGTAGACAAAGCAGCCTATTGAAATAGATGATGTCCATTTTTAAGTGGCAGGAAACTATAGTGTTCACTCCAAATCAAGAAACAGTAGCTAAACATTCGCTATATTAGAAACCATGCATGTGTCCCCAGACCTAGTTTTTCTCCCTAGGTCTGGTTTTTGGTATGCTGGTGATAAACTAAGTCTGATTTATTATATAACCATCCTGTATGGGAAAAGGCTGTAACTTTGGGTATCTTTGGTCAACCTTAAGAGATATAGCAGGGGGACAGATGTGGCTCGGGTGGTTGGCCGTCCGTCTTCCACATGGAGGGACCTGAGTTCCATCTCCAGGACCTCCCGGTAAAAAGAAAAAAAAGAAAAATATAGACGGCGCGTAAGCCACCAGGCCCTGTGCGCAGGTGCGCTGCCAGGCCCCGCAGGCCATGCAGCAAGATGATGTAAGAGGAGTGACACAAGGGAGAGCCAAGACGAGACGAACCAAAACCTGGAACTAAGGTGGCACAGGCGGTAGGATGCCTCTCTCCCACATCAGAGATTCCGAGGATCGAATCCCAGTGAAGATAGGAGAAGGATGAGAAGAGAGGGCAGGAAATGGACACAGAGAGTTGCCCAGTGAATGGACACAGAAACAGCAAAAACGGGGGGATGGTGGGTAAAAAATGGATAAAAGTAAATAAATCCCTAAAACAATGTATAGGGGAGGAAGATACAGAATATAGTTAGTGGTAATACTTTGATAATGCTCTTTCATGATTTGTTAACAAATGTTTCACAAGGTATTTTGCAGGGGAGGGTGATGTGTGGGAGACCTGTATGTTATGCATATTTGTTTTGAAAGTTCACAATGTTTACTGAACACTTATAGTTTATGTATGTTCATGTATGAATGATATACTTCCATAAATTATTTTTAAAAATACAGAAAAAAAACAACAACAAAAAACGATTAAAACAAACAAACCAGTATGACCTTGGGGATGATCTGTTGTCTGGGACAGAGTACACTTGGGAGGCCAAGTGGCCTTATGTTTAAGGACATGACCTCTAAAGCTCATCTATTTACTTCCCATGTTACTTAAGCAACTTTCCAAATCTGGCTGGACCTGTTTCCTTGCCCATAAAAGGGGGATGACTATATTATATTTAATTGACTCTAGAACTCACATTTTAACATCTCTGAAATCTCTGTAGTCTTAAAATGGCTGTTGGCCAGGCCAGTCATGATGTAGTTGTCACTCCTTGTACATATGCGAATTTGGTGGCTGTTTCTGGACAGCTACAACCCCTTAATGTTTTATGTCACAAACCATTGTCCGAATTGTTTATGAAACGCTTCTTTCTGATCAAGGAAACACCAGAATCAGAACTTGCAAAACGAGTGTCAGCAACTTTAAAAGAAAATCCCAGAGACAATAGTGGGGTACCCCATTAAGAATTGTTGCATCATGAAATCTCTGAATCATATTCTGTTTGTCTGTCAAGTTTCAGGAATGCCTTGACCAATTATTTCACTCACATTTTTCTATCTATAAAGCACAAGAGTAATGATAAAATTTGTCTAAGTACCATATTCCATCAATTCTAAGCTATTTACCCCCATATTTTAATATTAACTCAGGAGGTGTCATATAATTAATTGGCCATGCTTTTCATTCTTGTTATATTTGATGATTTAATAGTTGTAATGTGCTTAAAATGGTGCCTAATGTATGCTAAGTTTTATCTAAATTTTAAGCTATTAATTTGTTCTTATCAGTTAGGGTCCTTTCTACAATTGAGATTATACTCTATACCAGTCTTTTTTTTTTAAAGATTTTATTTATTCACCCATCCCCCACCTTGCCGCCTGCGCTCGCCGGGTCAGCCAACCACGCCGCGCGGGCGGGCCCGCCCCCACCAGGAGGCCCTGGGAACCGAACCCAGGGCCTCCCACATGGCAAACGGGAGCCCCACCAATTGAGCCACAGCCGCTTCCCTATACCAGTCTTAAAATTTGTTTTGTTCCAACCTAGAGCTCTTTCCTACACCCCAATTCAATACGCAATCATTATTGAAGGCTCACTTTATGCCAGGAAATGTACTTGACGCTGTGATGCAAATATCCAGCACAGATTTGGTCTTCAAGACCAGTCCAATAGAGAATTTTATCAATAGTTTATAGACTGGAAAAAAGATGATGTCAAGTACAAAGAGGAATTAAGAAAGAAAACATTTGCGCTCCATGATTTATTATTTTTTAACAGTTTGACCTAGGAATGAGATTTAGATCTGTGCCTTGGCTTCTCATCTGTAAAACGGACTTACAGTAAACCTGTCAATAATGTCTGCCAGAATAACATGAAGTGTCCTTGTTTTCAAATGCATGTGGGCTCAAATTCTTAACTCTTGGTGAAGGTGAGAAATGTAAAAGGATGAGGCCAGGTGAGGAAACAGCAGACTGTCTCAGGAAGTGGGGAGGAAGGGGGCAAGTTAATCGCCTCAGATAAGGCCAATGAAATGGACATTTAACTACCCAGGAGATTACTGGACTCATTCTGTTATTCTGGAAGTACTGGCCTACCACAGGACTTAGAATTGTCCCATTGATAGTTTGCCTGGGTGGACATCTGCCACCAGGTGGTGCCAAACTACAGGATAGATTTGGCATCTTATAGTTTTAGGAATTCCTGGACAGGTAGTTATGTAGGCTCACCTGTCATTTTTTTAAGCTTGCAAATTCAACCCATTTTTTTTTTTTTTTTTTTTTTTTGCACCCCACTTATTGTAGGACTTATATTGTAGCCTGTTTCACTGGATTATTTTGAGAAATTTTAAATGAGCTTTAGTAAGCAATCAATACATGTTAGTTATTACTGTTATTACCATCAGGGTGTTATAAAAAATATTTACAATCAGTATGGCATTAGGATCAGCTAATAATAAGACAGTGGCTGTAAATTGGTACCGGAAAACAGTACAAACATAACTATGACTTCCACATGGGAGGATCATGGAAATTACTGCTCAAGCTAGGCCTCAAAGGATGGGGTAAAATATGGTCATGTGGAGATAATGAACAAGGAGAAAGGCATGTTTGGGGGAAAGAAGCCTATGCTATCACCCAGGATTCTACAGAGAAACAGAACCAACAGAGAGAGAGGGATGGAGGGAGGAAGGAAGGAAGGAAGGAAGGAAGGTAGGAAGGAAGGAAGGAAGGAAAGGAAAAAGGAAGGAAGATTGACAGATTTATTTTAAGGAATTGGCTCACATGATGTGGAGCCTGGAAAGTTTGAAATCCGTAGGGCAGGCCAGCAAGCTGGAAACTCAGGGAGGATCTCATGCTATATTTCTTCTCCAGGGAAACCTGTTTTTGTTTTTAAGGCCTTCAATTGTTGGGTAAGCCCACTCACATTATCAAGGGTAATCTCCTTTACTTAAAATCAAATGATTGTAGATGTAAACTACATTTACAAGTATTTTCACAGCAACACCTAGATTAGTATTTAATAACTAGGTACTACAGTCTAGCCAAGTTGACATATAAAACCAATCATCACATTCTGGGATGTATATATGGTGACCTTTATGTTACCTTGTGTGAACGAAGCAAGGGGGACAAAAATGGGGAAAGAGGTAGGGAAGGCTGTAAAATTAGGCTAGGGCAAAGCCAGAGACTACCTGAGGAGTTCTGCAAGAAAATTAAATTGGCAATAGTAAAGTCATATGATAGCTCATCCAATGCTAAGCAATGCATTTGGTTACGAAGTTCAAAATGAGTGCTATCACATTCCAATATAAAAAATGTTTATCATTCCTTTTAAGGGACATATGTACACGTACTTTAAATACCTTTTGCTGACCAAAGTCGAAATAATACTTTGCAGTAAAGTGCATATTCCCAAAGATTTAAAGGACTATTTTTAAGTAGTTTTTATTTTTGAAGCATTTTCCTCCCAGTATAACTAATTGCAAAATCAGTGTTTCTCACATGTTCATGACACTGAAAAAAAAAGAAAAAAAAAAGGGGGGTCTCTAAATTGGTGATGGAAACCAATTGGTACTATGTGCACCTGATCAAACCAGTTGCAACATGATGCCAAACTCACAGAAAGAATTAAAAAAAAACAATAAATCTCATATAAAGCCCATAATTGCAACTCAAAGCAGAATGGTATCAGGCTGGAATTAAAATCCTAGGAAAGTCAATGATGATCTGCAGGTAATATTTATTTAAATGTTACTCATGTAATTTCAAATCAGAAACCCCTTGCTATTCAAGTTCAAATAGGGTACAGTGGACATGTTACTTTTGTCTTCTCAGTAATCACCTTTCCTTCTCTGTGCCCACCCTTCCTTCCTTATAAGTTCCCCTCCCTTTGGGGCAAACTCCTCTTTTGATCATCTAGGGGATGGAATGGGATCCAATCTGGACAAAACCAAAGTCCTTTCCTGAAATTTTGTATAGCTTGCTGCAATGCTGTTGGTCCCTGGTTTTGATCAAATAAGTTGAAATTGTCAAAGGCTGTCACGTCACCCACCATCCTCATGTCACCCACCATCCTCACCTCACCACCCTCCCACCCCATCATCGCCAAAGAGAAAGCCTGCTTAGAAGACAAAACTAATCCAGAAAAAAAAAAAAATATCAGAGCCAAGTGTGGGAGATGGTGAAATGGCTTCTTTGGGTGTCTGGATCCAGTCATGCCAGGACCTTCCTGAAGATGAGCCAATAAATTGCCCATCATGGTGACGATGGTTTGAGTTGGGTGTCACTTGGAACTGAAGGACGGTTGGTTAATAAACAAAGGTGCACAACACCTACCTGAAAATAAATGGAAGGCATATTAATACTTGCCTCTTTTTTAAAAAAAATGCAGTAGCCTATTATCAAATAAAAGTAGACCAGGCATCTTTATGAAAAATTTAGATTTCATCAAAATTTATATGAAATTAGTACCATAAACAGTATATGTGAATAAAATTAAACAGATTGTATAAAGGAAATTATTGACAGTATAGTTATGTGTTAACATTTTAATACACTTCATGAAAACTGAATCACACTACATGCTATAAGGAAACAAAATGGCTCAACTACATTTTGGAATCCTAAATATCTATTATAGTAACTCTCTTTATTTTGTATTTATAATAGGAACAAGTGCAAGCTTTGTATATTGTAGTTTATGGCTGTTAATCCCATATGTAATAATTAGCAATTATGAAAGGTCTACTTTCCCTTTGAAATCATTGTTTAAAAAGTGAAGAAGGCCAAGTGGAGCTTTTTGCCTTTGAAAATGTAATTCATGAGCAAAATGCAGGTTGCTGAACTTAACATGGATCAAGGAATCTGTTTACTCCTAAGAATTTTCAAGAATTCAGAAATGAAGAGGGCCTCTGTATTAGTCAGCTGAAGGAGTGCTGATGCAAAGTACCAGAAATCTGTAGGTTTTTATAAAGGGTATTTATTTGGGGTAAAAGCTTACAGTTACAAGGCCCTAAAGAGTCCAACTCAAGGTACCAGAAGAGGTGTTTTCTCACCCAAGTCAGTGCCACATGTTGAAGTAAGATGGCAGGCCTGGTCTCTCCTCCTTTCTTCCTCTTTAGGCTCCTTGGGCCCAGCTTCTGATCTCAGCTGTAGGTTGGCATAGGGTTTGTTTCTTTCTGGGCTTTCTCAGCTCAGCTGCTTTGTTCTCTTCAGCTGCAAACTATCAGGCAAATGGCTCATAACTCTTCTCAGGCTGCAGGATCAAAGTTCTTTCCTCTGCTGTATCTATTCTCATTCTTCCTGTGCCGCCTTCTGTGTGTCTTGAGTGAGTGTCCCATTTATATAGCCCACCAAGGGGGCGAGTACTCAACCCTGAGTTACACCCTACTGATGTGGTGGAATCAAAGCCCTAATCTTACCATAATTTAATCAAAGACATCTCAGCTGAATCTAATACAATCAAAGGGGATCACACCCAGAGGAACAAACCAGTTTACAAACATAATCCTTCTTTTTGGAATTCATAAATAATATCAAACTGCTATTGCCTCTAAAAAAGAAATTGGGCTTTAACACTATAAACTTGTAGGGCTCCCAGTGAACTATTCCAATTTCACCCTCTCCTCTAAGCCTTCAGCATGGTAATTCACCAAAACATGTTTACTGTAAATCCTGTAGGAATAAATGTGCATATTAATTAAATGGGTTGATAGCTGCATTTTTAAGGGATCTCTGCTAGTTAAACTCTTTCCCAAAGAATATTCTATCATTGAAAAGTCAACAGAATTCTAAAAACAGAGATGGCAAAGATACATTAGATCATGTAGTTGTTTTTTTTTTTCCTTCTGGGCAGGGAAAGTACAGGATAAATCCTTAGGTTTTTTACCATTTTTCAATTTAAATTGTAGAAGGGAAAGAACTCAAACTTTTTCTTGGAAATGAGACTTCATTATAACAGATTTCACAGTCAGGAAATTCCTCTTCATCCTGGTATTCAGAGCACATGTTCTTTTTGTGTACTTTATCCCACTTTTCCCAATAACAACTCTATGACACATTTGATTCAATTTCATTTTGAAATTTCAATGTGAAATTTAAAATGGAGACAAATTTCACTTTTAGATTAAATTTGAATCCCTTGAAACCATATTTAGTTGTGTCTCTAGTAATACTGTGAACAATATAATTCTACACAAATTCTTTAACATATCAAGAAAAGACTCCTAAAGTTGCTTTGGTATATATATATATTTCTCAAATCACAAGGCCTTATTTTCTAGGAATCACATTTCCACTAGTTCTTTTATACCAAGTGTCTTTTTGGCATTATTGTCTTTTGGATTTTCTTCTCCAACTTCACTCCAAGTTATAGGTATTGCAATTCTACAATGTCCTCCTAAGCTCATCTTTCCATTACCTCTTCATATTTCTAATCTTTCCAGGTCTCTTTAATGAAAGCCTCAGGTTTCTTTTTGGTCTAAAATTTATACCAATTGTAAACTAAAAATGAATTTCATTAATGTCTAATTTCATCAGTTTCCTTAACCATTCAGTAGACAGATGCAACACAGATGTAATAATTTTTTTACTGTTTTTTAGTCATATTGTGGTTTCATAACTGTATAAATTTCAATAAAATTAGGAAACTTTAATTTCAATGTGAGATCATAATGTACACAGAGTGTCATAAGGTATAAATTAAACCATGTATATAGATAAATACACATATATACATTTCAATAACACACTGAAGAGTTCCAAGTATTTCTTCTTTAGTTACTGGTAGACATTTCAAAACACAAAATAAAACTGATCATCACAACACCCCTGTAGTAAATGATTGAGAGTGGAGTGGAAATAGGATGAAAGGCACAGAATCCTTAATAAGAAACTGCTCACTCTGTGAACAGATGGAGCCTAAATTCATTAGCACTGATTGTTAAAACATTAACGTGGAGCTACTCGTTTTCTAAATTGAATATAAGAAGCCATGGTTAACAATATTTACTAAGCCTTGACAAGACACTGTCCTGGGTGGTGCCCAAATATAAAAGACTCAATCGGTCATATCAATAGGGAAAGGTTACATATAAGCTTCAAAGACAAAGTGAACAACTGGTAGGGAGGATAGGTCCTTCTCTGGTAGATGGTGTATACAGGGCCTTTCTGTTTAGTGAGGTTCCATTTAAAAGAATGCCAACTTTGTGGCTGACACAGCTGATCTTGGGGTTTAGTTTTGCACCAATCTAACAAATAAAAAAGCTTTCAGCTATGGAATTAAGCACATGAAAAATCAGGGCCTAATAAGCACTCTGCTGACTGGGTGCAAAAATGAGCTTTTAATATGAATAAGGGCCTTACAAGTCAATTTGAGAGGCTAGAAAAAAATTTTTTTTTCAAACAAAATTTTGATTGTTTAATTAGAGACAAACAAAAAGTTCCAAATACTGACTGATATACCCCAATCATCAAACAGCCAGTCAATGCATAGTCCTCTTTAATTGTCTGGTAATTTTCACCTTCTTCCAGAAGAAGTGCTCAATTTTCATTGCGAAGGTTCTTGTTAGATTCACTTTTCACTGCAAAAAATAAGTAAACACAGTTAAGTGTTTATACTGTTTCTGTTTAGCCTGTTTTCTTTTTTCCCTCTTTTCCCTTCTGATGCATAGCAATAGCACTGCTCACGGGGGCCGACAAGCCATGCCATGTCCTTAGGCAGCCGAGATATATAATTCTGGCCACAATAAATAGAGAAATGGTGCCTGAAAGTGGCAATTTTATCTTGTGAGGTAATATCCTTCCTGGCTGTGGAAGAGTTGGAATGGTCACTTCACAGTGTGGTTATGATCCCATATTCACAGCACTGAATAGATCACTATGATAGTGCAGGCTGGCCAAGTGCGGTTGGAATAAATATTTTGCATGATTTCTTTATTTTTAAACTTAAAATTGAGGGTCAGTGTATACTGAATGAATGTGGGCTGACAGAAGACTAACTAATCACCATTTCCTTCCTTTCAAAGGAAAGAATAATCAGAGCAGAACTGAAGCTCCTTTAAAGCTCCTCTTATGCCTCAAGTGAGCAAGACTGAGTATGATTCACTCAGTAAACTGAGAGTTCCTTGCGGACAGAGTCTGAATTTTTCTGCCCTATATCTATCCTCACAGTGTAGCATGGAGTATAGGTGACCAATCAATATTTGCTGAATTCTTATTACTTCAAGTCACTCTGTCTCTTTTAGTTGTCGTCGTCTTTTTTTTTTCTTTCGTATCTGCAAAAGTGGAACCAGAATAACTACTCTATTTATTTCATTGTATTGTGAGGCTAAAAGGAAAAAATATATATTCATACTTTGAAAATTGTTAACTTCAAAATACTTTCAAAAAACTTTCAAAATACTTTTAAAAAACCTTAATGCTTGAGGCTTAAAGCCATATAGCGTGACTGTGCAGACAAGGAAAATAAAGCACAGAGGGAGAGTGAATGTGCAAAGGCCCACAGCCAGTAAGAGTGGACACTAGGACCATACACCTGGACCTTTGTCTTATATTCCACCTGCCAAGAGTACCTAGATTTCAGATGGTACCAGCAACCAAACTGGTGCTTACTCAGTCCTTGCTATGAGTAAGACACTGAAATAGGTTTCAACCAAGATACAGTCCCTGTTCTTGTGAAATTTTATAACTCTAGCAGTCATTCAACTGTCTCCATATTATGAGTTGTTTACTCTATTTCCTCAGTACTTACACAAACTCTATTATAACACAAACTACATTGTAAAGTCTACATGAGTGTTCTGGTACCTGAGATCCATCTCTCCACCCGTCTACCTCCCACCACATGCACACACAATGAAAGGAAAGGAAGAAAAGAGGAGTAAGGAGAGAAGGAGATTGGACGAAACTATTTAATGGCCCAACAAGAGAATGATATATGAGGGGAACAAAGGTAGCGGCTATGCCAGGTATTTCCACTAGTTCAAATAATCAATTTTGGATTTGATTCTTTCTCAAAATATGAGGTATTTTCTAATCCAGAGTTATATTAGGATGGTAGGGAAATATATTTTGCTAGTATTTTTAAATTAATGGGATACTGTACTATTTGGCATAATAGTTTTGGGAACTCGTTTCCATTTCTTTGTCTTAAGGTTGCATAGTTTTCTTCTTTTAATAGGGCTCTATTCTCTCCATGCCCCCCGCCCCCCAACTGAAATACAGCATGCTTTTATCAAATCACACCATTCTAAGCACTTCCCTTTGGACTGATCCAACTAATCAGCATTCTACATCTCCATTCTAGTGTCTTTGACTGTTTAGCCTTTTACAGTTAACCTGCTTCATTCTTTAAAAGGAAAAAAACAAACAAAAAAATGTGCCTAATGTCCATCAGTACAGACATTCGAAAAAGGGAAGTACGGCAATCTATAATCACAACAAACATTATAATAACAAAAACTATGAAAATGGAACTGATTCCAGTCAGAGCCCCATTTCCCCCCAAACTAGAGAGACACCTTGTACTATGAACTCAGAATTAAAACCCAACATTTTTGCCTCTGGAGAGGGAAAGAATTTCAAGGCTTTCCAAAGAAAACGCCCTGTTCTTATTTAACTCCCTTCCTGGATCAATGACTTGTAGACTGTACAAGGACCAGCAACTTCATGTTCTTACACAAAGATATGTGTGCCCAGAAAGACCTGGCATTAGTTTTAGGTATGTACTCATGACAAGACAACACTGGTATGGCTCTTCAAATCTCATCAGATCCTCCTAAGTTTTTTGCTACAGCAACTCTAAATGATCCTCTGACTGAAAGCACGAGTCACCTGTGTTTCCTGTAAATAGGTCAAGTATCATATATCCACCAGCAAATTTTACTTAATAAAATTCCAAGTACACCTCCAAAGTAGCCTTTTCTTTTTGCTTCGTTATAGGAAGCCTCACTTCAATGTGCATTCCTAAACAAGGTGAAAGAGGAGCAGTGTGTGTGCTATGTTTATTTACACAGACAATGTTTGCCCTGGCTGGTAACCCACATTACTAAACAACTTTCCCTGAAACCAACATTTAGAAAGAGAGCTATGTGAATTATATTAAGAAAAAAGTAAGGTTTTATATAGCTTTAAAAATTGAAACTGGTCATTTAAAACAAATTTGTAATTTTTTTGGAGAAAATAACATAGGATATTCTCAAATTGTGAAAAATATAAAGTCAAGAATAAACATTTAGAGGTCCACTTTTGCTAATTAAAATGTAGTTTTAAATTGTGGCACTGACAAAATTTTGGCCACTTTGAAAAAAATATTTCTCCTATTAACTTTCATTTAGAAAAAAGTTATAGAGAAAACTTAAAACATAGGTTATTGCCTGTTATGTTGAGTCTAATCCAATCTGTGGTCTGCTGGAGTCTGTTACAATGAAACTTGGCCTGTTCCTACAATTCTTAACTGAATGTGGTATCTGAAAGTTAAGCTGGGTAACATACTCTCATTTTTAAAGCAATTACTGAATTTCACTTATCCTCTAGAATTTTGTAGTCAAGAGCACAATTAGCTTACTTTAATCAGTAGTTGAATATATAAATGTCATTTTATTCACTAAACCTTTATACACACCTTTTCCAGTTCAACTACTTTCTCCAACTCCCTACTCATCAGAGAAGGAAAAAATATTACCTACTTTTAAAGAGCCACTAGAATGCAAAGGAGTTATGTCCAAGGATGTGAAAAGAAGGAAAACAAAACCAATGAGTTTAGAAACGGAGATAAAGGGTCAAGGTAATGCCAGTTGCTTATTCTAAATGCTGTTAAAATTTTTTATTTTATTTTATTTTTTTTATTTATTCATTTATCCCCCCCTTGCTGCTTGTGCTCGCTGGGTCAGCTAACCACGCCGTGCGGGTGGGCTTGCCTTCACCAGGAGGCCCCGGGAACCGAACCTGGGGCCTCCCATATGGTAAACGGGAGCCCTACTGATTGAGCCACAGCCGTTTCCCTGTTAAATTTTAAATATAACATTACTTGCAAGATTCTTCCGTTCAATAAAGCAGGATACTAGAAACTTTTTATAATCTCTAATTTTAGGAATCTTTAAAAAAAAGAGTTTAAGCATTAAATTGTTCTTATGGACAAAGATTGTTATTTAAGACTATTAGCTTAAAAAGTGAAAAATACGCACAACCCCAGTAAGGCAAACAAACAAAAAAAATGTCCTTTTATAGCCACTCAGTATGATTCATTCATTTTTAATTGTTACTATAAGCCTACATGCTCTCAAACAGGATAGAAGCAGCAACTCATTCATTTGGTAGCTACACAGTAAATTCAGTAAGTGGGTAAATATAGTGGGAAAACATATATATATAAAGAAATAAGGGCAGTCATGTAACTAGTTAGCTGCATTAGAGTTATTCTACAGCATTACAGGAACAAATTCATATTTACCTTGGTGTAGAATTTTCATGTCATTACTGTATCCTTTCAAGACCACAAGTAATGTTGGGTACTCAATGATCACTTTGTTCTTCAAATTGTCTAGAAGAGTTTTATAAGGATCCAGTTCATAATATCTTATTTAAAAAAAAGTAAAACAAAAATAAACAAAAAAAATACCTTCAATATTAAACAAATATATCAGAGATTCCCTTACATTAAAAAAAAGTGATGACATTAATTCAGTAGTTATTTCCTTATAACATAATAAACTTAATAACTCCTAAGAAAACCAGGTCTAAAAACTATTATTATTATTGAGGTTCTAAAAGTAACTCAAAAGTATATAAGGTATATCAAATAGTCTGATTTTTGGAATGGTCTAGAACACATCACTAATTTTCATATCAAATAAGAAATAAAGATGAACTTTTATATAATAGCTATGTTTACTGCATCAATTTTTCTTGGATAAAAGAACAATTAGCTGAAACTTCAAATTCCTCAAATAGATTTAGTTTAAGTCTTAAAACAAAATTAAAAAAAAAACAACAACGATCCCATGATAAATAATTTCTAGTAACTGGCTACAAATACTTTTGTGAAAAGTTAATTCTAATTATAAATACTTTCCAGACATTTATATTGCTGTTCAGTTAACTTTGGCCTTCCTTTATTTTGAAATTTAAAAAAAGAACATATTTGGGATTTCTGAATGAGGAAGAAGCACAAAATTTAAGAAATCTGGAGTCTGTCATAGTAGCATGACAGAGCTGTCAAATGTGTCATCATAGGTAATTAGATACTAATTTTCCCCTTAAAGTATGAAATTCTCAAGTCATTACTCAAAAAAAAAAAAAAAAAAAAATTGAATTGATTAAAGATGCATCCCCATAACATTCTCACTTGCCTGCTTTCTGTGGTGGGAGAGAAAGGGGTGAAATTTCAGCTAACTCACCAGGGTTTGCACATGGGAACATGTTGCTATGAGAATGTTTATCTGTCATGTCAAAAAGGAAAACGTTGAGAACAGGTCCACCAGTGTAGTGTGGAAGTCCTCTGATTTTTTTTCTCCATCTCTACGAATGACAGGTGATGTTCACATGCAAAACACATCCCATGGAATGCCCTCCATCCTTTCCTCTCCCATTTAAGAAAGCACACTGGTATACAAGTGATCAAGAATGAAGTTATCAGTATACATTTGAATTTGCTATAATTCTGTTTTAAGACTGCAAAGTTTGGTAATCTTCTATTAGTAAATTACTTGTACCATAAATCATAGCTGACCGAAACATGGAGCACATTTATTAAGAGTCCTTGGTGTAGTAATTTCTCTGTGTTCTAAGTTTGTTCCATTCAATAGTTTCTCAAATAGGGGAATACAGTAGTGCCTTAAAAAATGCAAAGTCAAGTCCTTATAAAAACTGATTTATTTTTAAGAAGTAGGTGACAAGAAAGAGGACAACTGTAAAACCAAAACCTTACTGATATATCTCACCCCTGGAATTAAGTAAGGGCTTCATTTATAATCACAGAATATATATATATATATTTAATTTTCAAAAGAAACATGAATTGCAAAAGATTCAGTTTTCCTAAACCAGCCACCTTAGTGTCCATAGGCCACAGAACACACATTTTTCTCTCTGTGTAATGTAATACAGATGTGTTTATAATTCTTTGAAAGTGATTCCAGCATTCAAGGATTAAATGCTTCACATCTTTTAAACATTTCCCTTTGAAACAAAAAGTATTTTTTTAAAGTCAGCAGTAATTACAATAAACTGAGAAAATGAGATTGGATTAAATACCCAAGTATAAGATTAACTTCTAAAGTTAAATATAAAATGATCATAACTAAATTTTTCTTAGGAGAAAATGAGACTTGAATTCTCAAACAGGACTTTCCAAGTAATAGCCTACACACACTTTTGCAAGGACTTATTGTCTGTGCATTCTAACAGAATCATAAGGCTTCTTATTAAAGAGACAATTCCCAAATAAGGGAATGTTTTCTACTTAATTGAATTTTTGGTAAATAATTTTCAGTGTACACCTAATATTTTAGGTCTTTCATTTCTCTTCATAATATTACATTTTCATTAGGTTCCTTTAGATTCCCAAAGCTGAAGCAATTAAAAAAAAAGTTCTTCAAAAGTCATAAGGGAATCAAATTCTTGTATTATTACCGATACAGTATAAAATGTTCTTAGCAGCGGAACAGTCAGAAATAGTTAAAAATTACCATGTAACAGGTTATACATGATTTCAATTCTAAAACCATTCTGATTATACTTGTTTAATTATATATATTAAAAAAAAGGTCTCTATTTTATGTTCAAAGTACTTAGGATGCAAAGATTTATAAGAAACTTGCCAACTAATGTATTATTTTTAAAAAGTTTTATTCAAATGCCACAAAAAACCTGGTATGTTATGTAAGAATGTTTTGATTAGAATTATTCGTGTTTACCCTGAAATACTACAAACTTCTAATCACTGCTATATCACTATTGAGTGTCAGTGAACTTCTGGGCTTCAGCTTTCTAGTCTGTTAATTGAACAGAACATACTTTACTAGATAATCTTTTAGCTAAGACTCTCAATTTCTTTAATTTTTCTACTACTCATGGTAATTATTAACATTTACCAGTGATTAAAAAGTAAATTATGTAAATTGTTAATTAAAAAAAGCTATCAAACATAAAAAGGAGTGGTATTTTATGAATCTGGTATTAGTTAAAGTAGTTGCTTTTAGTAGTTGCTTGGGTTTGGAGTCCTGGCTCCATCACTCACTGGTCTATGATCCTGGGCAAGTTATTTAACTTCTTTCTTTCTTTCCTTTCTTTCTTTTCTTTCTTTTCTTTCTTTTCTTTTTCTTTCTTTCTCTCTCTCTCTCTCTCTTTCTTTTCTTTCTTTCTTTCTTTCTTTCT
>JAKSZT010053881.1:2479074-2795890 GCA_026826555.1 Tolypeutes matacus
CTTTATTTCTTTCTTTCTTTCTTTCTTTATTTTTAACCGGGAGGTACCGGGGATCGAACCCCGGTCTCTCCATATGGTAGACGGACGCCGAACCTCTTGAGCCACATCCGTTTCCCTATTTAACTTCTTTAATCCCAAGTTTCCATGCCTGAAAATGGAGTACTACCTCAGAGTTATTATGAGGGATAAATGTTAAAACACAGAAATTGCTAGCTCACTTAAGTTAAACCATGAATACATCAGGTATTACATTTGCATTTATCTAAAATAATCACACATTTTTCTAGAAACTTTAGTAAAGGACAAAGCCAATGAACTTCTTCAGTACCAAAGAAAGGCATTTATTATGTAAGCACTGAAACACATTACCTTTGTAATGCAATTTGCATTTTAAGTGTAGCCTTATAACTTTCAGTACAACCTTCAAATTTTTATTTATTATCACATTTGTTTGCAAGAGGCTAAAAGTACTTTGAATGTCATGTTTCTGTTTCCATTATCTCAAGACGAGTTTTAGCAGGTCCACCTTGGCATGGCCTAAAACATTTAGGTTTCAACTCCTTTGCAAGCCATAAAGTTACTGATTCCTAAGGGACAGCTTTATCTTTTAGAAATTTCCATGAACTCTGGTGTTTCTATTAGTAGAATGGCTCTGCTACCATAAGACAAACTACTTAGGTTTGGAAGAATTAAGATACTAACATTTGTCTTTTCTCTTATCCTCAGAGATACTCTCAGACTTTTCCTCTTGTTATTTCATTTGCTCACCCCCACAGGCTCCCTAGCTGACCCTGCTCCAGGCAGCTTCACAGGGACATTATGAGGGCAGCATGGCTTGGAAGGCTAAACAGGTGTTAAAGTGACTGACATTATATAAATAAAACTTGTCTTGATACTCAAGGGTGTGCTTTTAATCTTGGCTCTGTTACTAACTTTCAAAGAAACTGGCCAAGTTCTTGATTCCTTCTCTGCTCTTTATTAGCAAATTATATTGGTGCTTTTTTTTTTTTTTTAATCTCCTCTCAACTCAAATAGAGATCAAGAATAAAAAAAAAAAAAAATAAAAGAGTCACAAATTGCTTTATTTCCATCCAATCACTAATACCCCTTAGGCCATCAGTTCTTCCACCCCCTAAAAATACTAAAATTAAGTTAGAATATTTTCCAAATTTAACAATATAATAGCAGTTCCTAGGACAGAGTATTTTTCCATTATAAAATAAGGTCACTGGATGGGGTGATCACTAAGATCCCTCCAGCTCTAAAAAAGCTACATTTCTGATATTTATCTGTCAAAGGTAGCACTTAACCTACATTCTTAATAGATTTATTTCTCAATATAGGTTTCTGGATTAAAAGTGTATCTACCTGATTCCAAAAGTACAAAAAAAAGGTATTAACCTTTATATAATCAGTTATTTATAAATTTTATTTATAAAGGTTATTTATATAACCTTTATACAATCAGTTCATTGTTATTTGATACTTAAATGCTTTAAAAAACATGGTGCATCCTGCATGACTGAAATCAGTAATATTCTGGAAAAAACTAAATATTTTAGTCATACTTACCAAATTCCCTGAAAGTAATGCAAACTCAAAAGTATTAAGCTTACATTAATAGAAAAGAAAGAGAATGGATAAAGTGAAAAAAAAAAAAAAAAAAAATCCACTTTCAAAATCAAAATATTAAAAAGGAAGGAAAAAACCATATTGTTAATGAAGGATGGCCCAGTATAGAAGGAGGAAAAATGATAGGAAAACTCAAATTAAACATACAAAACAAAACTAAGTACAGGGGTCAAAAATTTTTAATTTTTCTGTTTAAATAAAAAGTATTTAAAATTTCTTCAAATAATAATCTTGAATTTTTTTTGCAACTCCTAACATCCAAGTCACATTAGAAATAGAACTTGTCTGTTAATTTTTTTTTTCTCACCCAATCTCTCTGAGTTTTGATATTTTAAAAAAATCTAGTAATTCAATTAGTGGTTCATTGCACTTTGTTCTGGGATTTTTATGTATCCATGTAATGAGGGCTATACATGCATAACATGGGGCACTAGTCATGAGTTGTATAGTATAGACATATACCTCAATTCAGAAAAGCTCAACAGTTCAGAAATGCAATGGTAAATAATACCGGTCTAACCATGATATGAAAGCTATGGATATGATGAAACAAAGTGACCAATTATACATTTTAAAACATGTTTTAAAGAGGACCTTACAAGGCTCTGCCTTGTTCTAGATTCCAGTTCTTTAGACTCTTTTCTGATCCTCACTAGTAAGCTCAATGACTTTTAAATTCAGAAGGCTTAGGTTCTATTCTTATCACTGGTCCTTATGAGCTGTGACTCCTCCAGGGGCTTCAGTTTTCCTCATCTGTATAATGGTATGAAGGATATTTATTCATGCCCTAGCTTGTAAAGATTAAATAGTATAACAAGTGAAAATGTTTCTAAATTGTAACTTATTAAGCAACTATCAGGAATAAGATTTTATGCTCCAAAGGTAATTTAGCAACTCAAGCAGCGAAATGACATACTTATCAGGAAATATGTTTATGATCTAAGAAGAAACTAGTTAGTAAAAAAAGCATGTATCTTGTAGACCAACAGGCAAGAGTTCAAACCATGACTCTGTAATTTTGTTTTCTTAAGCCAATTTCTCAGAGCCTAAGATTCCACTCTTATAGAGATACAATACTTCATTAGAATTAACTGATAACCTGTGAAAACGTTGCAAGCACAGTGCCTCGCATTTATTCATTAATTGCTCAAATATTTACTTAGTGCCTACTATGTATAGTACTCTGCTAGGTAATGGAGATACAGTCATAGAAATAAACCCCACGGTTTACTGGGGATGCCAGACAAAAAAACAATCACATTTCATTGGAACAAGTACCATGACAGAAATCTAAAGCTGGGCAGAACTCAATAAACATTCTTTCTTGTTCCTTACCTATCTCCTCCAAATGTTCTTTCAGATCACACAGTGCCTTCAATATCTAAACACAACTTTGCCAACTCTCACTGCCCCCTCTCCTTGAACTACTTCTTAAAATCCCTCCTCTTCCATGTATTTTCTCATGTTGAATGTAGAGAATTTCAATTTTCCTTACTCTTGTTAACAAAACATACATTTCCTCTGGAACTAAACTGAATGCAAGAGTGTGATCAATAGAGATTCTTACATTTTTTATCTTTATTAGGAAGTATAGCTTTGCAAAATATGGTTAGATTCCTTAGAGAAACTTTTGCTCATTTAAAGGTTGGTTAAATAGTTCATGAATTAATTACACCATAGAATGATATTATGTTAGAGCTGGCAGAAACTTAATCCAGTTTTGTTTTTTTTTTCCCCCAGGTAAGGACGTTGAAGCCCTGAGAAATTAAGCATCTTAATCAGGCTCACTCAGGGAGATAAAGAGTCGGAATTAGAAAACAGATCTTGTGAGTTTCTTTAAACAGCTGTTTGCTCGGTTGTTCATTCCTCATTAAACATATATTTACTGAGCATCTACTATGCACCAGCTACTGTTCTAGGCACTGGGCATATAATGGTGAACTATTAGATATTCAATAAAGATGAAAGGATGAGGGCTTTCTAGGAAGAAAGAACATGCTCGAGGTAAAGGCCAGGAATGAGCTAGGTGACTACGAGACTGAGGGGAAAGCAGACATGGAATTCAAATGGTCAGTTTTTGTACCTACAATAAATTACAGTGAGAGGTCTGGTTAGAGAAGAGGCTGAAGATATTTGCTAAAATGAAATATTTGAATCACCTGAAAATTTTAATTACTCACGTCATTATTCCCTCCAAAGAGACTATCAGGCTGACTACAAGACACTATAACATAACTAGCATGGATAAATTTAGTAGATTAATAATAAGTTGAGAGTTAAAATATATCCCATGTTTTTAGAGAGAACTCTCATTTTATATGCGTACAATCCTCTTACCCAATAATGAAAATAGTATATATTTGAAATTAGGTCATTTACTACGGAAACTTTAGGTTTGTAATGTGCTAAGAATTTGATCATGACATTACTTTGGATCTACCCTTCAGTATAACCTCTCAAATTAAAATTCTTAAGCTCATAGCTGCTGAGACTTTGATAGTTGTGTTTGCATCTGTCCTGTAAACATTCACCCAGCTGTGTTAACTAGTTGAGCTTCTGCTTGCCTAGAGCTAAGTTCACAATTCTTTTCATAAAACCGCTCACCAAAGAATTCTACCTGTTAAGCCTATACCATCCCTGGAACAGTACCATCTCTGAGATAATAAAAATGTTTAGTACCTGCTCTAAATATTCCTTTATATGTGTGAATATTCTTCAGTTTGATTTTAACATTTTCTAGTCCTCAAATGATCCCTTATTTCCTTTGTTCTAGAGCCTAAATCCAAAATATAGTGAAAGGTTAATAGTGTTTTTAACATCTACTCATCTTGATAATGACTCTGACAAAGAAAAATAATCAAGAATCCCAAAATGGTATAACAAAGAACTGGGGCTGGGTTTACACAATCTAAGAACATGGATTATGGTCATTTTGGTGCTGTGGCAGTTTGAAATTATTTTATATGACTCCCAAAAAGAGAAAGACTATTATTTGTGAACTAATCCATTTCTGTGGGTGTGAGACTCTTTCAATTAGATTATGCCAATGTTGAGTTTCTGGCCCCTTGCTGGGTCTGATAAAAACGGACACACAGGAAAAGGGATCCATTATGTTTGATCCTGCCATTGTAGAGAAAGGTCTCCAGTTATGCCCACAACTGAGTTACAAGGAGAGGCTCAAGGAGCAGAGGTCCAGGGAAAGACAAGCCATAATACCTTGCAGCTGAACTTGAGAAGAAAGTGGAACAGCTGAGTAGATATAGGAGGTCCGGAAAGAGACAAGCTCTATGCCTGGTTGTCCTCAGCTAAGCTCTGGGAGATGGAGCGGAAGGCAAAGATCTTGGCAGAAATGGGTGGCCATCTTGCTTCACCACATAGCAGCTGTCTTTGGTGAGAAAGCACCTCTGATGGTGCTGTAATTTGGACATTTCATGGCCCTGAAATGTAAGCTTTTACCCCCAATAAATCCCCATTATAAAAGCAAACACATTTCTGGTACTTTGCACAGGCAGTCGTTTGGCAAAGTAAAACAGGTGCTGAGGGCCAAGTGCTATATTGCAAAGGAAGTATCAATGCTTTGGAGGCAGGAAGCCTAGGTTCTACCTGGTTATAGTGGCTACAGCCATAGGCAGGTCTCTCCATGTAGTTATAATATAATATAGTTACAATGTATAATGTTTGTATAGTATAACAATTATAATATATGTGAAGCACTTAGGAGAGAGCCTAAAAAATAGAAGGCACTCAATAAAAGTTGTTTCTATAATTGTGTTTAATAAGGACACCTATTAGCCTCCAGATGAAACCTTGATTTTAATTCACCCTTGTAGTAAATATTATTTTGTGTTTAGGAAAACTTATTCAGGGTCTTTACAATTTTTGGTTACACACACCCTAAAATAATCTTGGGAAACAATGTATACCTGTACATTTAAAAATAGACATCTGTAATTTCATTTAAAATCTTTACTTGCAAGTTCAAATAATTCAAAGAATACAGTCTATGGTATACTGAAAAAATTGATGATTTTAAATAAAACGGTTTCATCATTCTTAAGCAATCTACTGCAACCCAAAGGCAATTTGATACCAAAAGCATCCATTTAAAAAAATATATGATTGAGCTTTTCTAAAACAGACTACATTATCTCCTTAAACATGTATTTCTACTCCAATTCCCCCACAGAATTTTATTCTAAATAATATGTTTTTTATGTGTGGAAATCTCTTGATTACCCAATCATATTCCTCTGACAAAAAAAAAAAAGTATATAAATTAAAATTTTAATTTTATTAGCTATGACTTGAAGGCTTTAAATGTTAAAATTCCTTCTAGACTGAATCAATTTGAACTATTATTAGTATAAAATTGATCAAAACAACACAAATGTATTACAAATATTGATAGATAATGGTTCATATTTAAAATAAAGTTTATTGGAACATATCTCTTAATGTGATGGGTGTGTACTGACAATGGCATCTCCTACTAGATGCAAGATTGTTTACTGTGGATTATTAGGTGAATTAAGTCATTTCCCCCCATTTGTGTCCACCATACATATTAACAGAATCAAATTCCAAAAGGAAAACTAGAGGAAGTTTAAGTAATACCATTCAGAGAGCAAACTGTTGTTATACACTAACCTTTCCTTCATCACTACTATTTTCAAGGGGTATATAGCAAAAGGCAAAAATGGTCTCTTGGTACATAACATGGCATCTGAAAATAGTTAATACTGTTCTTAAAAACTGTAGAATTCCTTTAGTATTCTCTAACATATTTAATACTATACCATATTTTAGTTTAAGACTTGGTTTAAGATCCTCAATTTTCTAAAGGCAGATTAAAAAAAACCAATTAACATATATTTTAAGTTTTCGATTTATAATATCTTAAAAGTATATTTTTCAAACATAACATATAAGTCTGAAACAAGATCTAATTTTCCATTTCTAGTTCAATTATGCAAGATGCACAGACTAATATCTTTAGAAATGTAAAAAAATGATTTTAAGAAATTCACCCTAATATCAAATGACTTATTTCTTTTCTACAACTTCAACAACTCAACTGAATCATCTACCAAATACTTACTATATAGAAAACATTATGTTAGATACTGTATGGGATCTAAAAATGTCCCCAAGGAGCTTACTACCCTGTTCCATGTTGCTCTAAGTGTGGTGCCAGGGATCACTTATATCAGCGTCTCCTAAGAGGGAGAAAATGTAAAGAATGCAGGTTTCTGGGTTCTATGTTTAGATTTACTAAACCAGAACCTTTGAAGGTAGGCTGGGAACCTACATTTTCAAGAAGTGTCTTAGATGATTAGGATGGACAATGAAGTACTGAGAAGCTCTGTTGTAGGAGAAGTATAGGTTATGCATTCGCTTGGGTGAACGGTAAGAGAGAACAACTGACTAGCAGGGACATGGACTAGGCAAAAAGCAAGGAGTCCTGACAGGACTTTGGGGTGAGGCAGGCAAAAGACCAAGCTCTCAGAATCAACCATGGCTGCAAGATGGTGATTTGGCCGACAGAGCTGAGAGTCTAGGAAGTCAGAGTCTACAAAAGTAGCAAGAACTGAGAGGCCAAATCTGCTCTAAGGTAGAGAAGTAGGTCTTTGTTGGGGGGTGAGTATTAGAAAAAGCCAAAAAGAGGTTTAAGTGGGTCTCACCATTCACTAATACAGTGTTATAGGATCATTTTACAAGGCAAAATCAATTTCTCTAAAAAGGCATAGAAAAAAGTATCCTATCTCTTCACTGAAAATGATTTTAAAATATTTCCTATTAAAGACCCATAAATATACAAAGAAAGCAAAGTAACCTTAGTTTTTTAATTGAAAAAACATGCCCTCTTTCAGCATGGAAATAAAATCATCCAAGAGAAATAGCTCATGCTTTTGCTGGTTGCTTTTCAGACGAAAAGTGTTCTAAGATTATTAACTACAACCAACACTGTACTGTAGGAAATGACCAATAGAATTTGTCAAAGAACAATAAGGTAGTACCCCCAAGAAGTGTAACTCTTCTAAGATACTCAAGAAATCAAAAGAAAGATAATGTTTTAGTTTTGGGTTGGGTTTAAGTCTAAATTCTTGGTTTTATATGCCAAATTTTAGAAGTAAAAGGAAGGTATTTGGTGTGTACATCCATCAAAAAAATGAAAAGGCTTTGGCACCTGTAATGCCTTCGACATAAAATATTTATCTCTTATGGCACTTAACCACATATCCATCTCCCCTCCTAGCCTGTGAGATCCTTGAGGGCTAGCCTTTTAGATGTCTATGTACCCCTAGGGCTTAGCACTATGCTGGCACATGGAAGGGGCTCAGTGAATAGTAACTGAATAAATGAAAAATACAGACTTGATTAATCTTAATCCACTGATACTTTAGGTCAAGTTCATATGTAAAAAGCTTACCCTCTCAGCTGGTGCTATTTTTCTCAAGCAACTTTAAATAATATCGTGAAGTTGTTTATAATTACTCACTCTCTCATATTGAGAATTGAAGCACCCAACTAATTAAATGATATAAAGTCACAAATGACCAATACAAACATTCTTTAGAGCAAAGCTAGGCATATTATGCCAGCAGGCTTAATCAGGCCTACTTTCTGTTTTTGTAAATAAAGTTTTGTTGGAACAGTCATGGCCATTTGTTACGTATTGTTGACGCCTGCTTTTGTGCTACAATGGCTAAATTGAGTAATTGTGACAGGGACTGTATGACCTGCAAAGCCAAAATATTTACTATATGGCCCTTAGAAAAAGTTGTCCAAGCCCTACTTTAGAGTATTAAAGTGATGGCAACACAACAACACTCACATATAGCAAGTACATTTATATTTAAGTGAATCTGCACTTATTAAAAGTTAATACTCTGCAACAGTGGAAAAGTCATTGGCTCAGAATGGCAGGAAATACAAAGATGAAAATGTCTAAGAAGTCATTGTCATCAAAAGGGATTTCAACACCATATGGAACACTTTTATTTAGATAAAATATAAGCTAGGATTGTAGGAACCCATGAGAAGTACAAAACACTTTCTGAGGCTCATAGGATCACTTTTTTTGGGGGGGCGGGGGGGGGAGGGAAAGGGTATGACCATGTGTATATGAGGACTCCACTGCAATATCTACACAGAAGAATGAAGAGGAAAAGACATTATGAAAGACTCATTATGGAGGTTAATTAGGAAAGGCAGGGCAACAAGGTAGAAGAAGCCAAAAGTCAAAGAAGGCTTCAAGGTCTTATCCTGGCTTACTGGAAGAATGAGAATACTGGTAACCGGGAATTAGTAACAACATTTGTTGACTTTACTAGATGCAAGAAACATAGACCATTTAATCTTCATTTAAAACAAAACACACACAGACACATACACAAATAAGGAAGAAGGGGATGTTGAATGATATGTGGAGCTTAAGATTTAATGAGTATATAAGTGAAGGGGGCTGGTAACCAGGGTATTTGGGTATTTGCCCCATTATAGTAATGGTGAGTGGCCTGTTGGAAGTGTGGCTGATATTGAACTTCAGAGAAATGTAAGGAATTATTTGGCCAAAAGAAACAATTTTTTTATTTTTCAAAAAAAAGCAATGCATAATACAGTCAACTGCCAGCCATATGGAACTTTTATCTTAAACAGATTTCTTCCTTTTATTTAGGAAATAATCTCTAGGAAAAACAAAAAAGAGAAAAACCTCTTATATTCATTTAGTCAGTTCAGCAAGATGTCGACCTGAATGTTTTTCTAGTTCATAAATAATACATATTTATTGAGAGTGATTTGCTATATGCCAGGCACTCTGCTAAACAGCTGACATATATTATGTCCAATTAATCTTTACGACAATGTAATATTATCTCTGTTTTGATCTATACTTTCAGATGGGAAAAGTGAGGCTTGGTAATTGTTTTTGGTTAAAAGTAAAAAGGTCATTTTGGAGCATCTCTTAATTTGGGTTAGGTTTGAGAAGCAGTGATTAAATGAATCGATAAAGGTGAGATTTTGGTCGACAAAGTCTAATCTAGAACCTCAAAGCAAAATAAGGTCTACTTCTCCATATTATATATTCATGAAACATAATCAGTCTGGAGGGCTCCTAATTATAAAGGATTATTAGTATAGAAAGACCATTCATTTTGAAAATAATGTTCCAAAAAATGATGCCATTTCTACTTGAAACTCAACATGCTCTAAGCCTCTCCAGACCTAATTCCATTTCTCTGTAAATGGCAACCATGTCAGAAACTCAGTCACTCCTGCTTCCTATTCATTGCTCCCCACAACCAACTGGTCACCAACTCTTACTGACTCTTCTGCTTGATTTTTACAGTTGCTTATTGCCAACAGGACGAGATCCAGACTTAGCATTAGAGTTGGGTCCCAAACTACCTCTTCGACCTCATTTAAAAAAAGGTTTCAAAATACTACCCTCCGTACATCTAAATACTCCAACCTCCTCAAATCACTTGCTTTCTTACAACACATAATGCTTTTTAAATAAATTTGTCTCTTGGGGCCATCTGCACCTTTTATTCTCTCTGCCTGGACTAATCTTCTTCTCTAGCCAAGTCACATTCCACTTTGGAAAGGATCAACATCATCATATCCATTAAAACCTTCTCTGATGACACAAGGCAGCTGCTACCATCTCCACAGTCTCACAGTACTAAGACACAGGTTTATTATAATTATATATGTGTTTGTTTTCCCCACTACAATAGAACTGTATCCTATTCATTCTTGTTTATACCCCAATTTTTATTTATATGCCTATAAGATTAAATGGATGTCAATCATTGGTTTTTAAATAAAATTGGAAAGAATCATTCCACAAAAGCTTAAACCACATCTTTATCAAACCAGGATCTTATAGAAACATCAAAGCAGCAAAGTAAATGTAAAGAAAAGAAAATGTGCTTTATAGAAATAATTCTGTTAGTAAGTAAACTCTAGGCTTAAAATTTAACAGAGTTTGAAAATCACAATAAAATGGATAGCATCAAAGCTGGCAGTTTTTAAGTTCATTAGTCAGTAATAACTTAAGTAAGCAGTAATACAACGAATACCCTGTGATAGTGCCTGCCATTACCAATGTAGGTCTTTCTGGTTTAAAACTGCTCATTGACATTCTGGGAATACACAGCTGGTAAGAAATAATGTGGCAAGAGGGCAAGTGTGGCTTTACTAACTCAAGCACCTCATATGTATGGGAACACAGACTACACAATAGGGGCAGGAAAGGTTTTCTTTACTGAGCTAGCCCCAATCTCTAGAATAATACCTGGAACACAGTAGGTCCTCACAAACTGTTTTGCTGAATGAATGAATGAATGAATTTCAGAAGCTCTATTACCTTATTATAAGGGACAGATTCAATCCCTGTGATTTCTAGAAAGAAAACTACCAAATACATCAAAAGCAAATTCCTTGGGGTTAAAAATGCATTCTATGGTCACTTAAATTCATGTATGGCAAAGCTAAAACCAGAGAATCAATTAAGTTTGCTCTAGCTGATCAGGCATATCATGAGACAATTGCCATAAATCTTCCAAAAAATGGAAAACAAAACCAGTGGAAAATGGCAACACCAATTTAGTAAAAGACTTTCTCTGAAGTTCCTGGAATACTGTAAATCACAGGCTACATTTAAAAATCAAATAGCAACTAGAAAACTACACATTTCTTCCTCCTAAGCACTTTTCAGGAAATAATAAAATCCTCCTATTTAGCATACTTATCTTAAATCAGAAGCCTAACATTTTATAAACTATACTAATCTTACTGCGATGTTCCCTGAACACATTTTCCTTATATATAACTGTAATTAAGTACACAATTAAATGTAAATGCTCATCTAAGCCTGTCTATGAATATATTATCTGGAAAACGCTATGGTTTAAAAATATTTCTGATTAAAAAAGCAAAATAAAAATCTATTTCTAAAATGTACCCCATAACATCTAACTATATTAATGCATAATTAGAAAATACTTATAAAATTGGGAGGTTTTTAGAAACTATGATAACTCTGCCTTTGAGGCTGACAATCAGAAATATAAGGATGGACCCTACCCCCAATTTAGGTCTACCTTCAGGACAAAATCTCTTTCAACTAGAATTTCAGATATTATTATTGCCTTCAGGTTGTGCTATCGCTCCTCTAAGTTAAGTAGGGGGACAATTTTTGAATCTTAAGATCCCTGGCCTTGGACACCCCCCACTTCCTCTTCTTTTGGTGGTAAATTTTCATGTATCATTTAATTCAAGCAATAACTCAAATGGGGAATTTGGAGGACAAGCTTTCTACAGAGATGAAATTAAGTCAAAGCACTTTTCTTGTTCCTCAGTGTGGCTTAGGTTTAGTATCAGTCTAATTTCTAGGCACTCCCTTAAATTAACACCATCCATCTTTTAATTAATCTATGATTCCCTCCCCTTTGGGGATTAAAAGGGTTAATTCAAGGTCTAGCTTTGGTCCTTTTTTTGTACCCTAAAGCAAGGTTAGAGAGAATAAAAGACCTTAAAGGAAAATGAAACAAGAAAAGATGAATGCTGAGAATCAGGTCATCTGACTTCCATTTTAGCGCACTTTTATTTTATTTTTTCACTTTGTTGTTGTTCTCTAAGAATCCTGATTTTTTACTTTGCTACTGAACAAAAGCTGTTCCCAACTGCTCCCCTCAGCATCATATAATTCTGGAGACATTTCTGCCACTCTCTTAGAAAATCCTGGTCTATTAGGACTGTTTGTGTCTTCAAGGATCTATAGTACACATTTCCAAGTTAAAAATAATTGCTATCAGGATCCAAGCAGTCTGTGCTATACTACAAACTTAAAAATACTCAGCATCCTATATTTACCTTGTATCACATACATTTATGGTTTCCTTGCATTCTGGAATAAGAAAGTATTTTCCCAGACTGGCTTGGCAGAGTTGGAACATTTCATTGGCCACAGCCCAATTTGCCTTGTTTTAAATTGCAAATGTAACAAACTTTCCCTTTTTAGGTAATGGTGGAAATAAAAGTGTAAGCAACAAAGAAACAAAGAAACAAACAAACAAACAAACAAAAAACCAAAAAGCACAAAGCTTTTGCTCTTAGGAATTGTACCATATATATATATATGGTTGTTTTATTTCACTTTGGCAAACATATTTAATTACCTGGCTAACAAAATAGGTAAATAAGGTGACCGTGGTCAAGTTGATACCCTAACTCACCAAAATAGAAACTTTTACTTAATTCTATAAAAAAAATCTGGTGTTTCAAATGCATGTTTATTAATTTAGAATATTAAATAATCTCATTAATGCAGCCATTACAATAGAAGCCAAAGGTTATTATTTACAATTATTCAAGGTCAGATAAGCACATACAAAGGAAATGATGAGGGATTCAGTTTTATTCTCCTCACTGTACTCAGTAAGTCTTTCCTGAATCAAGATGGATAGAATTTTATTGCCTCCCTTCCACATTCCTTCTGGAACCATTTATATGCTATACCCATATTAGCAGCCTAAGATGCAGAGTTGGTAAATGCTCTGAGTGGTGCAGAAGTGTTAGAATGGTTGAACAGGTACTGTTACCAGGTCATCAGAAGGAGGCTGGGAGTGTATACAGTTAGTTCCATGGTCTAGAGAAGATAGGAAGAGACAACTATCCAAAAACCTATTTTAGTTTTCATTAAGACCCTAACAGAAACTCTACCAGACTCATGAGACTGAAACCATAACATACTAATATACTCATCAAGTGTGTGCCATGGTATGAAATATGAATGACATTTAAATGAACTAATTAGATAAAATATGGTAATGCAAAGAAAGGAACTGAATTTGGAAGAGGAAACATAAGTACTAAAGGAAGGAAGGGAAAAAAAATAAAACAAAATAAAGGAAGAATTATTTAATGAATAATCAGAAGTAAATTCCAAGGGCATAATGCAAATTGTTTTGTTCAAGCATGAATTATATGGAATTCACTTTAGGACTTTACAAAACTAAAAGAATGTCGCTTGAGGGTTTCTTTTACAACAGTATTTTTCGTTAATTATCTAAGTGTTTGATTCCCAATTTCAATACTCAATTTGGTTAACATGGATGCTGTAACTCTGGATAATTATCTTTGAAGAAACCACAGAACTTTCTATCCTTCCCCCATTTGGGAGCCCAAATCTTTGAGGGGAAGAAGGGAAGAAAGGAACCCTTGATGATATTATAATTAGGAACAGGCAGAGCTGGGATTCAAACCCAACTTTCCAGCATTTGAATTCTTAAACCTGTAAGCTATACTTGCAAATCATACAAAAGACTGATGGAGAGCTAGCTTGAATAGAATCCAGTTTTTAAAATCAAACAATGGGAAACAGGAGAAAAGCATCAGAGGTCACTGAAGATCGGTGCTTTGCAATATAGCTGGCACTTAAAAAGCAGCTTTAGACTTTGCAGGGGCCCTCGAGATCTGCTAGTGTAGTCTAATTCATTATTCCATTAATGAAGGGACAGAGCCCAGTGGTGCTAAGAACTTCCTCAAATCTTATGGTTTGCTAGAAGCTGGCTCTCTTGACATTTCTATGCAGTGTTCTTTCTACAACCATATATATGAAAGTCAAATGAAAATATGAATTTTAAATTTCCAAAAGGTAAGAATATAAACACTGGTAATCTGTTGTAGAGACTATTTCTTGTCAGAAGTTAAGATGGTATTGAGAAATCTTTTTCTTGTACATAAGAATATTTTAAAAATATTCTAACCAGTGATTTTTCAACTGGATTTATCATAGACGTGATTATTTTAAAATTTAATTTGAAAGTAATTTGTAAAGAGTCTAGGTTTTACTGACAACCAGATAAACTAGTATAACTGGCTACTTAAAAGTTAATCAGAGAACAACAGCAAGATGGCGGCAGAGTAAAGAGCTCCCAGAATCAGCTCCTGCTATGGGGCAGTTGGCGATCTCCCAGAACTATCTAGAGCACTTGTTTGCGGGCTCCATAAGACCAGAAGTACATCTTGCAACATCCTTGAAAGAATGGAAAGAGGAGACTGCCCATCTGCAGAGAGGATTAGTAAGTAGAGCACTCCACACCACGGAGGCCGGTGCCCATCCTCCACTGGAGGCACAAGCCACCTTGGGAGCTGTTCCATGGCTGGAATTGAAAGCTCCACTTCTCAAACGGGGGAGGAAGAGATGGTTGGGCACCAACTTCAGCTAATGATTAGTAAATTTGGTGGGCTAAAGTATTATCCTAAGAACAGCTAAAGTTTGAATCTGTCCAAGTCAGAAAGAGGCCAGTGGCCTCCATCTTAACTCTGCGCCTGGCATGAGGGGAAGCGGGGCTGACTGAAAATCACAGTGCTGGTAGGAACTGGCTTTTTTCCATCTAGATCAGATTGTCACTCTAGCCTAAGCCCCAGGCCCATCTCGAGCAGGGAGGAAGCTGGGGGGAGCTGCGCCAGCCTCTCTAGGAAATTACAGGCCACGCCATGGAGGCTGGTAATCATCCTATTTTGGCAGTGCAAGCCACCCCAGGAGCTATTCTGTGGCAGGAATTGGAAGCTCCATTTCCCCAAAACAGGGGAGGAAGAGACAGATGGCCACCAATTTCAGCTACTGATTAGTAAATTATGCTTGCTAAAGTATAATTCTAAGAACAGCTAAAGTATGAGCCTGTCCAAGTCAGAAGGAGGCCAATAGCCGCCCTTTGACTCCACCCCCAGCATGAGGGGAAGCCAGGCTGACTGAAAATCACAGTGACGGTAGAGACGAGTTTCTTTCACCCAGATTGGTCTGCAGCCCTAGACTAGGCTTTCAGCCTCACCTCTGGCAGGGAGGAAGCTGGTGGGTCCTGCACCAGCCTATCCAGGTAAATGCAGGTACGTTTAGCTGGTGCAGACTGAATAATCAGAAGTCTACCAGAGCAACTGTGGCCATCTTGGACCTGCACTGCATAGACTGCTACTCACACCTGCAGCTCCATACCTGCCCCAGGCAGGGGAGAAAGGGGTTTGAAGCTTCATCAGTCTCTCTGGGCAACTACAGTCTAGGCCTGCATGAGTTGGATTATTCCACACAGCTGTGGCTCTGCCCCTGGCAAAGGAGAAAGGTGGGAGAAGCTTCACTGGTCCTTGGGGCAATGAGGGTAGCTTGAGCCTCCACAGCTTATAGCACCAACTACATCCTTGGCTCCTACTACACAACCAGTAAGGGAGAGAGGGCAGGAAGCCCTAAAGAGAAAAACTGCACCCAGAATAAATACTCTAGTAAGCCAGATGCCAAGACACCAACAAAAAAATTACAATCCACACCAAGAAACAGGAAGAGATGGTCCAGTTAAAGGAATAAGATAAGCCTCCAGATGACATAAAGGAGTTGAGACAATTAATCATAGATGTTCAAACAAATCTCCTTAATAAATTCAATGAGATGGCTAAAGAAATTAAAGATATTAAGACACTGGATGAGCACAAAGAAGAATTTGAAAGCATACATAGAAAAATAGCAGATCTTACGGGAATGAAAAGTGCAATAAATGAAATTAAAAATACACTGGAACCATATAATAGCAAATTTGAGGAGGCAGAAGAAGGAATTGGTGAGCTTGAATAAATGGCCTCTAAAAGTGAACATACAAAAGAACAGATGAAGAAAAGATTGGAAAAACTTGAACAAGGTCTCAGGGAACTAAAGGACAACAAGAGGTGTGCAAACATACATGTCATGGGTGTCCCAGAAGGAGAAGAGAAGGGAAAAGGGGCAGAACGAATATTTGAAGAAATAATGGTAGAAAATTTCCTAACCCTATTGAAGGACATAGATATCCATGTCCAAGAAGCATGACATACTCCCATCCAAAAAAATCCGAATAGACCAACTCCGAGACATACTAATCAGAATGTCAAATGACAAAGACAAAGAGAGAACTCTTAAAGCAGCAAGAGAAAAGCAATGCATACCATATAAGAGATACCCAACAAGATTAAGTGCTGATTTTTCACCAGAAACCACGGAGGCAAGAAGACAGTGGTATGATATATTTAAGATACTGCAAGAGAAAAACTTTGAGCCAAGAATCTTATATTTGGCAAGATTGTCCTTCAAAAATGAGGATGAATTTAGGATATTCACAGATAAACAGAAATTGAGAGAGTTTTTACCTAAGAGACCTGCTTTGCAGGAAATACTAAAGGGTGTGCTACAGCCTGAAAAGAAAAGACAGGAGAGAGAGCCCTGGAAGAGAGTCTAGAAATGAAGATTGTATCAATAAAAGTAACTAAAAGTGTCAAAAGAGTGGTGAAAATAAAATATGACAGATAAAACCCAAATATTCAGGAAGCAACTTAACCAACGATGTAAAGCACTTGTATTCAGAAAACTAAAACTCATTGTTAAAAGAAATTTTAAAAAGGCTTAAATAATTGGAGGAACATTTCATGCTTATGGATTGAAAGACTAAATATCATTAAAATGTCAATTCTACTCAAATTGATATACAGATTCAATGGAAACCCGATAAAAATTCCACCAGCATTTTTTAAATAAATGGAAAACATGATTATCAAATTTATTTGGAAGGGTAAGGGGTTCCTGAATAGCCAGAAACATCTCAAAAAGGAAAAGGGAAATTGGAAGATTCTCATTTCTGGACTTTAAGTCGTATTACCTAGCTACAGTGGTAAAAACAGCATGGTAGGCATAAAGACAGACACATAGACCAATGGAACCAAATTGAATGGTTACAAAACAAACTTTCACATCTATGGTCAAGTGATTTTTGACTAGCCTGTCAAACCCACCCAGCTCGGACAGAAGAGTCTGTTCAACAAATAAATGGTGCTGAGAAAATTGGATATTCATAGCAAAAGAAGGAAAGAGGACCCCTATCTCATACCCTATACAAAAATTAACTTAAAATGAATTAAAAACCTAAATATAAAAGCAAGAACCATAAAGCTTCTAGAAGAAAATGTAGGAAAATACCTTCAAGACCTGGTGGTAGGAGGTGTATTCTTAATGGAGATAAGAGGACTGAGATGGACTACTGATATTTAATATATGTAGATGTTTTAATTAGCTTTACTGTAAAAGTGTGGAAATGTACAGAGTTGATGGTAACACATAGTGAGTAACAGCTGGTTTATAAATAGGGATGTGGCTGAAAATGGTAGTCTAGGGAAGTAAATGGCAATTGACAGAAAGCTAGAGAATAATCTAGGGACTGAATAGCACAGTAAACCCAGAGGTGGATGAGAATAGTGGTTGATGGTACAGATGCAAGAGTGTCCTTTGTGAGCTAGAGCAGATGTATATCACTATTGCAGAGGGGTGGGAATGTGAAGCATGGGAAAAATACAACTGGAGTGACCTATGGAGTGTGGTTAACAGTAATAATGTAATATTCTTTCATCTATGCCAAAGATGTACTGTGTTGATAATGGGGGAATATGGAAAATGTGTACCAAATGTACGCTGTGGACCTGGTAATTGGATGATATTATCTCATAATCTGTAACAAATATTCCAACACAGTGTGATGTGTTGATAGAGGGAATTCTGCACATGTGCATGATTGTTTTTGTAAGTTTACAACTTCTGTCATAAAACTATATTTAAAAAATAATAATAGGGTGGGTTGGGGGAAAAATATACCAAATGTAAGATAAGGACTATAATTAGTAGTAAGATTTTGACAATATTCTTTCATAATTTGTAACGAATGTCTCATGACAATGCAGGGTGTTGGTGGAGGGTTGATGTATGGGACCCCTGTATGATGTTATGAATGTTCGCTTTGTAAGTTCACAACTATTACTATACATTTATTGTTTATGTATGTTCATGTATAAATGATATAAATAATAATAAAATAATAATAGGGTGGGTTGGGGGAAAATACTTTGGTTAGTAGTAACATCTTGAGAATGCTCTTGAATCATTAAAAATGTTTCATAACAATGCAAGGTATTGGTGGTAGGGTGAGGTATGGGAGCCCTGTATGATGTTATGTATGTTTTGTAAGTTCACAACTATTACTATACACTTATTGTTTATGTATGTTTATGTATGAGTGATATACTTCGACAAATTAAAAAAAAAAAGAAAAGAAAAAGTTAATCACCACTTAGTTATATTGCAAAGTTAGAAAAAGTGTAAAGAAATGGGGAAGTGGGGGCAATTTTACCTTACTAAATTTTGCTGCATATTTTCAACCTTCATTAAAATTTGGACGCCAGTCTGAGAGCGAATGTAAGCTTTCAACCTGAAATAAAAATGCCATATTGAAGGGAGTGAAATTGATTTTTAATATATTTCAGGAGTGTCTTGTGAAGACTTTGCTTTTAAGAGCAGCTAATTATCTTAACATTCATCTACACAAGCAGAGAAAAGGGGTTGAAGATATTTTCTAACCAAGGATCTGAATTAAAAAACAACCTTTCTTCTCTTTCTTCATTTAATTAACTTAAAAAACACCCACTCCAGTAACTTAATCTAGCTATTTTACTTTGCTTTGAAAAATCTTATCCAATGTAATGTGACATATCTAGCAAGTACTCAAAAACATTTATCTAAAAGTTGCCAAATGTCTTACTGCCAGGTATACGACTAATGATAACAACTGGATAATAAGTCATAAGGAGAACAGAAATCCTCTCAACTATCATAGCTTTCCCAAAGATACTGATGATGATATGTGACCTGAGTCTGGTTCAGTCCAGGCAATACCTTGAATAAAAAGGAGAAGAATGAGATTTTACTAGAATTGGCTTGGACATTTTAGAATCTACCCAGTCTAACCAGGTTACTTTGGAGCCAAATCAAGTATTCCTATTCCAAGCAGGTACCATATGGTGAAAAGGAAGTCATCTGGGTTCCTGCCCAGAACCGTTAAGTTAAACTCCAATAATAGCTTCCATAAGAGCACTGCCTACTATGTGCTAGGCTCTGAACTAGGTGCTTTTTATATGTATTATTTCTTTTAAGCTTCATAACAACCTCTCTGGTAAGTATTATCATTCCCATTGTACTGATGGGAAAAATTAATGCCCAGAAGTTAAGTAACTTATTCCTGATCACATAGCTAATAAGGGACAGAGCCAGGTATATCAACCCGGATATTCAGGACTGAATCTCTCCATTATGCTATGTTAACCTCTTTTGTCCACACAATATTCTGGATAGGGCAGAGTATATCTTATTTAGTTCTATAAGACTTAACTGAAATAAGATTTCTTCTTTTCTTTAACAGTTACTAGGTCACTTAATTTTCAGAGTCTGATTTAACTTGAAAGGCAGTTTAGTGTAAGGGTTCCGAGTACATATACTTAGTCAGACTGCCTTGTTTGAATCCCAGCCTCCTCACTTATTAACTATATGAAGTTACTTAACCACTTTGAGACTCAGTAAAATGGGTCTAATATAGCAGTAACCTTATAGGGTTACTGTAAGTATGTAAGGCTTAAATTAATTAATTCATGTAAGGTGCTTCAAAGAGTGGAACACAGTAAACACTCAGTAACTGTCAGCTCCTGTTGTTAACACTACCCAAAAACATTATCTTGACCGATGACCACAAGGAAATAGGGCAGGCAGAAACTAAAGTGTACTGACACATCACATTCAAATAAAAGAATATGCATACAAATGCTATAACATTTTAAATAATTTCAGAAAATTACAAGATTTTTGAAACATACCTTTGACGAATTATAGGATCAGATTTTTCGGGATCAATATAAGCTCTTAAGATTTCATTAACAGTTTTATCATCTGGAACCCTTTCCAATGTAAAAAAATAAAAACAAAAAATAAATAAAACAAAACACATTATTAGTTGCAATTTTCTACTAAAGGTGTTAACTTAGCATTACTAAATCTTACATGTTTTTGGTTTAAATAAGTGAACACAGGCCTTTTATTTTAACCTTGGCAAAATATAACATCCTTTTAAGCAAAAATTACTTAGGAAAAAAGCTCAAAAAGACTTCTTGGACACACTTAATAAGGTTTTAAAAAACAACATTTTGAGAAGCTCCCTATAAATCAATTACAAAAATATGAAGCCTCTTTTAAGACACACCTGTGCTCAAACATGAAAGGAGAGAAGTTAGGATGAAATATGTTTGAAAAGTGCAGAAATCAAAAGTCTGAAAAAAGTTTCAGATGATGGTAATTTCAGTGCATGTTCAAGTTTACTCATTCTAATTCAGAAGGCCAGAATACAAATAGATAATAATTAACCTGGAAACAAAGCATTTTAAGTTTTCAAACTTTCCTGTGTATGTACATTATTTTAAACTTTTATAAAGCTGAAGAAACAAAATTAAAACACTGTTCTAAAATAGTAATTTTCCTCATTCATGTTCCTACTTCTGTAGTGCTATATACCCATCTGTAAGATTTAAGTCACTCCCCATCTTTAGTCTGGTATGCATCTTCAAATAAGAACGTTCACTAACATCCACATGATATTCACAGAGGGCATTTATCTATAATGTGGGTATATGCTAAATATACTACCTAAAAAACATCTTTAAAATTTTCCTAACCCAAGAAATCAAATAGCACTCAACTGTTAAGAAATTTTAGTGACATTTTTTCTGAGGGACATACATGATGATGCCAATAGCAGTAATTCTTGTAGAGTAGAACTTTGGGTCATTTTTCATTTTAGGCCTTTTTTTTTTCCTTTTTTCACACATATAAGCATTTATATAATGTATATGCACAGTCTGAAGAAAATTAAATGAATATTCTATACAACATCCAGTTTAAGAAACAAAGTTTTCGGCCCCTTTGATTCTTCCTGCACTCCTCTCCGATACCTCCTTCCCTCTGCTGAAGTAACCTCTATCACAATTTTTGTGCTAATCCTTTCCTTTAAAGTTCTGACTCCTCTCTACGTACCCCTAAAGAGTACACTGCAGGGTTTTCTGGGGAAAAAAAGTATGTTTTTTTTCCCAAGCTTACAAACAGAATCATACTGAATGAATTTTTCAATAACTTGCTCTTCTCACCAACATTATCTGTGAGATTCATCCATGTTGGATTTTTGCAGCTGTAGTTCATTCATTTTCATTGGTGTTACTACAAACATAGCACAACTTAGTTATCTATTCTACTACTGATGGACAGTTTGTTTTTAAAACAAAGGCTTAAAATAAAAGCAAATCAGTTCTTAAGGGTGATACTATACCTTTTTTCTATGTACACAGCTTGACTTTGAGGAAACAGGAGCTTCACATGCCAACAAAACTGCTGTTTTCTAAGAGAAAATTATCATGTGATTATCAAGGTAGGTAAGTTTGAATGCAAATCAAACTTTCAAATTTTCATTTTACAAAAATAACTCTGAAAGTATACTTAAAATTTAACCAGCTTTCCATGAAGAGTTATTTTCTCTTTTCTAGATTTCAAAAGTTATGTTTTTGAAACAATATGTTTGTAAGGGTTTTTAAGTGGGAAAAAAAAATGTGAACCAGTTCTGACTTCCAAAGATTTCACATCCCGAATTAGAAGGCAAATGCTCATAATTCAAGGGCTTCTGAGATCAGTTTGCTACTACTTGAAATTTACAAACAAATTTCCTCATGACTAAAAGCAATGGGCTTAATGTCTTTGCCTGACTAGTTAGGAAATTAGGTGAATGAAGTATTGTCTGATTGAGTCCAGCTGGCTGCAGGTAAACTTCTGGGGTATAAATAAATGTATTCAGTAGCAAAACAGTAGACAACAAGCTGGTTGCTAAGCAGAATGCACTTTGAATTAAAGTCCCTTTGGTCTCAAGTCTGAAGTTTGTTTGATATAGGATCAACAGCAAAAATTCACTAAACGTTACCTGATTTTATAAAGATCCCATATGTTTTAACATATTTAAATTTGGTGACACTAGATACCATTCCTTTTTTCAAAAAAAATCTAATGCTCAAAATATTCAACCCATTACAGAAATTTAAATATCTTCACTACATGATGGTTTCATACTTTTTTTTTTTTTTTTTTAAACTTAGGAGAAATTAAAAAAAAAACCAACTGGCAAGTTAATGTTTGGCAACATCTCCAAGCAATGGTCAACATCTCCTTTTAAATCTACCCCTTAGTAGCATGATCCAAAAATCTATAATTTTGTTAATACAACCTAGTAGAGTATGTTCCACCAAACATTTATATGGTTTAGACAAATTTTTAGAATACAATGACCATAAAACTAAGTGAAAATTTGGGTTTAGTTACCACAGATCTGTACATGACAATTTTCTTTAATAAGAAGACAGTTTCTGTCACAAGAGAGAGAAAAATATGCTTGATTATGTTTATGATAGTGCCACCTATCACCTAAGAATTGATCACGTTAAGTTTAATATTTTTGCTAGAACAAAGCTGTAAAGCACTATTCACTAATCTAAAGGCCAGCTGTTTAGAATCTCAGGGGAAAAAACTTAAAACAAGCATTTATATGCAAATGCAACAGCTACTGGTTTATTTATTTATTTTACCAGGTGGTCCAGGGGATTGAACCCAGGTCAATATGGGAGACGTACGCCCAACCATTTGAGCCACATCTGCCCCCCAGCTACTGGTTTTAAACGAAAAATTCTTCTAAAATGAAATACCTTGCAATTTCATTATCTGTGAAATTGGCATAGCATGGCATGATGGCTTGGAGTTAGGCACCCCAGATAAACATGTTCTAATCTTAATCCATTCCTGTGGGTGTGAACCCAGGTGCATCAGGTTAAGGTTTAGCTCAAGTCCATCAGGATGCATCTTAATCCTAATATTGTAGGCCTTATAGAGAAGGCCAGAAAGAGAGAAGCAATGGGGAACAGCCAGAAGTGGAAGTCAACGGAACCTGGAGGAGAAAGAAGATGCTGCCATGTGCACTGCCATATTACAGAAAAGTTAATGAACCCCAGAGACTGCCGGCCAGCCAGAAGACAATGATCCTGAGAAGAAGCAAGCCTTCTAGCCTCTGAAACTGTGGGCCAATAAAATTCCTGTTGTTAAGCCAACCCATTGGATGGTATTTGTTTTAGCAGCTGAGAAACTGAAATACATGGTACCATAGTTAAGAGGCTGAGAAAAACCATATTCTCTCTTATTAAGAAATAAATGGATTTTTGTTCATTGTATTGCATAATATGGTTTCTTTCTAAACATATATTTGTTTTTCCATATTAAGTTACAGAGGGAAAAAAGGATCACTGACTTGTCACCTTGTGGAGATGTAAATCATACTCAATTGCCTCAATCATTGCTTGGGTAATTTCAAGAACCACTCACCTTTATTAACATTCAGTAGACCCTAAATAACTTCAGAAAGTACTTAACATTCCAAACACAAAGAGAGGAAAGCCCTTGGAAATAATTTTATTTGCTGTAGTTAACAAGTTGTGGTTACAATGAAGTAATTCATTTCTAGTTTATTATATACACCTATTAAATTATAACTAGCATAATTTTTTTCTATATTTGGCTTCAGTTCAAAAATGAACAAATTTGAAAAGTTAAGAAAAGTAGATGCTTGAAATATTTCAAAAACAGTGACAAAGAAAATAATACTTGTTCATTGCTTATTTATCAAAATGCTCAAGAATGGAAATACTATACCTAGAATATTCCAGGTAACTTAGCACCCCAAGACACTATGTTTAGAATTTGATGGTGGCAATTATTAAATCTTAATGTTCCCGCTGGACAACCTGGTCAGTGTAACAGAAACACCAACCTGTTCTCTGAATCCAATGGAAACTGAAATAACTATTCATCCATAGCAAAGCATTTTTCTTCTTCCTGCAAATTATATAATCTTGAGAGAGAGAGAGAGAGAGAGAGAGAGAGAGAGAGAGAGAGAGAGAGAGAGAGAAAGAGACCATGCATACTCAAATGGGGGCAGTATCACTCCAAATGAGGCAAAAATTGATTTTGGAAGGGCAAAAAATTTCTTAGATATTACAATGGTTTGTAGTCTTCCAAAAGGGTCACTGTACATAAAGAGACATACAATATATTTCTGGTATATAAATGTCATGGGAGGGGGGAAATTGGGGAGAAAATGGTTAGAAAGGCTCCTTGGGAGAGAAAATAATGAAAAAAGGTTGAGAAACACTGAGATAGATGGTGCATTTATTGAAGGAGGAAAATAAATATTTTATACTTTTTTCAGAAATTTAATACAGGGCACTTATTTACCTTGCTTACTAGAAACTGTGAAGGATCATTTTCTTTCAAAGTTTAAATAAGGATATGTGGATGAAGAGACACATTTAGGGAAGGGGTTCATTCTATACCCATATATTAAAAGCCATCAGCACCTTATAAATGGCACTGCTCTCTTGATAAAAGATGTACAAACTCTTCTATAACCAAAAAAGTGTAGACAAAAATGAAAAAAATTTTTAACCTATTAGATTAGCAAAGATAAGTAATTGGGCAAATACTCAATGATGCCCACTCTACCACTTTTTATAATAGGAAAAAATTAGAAACAATCTAAATGTACATCATCATCAGAAAACTGATTAAATAAGTCATGGTACATCTACGTAATGAATGGTCAGTGTAACAGAAACACTGACCTTTTAAAGTAGTCATGAAAGATGAGGCAGAACTATATGCACTGACAGAGAAAAATGTGTGTTGAATAATAGCACTTATATTTAAAATATAGATTGACATGTATTTATGAGTGTGGAGGAAATTACCCCCAACTTTTAACTGTGGTTATATCTTAATGTTATGTAAAGACTTAATTCTTACTTTATATATGTCTGTACTAAACAAATATTTTATGAAATGATTTATTATTATTATTATTTTTTAAATGATAAAATTTTTGTATTCCATTTATGCTCAGAAGATTTTGCTTTTCTTCTGCAGACCTCTAATAAAAAAATACCTTACATGTTCAATTGACAGAGATAGCAAGTTTGTTATAGTTTTCTGCACTAAAACTTAAGTGGGTCAACATAAATGTTTTATACAAAATACTGATTTCAACAAAATACAAAGCACTTACCTTTATCTTTCAGAAACTGAATATACAAAGCAAGTCTTTTTTCCAAAATATTTTCATAGGCAAAGGATTAAAAACGATTTTAATTATACACATATGGTCACAATTTTGCCTTAAAAAGATTGTTGGGAAATGTACATAAGGCTGCTTGTAAATGTACATCATGGGTTACTGTTATAATGTCTTATGTCCAGAGGAAAAAAATGTTATCATACAGATTTGTTCTTACTTGGGAGTAGGCTATTCAAAAATACAGTACTCTTCTGTACAAAGAAAAAAGTCACATCACATTTAATAAGATGGAAAAAGCATTGGCCTCGACTGTAACCAAATATCTCAGTCCAATACTTTCTATTACGTACAATACTCTGACTTCAATTGAAAGCGATCCAAAATCCTAGCTTGTCCATATTAAGAGTCAACAACTATGTTATAAAACAAGATGTTTCTCACAATAATAAAAAGAAAGCTGGTTCATACCTCTGAAACCATATAAAGATAAAAATTAAAAAAAAAAAAAATCACTCTAGATTTGGAGAAATCAATTTACATTATACAACACTATATGCCAGGTCAAAGGATTTATTACTTTTAAGACCAGCAAAAGTCAAAGATGTTTACATGAGAAAGTGCAGGATGGTAGTGATAACAAGACAGAAATAATTTAAACATACTTTTTAAACTTAAAAATATTTCACTATTGGATGCATTCATTTCAGATGTCTCATTATTTCAGAAATTACTACCAAACCAGAGCTAGGGTTACATATCTAATCATTTGGATAGCCTTCAGCTCTAGCTCCCTCAATAAATATAACAACTAAAAGTTACATATGGAGGTTGAATTCTAAGAACTAAGGTTTTTAAAGCAAAGTTTAAAGGAATGTGAAAACCCTTCTTTTTAAAAAAAAAAATTCTCATTCCACTCAGTCATTGATTAACATTTACTCAACATCTCTTGAGGGCTAGGTATTAGGGATGCAAAGAGACTAAGAGAGGGGACCAGCCTAAGGCAGACTTCTTTTTAGAGCAGTAAGTCAACCACCAACCCTGAGTGCTGCATTTTTTCCCATCTATTTTACTTATGACAGGAGTCCAGGGTTTTTCTGTGAAAGCACCCTGTTCCTTATTGACAGTGCACACAGCAAGAATGCCCAATATACTGTAATGAAGAAGGCAGAAGGTATTGGACCATAGTTTGAAATCCACTCTAACAACTTACCACTTCTTTTTTTTTTTTTTTTTTTTTTTTTTTAAGGAGGTACCAGGGAATGAACCCAGGACCTCGTAGGTGGGAAGCAGGTGCTCAACCACTGAGCTACATCCGCTCCCCAATGAGAGTTGCTTTTTTCGTTTGTTTGTTTTTAGGAGGCACTGGGGACCAAACCTGGGACCCCATACATGGGAAGCAGACACTCAATCACTTGAGCTACATCCACTCCTCACTACTTATTCTTGAACAAGACATTTGTGTGCCTCAGGTTTCTCAGAGTAAAACAGGGATAACAATAGTATTTATTTCATAGTAAAATGAAGTAAAAACATGTCATGAGTAAAAACACGTCAAGAGCTTAGAACATAAAGCACTCAAAAATGTTAGCCACTGTCACCATCATCGTTATAATTCTACACGCAATTCATTTCCCTGAATTATGTAGCTTAGAATGGAAATACTGATGGAGTTTTAAACTGAAAATATTCTGCCACAAGTTCATAGCCAAACTCTATTTTTGTTGACTAGTGGCTAGAGATAAAACTGGATAGTTGAATAATACCAGACTATAAAGGGCTCCAAAAGCTCTGTTAAACAGTATGAATTTTACCCTGTAGTTTCTGCAGCAACAACAAAGGTGTTTTGAAGGAGTGAAGGGCTTAGACAGGGATCCTTCATCCTACTACTAAATACTCCTAATAAATGTTCCTATAGTAAGTATATTGAGGACATTAACTTTTTGGCTCTTGTTTGTAAAGATTAAGGGAAGTGTTTCCTAAAACTTTTGAGAATCACATTGACATTTGAAACCTTTCAAAGAAAAAAAACAATATACAAAACATCTAAATAATCCTTCACTCATAGTCGTTCCATCTTTAAAATTTATTTCAAGGTCAAAATTTAAACAGTCTTCTCAAAAATAAATAAAACTGTTCCTCATAAAAACAATCCACATCTTTTATTTTAAGATTTTTTTTTTTTTGAGGTACCGGGGCCAGGGATTGAACCCCGACCTCGCATGTGGGAAGCCAGCGCTTAACCACCATGCCACATCGACTCCCCTGAGATGGCCCCTTCATTTGTTTGCTTGTTGTTTGTTTTTTTGTTTGTTTGTTTTGAGGAAGCACTGGGGACTGAATCCAGAACCTCCCATGTGGGAAGCTGGCACCCAACTGCCCGAGCCATATCTGCTCCTCCACATATCTTATTAGGACTAGTACATAATAGTGAATACAGAAGATATGTCTAGTTGCTTAGCCTGGATTAAAATAATTTGAATTGGGGAGAATGGAAACCATAATTTTTGATGTCTTACACCACTATGAAAATATTTGAAAAGTTCCAGTTAGATATTCTGTTTTGCTCTTTTAAAAATTAGTACTGCAGAGTGGGTGTAGCTCAGTGGTTGAGAACCTGCCTTGCATGTACAAGGTCCCTGGTTCATTCCCAGTACCTCCTAAAAAAAAAAATTAGTATCATCACTATATGCTAATAATAGGAAACAGGTTAACCATGTGGTATTATTGGTTTTAGTAGAGCAGTATATTAGGAAAATGGATGTTGTAGATGCAGATTGAAATGAAAAAGTACATTTCACTTCAAATACTTGAGTACTTAATATAGCAGTTTTCAACTGGGGGTGGTGCCAACCTGGGGGTGCAGTGGTACTGTGAAGGCATTTGGAAATGTCTGGGTGGTTTTGATTGTTTCAAGACTGGGGAACACTATAGGCTAGGGGTTCTTAACAAGGGGTCTGTGAGCTTGAATTGAAATTCAAAAAAACATTATTCTTGTGGGGACATGTTAGTATGGGTGTGATATATTAAATAATACACAGTATAGTGTGGACTTAGTAAGGGGTCTGTGGTTTTCACCTGACTGGCAAATGGGTCTGTGGAACAAAAAAGGTTAAGAACCCCTGTTATAGGCCTTTATTTATATATATCAGGAATGCTAACCTTCCTGTACCGAATGGGAAGTCCTATATAACAAAATATTGTCCTGTACAAAATCCAGTAGAGCCCCTTCTAAGAAACACTAGAACGTAGAAAGGAGAGTAGATACATGCATAGCAAAAATGAATTTCAGCACTAAATGCTGGCATCTAGTTATATTAACTAGAGAAAATATGTACCATAAGAATTCAGGCAAAGGGCAAATAATAGAGGAGACGAGCTATGTTATGTGCTTTCATGAATGGCTATGAAATATGGAAAGGGAAGCCATTCTGGGTTTAAAAATGATGACCAGCCGGGTATATTCAGGTGAACACATTAGGAAATCAGGTGGGGACAGACTATGAAGATCCATACCCAGTGACTCTGTTCTGTCGTGAGGGATGTGATAAGAGAAGGGAGGATCCCTGGTAGAAACAGGAAGTTTCTTCTGCTCCAACTTTGATTTTACCCAAATTCTCTGGCATGGCACATAAAGCCCCATAAGGCCCCACTCCAGTCAGCCTCTCCAGCCTTATCTTCTGGCATTTTACCAACTCCCACCCTAGTTTCTACACACACCAAACTACACTGCCCCCAATTTATCACTCTGCATTTGCATCTGCTATTTTTTAACACCAGACCATCTTTTCCCCTTCTGTCTGGATAAAAACCTAGAGATAAAAACTCTTCCTTGTCCTTCAAAATTTTGCTCAAATCCTATCTGCTCTGGGAAGTCTTTTCTGTCCCCCATTCTCAATGAATAAGAACCTCCCTCATTCTCCCCTCACCCCTAGGTTGGCTCAGTGAGAACATCCTCCCTTGTGTTCACACAGCAACCCATGTATGCTCCATCAGGGCATTAACTACACTACATTGTAAGAGTTTGTTGGCTTATCTTCTCATTAACTGTGAACTGCTTGAGAACAAGGGCAGTGACTTACTAGCACATAGGTCTGTAGTTTTCAGGTAGAGAGAAACATCAGAATCATCTGGTGCTTTATAAAAATAAAGATGCCTAAGCTCTACCCAGGCCTAGTGAATTAGCAATTCTGTTGATGAGGCCCAGGTATTTGCATTTTAAAAGTGCCCACAGTTAATTTTGATGTGCACCCTAAATTGAAAGCCACTATACACAAAACTGGCACTATTATTATAGTAATATAGTACTATTACATACAAGGCAGCAGGTACAAATAGGTTAAGTAAGTGCTTAAGAAAACTGCCTTATATATAAAGATTAAATTAAATTTTGTCATGGTTAATGCAAAAATAAACATTCAATATATCGAAACTATATCATTATTCATCTTATCAAAAACAAATACACTGAGGAAGACTTACATATTTTGGTTAATATGAATTGAAATGTGTATTTCTAACTGCCTGAACGGCAGCAATTTCCAAGTTCCTGTCAATTAAGGAGGGAGATAAAGAGAGGGAGTTAATTTCAGGCCATGAAATGGGGTACATTACAGCTGCTGACAGGCAAAGGTCAGGAGATGAGATGAGATGAGACACATTTTTTACCTATTGGCAATTCTGCCTATGGCCTCTGAAGGTATGTCTGAGTACAGGTATCTTCTCAGAGCACAGAAACATTAAAGGATTCTGAATAGGTGACCATTATGGTAAAAGCATGTTTCTAAAGATGTTTCTGGCAGCAGTGTATAAGAGTGACAGATGGTAAGGACAATTTTTTGAGTCTGTAAAAGGTTTGTTATTTCTTTACAAGAGGGACATCTAGTGGCTGGCTTCTAAAATAGGCCTGTAGCTCTTAAATATTAATTCACACTGAGAATGGGCACAACTCTACTATCTTAATACCATAAGTCTAAGAGAGACGCACACACAAAGAGCTAAAAAACCTTGGAACAAGAGGAAGGATTTGGGAAGATAAGAACTCACAGTTCTAAGCTGACAATGGATAATGGAATGGTCAGCAGAGGACTGGGCTGCTTACAAATGAAGATGGGGGCTTCTGTGGAAATAAATTAGGGAAAGAGGAAGGTCAAAAGTTGGGTCCATACCTGGGAATGGGTGGTTAGCCCAGACCAAAGAGTAAGGAGTTGAGCTAAAGATATTATTATTGGGGAGAGGTTCCTCAGTTGAAGTCATTCTTCCAAGGTGTATTCTTCCACCACACTGCTGATACCCTTAGACTCAAATAGCCAGGAAAATGAAATGAGATCTCTAGAACCAGATGAAACATGGTATGCAAGGAAACCAGTCTGTAGGCTTGATTTCCATGAATTCTGGCAAGAAACACTAAAACAGACTGAAAGAAAGTGGTAGTCATGCATAAAAATACACAATTTTATATGATAGTATCATAATACTTTTCAAAGATTAAATTTACAACCCAAAATATATAATGATCCTGCCAACATCTATCAATGTCTTTAAACTATTTTTTAATAATTCATTTTTAAAACAGGGTTTAAAATTCAAAAAGCACAAAAGGGCATAAAATTCCCATACCTGTGCCCCTCTACCTAATTCCCTCCTCCAGGTAACCATTGTTACCATAAAGTGTATACTTTTAGAGATAACATATGCAATATAAACATACATATATGTAAATCATATTTTTTCACACATAGTAGCATATAATGCACATGGTTTCATACCAACTTTTATTCATTTAATATTTCTGGCAATCATTTTATATTATTAGATTTAGAGCAGCCTCCTCCTTTTTTCACTGTACAGGCATACTATAATTAAGCACTCCACTACTGATAGACACTTAGATTTTTACTAATCTTTGCTATTACAAACAATATTGCACTGAATATCCTTGTACATATTTCACTTTCTACATTTATGGGTACGTTTCTAGAAGTAGAATTGTTAGGGAAATGAGCAATTATCATGCCTTCCTGATCCATCTCTTTTCCACTACTGACCTTACCACCAGACTCAGTACCTTTATAATGGGACTGTATTAGTCAGCCAAAGGGATGCTAATGTGAAATACCAAAAATGGGTTGGTTTTTATAAAGGGTATTTATTTGGGGTAGAAGTCCACAGATACCAGGCCAAAAAGCGTTAAGTTTCTTCTCTCACCACAGTCCATTGCCATGTGTTAGAGCAAGACAGCTGCCGGCGTTTGCCAGGGTTCAGGCTTCTGGGGTTCCTCTCTTCCCGGGGCTGCGTTTCTCTCCGGGCTTAGCTCCTGTTTCCTCCACAAGGTTAGCCGTAGACGATCAGGAGAACAGCTTGCTTCTCTTCTCCTGGGGCCTTCTTTCCAACATCAAAACTGCTCCTCAAAAGACTACTTCTCAAAAGACTGCTTCAACTGTCCTTTGCCTTGCCTTTTATATTCAATTCCCCACCTACCAAGGGGGGGGGCTCAACGCCCTAAACCTAACCTAATCATGCCCAGATTAACAGATCAGTTTACAAGCATGATTCAATTATATTTTTCGAATTCATAATTACATCAAACTGCCACAGGGACCAATACTTATTTTAAACAATTAGGGCCATATGGCAGAGATGATAACTTGAAAACCCTCCCAATATCACACATTTAGAAATCTTAGAGAAACAGAACAGATAAACTGAGCTCATTAGCAAGTAAGAGAAATCTCCACGAAGAACTAGAAACTATAGTAGTAAGCTGAAGCTTCTATTATATATATGCTTCTTATTGCTCTGGAGGCGTCTGCTGAAATGGTGTTTTACTAGCCACAGAGGCATGAGGCAAAGCGTTAGGCTTATATAAGGTGAAGATTTCAAACTGAGATCACTGCATAAAGCCAGTGAAAGGGTGAACTGGAAAGATCCTGCACACTTGCACACTGGTAAGGGGAGATAAGGAAACTTCTTGACCTCAGCTTGGGCTCCAAGGAGATAGGAAAGAAAAAAAATGTTTTATTTGAGAATGCATAACTACAGGTTCCTCAAATAGGTTAGGGGTTCAAATTATTACTACTAGCATAGTCTGAGGAACTTCAAACTGGGAAATTAAAGAGAGTCCTGGTTAGTGCCATGGAGTATCAGCATAAACAAATGCATACCACGTTCCATAAAAAGCCCAGGTGAACTTGAGTTCACATCCATATTAGAAAAAAACAAGGAAAAAAACCACCATAATCAAAAGTACTACAGTATCAGACTCCCAAGAACTTCAGATACTGGAATTATTTGAATAAAGAAAATGAAGTTTAAAATTTACATAGAAAATAAATGTTTTAAACTATGGAGGAAACAACAACAACAAGAGAGCTGAAAAGGAATAAAATTCTATCTAAAAGACTAGAGAAATTTAGAAAACAAAGAAACAGAACTTCTAGAAATGAAAAACATAACTGGAAAAAAAAATACAATGCCTCAGTAGATAAGTTAGAAATCTTATTAGACACAGCTGAGGAGAAAAATTAGTGAGCAAGATGATATAAATGTACAAAGAAATGGAAAACATGAATGAAAGATTAAGAGATGAATTTTCTAAAACTATCATAATCAGAAAACATGACAAATCCCTAGGAAGATTTATCCAAGCGAAACTGCAAAACTCCAAAGACAAAAGCGAAGCTCTTAAAACTAACTGAAAGAGAAAAAAACAATAGTGTTCTTCTCAATGGTGGAAAAATACGGAGAAAACAGTGGACCAATAATTTTACAATGTATTAAAATACATATCAGCTTAATATTTCATATACAGCTAAATTATCATTCAAAAGTAAGGGTGAGCTTTATGATTTCATATTTATGAAATTCTAGAACAGACAAAACTAAATTAATGTTCAGTGGGAAAAAAATTAGAACAATGTTAGCCTCTCGGTAGCAGAGGAGCTGACCAGGGAAAAACTTTCTGGAGTGATGGTAATGTTCTATATATTCACAGGGGCCGGGTTATATACAGGTATATGCATTTGTCAAAATTCAGCAAATGCACAGTTAAGATTTGCACAAATCTGCATGCAAATTGTACCTCAAAACAAACAAAAAAAACCCTGCAAACTACTGAACTCTAGTTAATTATATGCATGCTGAAACTTCAGGGGCAAGCAGAGTGATGTCTGCATTTAGTTTGAAACGAACAAAAAAATAAGATGGATTAATGGATGGATAGATGGAGAGATACAGGCTAAAGCAAAGATAGTAAAATGTTAATGGTGGGTATATGGGCATTTACTGTAAAATTCCAACTTTGTTTTATGTTTGAAATATTTTATGATATTGGGAAAAAATTTTTAAAAAGCAAAACGGTAAGGTTAAAAGTTAGAGAGAGGGAAGCGGCTGTGGCTCAATTGGTTGGGGCTCCCGTTTACCATATGGGAGGCCCATGGTGCAGTGAGCCAATGCAGCATGATGACTCAACAAAGGGAGACAAGCAGACACAGAAAACACACAAAAAAGCGAATGGACACAGCAAGCACAAGCAGCAACAGGGGGATAAGTAAATAAATAAAAATAAATCTTTAAAAAAAAAAAAAAAGTAAGGGAGATAGTTAACTTCAGGAAAGGAGGTGGTAAGTATACCCACAGGAGGCTGCACCAGGGAGGCTTCTGAGTTGCTGCTAATATTCTCTTTCTTGAGCTCATTACACTAATAATTTGTATACTTATTTGTATGTCTTATATTTCAATTAAAAAACGAGAGAGGAAAAAAGATCAAACAAATTTTCAGACAAAAATTGAAAAAGCATATTCTTATATTCTTTATTATAAAACTGAAATCCACCAAATGGATATGCTCAAGTCCTAACATCTGGTCCCATGAATGTGATCTTATTTCAAATAGAGTCATTGAGGATGTGATTAGTTAAGACTTGGACAAACTGGATTAGGGTGTGCCCTAACCCAACATGGCGGGTGGCCTTATAAGAAGAGGGATATTTGGACAGAGATAACAGGGCAGACACTATGTGAAAACAGAGGCCGAGACTGGTACTATAGCTACAAGCCAAGGAATGCCAGTAATTGCTGACCAATCACCAGAAGTTAGGAAAAGGCAAGGATGGACTGGCTCTGCCGACACCTCGATTTCAGAATTGTAGCCTCCATAACCGTTAGGCAATAAATTTCTGTTGTTTTAAGCCAACTAGTTCATAGTACTTTGTTACAGTAGCCCTAGGAAACTATATAGGCCCTCACTAAAAGAACTTTGAGAAGATGTACTTCAGGAAGAAGAATATGATCCTAAAAGGAAGGGGGCTTGGTTAAAAAAAAGAAAGGTGAACAAAAATATCAGTACATATTTGAGTAGTCTGCAATTATATCCATTTTAATGATGAGGAAACTGAGGTACAGATACAGAGAGATTAAAGTCACACAGCTAGTAAATAGCAGAGCTGGGATTTGAAGCCCCTGTATTTGGTTCCAGAAAAAAAAACAATAATTGATTAGAAGAAACAGAGACCAGAGAGACATTTCCCTTTTTTTTTTTTTTTGACAATTATTTAAGACCTTTATTAACAGGTGCTTGCAGTTTGTTGACTTTTTTGAAAAAAATCAAGTTGTAAACTTTTATTACAAAGACATTTCCCTTTTGGTAACACATAATGACCACTGTGTGGTGTAATAACGCCCTTAGTGCTTTAATGTAAGCTCAGCAACAAGATTTCCAAAGTTATTTCTTAAAATGTTCTCAACAGGTCAATGGCATCAGTCCAAATTATTCTATTTCTATAGGGAACAAAACAACGTGGCTTGGGCATGCAGCTTTTCCTAACATAGACTCACCTAAAATCATATACCAAATATTGTATGTATGGGCATTTTTCTGCCAATAGGATTCTTATTTTTCAGTTGATTCTCAAAAGGGGTCAGATCCAAAGAATCACTGATCTAAAGTGAGCATCGTATCTTTCAAAGCTTCATGAACTATTTATACCTTAAAATAATTTTTTTCACTAGACATATAGGTATTATTCCATGACAGTATTTCTACATTTAATTCTGTTTTTGTTTAATGGCTGCAAGGCTGTCAACCATATGAAGGGTACCATCATTTATTTAATTCTGTCCCTTATTGATGGATACTTTAGTTTGCTTCAGTTTTTCTACTATTTGAAACAATGTTGCAATAGATATACTTGTACCTCTATCTCTGTGAACTTGTAAAAATACATGTGTAGGCTAAATTCCATAAGTGGCAAGTACATTTTGAAAAATTTTACCTTACTGCCTTCTAAAATGACTGTACCAAATGATACTGTCAAGAACAGTGGAAAAGGAAAATGGCCCGATTAATCCATATCTTCATTATATTGCATATTATTAAAACATGCTTATTATCTATACACATTATGTACATGTTTTATGTAAATATACAGACATAGATATATCTTATTGTGACCACTTATTCTTACCCTCTGCTCCTTTTCCTAATTAGTTGTTAAGTCTTTTATCTTACTAATGCATAAGCATTATCATATATTTTGAAGATTTTTTTGGGTCCAGTTCATCTTTTGAATTTATTATTGTCTTTTTTGCCATATAAAATTTTTAAATTTCATGTAAATGTATTGATTTAAATTAAAAAAAAAAAATTTTGTGGGTTTTTACTTTTTTTTTTTTTAAAGATTTTATTTATTTATTCATTTATCCCCCCCCTTGCTGCTTGTGCTCGCTGGGTCAACTAACCACGCCGTGCGGGCGGGCTTGCCTTCACCAGGAGACCCCAGAAACCGAACCCAGGGCCTCCCATATGTTAAACGGGAGCCCTACTGATTGAGCCACAGCCGCTTCCCGGTTTTTACTTTTTAAATTTAGTTTTTATTATTTTCTTTTTGTATTTTTAAAATTTTTCTTTTATATTTTGTATTATTTTTCTCATTATGGCTTCTGGATGAGATGTTTCTTTTCTTCAAGGTTATGAAAATATTCTAATATTTTTTATTCCATTTTAAAATTTTGATCCACCTGGAAGGCATCTGTAAAAGATCCAGCTTTCCTGCACCAAAATGGTTTGTCCCAACCCCACTTATTAAATAATTATTTATATTAATTTGAAATGCTACCTTGATTTGGTACTAGAACTTTGGTACTAGAGTACCAAACATAATTGTCTATTTCTATAATCTAAACTATACTAATTGTAGCTTTCTATGCCTATGCTATAAAAATATTAATTGCTGGGGGCGGATGTGGCTTAAATGGTTGGGCGTCTGTCTCCCATATGGAGGGACCTGGGTTCGATCCCTGAAACCTCCCGGCAAAAAAAAAAAAAAAATTAAAAAAAAAAAAAAATTAATTGCTAGAATTTCATAAATTTTAACAGATTATGAATCCAACCTCATTATTCCCCTTTAACATGTTTTTCTTGGTGCTTCTCTTGTGCTTATTCTTCAAAAATTTCCAGTCATTTTTTCATAATTCCCAAAATGAATAAAGGAAAAAAAAAAAAAATAGAAGCCCCAAATCAAAAACAACAAAAGCCCACTGGTGTTTTGATTAGAATCACCTAAGATTTAAATATTTTAAGAAACTTAAGAAATAAATGTTATTTTTACAATATCTAGTGTCCTAAGAACAAGTTATTTTTTCATTTATTCAAATCTTTTAAGTCATTCAGTAAAGTTTAAATTTTTGTTATACAGATTTTTCATATTAGAGTCTCTGATTAGCACTGGGTAAAAATGAACATAAAGTTATATGATCTATGAAGAGATGAGGTAAAGAAGTATTACTGAAAGAGGCACTATTTTAAAGTATTATTTTGGGACCTGCTTCAAAGTAAGTAGGAGAGCCTACTGTTGGACACATTCCCTGATCAAACACCTATTTTTACTAGAGAATGTCAATTGTGACTTGGCTCAACTTATTCTTAAGTATCCCTTTAACTTTTCTTTATTCATTAAAGATACGCATTATTGATCTTCCTGCAAATTCATCAATCTGCTAAAATTCATTATTACAAAATATATTTTTGACTTCCAGACTGATTAACCCTACTTTGACTAGTTAAAATTACAGCTCCTATTCTTAGAAAAACTCACATATCATGCAATTTTGCATAATGCTTTAGGAGATTTATAGTCATACTAGTTAAAAACTCCTGCAAAAAATCATGACTGGGTTAAATGAATCAATGCTTCCAAGGCATCCTATTGCTTCTGCTGCTACAGTAACCTACTGGTAATCCTACAGAGGTAATCCAGGGGCAATGGCGCATTAGTCACACTTCATTTGGGGGAATTTAACCTTTTTTAAACTTTTAATAAACTTTGAAGTAATTTCAGACTTTACAGAAAAAACAGTGCAAAGAATTCTTCACTCAGAACCTCAAAAGTTACCATTGGGACACTTAAATTTCAAACTCCAATTTGAGTTTATGGCTATGTTGCAGTTCTAGCTGTTAACTGAGTAAAGGACCAATTTAATTACTAGGGGGTAATAACAATACTAGCATAGGACCAAATCTCTTAACAATTCCAAAATCCTCTGATCTCTGAAACTGAAAGTTTTTTTCATAATTCCTTTGGCAGCAAAACCCGACTGAGCTTGTTGATAATCATCGCTTACGCAATATAACGTGAATATTCATAGGTTTCATAGTAATGCTTGATTATGTAATGCTGCCCCAGACCTATTAGGGTGAATATTACATAGTCAATGTACCATATTGCCAAAAACTTCAGCTAAGGGAATATAAAGCTTTAACAGTTATTGTATACTATTTACTACATGCCAAGTACCACTTTATATATATATAAAATTTGTTTGATTTTTAAAGATTTTATTTATTTATCCCCACCCCCCACCCCCCGTGCTCGCTGTGTCCATTCGCTGTGCATTTTTCTGTGTCTGCTTGTCTCCCTTTTGTTGCATCATCTTGCTGCGCCAGCTCACCGACCATCGCTGGAGGCTTGCCTTCACCGGGAGGCCCCAGGTTCTCCCACATGGTAAACAGGAACCCAACTACTTGAGCCACATCCACCTCCCCTGGTAATATATTTTTAAATCCCCTCAATAACTCAGTAAGAGTTAGATCTTTGTCACCTAATTTGTATCATACGGCAGAGACAATATTCAAATCCAGGTTTATCTGAGTCAAAGCCTTAACCAAATTCTTAACTACTGTTGAAGGTTGGTTGAAAAAATGCACTGAAAACTAGTCTGGAGATGTGGGGAGGGAACAGGATATTCTGAAAAGATTTAGCATCCCCTTCTTTGTATAGTGAATATTTCACTATTATCAGCTCCATTTTACAAATGGACTCTAAAGCCTATTGTGTATTATGCTGCTAATCTTCTCATGGGAAAACAATAAAACTGTAAGAAACCCAACCCCAAATCACTGTAAATTCATGAGCAAAAGGCATAATCCAAGAGCAGTCCAATTTGTCATTCCTGAGACCTGTGGTGTTGCAAATTAATAGAGAATATAAATTTGGGTTCTAAACCCAGAAAATATACTGAATGTAATATCAGAAAAAACCTCCCCCATATATTTGTGCATCTAAAAACACAAAAATATTATGCTTTAGTCTACAAGCCCCTTAGTTCTGAGAACTGTGCTCTGATGACAATCATTCTGACTTGTTTCCTTTATAAAAATGGAACATTTTATATTTGAGAAGGCAAAAACCAGTTACCTTAAAATTTTAAATAAATTACGTCAATTCCTAAATATGTCATTATGAAAATGTACAAATGAATTATTTCATATCTGATAAATGTAAGGCATTATTTTACTTTCAAAGGCAAACAAGGAAAAAAAAGAGTTTTACAAATATATATGTCTTGAACATGTACAATAAATGGATAACACCATCTTCTGATAGAACATCTTTTGAAGAGGTGGAAGGATTACTAGAATAATGACAATTCTCATGGTTTTATCTTTCCAACTTATAGAATAGTAAAACTAGATGAGAACCTTAGAGTTTATCTAACTGAATGTCCCCATCAACAGACGAGGCTGAGAGAAGGGAAGTGATGTGCAACAGCTATCACATTTACTAAGAGACTGAAGAGGGAGGGACTTACTCAGGTTTTCTGACTCTAAGTTTAGAATCTTGGCATCAGAAAGGTATTATCCAATACTTTTGGGATCCTGTTCTCTGTAGTCGTGTGGGCCTTCTTAACCCAACATTTTCAGAAAGCAGCAAACTAATCTTCCTTGTGCTATCTGTACACACAGATTCAACACTAAAGTAAATGTTTTCAAAGTTCCTTTCCTTTCTACTGCCTGCTTTTAAATGAAACCTTATTTGGAATCCCAATACAGAAAGGATTAGAAAAACAGACCTGCTCTGGGTAAAGCAGTGCAGAGGCCCTGCTTTGACTCACGGCTGTATTCCTGAAGCCCCTGAAATACTAGCATGGTATCTTAAGTCTCAGAGCAATATAATTTATTTCTGTGTAGGAGAGTGTTCTATAACACTGCTGCTCAGAATATGCTTTTCATTTTAAACCATCAGCATCACTTGGGAGCTTGTTAGAAATGAACAATATCAAACTTGATGCAGGCCTATAAAACACATTCTGCATATTTAACAAGATCCCTAGATGATTCATAAGTACATTAAAGTTCAAGAAGTGCCTCAAAGGAAATCAAATCCCATTTTTATTATTAGATTCACATGACATAAATTTACCATCAAAATATTAAAGTTTCTAAATGCTTAGTGTTAATTTGCACAGTTATCCTGTCATGACTAATAACAAAGCTGATGCTAGACCACACTTGGGGTAGCAATGCTCTAGAGGAGGAGTTCTTAACCATTTTTGGTCCATGGACCCCTTCGCCAGTCAGGTGAAATGAATACTATTGTAATTTATTTATTGCATACATTCAAAAGTGAAGGAAATGCTAGGTTTCAGTTAGATGTCAGAAAAAATAAAGATAATAAGTTGACTTTTTTCAGTTTAAGCTCACGGACCCCCTGAAATCTTTCCATGGACCGCTTGGGTGTCTGTGAACCTCTGGTTAAGAATCCCTTTTCTAGAGAAAACCAAACCTTAAAGGATGTTCCTAATCAGATCAGAACACCTGACATACTAACAGTGAAGTGAGAAACTTACTTCTTATCAAAAAATGTTGAATTCTCTTTCCTTTTGGTGAATCCATTGGGTAGAAGTTTTAAGTCAATACCTTGTCTCCGGGCACGATTTTTCATAAAGTACGTCTAACAACCAAAACCAAACAGACGTAAGTTTAAAATGCCCCAATTTTCAAAGGTTCAATGGTCAATAACATAATATTTAAGATTTATTGAGCACTTATCACATATCACAAATTGTGCTCATCAGTAATATCTCATTTAACCCTCAACAACACCATGAAATAATAGTACGTACCATGAAATAAGTACTATTATCACCTCCATTTAGCAATAAGAATGAATGAGATTCCAAAATCATGCTTCTGAGAGGTAGAGCCTATATTGAGACCACTCTAATTCTACAGTCTGTGTTTTTAACCATACACTCTATAAGTCAAAAAGATTTCATGGGGATTTAAAACAAAACAAACACTCTAAGTCATTTGGCAGTTATAGGGATTATCTATACAGTTCATTATTTCTCTTTTTCTGTTTTACACGATAGCTGTACATGGGTCTGGCTTTATTATTAGACAGGTAGTTCACACAGGAGGAACCATAGCACTGACTAGTAGAAAGCCCTACTCAAAGTTAAGCACTGTTGTGGGCAGTACAAAATTGAGATGTAAAAACGTTGTGTGCTTCTGACATGTATCACTACAAGGATCACCTGGGTTGGTTAAGCTGAGCTAGACAACTCCACAGTCGTGAATGAATTAAGATTATCAGATTTCAGTTAACTCAAGGAAGAAGACTTGCTCAAAGAAAACACAAAGTATAAATCCAAGTTGTTGGTTAAGGAATGGAGACATATGCTTTAAAGTGCAAACAGTTAGACTATAAAAGTCATAAGCCAATGAAAAAGAGTGGCCAGATATTCAGGCTAAGTAGGAAAATGATTTAAGAAATTACATGCAACTTTATAACTTTAATATGCTTAATTGGTATAGAATTTTTGTTTGGGGTGATAGAAAGTTTTGGTAGTAGATGGTAGTGATGGCAGAACAACATTGTGAATGTAATCAACAGCACTGAATTAAACATTTGAATGTGGTGAAAAAGGAAAATTTTAGGTTGTATATATATTATTAGAATAAAAATTATTTAAAAACCCATAGGACTGTATAACACAGTGAATCCTAATGTAAACTATGGACTTTAATTAATAGTATAATTATATTATTATTTCATCAATTGTAACAAAGGTACCACACTAATGCAAAGTGTTGATAATAGGGAAAACTGTATATGTGAGTAAGGATATATGGGAACTCTGTATTTTCTGCAGGATTTTTTCTGTAATAAAAAAGAAATTTAAAAACAAAACAACAAAAAAAGTTTTGGTAGTGGATGGTGGTGATGGTAGAACAACACTGTGAATGTAATCAACAGCACTGAATTAAATATTTGAATGTGGTGAAAAAGGAAAATTTTTCCTTTCCCCTGAAAACATCTAAGAATGACAAAGAATTGGGGAACTATATATGTAAATAAATAGTTTTTAAATAATCTTAAAATGATGATAGCCCAACAATGTGCATATAATACCAATGAATTGTATGTTTGAAAGTGGTTAAAATGGAAAATTTTATGTTGATAATATTTTATCACAATAAAAATTTAAACACACATATACAATCAACTTAAAAACACTGAAGAGCTGACAAAATGGTTAGAAAATACCAGCCAATATTTAATGGAAAGTGAAAATTCAGAGAGGTAGGCAGAACAATGAAGCCACTATTGTTAATTTTGGCAAACATGGGCTTCCCCTTTCAATAACCTCCTCAGAAATCAAAACCAAGTAATTTAATGGAAATCTTTCTTCCACATTAAACTGGGTTCCAGAATAATACACTCGGGATAAAGTTGAACTAGAAATGAACTCCATCCCCAGAGGATGCTGGGAAAACTGTGTTGGACTGAGTGGAAAGTGTGGGCGGAACAAACAAAACACCCTTGAGAAGTGAAATGGGACAGTTCTTGCTCAGATTTGCGATTATTTGCCTTACTTTGTGTGGTCAAAGAAATCTTAAGTTTTTAACTTGGTTTAAGGTAGGCCAGATTTGCAATATTTCCAGGTGCCTGGAACAATAAAAATCATCTCTAAAGAAGGTCTGTTTATCTTAATTCTTTAAAAAATTCTCACAAATAATTATTCAAGGACAAAAAAAGTAGTAGTCAGTAAAAACAAGAGGCAGCAGAGAGAATCCCCCCAAATTTCATATACTACAAGGATCATACACAAATTATAGAACAGCTCACAAAGTTCAAAGACATTCTTAAAAGCTTAAAAATATTTGTAGTGAAGAGAAACTGTAAAACTTGACCCACAGATTTTAAAAAGAATCAAATATACTAGAAATTCCCCAAATGCATTATAGACATTAAACAAACAAACAAACAAACAGGTGAAAAATTCAGAAAAGTTTAAATGACAAATAAGCTGCAGGGAGGAGAAAACCTAAGCCATATTTAATAGTAGTTTCAGAAGAAGGGAGAACGGGGTAGAGGCAATATTTTAAGAGAAATGGAGTGATAATTTCCTAGAACTGATGAAAGATATTCCACAGATTTGAGAAGCCAAATGACAAGCAAGAAAAAAGATAACTGCACTTTCATACCATAGTAAAAATACAAAATAGCAAAGATAAAAAGAATGCTGCTAGAGAAAAAAGATTTCAAAGAAGGCAAAGTCAAAATGACAGGTGATTTTGCAACAGTGGAAGCTAGAAGACAACTGAATAACTCTGAACCCAGAATTCTATGATTACAGAAAAATCATTTAAGAATGAAGATGAAAGAAAATATATTTTAAGGCAAACACACAGGTAGAATAATCTAAGAATTGGCAACCAGCAGGCCTTTCCTAAAGGATATTCAAAAGGATGTATTTCAGGCAGAAATTATTCTCTAGGAGGGTCTAAAATGATGACAGAAGGAATCAAGAACGAAAAGGTGGGAAATATAGATTTCCAGGAAAATGGTGGATTAGAAAGGCATGGGACTCTCTTCTCTCCCAGAAAAATTGCTAGAGGACAGCCAGAAACAGCCTGGAAAATAATGTTCTAGGATTTAGTATACCAGGGGAAGGCTGGACCCACCCAGAAGAGAGAAGGGCACAGGAAAAGATCACTGATGGAAAGACTGGGAGTAGAAGCTGCAGCCACTGGTGCCCTTCCCCCACCCTCTGAGCAGACAATTTTGAATTCTCCAGCCTCAAGCCAGTGGCTAGAGATAGAGGAGGCTGCAGGGATCCACCTTCCCAGGAAACCAGGAAGAGAGGGATGCAGACTAAGGTTAATTCAGCTTATGGCCCATAAATTTGGTCTGCTGTGTCTCACGGGCCATTCTAGGCCAGGAGGGGCCGTGGCATTGTTTGCCCTGGAAGCCAGCACAGACTAAAGAGATCTGACTCTCAATCACCCTCCCTACTGACCAGGACTGGTTGTTGAGGACTGAGAGAGGAGTGGAATTATTTCCTGTCCTGGAAAAGGGAGGGGACTGCCAGCAAAGGTTGGAGAACAGCCTCTAAGAATGTTTGATTTGAAGGCTCTAAATAGCCTTCAGGCAGGAGGATCCTCTGTCACATTGTGTGGTCAGTGTTGCTGTGAACACACTCCCACCAGGGTCTGAACAGAGAGGGCTGCCAAAGAGCACTATCTGCTGGCAGACGAAAGAAGTACATGTGAGGAAATTAAAAGGAAGTAAGAGAGGCTAAAGAAAGAGCTAAAATCAAAGATCTAACTGAACTGGAAAAATTGGAAAAAGAACAGCAAACCAATCCCAAAGCAAGGAAAAGGAAAGAAATAATAAAGATTAGACCAGAAATAAATGAAATTGAAAAAAAAAACATGAGAGAATCAACAAAATCAAAAGCTGGTAAGATCAATAAAATTGACAAACCCTTAGCAAGACTAAGAAGGAAAAAGAGAGAGAGGATGCAAATAAATAAAATCAGAAATGAAAGGGGGTGAAGCTATATCTGACCCCACAGAAATAAAAAGGATCATAAGGGAAGAGGATGTGGCTCAAGTGGTTGGGCTCCCATTTGCCATATGGGAGGCCCTAGGTTCAATTCCCGGGGCCTCCTGGTAAAGGCAAGCTGGTCCACGCGGCGCAGTGAGCTGACAGCCTGCATGGCACAGTGAGCTGGCGAAGCAAGATGACGCAACAAAGGGAGACAAGCAGACACAGAAAAACGCACTGCAAATGGACACAAGCAGCGGGGGAGGGAGGATAAATAAATAAATAAAAATGAATCTTAAAAAATAAGAGTCATAAGAGGATATTATGAGAAACTGTATGCCAACAAACTAGACAACCTAGATGAAACGGACAAATTCCTAGAAACACACAAACAACCTATAGTGACTAAAAAAAGTACAAAAACTCAATAAACTGATCATATTTAGAGAGACTAACTCAGTCATCAAAAATCTCCCAACAAAAAAGCCAGGACCAGATGGCTCCCGAGGTAAATTCTACCAAGCATTTCAAGAAGAATTAACACCAATCCTGTTCAAACTCTTCCAAAAAATTGAATAGGAGGGAAAACTACCCAACACATTTTATGAAGCCAACACCACCCTAATACCAGAGCCAGATAAAGATACTACAAAGAAAAGAAAATTACAGTCCAATCTCTCAAATGGACATAGACACAAATATTCTCAACAAAATATTTACAGATAGAATCCAACAGCATATCAAAAGAATTATACACCATGACCAAGTGGGATTTATTCCTGGTATGCAAGAGTGGTTCAACATAAGAAAATCAATTAACGTAATAAGCCACATTAACAAATTGAAGGGAAAAAAAACACATAAACATCTCAAATGATGCAGAAAATCCAGCATCCTTTCTTAATCAACATGCAAAAATCAATAATGTTTCTGTACACTAGTATTGAACAATCTGAGGAGGAAATCAGGGAAAAAATTCTATTTACAATAGCAGCAAAAAGAGTCAAATACCTACGAATCAATTTAACCAAAGAAGTACAGAATCTATATTCAGAAAACTACAAAACAACATGAAAAGAAATCAAAGAAGACCTAAACAAATGTAAGAACATTCAGTGTTCACGTACTGGAAGACTAAATATTGTGACGATACCAATCCTACCCAAACTAATTTATAGAGTCAATGCAATACCAATCAAAATACCAACAACCTACTTTACAGAAATAGAAAAGGCAATTACCAAATTTATTTGGAAGGGAAAGAGCACCTGAATAGCCAAAAGCTTTCTAAAAAAGAAGAGTGATGTGGGAGGACTTTCACTGCTTGACTTTGAAATGTACTACAGCTACAGTGGTCAAAACAGTATGGTATTGACATAAAGACAGATACATTGATCAGTAGAATAGAACTGAGAGTCCAGAAATAAACCCTCAAATCTATGGTCAACTGATTTTTGACAAGCCTACCAAATCCACAGCAAGTTCAACAAATGGTGCTGTGAGAACTGGATATCCATAACTAAAAGAATGAAAGAGGACCCCCATCTCACTCCCTATACAAATTCAAAACAGATCAGAGAACTAAATATAAAAGCCAGGATCATAAAACTACTAGAAGAAAATGTCGGGAAACATCTTCAAGATCTTGTAGCAGATGGTGGTTTCTTGGATCTTATACCCAAAGCACGAGCAACAAAAGAAAAAATAGATAAATGGGACCTCCGCAATATTAAACACTGCTTCACCTCAAGGGACTTTGCCAAAAGGGTGAAAAGGCAGCTGACTCAACAGGAGAAAATACTTGGAAATTACGTAGCTGATATATAAAGAAATGCTACAACTCAACAATAAAATGACACATGACCCAATTAAAAAATGGGCAAAAGACTTGAAGAGACATTTCTCCAAAGAAGAAATACCAATGGTGAAAAAACTCATGAAAAACTGTTCAACCATGCAATTAGGGAAATGCAAATCAAAGCTGCAATGAGATATCATTTCACACTTATTAGAATGGTCACTATTAAAAAGACAGAAAACTACAACTGTTGGAGAGGATGTGGAGAGTCAGGAACACTTATTCACTATTGGTGGGAATACAGAATGGTACAGGCACTGTGGAGGACTGTTTGGCATTCCTAAAGAAGTTGAATATAGATTTGCCATGTCACCCAGCAAACCATTACTGGAAATATACCCAGAAGAACTGAGAGCAGTAACATAAACAGATTTCTGCACACGTACGTTCATAGGGGCATTATTCATGATTGCCAAAAGATGGAAACAACCCAGGTATCCATCAACCAAGGAATGGATAAACAAACTGTGGTATACCCAAATGATGGAATATTATGCAGCTGTAAGAAGAAATGAGTTGAGAAGCATAGGACAACATGAACTCGAAGGACATTATGTTGAGTAAGCAAGCCAGACACAAAAGGACAAATACTGTATTAATTGCACTGTTATGAACTAAATATATTGTGTCAACTCAGAGTTAATAACTAGAAATGGGTCACCAGAAAATAGAACAAGGTTAGAGAATGGAAAGCTGAGGGTTAATTTGTGTAGAATTGGTAAAAAGGTTGTTTGTCAATCTTTGGAAAGGAATAGAAATAGTAAAAGCACAACATAGTATTTATAACTAGCAGTGCTATTATATGGGTATGAGAGTGGCTGAAAGGGAAAGTCTAAGGTCATGTATATTACTGGAAAGAAAGCTAAAAAATATAACATGGGACTGTATAATACAGTAAAACTTTATGTGAAATATGAATATGGGTAATATTGCATATATAAGACTGTTTTTCTTTGAAACTGAACAAATATATGTTAATATCAGGCAAAAAAAAAACCTCCAAAAAACAAGCAAGCAAAAAAACACAACCCAAACATTATGCTAAGTGAAAGAAACCAGGCACAAAGTACTACATAGTATATGATTCCATTTATATAAAATGTAAATATAAATCAATTTATAAAGATAGATTAGTGGCTATGTAGGATTGGGGAATTGAGAGGTGACTGCTAAAGGGTATGGAGTTTTTCTTTTTGAAGTAATGAAATTGTTCCAAAATTTTTTGTGATGATGAATGCACAACACTGTGAATATACTAAAAGCCACTGATTGTATACTTTGGATAGATTGTATGGCATGTGAATATATCTCAATAAAACTGTTTTTTAAAAAAGGTGGGAAATATTAAGATAGATTTAAATAAACATTGACTGGTAATCCATAATTATTGCACAGGGATAGAGAGAACTTAAATACCCAACAACAATAAGCCAAGTCAGGAGGGAGTGATTAGAACTGAAGTGTTCTAAGCAAGCACTAGCAAAGCAAGGTGTGTGGGCCAAATCTTTCCTGCCAACAATTCAGAAGAAAACAAAATTATTGGAACATAGCCTATCCATTTGTTTATGTATTGTCTATGGCTGCTTTCTTGTTACAATGGCAAATTTAGTAGTTATGACAGAAATTGTATGTTGCAAAGTCAAGCATATTTACTATCCAACCCGTTAAAAAAGCCTGCCAACTTCTGTTCTTAGGTCCCTGAATTATCTGGAAACAGGGTTAAGGTAGTGTTTAACTTTAGACACTGATAAATATGCATGCTGTAAGATTAACCTAACCAATGAAAGGATAAAAACAGGGCCCATAACTTCCAAACTGATAAGAGAGGAAAAACACAAATGATTTTTAAAAAAATCAGTCCAAAAGACAAGAAAAAAGGAAACCAAACAAATGGAACAAATATCACAATGAGGTGACCAATTTAAGCCCAAACATATAAACAATTTATTAAAATGCAAATGAACTTAATGATTCAGTTAAAGGTTAAAGATTGTCAGATTAGAAAGAAAACAGAAACCCTACTACAAATGCTTACAAAAGACATCTAAGAACATAAGAATTCAGAAAGGTTGAAAGTAGGAGTAAGGAAAACGATATACCATACAAATACCGTGATACAGCTTTAATAATATTACTAAGTCGACAAAAAGCTAGAGACAAACGGGGTCACCTTATAGTGCCAAATGGTTAAATACACTTAGAACAAATAATTCCTGATGTATATGTATAATAATGTAGCTTTAAAGTACATAAAGCAAAACCAGACGACAAGGAGAAACATACAAACCCTTTTGGTTTTCCCTACTGGGAGATGTTAAAATACGTTTCTTGGTAATTGATAGAAGCTGCGGGAGGAAATGAGTAAGGTTAATGATTTGAACAACATAATTAACAAACCTGACCTAACAGGCATATAGAACACTAAATTCAACAACTGTAAAATGCTTATTCTTTTTAAAGAAACAAGAACATAACAAAACTTGGCCATATACGGAGTCATAAAAACAAGTTTCAACAAATTTTAAAGAGATGAAATCAGAGAGAATATATTCTCTGACCACAATGCAATTAAGCTAAAATAATAAGATATCCTGAAAATCCCCAAAAGTTTGGAAATTAAGAAAGACATATCTAAATTAACCATATATCAAAACCACTATTTCAAACCTTGTAGAAGTCAAACAACACTTCAGAGAATTTTATATTCTTAAAAGTATATATTAGAAAAGAAAAAAGACCAATTAGTAACAAGCCAATCATATATCTTCAGAAAATGGAAAAAACAAACACCAAAATACACTCAAATAAAGTAGAAGGAAAGATATAATAAAAGCCAAGAAGATACAGTAACAAAATAGAAAAGAAACACATAATCACAAATTATCAGACACTCTACAAAAGAGGAAAACCAAATGGCCAATAAAATATTTGAAACGTGTTTAATCTCATTAGGAATCAAAGAATTACAAGTTAAAAACCACAGCTAACATCACATTCATGATGTCAGTATGAAAAAATGAAAGCTTTTCCCCTAAGATCAGGAGCAAGACAAGGATGCCCTCCTTCATCACTGCTATTCAACACTGTAAATACTGGAAGGTCTAGTCAGAGCAATCAGGCAAAAAAAAAAGAAATGAAAGGCATCCAAATTGGAAAGGAAAAAGTATAACTATCTCTATTCGCAGATGACGTGATCATACATATAGAAAGTACCAAAGAATGCGCAAGAAAGCTACTAGAGCTAATAAGTCAGCAAAATTGCAGGGTATAAGGGATCAACACACAAAATTAGTTGTGTTTCTATATGCCAACAATGAACAATCTGAAAAGGAAATTGAGAAAATAATTATATTTGCAATAACATCTCAAAGAATAAAATCAGGCAGGAATAAATTTAACCAAGGAGGTTAAAGATTTTTAACTGAAAACTGCAAAAAAAAAAAAAAAAACAAACAAAAAAAAAACAAAACTGCTGGAAGAAATTAAACAAGACCTAAATAAATGGAAAGACTCCCTGTGATTATGGATCAGAAGAATTAATAATGTTAAGATGTCACTACTACCCAAAATGATTTACAGTTTCAATGAAATCCCAATCAAAATTCCAGCAGCCTCTTTTTGCAGACATGGAAAAACCAATCATCCAATTCATATGGTATGGTAAGGGGCCCTGAATAGCCAAAATCATATTGGAAAAGCAAAGCAAAGTTGGAGGACTCACACTTCCTAATTTCAAAACTTGCTATTGGCATAAGAACAGACACATAGACCAATGGAATAGAATTGAGAGTCCAGAATTAAACCCACATATCTATGGCCAATTGGTTTTTGTTTTGTTTTTCTTATTAGTAGTTGTAGGTTTACAGAGAAATCATGCAGCAAATACAGAGTTCCCATATAAACTCCCCTACAGTAATTATTAACACCTTGCATTAGTGTGGTTCATTAGTTACAACCGATAAAAGAATATTATTTTAAGTACTATTAACTACAGTCCATGGTTTATTTCAGGATTCAGTTTGTGTTGTACAGTCCGATGGTTTTTTTTTAAAGTTTTAATTCTAGTAACATATATACAACATAAAAATTCCCCCATCAACCACAGTCAAATACATAATTCAGTGCTATTAATTACATTCACAATCTTGGGTTACCATCTCCACTATTCATTACCTAAACTCTTCTATCACCCTAAACAGAAACTCTGCAGTAATTAACTATTAACTACTCATTCCCTACCCTGACCCTGGCCCCACGTAAGCTATATATATAAATTTGCTTATTCAAATTATTTCATATCAGTAAGATCATACAATATTTGTCTTTTGTGTCTGGCTTATGTCACTCAACCTGATGTCTTCAAGGCTCATCCATGTCGAATGTATCAGAACTTCATTTTTACACCTGAGTGATATTTCATTTTATATACATACCACATTTTGTTTACCCATTCATCAGCCGACAGACACTTGGGTTGCTCCCATCTTTTGATTAATGCTGCTATGAACATCAGTGTGCAAATATCTCCTTAAATTTTTGCTTTGAATTGTTTTGAGTATATACTTAGAAGTGGGATTGCCGCATCATATGGTAATTCTATACTTAACTTTCTGAGGAACTGCCAAACTGTCTTCCACAGGGCCTGTACCATTTTACATTCCCACCAACTATGAAACAATGGAGTGTTCCTATTTCTCCACATCCTCTCCAACATATTTTTTAAAACAATAGCCATTCTAGCAGGTGTGAAATGGTATCTCATTGTGGGTTTTAATTTGCATTTCCTTAATGGCTAATGATTTTGAGCATTTTTTCATATGGCCAATTGATTTTGACAAGGGTGCCAAGTTCATGTACTATATAAGAAAAGTGTCTTTAACAAATGGTGCTAGAAAAACTGGACTTCCACATGCCAAAGAATCAGGGTGGTCTATCACACACAATATACAAAAATTAACTCTAAATGGATCAAGGACCTAAATATAAGAGCTAAAGGAATAAAACCCTTAGCAGAAAATATAGGGGGAAAAATTTTCATGTCCTTGGATTGGGCAATGGATTCTTAGATATGACACCAAAGCATAAGCAACTAAAGAAAAAGTAGATGAATTGGTTTTACTCAAAATTAAAAACTTATGTGCATCAGAGGACAATATTAAGAAAGTGAAAAGGCAACCTACAAAAAGGAAAAAAATGTTTGGAAAACATATATCTGATAAGGACTTACGATTCAGAATATATAAAGAAATCCGTCAACTCACAACAAAGGACTTGAATTTTTTAAAAATGGGCAAAGGAGTTGAATAGACATTTCTCCAGAGAAGATATACAAATGGTGAATAAGCACATTAAAAGGTGCTCAACATCATTAGCCATGAGGAAAATGCAAATCAAAACCATGATGAAGGAGTGGATGTGGCTCAAGCAGTTGAGTGCCTGCTTCCCACATGGGAGGTCCTGGGTTTGGTTCCCGGTGCCTCCAGAAAACAAAACCAAACAACAAGCAAACAAACAAACAAAAAACAACTCAGGGGAACCGATGTGGCTCAGTGGTTGAGTGCTGGCTTCCAGCATATGAGGTCTTGGGTTCAATTCCTGGCCCAGGTACCCCCACCCCCCCAAAACAAAACAAAACAAAACAAAACCATGATGAGGTACCACTTCATACCCACTAGAATGGCTACTATTAAAAAACAGAAAATAACACATGTTGGAGGGGATGTGAAGAAATTAGAACCCTTCTACATTGTTGGTAGGAATGTACAACGGTGCAGCTTCTATAGAAAACAGTTTGATGGTTCCTCAATAAGCTAAACATAGAATTAGTATATGACCCAGCAATTCCACTCCTAGGTATAAACCCCCAAAAATCAAATGCAGGGACTCAAAAAGGTAACTGGTACTACTCTACAATGTTATAGCAGCATTATTCACAATAGCCAAAAGGTAGAAATAAGCCAAGCATCCATCAACAGGTGAAAGGATAAACAAAATGTGATATAAACATACAAAGGACTATTATTCAGCTATAAGATGGAATAAAATTCTAATGCATGCTACTAACATGGGTGAACCTAGAAAACATTATGCTAAGTGAAATAAGCCAGACAGGATGAATATTGTATGATTCTACTTATATGAAACATCCAGAATACGCAATTTTACAGAGACAAAGTAGATTAGAGGTTACTAGGTGGCAGCGGGAGAATGGAATAGGGAGTTATGCTTAATGGGTACAGTTTCTGTTGGGAGAGATAAAAAGTTGTGGTAATGGATGTTGGTGATCCTAGTACAACACTGTAAATATAATTATGCCACTGAATTATACATTCAAAAATGGTTGAAATGGAAGGTTTTTGTTATATATGTGTTACTACAACAAAATTAAAGTATAGATACACACAATAAAATTATATAGCCAGTCAGATTTAAATCTAACCAAAGCAAGTGTTGGCGAAGATGTGACAACAGGTATACTGCTGGGAGTATAAACTGGTACAATGACTTAAAAAATATTTTGGCCATATCTAGACAAACTGGAGACACGCACACCCCCACAAGAAAGCTATCAGCTACCAGGCATAAATCCTAGAGAAACGTGTAAATGTGGACCATAATGCATGGATAAAAGTGTTCATGGTTAGCATTGTTTTAAAATTTTTTTGATATTACAGAAAATCCAAAGTTTCTGAACAGTAGAACAGATAAATTGTGGTATAGCCAGAAATAGAAAACTAATCAGAAATGAGAATGGATCAAGGAAGGACACAGGGTGGCAGGAAACTCCAGAAAAGCTGTTAATGTTCTAATTCTAGACCTGAGTAGTAGTTACATGATGTTTGTTTTATAATTACTCATTAAACTGGACATTTCCATGTTATGTTGTTTTCTACAGGCATGCTATATTTCACAATAAAAAGATAAAATTACTTATATTTACTTATCTTTAGGCAGAATTTTAATTATGCCTACTAATTAAGCTTGAGGAAAAAAAAGAGTTGATGCATAATTTTTCTTTACAATATGTATAGTCATATCTGAACCAATAATACCAATAAAATAAAGTTTAAAAGGTATTAAAATTCTGCAACTCCAATACTCAAATGACCTCTGAAAAATGAACATAACTCTATATGATGTGATTTAATCACACTATTAAAGAATTTTAGAAAATGTGTTGCAAAGCATTTCAAATATTTAAGCTTTAAATTTTGCATAGTTTTTATAAGTAATGAAAGAGGGAAGAAAGAGTATGAAAATTAAATGTATTATATAAGCAAGGCCTGTTAGTTCTCCCTTCAAAACTGAAACTCTAATCACTTTGAATAATTCTATCCAAACCACCATCATCTCTTACCTGGACCATAGCAATAGTCTAACTGGACTCCCTGCTTCCTATCTTTCCACTCTTGCCCTCTAAAGTCCATCCCCCACACAGCAGCAAGAATGATTTTTCAAAAAGCAAACACGCTCAAAACCTCTCACAGATTCCATTTTCATTTCAAATACATTATTAGCCCTCATCTATTTCTCTATTCTCATGTTCAATATTCTCCTCACTCACTAAGCTTCAGTCATCCTGCCCCTTTTTATTCCTCAAACACACCAAGCTTGTTCGCTGCCACAGGGACTTTAAGTTTGTCTTTACCTGGAATAATCCTCAAAATGTTCACATGAATGCCTCTTTCCCATCATTCAGATCTCTGCTCAAATGGCACTTCCTCAGAGAAGCTTCTCCTGATCACTATATTGAAATAGTACCCTGATAACCTACTCCTACATATATATTTTCAATCTCCTTATCTCCAGAGTTGTCTTTCCCTTTTTTTAAAAAATTTTATTAAAGAAAGTACTGGGGATTGAACCATTGAACCCAGGACCTTGTACATGCAAAGCAGGTGCTCAATCACTGAGCTTCACCTGCTCCATCTTTATTTTCTGTACACACTTAACTCTGTCTGAAATGATATTTGTTCCTCTACTCATCTCCTTTGTCTCCCCCACAACAATACAAGCTCCATGAGTGGAAGGCCTTGTTTTAGTCACTGCTATAACCCTAGTAACTAGAATAGCGCTGGACTGTGGTAGCCACTTAATATATTAAGAGAAAACAATTAACCTAATTGGAAGGAATTTTAACTGGGACGGATTAGAAGAAATCCTTACATGTTTATTTCTTATTGGTCTTTTCAAGAAAACATCTCTAGAAATATGGTCTGCTGTCCTTGCCACATCTTCCAAAAATCGATAATCTAAAAATAACAAAATAGAAAAATAAATGACATAAACCAATGACCAGGAAGCATCAATCTGCTATGCATAAGATGGCTTACCACTTAGAAGATTCATTTCAGTGAACTGTTGTATTGAAACAAATGCAGTTTTATCTCGAACTCCATTACATATCAGTTCTGCTTTGTGTTTCTTTACACAGGGCAAACTGGAGAGACAAAGAGGAAGTACTTCTATACTTTGAAGTAACAAAGGTATAGATAAAGATAATAAGGTAGAGAAATACATAATTACCTGCAGGAATATCGCATACAACGTGGGCATCTGTACTTTGCTTCTTCTGTACCACAAGTTTCACATCTACAAAAGCCCACATATAACTTATTAAATTATCAATATTAATTCTGCTTAAAACATAGACACACACAATTATATAGCCAGTCAGATTTAAATCTGAATGCCAATTCAATTACTCATCACGTTCAATTTACAAACATGTAGTCATAGTGAATAAAGTATATGCAAAGGTAACTGATAAAATACTTGATAGCTGTCAAGCATCATTTGAATAATCTCCACTATGAAACCATCTCCAAATGAAAACTCCATTTACAATGTGTTAATGATATGTAATTCAAGAAAACATATACTAAATAAAAAATTACCACCTCACTTTTGTCCTCTTTTTCTAGTATACTCAGAATGAGATTCACTGCTATATTAATTTGTAATTCCTGGCAATCTCAAAATGATTGTGTATGTGTGAATGCATGTATCTAGAAGTCCAATCCATGAGCTATTTAAAGATATTTTTAAAGCACACCAGAAAAAGAATATAATTAGAAGACCAAGTCAAATTTAGAGTGTAGCAGTTACATTTTTCCCCCTTCACTTCATATCCACCTTAAAATGGGTATCAAAATAATCTAGAAATGGTATTAGCCATCATCTATCTTCAACTGCTCTTCCAGGATCTTGGGGTACTGACAGCCAAATTACTGCTACTACTATTTGACCCACTGTGTCCTAGACAGGAATATTCCCAAGAATCTGATCACTCTTTTATTCTCTATTTTGTCACATGATCATACACTATAAAATTACACAAAAAATAACCAATAATAGTACCCATCGAGAAAGTTGACAATTGAGTTCAAACGCATTTTCGTCTAACACTAACAATCTGTACTTGTCATTTTTGGTTTTATGAGGCCTTTCCTCATTTTCACCCTCCATAAAAGGAATCAAGAGCACATTAAGAAATCAAGCCAGAATCTGGTTCCCAACGTATTTCGGACCCCAGACACTTCACTTCCTAACTTGGCACTGCCCACTGGACTTACTACCAACGTCACATATTCTCAATGAACTTCTTGTCTCCAAAAACACCCTTGCTTACACAGGCCCCTCCTCCCCACTCAGGCTCCACGGACACAAACTTGCACTTTTCTTTACTACTCTGCTACTAAGAATGCAGCTTTCTTCGCTCTAGACAAGCTCCACAGCTTTATTCTCCTAACTGGATTCTGCCCATCCTACCTTGACATGGCCAGCTTTCGTTTGCAACCCACGGTGGCATCCATCTGATGCTCTTCTTTCACCTTTGTATTACCCATCGTTTCTTTCTTCAGGACAAACTTCTCTTCTTTTACTTCCATTTCATCCATAATCTCCTCCTTTTTTATGTTGTGGTTAACGAAAATCTCCTCTTTTATCTTCAAATTATCTTCCTTCTCTTCCTTCACTTCTAACCAGTCCGTTATCTCTTCCTTCACCGTCATTCTCTCTTCCTTTACCTCTGGTTCTTCCATCTTCTCTATTTTCACCACTAAAGTACCATTCATCTCCTGCTTCACCTCTAGTATGTCTACTTTCTCATCCTTCACCTCAGGACCATCCTCCACCTCCTGCTTCACCCACTGGCCCTCCAACGTGCCATCTTCTAGTTCCGACCAGTCCATAACTTCTTGCTTCACAACCTTTAGCTCTATTCTCATCTCTTCTGCTCTTTGTACACTTCCTTTCTCTCCATCCTCTGTTTTCTCCATTCCTGTCTGTCCATTCCCCTCCTTTCCACCGCCGGCCTCCTCCATCTCGGTTAAAGCCACGACTCCGTCTCCACTCGCCTCGGGTCTTAGCCGCGCCCCCTCAGCTCCACTCTTCCGATCTCCTTTCAACATCTCTTCATTTTCAGCAGCAAACTCCATCACCTTACGGCCCTTGACCTCCGTTGCCACTCGGTCCCTACTAGGCGGCTGCTCCCAAGCCAGGAGGAGTGAATACCAGCTGGCACACTCTCAGCGGCCCATGTGTCTAGCTGGGAAGCCACACGCCGTAAACCAAGAACTCCAGACCTGCTCGATCGCCGAGATTGCCGTAAAGCAACGCTCCCGCGCTTCGTCGCTTCACGACTTGTAGAGCTCTTTACGACTCTGCGGCGCTCTTGCCCAGCTTCTTTGAGTGTATCAGCCTGAGGCCACGCCCACGGTGGCTCTCGCTTCTCGGGGCGGGGCCTCGCCAAGCCTTTCTGCCGGAGAGGCAGCCTCCGCCCCACTGTCGGCGTCCTACAACACCACGCCTCTCTTAAAGAGAGCGCGGGAAGTGGGGCCGGAGGTAAAAGACGTGAAACCCCTACAGCCCTGTAATGGGATAGACCCATCCCAATCTATGTTACCGATTAAATCTAATCTTGTGAGAAAATGGAAGGATCACCTGATGTTACTCCTCTCCCACAATCATATTACAAATAATGTTACAAACTCAACATATGGTGGCTGTTAATATTGGGGATCCTGATGGATTTCAGGTAGGAAAGTGGTCCAACTTTAATTCTTTCAATTATTTGTCAGTAACAGCCTGTATCAACTTATTCCCCATTCCCAGCGTCCTAAAAACAAAACAAAACGAACCAACCAAATAAAACCCACCTTTGCATCTGTGTTTCAAGGTACTTAAAAAAATTTTTTTTTTTTTTAATTATTACATATTGGGCATTAGGCACTTTCAAAACCATAATTTCATTTAATCTTCACAGCGTCTCTGTGAGATATATATTTTCCTGGCTGAATGAGGAGACTTCAAAGAAATGGCTTCTTAACTGCCCAGCTACTTTGTGCTATACCCTCAGACCCTTTTAGTTCACAGGGCATGTTACTAACCATTCACAAATTGGTCAGGAATGAGAATTCTAAATGGGTGAGCAGAATGAGAAAGAGAATTTTGGAACCATAATTGGGTACCAGGGACTGAGCAGTGCTGGAAGTCAAGTGAAAACCATGGACCCCTTACTAAGTCCATACTATACTGTATACTATTTATAAATATATCACACACCAACACATTCCCACAAGAATAATGTTTTTTTGAATTTCATTTCAAGCTCCTGGACCCCTTGTAAAGAACTCCTGGACTAGACCTTCTTTCTGTACTCCTAACATCTCTCTCTCTTTTGCCTCTGCATCAAGGCATCAGTGTATATTCTCTCTACTCCCAGATCTCATGATGTAATTCTCCTAGCCACTTCAGGAACTGGTATTTTGCCAAAATCTGTAGAAAACCTGTTTTCTAGGAAGACATCTCAGAAGAGACTGAAATAGCACCAGAAAGTGTATGTTATAGAAGTGGTTAAACCATTTCTTGTAGTTCAGCAGGAACTGTGTGTAGGCATAGAGTCAACCTGTGTGAGAATTTAAAAGCATTTCTTGATGACACAAAAGACAGGTAAAAAAACCCAGACCCAGAGAAGTAAAATAATTTGCCCTAGATTGCACAGCTATTCAGTTCATGACAGTACTGAAACAGAAAATTAAGAAGCTCTGGAGAAAGTATTTTCCATTAGAGTCTCACATCAGGCAGAACTGGCCAGAAATTTATATCCAAGCCACTCAGTCACCTGATACAGGCTGCCTTGGGCAGGGCAAGGTATTGGATGAGGACCTCCCTGCAGCAGAGGCTGTTAGCTGGAGGCTGCTGACTGCACTCTGTGGCTGGGCAGCAAGTCCTTCTTTGAAGGGACATTTGGGTGGTACATCTCTTCAGGCCACTACAGTGTCTATGCGTGTTTGCCTCTGTGGCCACACGTGCCACTTCTTGTCAGTGCACATCTGCTTCCTCTTTTTCTTTGAAGGCAAGTTGTCTCTGCTTCTCCAGGCACCTTGTTAAATATGGCTGCTCTACAACATCTCAGTTCAGATGGTCATAGAGATTCACAGTTGTCTTTTGACCCTAATTCCAAATGCCTGGAGAATAGAATCTGATTGCATCAGCGAGAGTAAAGAGGTAGGATCACTGAGTCTAAATGTGGTTGTGGAGTTGTCAGAGAAGAGCAGGTTGAGCTGGGCAGTGTTTTCTTATGGCAATGCAAAAAGCACTGGGTTTAAATCCCTTTTGCCACCAGCTATGTAACCACTCGAGTCTTAATCAATTTGCTTGTCTGTAAAATGGAGATAGTCATACCTATTTCCTAGGGCTATTTTGAGAATTAAATTAGAAAATATATGTGAAAGAGCTTGTAAACATTATTTTTCTCATTGTGCCTATACTTTTGAAAGCCCTGTTTATGATAGTTCAGTTGTTTTCTCTTTTGGACTATGGAGGACAGAGTTGAGATAATCACATTCCCCAGTTCTTAACACGCTCTCATCATATGTGACCAACTTATCCTTAATATTTTTACCATTTGTACATCTCAACTCTCATTACCCTCCCCCAGCTTTATACGTTTAATATAGTTTTTTTATATTTATATCCTTTGTGAAATATATAATACCGTTTTATTGTATGCATGTTGACAGCTTTGTTGAGGTATAATTTACATAAAATAAAATACACCTATTGTAAGGGTACAATTCAATGACTTTATTAAATTCATAGAGTTGTGCTACCACTACTACAACCCAGTTTTAAAGATTTCCATCATCCCCAAAAGTTACTTGTTCCCATTTGCAGTCAATTCTTGCAAACCACGGACTGTTTTCTGTCTCTATAGAGTTGCCTTTTCTGGAAAGTTCATGTAAAATCACACAATATGTGGTCTTTTGGCTCTCACTTATTTCACTTAACTAATGTTCTTGAGATTCATCTATGTTAAAGTGTGTATCAGTTTACTCCTTTTTATTGTTGAATAATTATTCCATTGTATGGCTATACCATATTTGGTTAATCCATTTACCAGTTGATGGACATTTGGATTGTTTCCAATTTTGACTATTATGAATAATTCTGCTGTGAACATTCATATACAGATCTTTATGTGGAAAATGTTTTCATTTCCTTGAGTAGAAACCTAGGAGTGGAATTGTTGGGCCATATGTAAATTTGTTTACTTTTTTTTTTTTTTACCACAGTTGAATAAAAACATACATTTCTCAATTAAATGTACTGGATACATGTAAAAAAATATTTGAATCATACAATCTGTTACACAATATATTTGGTTCATAGTAACACAATCATACAGTATTTGTCCTTTTGTTTCTGGCTTGCTTCGCTCAACATAATGTAAGTAGGAGAGGCTTTTCCCCACCTGTATAGCCTCCCTCCCCAAGGCTCTAGAAGTGACTCTACAGCCAATTACTGGGTCCAGAGCCCAGTTTTGAGCTACCAGCAGGACAATCCTAACAATCCAGGTCAAGCCAAGAATCAAAGAGCAGTGGTAACACACGGCTCCTGCCACGAAATCCCTACAAAAGAGAAAGAAATTGAGCATATGAGTAAACTACATCCTAATCAGATGCCTAGATATCAGCAAAAAATTACAAGCCGTACCAAGAAGATAGAAGACATGGCCCAATGAAAGGAATATATCAAGGCCCCAGAAGAAATGCAGAATTTGAGAGAATTAGTTAGCAAGATGCACACAAATTTCCAAAATGAAATTAATGAGTTGAAAGACAATAAGGTTAAGGAGATAAATGACATCAAGAAGACATTGAGCAAATGCAAAGAAGAATTTGAAATCCTGAACAGAAAAGAAACAGAGCTCATGGTAATGACAGACACAATAGGTGAGATCAAAAACACATTTGAGGCATACAACAGCAGGCTTGAAATGAAAGAAGAAAGAATAACTGATACCAAAGACAGAACAGCTAAAATTGAAGAGAGAAAAGAACAGAGAGAGAAAAGAATGGAAAAAATTGAGCAGGGACTCAGAGAGTTGAATGACAACACAAAACACAACAACATACATGTCATGGGAGTTCCAGAAGGAGAAGAGAAGGGAAAAGGGGCAGAAAGAGTATCTGAGGAAATAATAGCTGAAAATTCCCAACTCTCATGAAAGAAATGAACTTACATGTCCAAGAAGCACACCGTACCTAATCAGAATAAATCTGAATAGACCTACGCCAAGACACATACTCAGAATGTCAAATGAAATATAGTACATTTACAGCAATATCAGTGAATGTGAAGGGATGAAACTCCCCAATCAAAAGATACAGACTTATAGAATGGATAAAAAAACATGAGCCATCCATATGCTGCTTACAAGAAACTCACTTTAGATTCAGGGATAAAAACCAGCTGAAAGTGAAAGGTTGGATAAAGATACTCCACGCAAATAGTAGCCAGAAAAGAGCAGGGGTAGCTATACTAATATTAGACAAAACAGATTTTAAATGCAAAAAAGTTATAAGAGATACAGAAGGTCATTATATATTAATAAAATGGACGATCCACCAGGAAGATATAACAGTCATAAATATATACACACCTAACAAGGGTGCCCCCAAATATATGAGACAAACTGGCAAAACTGAAGGGAGAAATAGACATTTCTACAATAATCATTGGTGACTTCAATACCCCACTCACATCATTAGATAGAACAACTAGACAGAAGATCAACAAGGAGACAGAGAACTTGAACAATATGATAAATAAGTTAGACCTAACAGACATATACAAACTCAGCAAGTTATACATTCTTCTCAAGTGCCCATGGATCTTTCTCCAGAATAGACGACGTTAGGTCACAATTCAGCTCTCAATAAATATAAAAAGATTAAAATTTTACAAAGCACCTTACCAGATCATAACAGAATAAACTAAAAATCAATAATCGACAGGAAAAGAGTAAATTTGCAAATGTGTGAAGACTGAACAACACATTCCTAAATAATCAGTGGGTCAAAGAAGAAATTGCAAGTGAAATCAGTAAATATATTGAGATAAATGAAAACGAGAATACAACGTATCAAAACTTATGGGATACAGCGAAGGCAGTCTTGAGAGGTAAATTTATAGCCCTAAATGCCTATATTGAAAAACAAGAAAGGGCTAAACTCAAAGATTTAACTGAACAACTAGAGAAACCAGAAAAAGAACAGCAAACCAATCCCAAAGCAAGCAGAAGGAAAGAAAAATAAAGATTAGAGCAGAAATAAATGAAAATGAGAACAGAAAAACAATAGAGAAAATCAACAAAACCAAAAGCTGGTTCTTTGAGAAGATCAATAAAATTGACAAACCCCTAGCTAGACTAACAAAGAAAAAAAGAGAGAAGATGGACATAAATAGAATCAGAAATGAAAGGGGGGAAGTTACAACTGACCCACAGAAATAAAAAGAATCATAAGAGGATATTATGAGAAACAAAATGCCAACACTAGACAACCTAGATGAAATGGACAAATTCCTAGAAACGCACAACCAACTTACACTGATGGTACAAGAAATACAAGAACTTAACAAACCAATCACATTTAAGGAGATTGAATGTGTCATCCAAATCTCCTAGCAAAGAAAAGTCCAGGACCAGATGGCTTCACAGGTGAATTCCACCAAGCATTTCAAAAAGAATTAACACCAGTCCTGTTTAAACTCTTCCAAAAAATTGAAGAGGAGGGAAAATTACCCAACACATTTTATGAAGCCAACATCACCCTAATACCAAAGCCAGATAAAGATTCTACAAGAAAAGAAAATTATAGGCCAATCTCTCTAATGAACATAGATGCAAAAATTCTCAACAAAATACTTGCAAATCAAATCCAACAGCATATCAAAAGACATATATATTACGACCAAGTGGGATTTATTCTTGGTATGCAAGGCTGGTTTAACATAAGAAAATCAATCAATGTAATACACCACATTAACAAATTGAAGGAAAAAAAAACACATGATAATCTCAATCGATGCAACAAAGGCATTAAAAAAACATCCAGCATCCTTTTTTGATAAAAACACTTCAAAAGATAGGAATAGAAGGAAAATTCCTCAATATGATAAAAAGCTTATATGAAATGCCCACAGCCAACATCATACTCAATGGGGAAAGGTTGAAAGCTTTCCCCCTAAGGTCAGGAACAAGACAAGGATGCCCACTGTCACCATTGTTATTCAATATTGTACTAGAAGTTCTAGCTAGGGCAATTAGACAAAAAAAAAAAAAAAAAAAAAAATTAAAGGCATCCAAACAGGAAAAGAGGAAGTAAAACTCTCACTGTTTGCGGATGACATGATCCTGTACTTAGAAAATCCTGAAGTAGCCACAGCAAAGCTACTTGAGCTAATAAATGAGTTCAGCAAAGTGGCAGGATACAAGATCAAACACGCAAAAATCAGTAATGTTTTTGTATACTAGGCAATTACCAAATTCATTTGGAAGGGAAACTACACCTGAATAGCCAAAAGCATTCTAAAAAAGAAGAGCGACGTGGGAGGAATTTCACTGCCTGACCTTGAAACATATCACAAAGCTCTAGTGGTCAAAACAGCATGGTACTGGCATAAAGATAGACACATCGATCAGTGGAATAGAATTGAGAACCCAGAAATAAACCCTCACCTATACAGTCAATTGATTTTTGACAAACCTATCAAGCCCACTCTGATGGGAAAAAACAGTCTCTTCAACAAATGGTGTTGGGAGAACTGGATATCTATAACCAAAAGAATGAAAGAGGACCCCTATCTCACCCCCTATACACGAGTCAACTCAAAAAGGATCAAAGATCTAAACATAAAAACCAGGACCATAAAACTACTAGAAGAAAATATAAGGAAACATATTCAAGAACTTGTAGTAGGTGGTGGTTTCTTGGACCTTACACCCCAAAGTACGTGCAACAAAAGAAAAAATAGATAAATGGAACCTCCTCAAAATTAAACACTTTTGCACCTCACAGGACTTTGTCAAAAGGGTGAAAAGGCAGCCAACTTAATGGAAAATAATATTTGGAAATCACATATCTGGTAAGGGTTTGATATACAGGATGTATAAAGAGATGTTACAACTCAACCATAAAAAGACAAACGATCCAATTAAAATTGGGCAAAAGACTTGAATAGACATTTCTCCAAAGAAGAAATACAAATGGCAAAAAAAAACACATGAAGAAATGCTCAACATCACTCATGATTAGGGAAATGCAAATCAAAACTACAATGAGATATCATTTCACACCTATCAGAATGGCCAGGATTAAAAAGACAGTGAACTACAAGTGTTGGAGAGGATGTGGAGAGATAGCAACACTTACTCACTGTTGGTGGGAATACAGAATGGTACAGCCACTGTGGAGGACTGTTTGACAGTTCCTAAACAAATTGAATATAGATTTGCCACGTGACCTGACAATACCACTACTTGGTATACACCTAGAAGAACTGAGAGCAGTAACATGAACAGACATCTTCACAGTGATGTTCATAGCAACATTATTCACCATTGCCAAAAGTTGGAAACAACCCAGGTGTCCATCAACAGACGAATGGATAAAGAAACTGTGGTCTATTCACACGATGGAATATTATGCAGCTGTAAGAAGAAATGAAGTCGTAAAGCATATGACAACATGGATGAACCTGGAGGACATTATGTTGAGTGAAGCAAGCCAGACACAAAAGGACAAATACTGTATGAATGCATTACTATGAACCAAATATATGGTGTAACATATTGTTTGATTTAAAAAAATTTATATGTATCCAGTACATTTAATTGAGGAATGTATATATTTATTCATCTGTGTTTACTTTTTAGTTTTTAATTGTTTATATTTTCAATTATTAAATGTACAAAATAAAGTAAAAAACAACAAACAAACAAACAAATAATTATTTTGCCTCTTGGGTAAGTACTGGACTGGCACTGCTGTTTTTATGTCCCACCTTGTGTTGGGATGGGCACAATCAGAGATTCTATCCCTCTACTCCACTTGCCTTCCCTATCAGTGTCCCTCCTAGACTCCATGTCTCTCTTTCCCCACCACAAAGGGATCCTTTTCCCTTTCATCTCCTATGGGTTTCCTCAGAGTTTCTGAGCAAGTCTCTGAGATCCATCATCTTCCACTCACTTACATGGCATCATCAGGATTGGATTTGGGGACTCCAGGAGGTAGCAGCTTGATTAGTTTGTTATCTTTTCAGGAACTTGGAGTCTCTAGATTGAACATTTCAGCAGTAGTGATGGTAATGGCCTTCTGAAATGATATGCAGGATGTACCACTGGGCTTCCCATGGCATTGCTCAAATTTTCCCAGGATGCTTGAAGATTTCATTTTATTTACAACTTTGAGGCAATTTAGTAATTCCCATATGCTTATCCAAGGACTGCTGCATCAGCATCACCTTGTGTATTTGATCAAAAACAGTTTTCTGGGTCTTTCCCCAGAGGACTTAATCAAAATGGAGAGAGCTGCTGGGAATCTTTAGGTATAACATATCTCTGTGTGGTGGTTCTGATATGCAGCCAGGTTTGGGGACCATTGGGTGAAGGCACTACAACTGCACTGACTGATATGGTAGCCACTAGCCATAGTGGCTACTGGGTACTTGAAATGTGGTTATCTGAATTGAGATGTACTGTAAGTGTAAAATAAACACTGGATTTCAATGACTTAGTACAAAAAGAGGAATGTAATATATCTCATTAACGTTTTAATTTTTATATTGATTATATGTTGAAATGGTAGTTTTTAAATATATTGAGTTATATAAAACATATGATTCAAATTAATTTCACCTGTTTCTTTTTATTCTTGTTTAATGTGGGTACTAGAAAATTTAAAATTAAATATGTGACTCACATAACATTTCTATTGGACAGTGACACACTAGAAGATGTTAAAATTCTAATTCCAGTTAGAAAGGGTTAACATAAAGTGAATATCAAGAATTAGCTAAGCAGGAGCGGATGTGGCTAAAGTGGTTGAGTTCCCACCTCCCACATGGGAGTTCCTGGATTCAGTTCCCGGTGCCTCCTGAAAAAAACAAAAACAACAAGCAAAACAAATGAAAAAGCCAACTCAGGGAAGCTGATGTGGGTCAGTGGTTGAGCCCTGGCTTCCCACATACAAGGTCCTGAGTTCAATCCCTGGCCCCTGCTACCTTAAAAAAAAAAAAAAAAAAAAAAAATTAGCTAAGCATATTAGCTCACTTATTTATTTGTTTATTTAATCAATAAATGTTTCTTTTTCATCCATTTTCCAGACTACATCCGGAGCATCTTTACAAATCACAAGTCTGAGTCTGATCATGTCAGTCACCTCCTTAAAGCCTTCAATACTTCATCTTTGCTTTTGAGATAAAGAACTAAATCCTTATTATAGCCTTGAAAAGATCCCTTATATCCTGACCCATGTCTACTCTCCAGTCTGATCTCTAATTACTCATCATTCACATGGTAATGCAAGCACTACTTCCTGAGAGAAGTATTCCTTAACCATTTCTCCTTCCCTCTGCTCTGGTCTAGTTAGGGTTTTTGTTTGTTTGCTTTTGGTGTTCTTTTATTCAGAGCACTTATCTCAAATAGTGATTATATATTCATTAATATTATCATTTGATTAACATCAGTGTTTCTCACCAGAAAGTAAGCTCATTGATTACAGGTACCTTACCCTTTTTGTTCATTTTTAATTTGCCAACTCAAAGTGCAGTGATTAATACATGACAGACACTAAAATATGAAAATGTTAAGGACTTGAGCACCTATCATGCATCAGACATTGTCCTATGCTTTGTGATTATAAACATTAAAATCTACACTCTGCCTTTATGGAGCTCACAGTTTAGTGAGGGGAGACAAGCATGTAAATTAAGGAAAAACAATGCACTGAAGCAAATGTTAGAATATAGAAGTATAGTAAACCCAAAAAGGAGGAAGCAAGTATTCCTTTTTGGGGGAAGTTAGGAAAGATTTTCAGGAGGAGCCAGCTAGAAGAAGGAGTCGTATTTGGCCAGATTGACAGGGCAGGAGAGCTTTGCAGGCAGAAGCTTGGTATATTCAAGGACTATCAGGTAGGTATAGTTAGAGTGGTTTGACCATGACAGGAGATGGAGGGATGAATGCAGCTGACAGTCAGAAATCAGGTCATCATGGCCTTGTAGGTCTTGCAGAGAAGCTTGCACTTCTTTATCCTGTAAGTGATAGGAAGACAAGACTCATTTCTTGAGCTTGGATTCCAACGTTGGGGCACAGAAGTAATTGGTCAGGGAAGAAACTACTGTATGATTATTCTTAAGCAGGGGATCATGACTTATATTATGATTTGGATGGACTTATTGTTACAACACAAGTATCTGTTTCCAAAGATTTGGCTAGGTCTGTTTTTGGCAAGCGCATTATTTGCATCAGACAAATACATCATGATTCAGGAGCTTCAAATATAATTGATGAGCCTTTAGAAGGATCCATCAATTGGGCCATTACCATTACAGGACTCCAGGACCTGATACAGAAGGCATAATATTTGCTGAAGAGAATTGTGTGAAATATATATTTTTTTCTTTGTTGTTTATTAAAATATATATATATATTCCATGTATTGTATGATTTCATTTATATAAAATAGCCATAATAGGCAAATCCATAGAGACATAGATTAGATTTTTGGTTGCCAGATATTAGGGGGAGGAGGGAATGGGTATGTGGTTTCTTTCTTTTTTTTTCATTAATTTATTGAAGTATATCATTCATACATGAACATACATAAACTATAAGTGTTCAGTAAACATTGCAAACTTACAAAACAAACATGCATAAATCATACATGGCTCCCACACATCACCCCCCCCAAACACCCTGCATTGTTGTGAAACATTTGTTAACAAATCATGAAAGAACATCATCAAAGTATTACTACTAACTATAATCTGCAACTTCTTCCCCTATTCATTTTTTTAAAGGATTTATTTATTTACTTTTATCAATTTTTATCCCCCCTGCCCCATTTTTACTGTTTCTGTGTCCAATTGCTGGGCAACTCTCTGTGTCCATTTTCTGCCCTCTCTTCTCATTCTTCTCCTCCTGTCTTCACTGGGATTCGATCTTTGGAACCTCCAATGTGGGAGAGAGGCGTCCTGCCTGCGCCACCTTAGTTCCTGGTTTTTTGGCGCATCTCGTCTTGGCTTTCCCTTGTGTCACTACTGTATGTCATCATCTTGCTGTGTGACACGCAGGGCCTGGTGGCTCACCCGCTCGTGGGCCCTGGTGGCGTACCGGCGCACGAGGCCTGGTGGTCCATGCACCTCCTATATTTTTCTTTTTTAAATTTTTACTGGGAGGTCCTGGGGATCGAACCCATGTCCCTCCATATGGGAGATGGACACCCAACCACCCGAGCCACATCTGTCCTCCCTGCTATATCTTTTTTTTTTTTAATAATTTTTTTATTTTAAAGAAAATTTATATTACATAAATGTTACATAAAAATATAGGAGATCCCCATATGCCCCACCCCCTTTCCTTCCCAGACTTTCCCACATTAACAACATCCTTCCTTAGGGTGCTACATTTGTTACAATTGATGAACATATATTGAAGCATTGCTACTAATCATGGACTATAGTTTACATTATAGTTTACACTCTGTACCTCACAATTTTGTAGGTTGTGACAAAATATACAATGGCCTGTATCCATCATTGCAATGTTATGCAGGACAGTTCCAATGTAATTACAATATTCCAAAAATGCCCCCATATTATACCTATTCTTTTTTTTTTTAAATTTTATTGTGGGTAAAAATCAAATTTTTCATAATACATATCAATATTTGTAAAATGATATATAAATATATATGCATATATGTGCATTTGCTTACGTAAATGTTATTTTATATATATATATATATTTAAAAGGTGCTTAGATTACCTAAATATTACACAGAAATTACAGGAATTCCCATGTTCCCCACCTCCCACCCTGCCATATCTCTTAAGGTTGACCAAAGATACCCAGAGTTACAGTCTTTTCCCATACAGGATGGTTATATAATAAATCAGCCTTAGTTTATCACCAGCATTCTAAAAACCAGAGCTAGGGAGAAAAACTAGGTCTGGGGACACATTCATAGTTTCTAATATAGTGAATGTTTAGCCTACCCTGATTATCACAAAATCAGGACAGCGAGAATATTCGCAATAAAATATATTTTAAAAAGATTTTTTGATTTAATTTTTTTAATACTTAAAGCATTTTGTATCCCAGAAAAGATCATGTTCTTGGATTTAATCCATTTCTGTGGATGTGGGTGTGGGACCGGGACCCTTTGATTGGATTGAATTCAATTGGGGATCTTTGACTGGATTACTTCAGCGAGGCACGACCCAGGATGGGTCTCAGCCCTCTTGCTGGAGTCTTTTATAATGGGGGAAACATGTGGAGGCACACAGAGAAATAGAGCTGCCATTTTACCCTGTCATGTGAGAGAGGACTCCAGGATCGCCTTCAGGTGCAGAAAGATAGAGAAACCCTGAGAGGCTGAGAGAGAAAGGATGGAGGATGGAATCAGTGGAGCAGCCAAAGATGAAGCAATGAGGAGAGGGAAGAGAGGAGCCATTTGTTTGTTCACCTACATCTGAGCTCCAAGTGAAAGCATCTTTAGATGACAACACCATGTGCCTGATTGTCCACAGCTGCAACTTGGTGAGACAGCATCTCTTGATGATGCCTTGATTTGGACATTCTCACAGCCTTGGAACTTTAGCTTCTACCTTAATAAATCACTATTGTAAGTCAGTCCACTTCTGGTATTTTGCATTGGCAGCCTTTAGCAAACTAAAACACCTAGTAAAATTATTTTTTAATAGATTATTACTGAGATTATTTTGTGTGCTTGTGTGAAGTCCTAAAATTCCACTGCTAAGTACAGTGACGATGATAGCTCAGATTTCCATTAATTGCTGTTCTCTACAGATGTGCTAATTTTCTAACTTCGCTTTGAATTATATCAGGTCTTGGAACCCAATGCACACAGACTGCATAATTGTGTACCCAGGCTGAGGTGACAATGATTTTATGACATATATCAGAGCCAATTACTATATAGTTTACAAGGAAACAGTTATGCTTTATCTTAAACTGGGTAAAGTACTATAGATTGAAGGCTCAGCTTGCACTTATTTTTTTCTCATTTTGTCTTAAGCTTTCTTTTATTAGAGAAGTTATGAGCTTACAAAAAATCAAGCATAATGTGGAGAATTCTCATACATCACCCCTCCACCAACACTCTACATTGCTGTGGAATATTTGTTATATATTATCAAAGAACATGATCAGACTGTTACCACTAATTATGGTCCATAGTGTACACTTGGTATATTTTTTCCACATACCCCCTATTATTAACACTATGTATCAGTATTGTACATTTGTTATAGTTCATGAGAGAACACTCTTATATTTGTATTGCTAACCACAGTCAGTCTTCCACTACAGGGTTCACTGTGTTATTCAGTCCCATGCCTTGTACATTCTATCCAAAGTGTACACTCGGTGGCTCTCACTTTGATCACAAAGTTGTGCAGTTATTGCCCCAGTAAATCTTAGAAGGTTTTCCTTAGTCCAAAAGAAAAAAATCCCATACTCCCTTTTATTGATCCTTAGCATTGATATAGTACTTTCTTTGACATGGATGCAAGAATATTACAGTATTGCCTCCCTGGCAACAAGTGCCAACGGCAATACGACTGGAAAAAGACCTCAAATAAAAGGGGGAAAAGTAAAGACAAATGAGTTCATATGGCTAAGAGACTTCAAAGTGAGTTGGGAGGTCATCCCAGAGGTAACGCTTATGCACATCTCAATAGGACCTCATAGGCTTCCAATGTGAATATCACCCCAAACAGAGGGGCTCCTGAGGGCTCTAGAGACACCCAGGTCCTATATCAGGGTGGATAGCACCAGAGTTTCATGCCTTATCAGTGGGCCCTACCTTGGAATCCTTGCTCTTGAGAGTGACAGAGTTGGACCAAAAATGTCTTCCCTGCACATGGTCCGTCTGTCCCTTCTATTCAAACCTATATGTGGTGCCGGAGTTTGTAGGTGTACTTCCCGAGACCAGAGTCTTTGGACTGTCCGTGTTGCCAGCTGGGCCCAGAATCTTGGTGGAGCTGCAACTCCTACTCTACAGCTCAATGGACTCCCCCTGGACACCTGGTGGGGAGCTGATGATGGACAATGGCCATCCCAGGGAATGGAGAGAGTCTGCAGCTGCAAGCAGGATAATCCCATCCATCATATCCATGGGATATAAACCCCCTCTCAATTGGAGGTGGAGTGGACATCACCATCTCAGACTCCTCAGGATTGGGGGAAGAGCTATGGACTAGAGTGGACTTACTGGTATTCTGTTATAGACATATTGTGATTCACACAATGGAAGTAATTACAACATTAATGTGGAGCCAGTGGCCACTGGATGCTTTGGGGGCAAGGAGAGGGAAAGGCAGTTGTAATACAGGGGCTTTTTTGGGACTTGGGAATTATCCTGAGTGACATTGCAATGACAGATACAGGCCATTTTATATCATCATATAACATGCAGAACTGTGTGGGAGAGAGTGTGGTCTACAATGTGAACTATGGTCCATGCTTAGTGGCAAAGCCCCAGGATGTGTATATCTATTGCAGGTGATATGCCACACTAATGAAAGATGTTTATTTGGACGTTGTGGGAGGAGGGGGAGGTGGGGCAACATGGGAATCCCTACAATTTTTGTGTAACATTTATGTAATCTAAGTATCTTTTTAAAAATAAAAAATAAAATTATTTTAAAAAAAGAATATTACAATATTCCTGTTAGCTATAGTCTATAAATTACATAAATTGTATTTTTCTCATGCATCACTATATTCTTACCACCTCGTAATAGTGATGTACATTTGTTCTAGTTCATAGAAGAACATTCTTGTATTTGTGTTATTAACCACAATCCTCATCCACCTTTTGGTTCACTATGTTATTCAGTCCCTAGATTAGTCTCTTGCTTTCTTTCAGTTGACATTTACATCCCTAAGCTACCTTTTTCAGCCACAATCCCGTTTATAAACCAGCCATGGTAGTTATATTCACTATAATGTGTTATCATCAACTCTATCCATTTCCATACTTTTATAGTCAAGCTAATTGAAAATTCTACGTATATTAAGCATCAGTACTCCTTCTCAGTCTTCATCCTATCTTCTAGTAACCTATAGTCTAGGCTTTAACTCTATGTGTTTATTTTTTGTATTCAGTTCACATTAGTGAGACCATACAATATTTGTTCTTTAGTGTCTGGCTTATTTCACTCAGTACAATGTCCTCAAGGTTAATCAATGTTATCATATGTGTTCCAAATACATTTCTTCTTACAGCAGCATGGTATTCCACCATATATATATACCATATTTTGTTCATCCATTCATTGGCTGATGGACACATGGGTTGTTTCCATCTTTTGACAATTGTGAATAATGCCACTATGAACATTAGCGTGCAAATGTCTGTTTGTCTCACTGTTTTCAGTTCTTCTGGATTTATTCCTAGTAGAGGGATTATACAGCAGTTCTATACTTAGCTTCCTGAGGAACCGTCAAACTCTCTTCCACAGAGGCTGCACCAGTCTACATTCCCACCAACAGTGAAGAAGTATTCCTATTTCTCCACATCCTTTCCAGCACTTTTTTTTTTGAATAATGGCTATTCTATAAGGTTTGAGATGATATCTCATTGTAGTTTTGATTTGCATTTCCCTGATAGTGATATTGAACATTTTTCATGTACCTTTTCACCATTTGTATTTCCACTTGACCATACATTTGAAGGTCTGTCTCTGAACCATCAATTCAGTTTCACTGGTCAATATGTCTGTCTTTATGCCAGTACCATTCTGCTTTTACCACTGTACAGCTACCACTATAGCTAGATAATATGATTTAAAATCTGGAAGTGAGAGTCCTCCAATTTCTTTCATCCTTTTAGAGATGTTTCTGGCTATTTGGGGCCCCTTACCCTTCCAAATCAATTTGAAAATTGGGTTTTCCATTTCTTTTTAAAAAGGCTGTTGGAATTTTAATCTGGAATGCATCGATTCTGCATATCAATTTGGGTAGAACTGACATCTTAACAATATTTAGTCTTTTCATCCATGAACACAGAATGTTCTTCCATTTATTTAGGTCTTCCTTAATTTCTTTTAGCGATGCATTGTAGTTTTCTGAATACAAGTGCTTTACGTCCTTGGTTAAGTTTATTCTCAACTATTTGATTATTTTTGTCACCATTGTAAATGGAATTTTCCCCCAACTTCCTCCTCAGATTGCTCATTACTAGTGTATAGAAATGCTACTGATTTTTGCATATTTATCTTGTGTCTTGCCACTCTGCTGAATTTGTTTATTAGCTCTAGTAGCTTTGTTGTAGATTTTTTGGGGATTTTCTAGGTATAGGATTATATCATCTGTGAATATTGAAAATTTTACTAATTCCTTTCCAATTTGGATGCCTTTTATTTATTTTTCTTGCCTGATAGCTGTAGCTAGAACCTCTAGCACTATATTGAACAACAACAGTGACAGTGGGTATCTTTGTCTTGTTCCTGACCTCAACGAGAAAGCTTTCGATCTTTCACAATTGAGTATAATGTTAGCTGTGGTTTATTCATATATGCCTCTTATCAGGCTGAGAAAGTTTCCTTTGATTCTTATCTTTTGGAGTGTTTTTTTATCAAGAAAGGATGCTGGATTTTGTCAAATATATTTTCTGTGCCAATTGAGATGATCATGTGATTTTTTCTTCTTTGACTTATTAATGTGCTGTATTATGCTGATTAATTGTCTTGTGTTGAACCACCCTTGCATGCCTGGGATAAACCCACTTGATCATAATGACTAATTCTTTTAATGTGTTGCTGGATTTGATTAGCGATTATTTTAAGGATTTTTGCATCTGTATTCATTAGGGAAATGGGTCTAATTTTCTTTTTCCATAATATCTTTATCTGACTTTGGCTATTCTATTGGCTTCATAGAATGAATTTGATGGTGTTCCTTCCTGTTTAATGTTTTGGGAGAGTTTAAGATTGGTATCAAATCTTCTTTGAATGGTTGGTAGAATTCACCTGTGAAGCCATCTGGTCATGCATTTTCCATTTTGGGGAGTTGTTTGATGACTGTTTCAATCTTTTTGCTTGTGATTGGTTTGTTGAGGTCTTCTATTTCTTCTAGGGTCAGTGTAGGTTGTTTGTACTTTCCTAGAATTTTTTCTGTTTCATCTACATTGTCTAGTTTTTTGGCATACAGTTGTTCATAATATTCTTTTATTACCTTTTTTATTACTGTATAGTCAGTAGTAATGTCCCCATTTTCATTTCTGATTTTATTTATTTGCATCTTCTCTCTTTTTTTCTTTGTCCATCTAGCTAAGGGTTGGTCAATTTTGTTGATCTTCTTGAGGAACCAACTTTAGGTTTTGTTAATTCTCTCTATTGTTTATTTTGTTCTCAATTTCATTTATCTATGCTCTGATTTTTGCTATTCATTCCTTATATTTGCTTTGGGCATAGTTTGCTCTTCTTTTTCTACTTCCTTCAACTCCATAGTTAGGTTGTTGATTTTGGCTCTTTCTTCTTTTTAAATGTAGGGCTATAAATTTCCCTCTCAGCACTGCTTTCATTGCGTTCCACAGGTTCTGATATGTTGTGTTCTTGTTTTCATTCATCTCGAGATATTTATTGATTTCTCTTGTAATTTCTTCTTTGACCCACTGATTATTTAAGAGTGTGCTGTTTAATCTCCATATATTTGTGAATTTTACCTTTTTTTTTTTTGCCTCTTGATTTCCAGCTTTATTCCATTATGATCAGAGAAAGTGCTATGTATAATTTCGATCTTTTTAAATATTTTGAGATCTGCTTTGTGATCCAACATATAGTCTATCCTGAAGAAAGATCCATGCGTACTTGAGAAGAATGAATATTCTGCTGTTTTGGGGTGCAATGTTCTGTATATGTGTATTAGGTTTAGTTCATTTATCATATTATTAAAGGTCCCTGTTTCTTTACTGATCCTCTGCCCAGATGTTCTATCTAATGATGAGAGTAGTATATTGAAGTCTCCAACTATTTTTTGTTAGAGATATCTATTTCTCCCTTCAGTTTTGCCAGTGTTTGCCTCATGTAATTTGGTGCATCCTGGTTAGGTGCATATGGTTGTTATATTCTCCTGGTGAATTGCTCCTTTTATTAGTATACAATGACCTTCATTGTCTCTAATAACACCTTTGCTTTTTTTTTTTTAACAAGGGGAATGAACCAGGGACTTCATATATGTGAAGCACATGCTCAAGCACTGAGCTACACCCACTCCACAACAGTTTTGCTTTTAAAGTCTATTTCATCCAATATAAGTATAACTACTTGTATTTGTCAGTCAAAGGGGTGCTGATGCAAAGTACAGAAATCTGTTGGCTTTTATAAAGGGTATTTATTTGGGGTAAAAGCTTACAGTTACAAGGCCCTAAAGAGTCCAACTCAAGGTACCATAAGAGATACTTCCTCACCCAAAGTCTGTTGCCATGTGTTGAAGCAAGATGGCAGGTGATGTCTGCGAGGGTTCAGCCTTCCTCTTCCCTTTTCAGGCTCCATGAGTCCAGCTTCTTCTGATCTCAGCTGTAGGCTAGCATAGGGCTTGTCTCTCTTTCTGGGCCTCATTTCTCTCTGGGCTCAGCTGCTCTGTTCTCATCACAAGGTCAGTTGTAAACTGTCAGGTGAATGGCTCATTTCTCTTCACGGAGCCTTTGCTGTGTCTATGGAGCTGCTTTTCTTCCCTTGTGTATCTTCTCTGTGTATCTACTTCTGTGTCTCCTAGATAGAGCATCCGTTTATAAATCCCACAAAGGGGGCAGGGACTCAAACTGAATTGCCCTAATGATGTGGTCGAATCAAAGCCCTGATCTTAACATAATTTAATCAAAGTCATCTCAGCTGAATCTAATACAATCAAAGGATATCATGCCCAGAGGAACAGACCAGTTTACAAACATAATCAATACATCTTTTTGGAATTCATAAATAATCTCAAACTGCCACACTACTCCATTTTTTTAAATTACTGCCTGAGTGGAATATCTTTTTCCAGCCCATCACTTTCAATCTATTTGTATCCTTAGGTCTAAGGTGAGACAGCATATAGATGGCTTATATTTTCTTATCCATTCCACCAGTCTATGCCTGTTTTTTTTTTTTAAGATTTATTTATTTCTCCCCACCCCACCCCCCATTGTTTGCACTCACTGTCTGCTCTCTGTGTTCATTGTGTTCTCTCTGTGTCTGCTTGTCTTCACCAGGAACTGAACCTGAGACCTCTCATGTGGGAGGGAGGTGCACAATTGCTTAAGCCACATCCACTCCCTGCTTGTTGTGTCTCTTGTTGTATCTCTCATTGTGTCTCCTCATGGCATCATCTCATTGTATCATCTTGTTGCATCAGCTCGCCGTGCCAGCCCATCATGTCAGCTTGTTTTCTTGCTTGTCTTCTTTAGGAGGCACTGGGAACTGAACCCGGGACCTCCCATGTGGGAGGTGGGTGCCCAACTGCTTGAGCCACAGCCACTTCCCAGTCTGTCTTTTGACTGGGGAGTTTAATCCATTAACATTCAATGTTATTATTGTAAATGCAGTTCTTCACCCATTTTGTTCTTTGGGTTTTATTGGTCATATCTTGTTTTCACTACTCTTTTTACACTTTTAGTTACTTTTACTGATATAATCTTCATTTCAAGACTCTCTTCCAAGCCTCTCTCTCTCCTGTCTTTTCTTTTTGGGCTGTAGCACTCCCTTTAGTATTTCCTGCAAAGCTGTCTCTGTTTCAAACTCTCTCAGTTCATTTATCTGTGATTATTCCAAATTCACTCTCATTTTTGAAAGTCAATCTTGCTAGATATAAAAATCTTGGCTGGAAAATTTTCTCTTTCAGTATCTTAAATATATCATACCACTGCCTTCTTGCCTCCATGTTTTCTGATGAGAAATCAGCATTTAATCTTATTGGGCATCCCCTGTATGTGATGAATCTCTTTTCGCTTGCTGCTCTCAAGATTCTCTCTTTATATTTGACATTTGACCTTCTGATTAGTATGTGTCTCAGAGGTCTATTTGGATTTATTCAGATGGGATTACTTTGTGCTTCTTGGACACAGATATCTATGTCCTTCAATAGGGTTGGGAAATTTTCTACCATTATTTTCTCAAATATTCCTTCTGCCTTTTCCCTTCTCTTCTTCTGGGACACCCATGACACATATATTTGCACATTTCTTGCTATCATTTACTTCCCTAAGACTTTCTTCAATTTTTTTCATTCTTTTCTTTATTTGTTCTTTGGTATGTTTGCTTTCAGAGATTCTGTCTTAAAGCTCACTAGTCCTTTCTTCTATTTAAATCTGCTATTATATGGTTCCAATGTATTTTTCATTTATTGTGGCTTTCATTCCCATTAGATCTGCTATTTTTCTATATATGTCTTCAAATTCTTCTTTGTGCTCACCCAGTGTCTTCTTTATTTCCTCAATCTCTTTACTAATCTCATTCAATTTATTAAAGAGATTTGTTTGAACATCTATGTTTACTTGTCTCAACTCCTTTATGTCATCTAGAGGCTTAGTTTGTTTCTTTGGACCATATCTTCCTATTTCTTAGTATGGATTGTAAATTTTTGTTGGTGTCTTGGCATCTGATTTATTAGATGTATTTATTCTTGGCCCCTTTTCTCTCTTTAGTCCAGGGCTTTCTATTTAATTGGCTTTGTGCTATAGCCCCTCTTTTATACTTGGTTCAACTTAATTTGGAACTTTATAGTGGCTCATGTTTAGCCAATCTGAAATTTTTTTGTTTTTTCATCTGTTTCTTTACCTTCCTCCCTTGCTGTTTGTGGAATAGGAGTCAAGGTTGTGGTTGGTACTGTAAGCCATGGAGACTGAAGCTGCCCATATTCCCCTAGGAAACAATGAAGTTTCTCCCACCTTTCTCTTCTGTCAAGGGTAGGGCTGGAGCTGCAGTCATGTGCAGTAATCTAAGCCATACAGGCCATGACCATTTGTAATAGCCTGGAGAGACTGATGAAACACCACACCCCTTCCTCTCCTGCCTGGGGTGGGAATGGAGCTGTAGATGTGGGAAGCAAACTAAGCCATGCAAGTCAAAAGTGACCACAGTTGTCCAGATAGGCTGATGAAACACCAGCCCCCATCCTTCCTTGCCACTGGTGGGAATGGAGCCTCCAGTGTGCCCTGCAATCTAGCCTGTGCATGCCAAAAGTGACTGCAGTTGCCTGGAGAGGGTGATGGAGAACTGGACCTCCTGTTCTGTCAGGGGCAGGGATGGATCCACAGGAGTGCCCGATACTCTAGTCTGTGCTGGCTGAAAATACCTGCAGTTGTCCAGAGAGGTGAGGTAATACTGTCACCTCCTATCCTACTGGGGGTGGAGATGTATCCACAGGTTTGCCTACTAGTCTAGTTGGTGCAGGCCAAAGTGTCTGCAGTTGCCCAGAGAGGCTTCCTTCCTGCGGTGGGGCCAGAGCCTAGGTTATGGCTTCAATTCAACCTGAGAGGAAAGAAGTCAGTCCCTACCTTCACGGTGATTTTTCAATTATCCCCGCTTCCCCTCATGCCAGGGGTGGAGTTAAAATGGAGGCTACTGGCCTCTTTCTGACTTGGACAGGCTCAAATGTCAGCTGTTTTTAGGATTGGACTTTAGCTAGCTGAATTTACTAATCAGTAGCTGAAATTGGTGCCCAACCATTCTTCCTCTCCCCTTTTGGGGATATGGAACTTCCAAATCCAGCCATGGAATAGCTCCTGGGGCATTTTGTACCACTAGCAGGGGATGGGCATCAGCCTCTGTGGGGTGGAGTGCTCTAGTCATGAATCTTCACTGCAGATGGGCAGTCTTCTTCCGTTCTTCCAAGGGTGTTGCAGGATGCTCTTCTAGGCTCCTGGGTCCCCCAAACAGGTGATTTAGATAGATCTGGCTGATTACCAACTGCATTGTAGGATGAGCTGACTCTTAGAACTCCTTAGTCTGCTGCCATCTTCCCCCCTCCTCACTTACACTTATTTTTGAAACTATAAAAGTTGCTAGTCTTATGCAGAAGGCCAAACTAATAGCGTTTGGTCAGAATGTGAGGTCTTCCAGAATGCCTGCTGCCAAATAACATGTTTCTATTGCTCAGGTCATTTCTGTGCCATTAGCAGCATTCCTTCTCTTGATTTATTGCAAAGTCATAAAACAAGCAAACGAACAAACAAAACCTTTTCGCTACATATAGCAAGAACTACATTTATGCTTCATTAAAGGTAAAACTCAGGGGAAGATCCAAGTTTTGTAAAACCTGAAGCTCATACCATTTTGGGAGTCCTCTTAAAAAAAAAAAAAACACCTAAAAATTGTAATTTTTCCAACTTTGCAAACACAAATGTCCATGTGAAAACATTTTGAAGGCTGCTTTAGGGGCCTAAAGCTTAGATTTATTATTTCCATGGTAACTTTTCCTCTATAGAAAGCATATTTTAGATCAAGTTGATAGAATTTTTAAAATGCTTTAGATTTTAGTTTAATGTGCTAAATATTGCCAATGGGAAAATATTTTTAAAGTGCAATTTGTGAATTTATAGATTTTACTTTTGAGTAATGGATACTTATTGCTGTGTGTATACATGTTTTATAGTAGATGGAATATGAATGAAGGTGATTTGGTCTGGATATTCATGCTGTTAACTTTATGAGAATAATTATAACATAAGAAGTATGGATGAAATATATCACTGTAATGATATAGAGCCCTTAAAACCTGACTCAAAGTAGGGTAAATATAAAGAAAACAAAATCTTGGCATGTCATAGTCAAATTGCTGAAAGTCAAAGAAAGATAGAGAAATCTTTAATGAAGCAAGAGAAAAATGACAGATTACATATAGAGGAAAAACAATATGAATGATGGCTAACTTTCAATGAAGTTATTGGTTATTCCAGTTATTCCAACTGAAGATACTGAAATGACATAGTCAAACTGCTTAAAAATAAGTGTGTCTAGATAAATTATCCTTAAAAAAATGAAGGTGCAATAAAGACAAAAACAGAGATAATTCATCACCAGCAGACCTACACTCTAAGAAATGGTAAAGGAAATTATTCAAAATGAAAGGAAATGACACCAGATGGGTACTTGGATTTACATGAAAAAATATATTTCAAAAAAATTTTCACATAATTATATAAATATAAATATATTTAAAGCAAAATCTATGATCTGTATTGTATATCTTACTTGAAGTAATTCAGTGTTATCTCTAAATATATTGTGATAAATTAAAGTTTACTATTGTAATCCCTACAGCAACCACAAAAAGTGGAATAAAGGGCAGGCATTTTTCTCTGTTTTTACAGATGAGGAAACTTCTGCTTATAGATATAATGGAATTGCCTATATAAGACCAAACCTGAACAAGAATAACTATAAGAGCTGGATAAATATATATTAAAAATAGCTGTTTGATAGCATCAGTGATCATTCAAAGAAGTCAGGAAGATGAAACGAACTAGACCTACTCCAGCATTTTTTTTCCTTGAAGCATTTGCTGAGAAAAAAATCAGTGATGTAGAAATTTTGACAGTCTCTGAGACTGAGGCTGGGGTAGGGGGATGAAACTTAGAGTTCAGAATCCATCAAGAATGATGAGTCCTTTTAACCATCCTAGGCTTTCAGGTGAGGGCTACTCATAGGAGGATGGGAAAACTAGAAATAGACTAGCTCTCAGAAGGCCTAAATTCCAGTCTTAATCACTGATTGGGTCTAACTGCCTGTCAAAGGGAAAATTAAATTCCCTTGGGTGGGAGATATCATCATACATAATGCTTGGCATATAATAAAAAATTGTTAAGATGCCAGGAGACAGAATCAAATGATTGGAAACCAAAAGAAAAAACAGACAATATAAATAGACTCATAAGATGTGCAGATATTGAAATAACCAGCTGTGGACTTTTAAGTCAACTCTGACTAATATGTTGTATAAGTGATAAATGACAAGATGGAAAATTTCATTAAGGAATTGGAATTTGTAAAAAATGAAATGGAAATATTAGAATTGAGAAATACAGTTTCTAAAATTAAGAACTCAAAAGTAAGTTTAATAGCAGATTAGACACAGCAAAAAAGGATTAGTAAACTGAAAGGTAAATCAATATGTACTGAAGCATAAGAGCAAAAAGTTGAAAAATCCAGAGAAGAACCTAAGAAATATATGAAGCATAGTAAACATGTCTAAAATATGTGTAATTTGAGTCCCAGAAGGAGAGAACAGTAGAATGGGCAGTAGGAATATTTGAAGAAACTCTGGTCTAAAATTTTCCAAAACTTACCACAGAAATTTAGTCACACATTCAAGAAGGTCTTGAATTCCAAAAAAAGTAATTCCATAGAAAACTACCCTAAGCAAATTTTAATAAAACTGTTAAAAGCAAAATACATAAAAATCTTAAAAGCAGAGGAAAAAAAGACCAATACCTTGAAATAAGCAAAAATAAAACTGACAGCTGACTTTTCAATAGGTATAATGGATGCCAGAGGACAATGGAATAATATCTTTAAAAGGAAATAAGTGATGATCTGGAATTCTATATCCAGTGAAAATGTTCTCGAGAAATAAAGACAAAATAAAGAGTTTTTAGACAAAGAAAACTGAAGAAATTTGTAACCAGAAGATCCAAATTAAAATAAATACTTAAAGGAGTTTTCTACAAAAGGCAAATTATCCCTGATAAAAGAACTATAAAGAAGGAAGGGAAGAAAAGCATGGGAAAGGGTAAACAGGTGGCTAAAACTAAGTAAATATTGTCAGTTATATATAATATACATAAATATAATATCCTGCAGGGGTTTACATATGTGTAGAATTAAATGGAATTAAAGTGTAGTAAGGTCCTTGTATTAAAGTATTCATATATATAACCTTTAAAAAGTCAAATATGCTTGTTGTAATCTCTAGGGTAACCACTAAAAGAACAATAAAATAATGTAAACTAACAAGCTAAAAGAGGTAAACTGGAATAATAAACATATTTTACCTATCAAAAGGAAGAAAAGAAAGGAGAGAAAAGAAAGAAAGATGAGATAAATACAAAATAATAGTAAAATAGTAAGTTTAAATGCAAATATAACAGAAATTAAATTAAATGAAACAGAAAAATACTCTTATTAAAATTCTAAAACTGTCAAAGTAGATTAAAAATAAACAAAAATCCAGGTACATGTTGTTTACAAGAGATACACCTAAATAAAAGGACATAGAAAAGTTAAAATAAAAAGGAGAGAGATATACCATGCAGACACTAACCAAAAGAAAACTGGTATAATTACACTAATAATAGACAAGGTCTATAATTTAAGGCAATAAGCATTACTAGAGATAAAAGGGATATTTCATAATGATAAAATAATTAGTCTAACAGGATCACCTTACTAGTGGTATGCTGGAGCTGATTTGGACCAGCTTCCAAGAGCAAGTGTGTGCATCTCTTCCCATCTCCACGTTCAGTGACATTACATTGGCAGCTTGAAATCAGCTATGAAAGGAGTATTTATACCATATTGGCTAATGTTACACATCAGGGCATTTCCCTTCTCTTCCCTTTGAAGGGTTGGTTGTTAAAATTTATCAGCACACCACTGGATATAATAATCATAAAACAGAAGCAATTAATTATATGTATAAAGTAAAAAAGTGAGAACTAAAATGAGAAACAGGCAAATCCACAATTACACTTGGAAATTTTAATATACCTCTCTCATGTAGCTGACAGAATGAGCAGAAAAACAGAAACAAAAACAAAAACAAAACAAAAAACACTTCCCAATGTAGATAAGGAAAGAGAGAATTAATGACATCAGAAATACCAAGAAGGGGTAGGTAAGGTTGGAACTGAATTCAAGTCTTCTGTCTCTAAGCCAAATTTTACTTTTGCTATGGTTTTCTATTACAGGAAAGATTTCTGATAGTTACCTTATAATGACCACTGTAATTTCTATATTAATACAAAAGAAAGAGGAGAAAGAAAGCATATTTCTTAATTATATATGGATACTAACTCACTTCTAGAACGGCTTTATATGAAAATCTATATTTACAAAACAAATTATGGGGACAATATGGCTTTAAAACATGTGAATAATCTTATTAAGGGATTCCTCATAACTTTCTTTGGTGATAATGATCATGGAACTAGTAAATCTTTGACGATGATGATCATGATAGTGAAGAAGACATTAGCCCAGCTAATGTTTACCGAGTGCTTGCTTTGTGCCAGGCATGATTTTAAGCACTTTCCCATGTGAACCTATTGAATTCACTCAACAATTAAATGAGATCGATACTTTTATTATCCCCACTTTACAGTCAAGAAAGAGGCACTGAGGAATAATTAATATACCTACATTCACATAGCTAATCCTAAGAGTCCTCTTAACTACTATACTATTCTGCCTATGCTTAAATTAATTAAATGTTTCTTTAAATTTAATATTTCATGAACACACTTAAAATATAAAGCAAAGTATTTCTGTTCTCTCTCTCTCTCTATTTCTCATATGGTCTCTAGGAAAAGCATTTAAGTCTCTGAACTGAGGTTTTGGAACAGTAATTATAGCAGATAGACTGAAGTTAGAGTATAGGCTCTGGTTTCCTTCATTTAGAACCAACCTCTGTGCTCCTTTTTGAAAAAGTCTCTATCTTTCTCAAACAGAAAATGAGACATCTTTGCCATGCCCCATTTTGTTCAAATAGGAAATAGAGCCTGTAATCCTTTTGTAGGTAGTAATAGTCACTTTCTGATAGTGTGAATATACACAGTACAGAAAGATACCAGAGGGGCTATAATACAAAATAAAAGCATATGGTAACAAAAGAAGAAAAAAATACCCACAAAAATGATTTAAAGCACATATTTATTATAGATACGTAAGTTTGGTTTGTTGTGATTAAAGGTATGTTTATAATGGATGAACAAGCTTTTCTATACCAAGAAGTATAATATTTTTCTTTTAATAATGAACTAACATTTTTCTTGCAACAAAGAAAAACCGAACTGGCTGAGACTATTTTAAATGGCAAAAAGATTTTTTTCCCCCTGGATGTTGCTTGAAATTGAATGCTTTTTGGTCCCAACACATTAAAGAACAGTGAAAGGGAATCAATGAATGCTACAAGGCAGAAATATAAAGTTTTTATAATTTAAAGCAGCAGCAATTTCAAAAAATTTGCTGAATTAAAACTTTACAAAATATATATACAAAAGTATCATTCCAGATGATCGTTGTTTTCTTTTCTTTTTTTTTTTTAAATAGTACATCACAATCCCTAAACTCTAGCCCAAACCTACTACTGGATGTAGCTGGCCTATACTAATTTTTTACAACAATTAAAAAAATAAAACAAAAATAAAAGAAACCTCCCAATTTTCTTGTGTATAAGCGCAGGATACATTGTGTTACCTTTGATTGCATATCCACAAAGAGAATTTTAAAACAGAACCAGGACTTCACATAAATAATGTTTTACTTGTTATTAAGTATGTGACCAAACAAATTAAAATAAGTACCAACAATCAAGACAATCAATACATATCTTGATGTAACCAGTACATGTACTCTTAATGAATGACAAAGACGAAAAAAGAAATAAAATAGTCTACAAAAGCCATAAGCACCTTGTTTTAAAAAGAGCACCAAGCAACACAAAAGGGCAACACATAAGAGGTAGTGTACCACTGGCTAAGATGCATATGCCCATTGGGGACCTGAATACAGCTTAGTGTTTAGGAAAATAAAACATAATAGACTGAGGTTTATAATTTTTAGACAGAAGCATAGCACACTTGGGAGCATTTGCCAGTACTGCTCCATAGTACTCTGCGTCTCCAGCTGTCTAATGAGTATGTCACTGTCAGACAGTGAAAAAATATAGGATACCCTGAAGAATTCTGTGTTCATAAATTTTCAGTTCTAGGGAATTCTCTAAGAAAGCTCAGATCAGTATTATTTTTAAAAGAATTAAATACTTTATCAATTACAGTCCTTTAAAAATACCTTTTCTCCTTGTTAGGAGGATGTCTTTTCTTCCTGAGATTCTTTACAATTTAGCCAATGGTTTACTCTATGCATTTCATAACTTTAGTACCATTCTGTCTATATTTTTGCCTCTGCAGCAATTACCTAGCCAACATTAGGATTTCTGAAATAATTTAGAGACTTTAGAGAAAGCATACAGAACTGCTTTCAATGTAGTACTTCTGTCCAGTTTTGAGATAAGGAAGGTTTTGTAATTCAATCACTGGAAGTTGATTAGGGTCCTCGGTATGAAAAAGGAATTTTGCCTTATGCCAATTGCCATCTTGAATCTGGAAAATAAGAACAAAATGCTTTTACATGTCAGTTTGTTAGCAGTCATTCTCAGCAGAAAATGTCCTTGTAGACAATGTAGATTTATTTTAAGGGTTAGAGATTGAAATTGCCTGGCACACAATAAATGGTAACAGTTACTATTAATAATTGAAAACCTGGGCTTATTACTTTCTCTGTAACTGCATTGTTTGTTGTGATTTTTCCCTTTCTGAGGCTAAGACCAGGCTTCTGCTTCTGTTATCTCTGGACCACTAGACCAGATATGAAGGAGAAGGCTGCTCCTTCTCCTAATGTAAGTAATAACTGTCCATTCTTTGTTCCTTTATTTGGGATTGATTCTCCAAGATGGGCATTTTTCTTGGATGAAAGGGAATGAGCTATCCTATATCTCTCTGTACTTTAGGCAGGAAATAACCAGAATCATCTTAGTCATGAGTAGTTAAATGTAGTTATATTGAATCATCTTTTAGTTTCTTTTTTTTCCCCATTCTGTGGCTCCCTGTTTATATCATTTTTTCTTTTTTTTCTTCCTTCTAGGCTTTTCAATGCATCATATTACTGTTATGCTCTTTTGTTTCTGATAAATTCTATTATGGATCAAAAAGATATCATAAAATGTCCTATGATTAAGATCCAACAAGACAAAATAGGGATATACAATTGACAAGTTTTGTGAAGCCTTTTATTCAGGAATTTATTCATTTACTTATTCATAGAATTATCATGTGATGATTTTTAAAATTTGAAGGAACTTTAGGGAATATATAAACTAAAATTTTCATTCAAAATTAAGGCAACTGAAGCTCACTGAAGATGAGCTTCACTTGTCTGAAGTTATAAGCTTACTATCATAACTAGTACTAGTAACTTGTGTATAAGATACTTTTATATTCATTCATTAAGTCTTTTAAGCAATATTTATTGAACACTAAGTACATTTGGCATAGCTGAATAAGAAGTAATCCTCAGTTTTCTTATAGGGCTGTAGGAAGTATAAAGATGAATACATTAGTTCTGGCTTCTGAATTCTAGAAGTTTATAAATCTAGAGATTTATAAGCTAGTTGGAGAGAGGAGAAACATAAACAAATAGTCATAACACAAGACCACATATGGTAAATGCAACATAAATAAAATAGAGAGTGAATGCTAAATCCCTCATTTCTAACGGAGTAGTCAGGGAAAGCTTCATGGAGAATTCAGAATTTAAGATGGGCCTTAAAATATGGCTAAAAGAGTCACTTGGTTAGGGAGGTAGAGAAGGGCATTTCAGAGAAGGCAATGCCATGAAGTTAAAAAAAAGAGAAAAGTTGGGAAAGCAGAAGGTGGTTGTGAAAATCAGTCTAGTCTTAACGGGGATTAAAAGCACAAACTTTGGCCTGGGCAGATTTGAAGGGGAATTCAGGTACCATTCTTCACATATAAAATGGGAATAATAAAAACCTATCTATCATATAGGATTGTGAGTTAAATGACTTTTTCAATTAAAAGTCCCTAGCAGTATAGTGTGGCATGGGCTTTTACAGATTCTTGGGGTTAATTTCTTGCTCCATCACTAATTAGGTGCAGGACCTTGGGCAAGTTAATTAATCTCTTTGTGCTTTTCCTTTCTTACATATAAAATGGGACTAAAAATACCTTCTTCACAAAGCTGTTATGATTAAATAATTTATATAATGTAAGGAACCTGCCATATAATAACTACTCAATAAATAGTAGTAGTAGTTGTTAACATTATTATTTTAATGAATATATTAATTTGGTTATAGTGTAGCGTACACAGCCAGAGAGAGACTGGCTTAGAAAGGTCGGTTGGGGCTTACCAGTTTTAAGTCTTGAATAAAGAATTGATAAATTTGGATTGTAACTAAGTTTGGACTGTAACTCACTGAAAGTTTCTGAGCAAGACTGTAAAAGTTAAATGAATTGATAGGTGATATTGATCTTTTAGAATATAGATAATAAAGCTGTTTACTTCTAACTGTTTGCCTATGATTTTTCAAATGCCCAAGCACTACTGATTTTTCCTGGAGGAACTACTTACCTAGAAATGAAATGCTAAGAAAAAGTGGAGTCTCTTGAGGTGGGGGAGGGGGTATGCTAAATCATGGGTTTCATAGTGCACAAAAGAAAACCAAGCTACTTAAAGTAATAAATGGTATTGATTAATAAGTCAACAACTCTATTCTCTATAACAGAGGTCAGCAAACTTTCGTTATAAAGAGCCAGATAGTATAGTATATATTTCAGGTTTTGTGGGCCATACAGTCTCTGTATTCTGTATTCAATTCTGCCACTGTAGCATGAAAACAGCCACAGGCAATTAGAAAACAAATGGGTGTGGCTGTGTGGCAATAAAAATGTATTTACAAAAATAGGTGTGGGCTGGATTTGCTCTGTGGGCAGTAATTTATTGATATCTTCTCTATAACACAGTATTGTAAAATTATAGATTTTTCATAACATTCACTATTTAATTTAATTTAATTTAATTTAATTTTATTATTTTTTTTTTTTACCGGGAGGTCCCGGGTATCGAACCCGGGTCCCTCCATATGGGAGACGGACGCCCAACCAGTTGAGCCACATCCGACCCCATCACTATTTAATTTTAATAGGAAAAGTGGGCTATAATTCAAATACTGATTACTAAGGCCAATCTGCAATTATACTCATATTTGGTATCAGGCATAGAAACTGAAAAAATGAAATAAACTTGATCTGCTACTATAACTTGTCTTCTATGCAGTAATGAGATGTAGAATCACAGCAGTGAAAAACATGGAAGAAATCTATTTATATGCTTTATTTATCTATCTAGGTATAATTACTTCATTTGAGAGAAAATATAATATGTATTAACACCTGTTTTCTGTGTAAAAGTCCATGGATGACAAATTGCTATAATAAAAGATTATAAGATATGATATTAACAAAGGATTGATTCTGAAAAATACAGAGTCATAATAAGTCAGGTCCATTAAAACTTACTACCCTTCTGTATATGCAATTTGCAAAGAGTGTTACTCTAATTATTCTTATGGTTTTATCAATTTTAATTTAGTTATGGTGAAAATTCTAAAAGCACCATTCCCTTACCTTGCAGTCATCTGAAAGTACTTTAGGTTCAAGTAGAGCATTTTCTTCAGAAACCCGTCCATTCCATGCTTTGAAACCAACAGGCAATCCTGGGCCACTTGTCTGTCTACTTGTCCACACTGAGGTGTTTAGACAGTGAATGGTGATGATATGAGTGGCTTCTGAGCTCAGTAAATGAAGGAAGTTCATCTGGACTTTCCCAATTCCAAACTCCAGCTAATGTCATAGAAACAATATGCAGGTTATAAGATGTGGCAATTGAGCAACTTATAGTTTGGGGAAATTTGAGGAAAGTCCTTGAAAGGCAGCCCTGAGAAAGTTACTTATCTGGGAATTTAAGTGCCACTCTGTGGTGTGTTGGTAAATGTTTAACCACTGGCTGTCTGTGGAAAAATCCCTGATTTATGGCATTTTCTGATTTCTGTGGTGTATATACTCCCACCAGGGCTGATTTCAGGCTACCAAGGTGATGTCACTGAACATGGAGTTGGGAATAGATTTGAACAATTTTGGCTTTCCTCAGCCAGTAGTGAGCTGACTCCAGCATACCACTATAATAAAAAACCAAGATAATTCTCACAATGTTAAAATGCAGTAATAATTTGCTGTTGGCTAATGCATTAGTAATTTTTTTCATTAAAGTCTAAAATTCTGCTGTGCCTTTATTTGAAAAATTTTGCATGTGTTTCCAAAGATAAGTTACAAGTTGTAATAATAACTTGGTTGAGCAATTTGAACTATGAGAAGGCCCGAAGGACAAGGACAAGGACAAGGACAAAATCTTATTCTTTGTGTTGCCAGTCCCTAATGTAGTTCCAGTCATACAGTGAATCATCAATAAATGTTTAACTGAATGAATGAATAAGAATTAGCTAATAAAGTCAACTATAAAGGCCAAAATGGAGCTAGGAGGTCTGATTACACATTTTCTAGGATAAAATAGGGAAGTAGACTTTTCTATAGCTTTAGACTTTTATTATTATTATTTCATTTTAACATTATTAAACCAGGGGTATGGTCATAATATAAGTGCATAGAAATGGTTCCTACTGAGAAATTTATATTAATCTCCAAACTTAAAACAAGAAGAATATCAGTTATGAGGTAACTGAGAAGGAAATAAAATCCAACAAATACCAACAACAAAAACAAAAAAGAAAGCCCCAGGAAAACAGAGGAAAGGCAAAAGAAGGGCATAAGGATGAGAAAACAAGGAGGGATAATCATAAGGGACATGAAATAAAAGTAGTTCAAATCCTTCATTTTACATATGAAGACCAGAAACATGTAAAATACTTAACCTTAGTTTCCTTGTCCGTATGGGATATTCCACTGACCTGACAGAGTTGTTATGAGGATTAGAGGAGCCAAGTGGAATTTACCTAGCATAATGCCTGGCAGAGTAAGCCCTCTGGTGGCCTGTAGTATCAATCCCCAGGTTTGACAGACAGTAGAGGAGGAGAGCCTAAAACCCAGGTCCCTGATTCGAAGTTTTCTGTTCTTTCCACTACCTCTCCAGCCTTCTTCAGATTGAGTTTATGAATAGGAGAAATGGGAGAACTGATTCAATCATAGAGAGAACTGGAGTGCAATTTCCTCACTGCTCCTATGTCTTTTGCACACCCCTCCCCCTTCTTTCTATAAGACAAATAAAAACCCTTGACAAACTTTCAGGGGAATGAGGATATTTCTGGAGTCAGACTATCATGCTGCTCTTCATTAAAGGTACATGGATTCCCTAGGAGTGGAAGGATCCTTCCCTCCTCTGTTTTGGGGGTTATAATGGTGAATGCTTATTGAGATGAACTAGTGAAACACACTGGTTTAATGAAGCGGGATGTTTTGGGAGGAGAGGCAATCCAATAATAAGCAGCTAAAGGGAATGACAAGTCTGCTTTTTTGTTGATGGACAAAACACACAATAAGCATATATATCATTTATTAGTAAGAAATAAATTCTTGGTACTACCAAGCTGGTTTAATCAATAAGAAAAAGAAAGAAATGTATGTAGTTTCAATTTTGTCAACATGTTATAGGTAGAATTTGTTATAAAATCAAACTAACTTGCATTCATTTAAAACTCTTGGTTCATAGAATAATACCTGAAATAAGTTTTAAATAGTGTTCAATGGATGTCTAAGGAAGGTTATTTTGTGCCCAATCACCAAAAACATAATAGCAAGCTTTGTGACAAGTTTCTTTTTTTAATGATGATGATGACATTTTCACTAAAACTTTAGATAACTGATTATAAACACTGCAGCTGTTTAGGAATTTTCTAATATATGTATATGCACAAAAAATAAAATGTTGTATCTTTTTAAGAAGTGTATAAAACATAAGCAGTAGAGTAAGCCAATTTAGGCCAATCATAACAATACATAATCAAAATGTCAAGATTTTCTGGAATTAGATCTTTTTTCTTATTTTTTAAAAAAATTTGGAATTAGATATTTTTTTTTTAAAAAGGTTTTCCTTCTTATCTATGATAGATGTTTTTATTCATGAAATTTATAATTAAAGCGACAGAATTAAAAAAATCATTGGTCACTGATAACAGTGCAAATATTGACATATATTCTAAAATTCAATACATACTTTTGTCACAGAAACAGGAGGTAAACATGTCTGGCCACCAGCACTGAAATTGCAGAAAACCTCAATGGCATCTGAAGAGCATCCGAGATTTGGATCAATCCAGTATTTTCCTATTAATTTATAGTAAAACACAAAGTTGTTTAAATACCATTCTAAAATATATTTGAACTATCCTTACAAATTACCACACTGCTTTAGATAAACTTAATTATATTCTTACATATTTAAAAAACTTAGATTATAAATATATTTAGTGAATGAATGAAAACTGAAAGCATTAGGTAAAATTGATACTGAAATTACTGTTTTTTTCCTAATGGAATTTATCAATTTAAGGGCATTTCATAATATTAATCAAAGATGATAAAATGACTGAATCTATTGCTGGAAGGAATCTCAGAAAAATATAGTTAATCCCTTCATTCCACAGATCAGAAGGTGGGCTTATTTAAAGCGAATCAGCAACTTAAAGTGAATTGTTTAAAGTTACACAGTTAATAGAAGAGTTGAAGTTAATGTAGCGTATGTGTATATTTCAGTTCTACATCATTACAAATTTAGAATGAATATTTTTTAAAAATTAAAACAACTTTTTTAATCTAAGAAAAAATAAAATATCTTTATGGGTAATACTGATATTAAAAACAGAAATACTAAAGAATTTTTTGTTTTCAGAAAGAAAAGTATAAAATTAAGCGGTTATCATTTTTGTGCCTTCTTCTTCAGATTTGTTAGTGGGAGTTGAGAAGGGAGGAAAAAGATGGAAGTTCCTACAGCTAGTAAAAGCCTGCCAATCTTTGCCTCCACCGAACCCAGGAGAATAAAATGGGGTCTAAAGTCAGATAGGAAATCCTCATACTGAAAAACATTGAGCTAGCATCCTAAATCCAGAATAACAGATTTGGAATATGGAAAGAGTATCTTATTCCAAATGCAAAGGTTAGGGATTTTTGCATGAGGCAGTACCGCTTTCTTGTAAAAAGTTAAGAAAATCAGGCAATTTTTTTTCCTTTTAAAATACTTTATTGAAGTATACCTTTCATTCATGAACATACATAAACAATAACTTATAGTACAAGTTGTGAACTTATAAAATAAACATGCATAACATCATATAGGGGTCCCATACATCACCCTACCACCAACACCTTGCATTGTTGTGAAACATTTGTTATAAACTATGCAAAAGCATCGTCAAGCTATTATTACCTATAGTCCATATTCTATATTTGGTGTTTTTTCTCCCCAACCCACCCTATTACTTTTAATATATTTTTATTACAGAGGATGTGAACTTACAGGCAATTTTTGTCAAACATCATTTTCTACAATAAGTAGAGATCCTTGTCCAGTCCACACTCACCCCATAACAAAGATTATTCTAGTTCATCCTAGGCTTCCTCTAGTTCATCATTTTAGATTTCCAAAATGTCCTCGACTACTATCTACTAATCCTTAAAAATGCATACTTGCATTTTTTGGCAGCTCAGAGTATAGGGACCTGTCCTTTACTGCAGTGGTTCTCAAAGTTTAGCATGCACCAGAATCATCTATTAAAACACACATTGCTGGGTCATAACACTTAGAGTTGCTGATTCATTAGGGCTGGGGTGGGATCTGAGAATCTGCCTTTCTAACACAAGTCCACTGATTCTAGTCCTGGGACCATACTTGGAGAACTACTGATCTTCTGAAATAGGGAAGAAAGGTAGTAAAGGAGTGCCTCCCCTCCTAGTCCTTTATCCATTTCCTCAGATTTTTGAACATTTCATAAAACTTTTAGAAATTACAGCTGGATTTTTCTCAAGGATCCAATGTAGGCTTCATCTAATGGGGTAAACACATATCATCACTCACCATCTCTTCTCTTCCAAGAGTTAATAATACATTCTTTATAAAAGGTTTCCCATCAAGCAAAGCATATGGGGTGGAATGCTTTGAATTTGGGCTTTATGTTGTACAATGGTCAACTAATAGAGGCTTCATAATTTCTTTCAGGTATGCTGAGATATAAGGTCTTATATCATCATACATCTTTTGTGAGCCTAAATATTCTAACTCCAAACTGGCTCTTCCCTAAGGCCACTGCTTCTCTTGTAGCCTTTCAAGTTCTGCCATAGCCTCCATGATAATATGTCTGAAAGGGGGTGAGGTATCTTTCTTGCTCCTCTTTGCCAACTGCAGACCATTATCCCCACTTTCTCCCTAAAAGTACTTACTCCATGTTGAAATTAATTGTCATTACCCTCTAACACCTATCAATAACCTCTAATTGTTACAATCATAGACTTTTATTCCTTGAAGATTTTAGCTAGTTGGTTATCACTTTTAGAAAATCTGTTTATGACCCAATTCTTTGTAATTTTAAATCCATCAGGATGATCTGTGAAATCCCAGGCATTTTTTTTTCCTATGAGTATGTATATATTTTTAAGGACAATTAAAAAAGTAAACTCAATTCTTAATTTCTTAAACAGTGAAATAAACATCTAGTACAATTTCAATTGCCTAGGACCAGTGATGAAAGTATTTTGGGGCCTGACTACCTTTCTTTTTTTTTTTTTTTTTTTTTCTGGGAGAATCTACATTTTTTTTTTAATTAGAGAAATTGTGGCTTTACCAAAAAATCTGGTACCCCACAATCTATACCACTTAGCTATTTCCCCTTTAAGTAAAGCAGACTTTAAACTAGATTTCATAGTGATCTGTATATCTCACAACATCTTTGTTCCTTTCAATTCTATAGTCACATTTTTCTACGCTTAAATATGGGAAAGAATCAAGCTTGGAATTATAGGCTACTACAACTAAATATTATTTTAGTTTTTATAGTAATCTATGGCAGGATAAAGCTATAGAAGTTAAGAATTTTATTAATATAAGTAAAATTAATGTTTTCATTGTTTTCTAGAATGGAAACAGATATTTTTGGATACCTATGTGTATGCATAGAAAATATAGATCCCTCTTTACCCTACAGAATGACATAATATAGTTTTTTCAAACCAGCAGGTGTGTCATCATGTTAAAACTGGAACTTTTAGCAAAAAATGGTAACTACTAATATTGATTGTATAGCTGATGATAGACCAAATAGATATTAAAATTAAATAACATATTGTTCCAGACAGGATTTCCCTCCTTAATTGATGACAGCTCCATTTGGTTTAAAACCCTTCCTTGCTAGTTCTACTCTAAATTCATTTTTGTACCTCTGATTAATGAACTTGGAGTATTTGTGTAGGTGATAAGAAATTTACAAGAATGACAAACCATTCCATCTTCATGGTTAATGATTCTAAAATGGGGCATTTAAAATCCATTTCATGAAACTGTACTTTTAGAGGGAGTGTGGTAGAGATCTGTGATGACTTTTTTCATGTTGCCAATCGTGGTGGTTCTAGATTCACAAGTTCTAACAGGTGCTCCTGTCTCACTGTCAACCTAAAAGTTAGCCCCATTTATTTTATTTTTTAACACAAATGTGCTACATTCTACTAAGTGTAAGTAAATAATATGGGTAGGAGTGGGGTAGAAAAAGTTAGGGTTCACTGTGGCTATGTAGAAGACCTTTGTAATGTGAACCCTTGAAAAAAGACTTTGACATCAGAAGTGTGTCTCCCTTTAAGAGTATTTTGTTCTTAATAACATTAAAATGCTATCTGCCAGGGCTTTATAAAAACGATTGGAATTGGGATGAATCCATTGTAAATCTCAAACATACTGAAATGATGAAATGGGATTAGACATTATAATTTGAGGAAATGAAGAACTTACCATCTGATACTTTGTGTTCACAGTTAAGCAAGTCTTTGCAGATTCGTGCTGGGTTATCTCGTGTGCCAAGAGGATTTTTGATGCTGTGCAGTAAATTGCTAAGGTAGTTCAGAGTTTTGAATATCTCTTTACTGTGGTCGAGTAAAGTCACTTCAGTATTCTGGTAGCTCTGCCAAATCATCATAAGCATAATATTAGCAGAAAAGCATAGAACAGTCATCCCAAGTATGTGACCCTATTTAGTAACACGGGTCAAGGCAGAAGAAGAACATGCAGAGTTGTGTATAGAGTTGGGAGAAGGATGTAAAACACAATTTATATTTAAATATAAGCATAGTTTTCAAGGTCACATAAAATTTAAGAATTACTATGTTTACTGTAAATATTTTTTTAAAATTCTACTTTGAAAAATAGAGTTTAAAGAAGAAAAATATTAGTGATGACTGATAGCTCCCATTTTAAGGAACGTGGTTAACTTCATTTAACTATTTTCTTCTGTAGTACCATATTCCTTACAAATAAATCCTTTAATAATATTACATTAAAAATATTTTCCTTAAAAATATCCTATGCATACATTTCTGTTTAATTGTATTAAAATAGCTTAACTTTGTCCTTGAAATGGTTTTATCTTTTCAATCTCTTTTAAATACAGCCTTTAAAATAAAGCCACAATTTTTGTCTCCAAATTTTTTCTGTTTATTTGTACATTTAGAGTGCCAATATAAATAAAGCCAAATATATTACCTCCATCTGTAAGGCAGTATTTGATTCAATCAAGGCTTGAATAGCAGCATTGATATCTATTTGTTTCTGTGTAAAACAAAACCATTTGAGATCAGCAATAAAATCAATACTGAATGCTCTGAAGTAAAAGCTGTAAATTCTGAAAACACTGCTGTTAAGGTATACTAGACTTATTATTTGAAGGGGGTTTGCAACTCTATGGTTAGACAGATCTTGCAAATATTGCCTGGGTATCTGAAAGGACAGTATGCTGCCTTCATCCAAATTTCAAAGGTCTCCTAATTAAAATAGGACCAAAGTCTACAGCCTTCAAATGAAAAACTATTTGTTTCTGCTGTATGAAAACACATACACAAAGTTACTCAAATGAAAGAAGAATGAAATATGATTCTTTCAGTTAATAAATTATAGAGTGAAGAATAAATAACTGTAATAATCTTTAACAGTTACATTCTTGGAAGGAAAACAGAGTGAAATACTACTGTCCTGAGGTAGTGACCACATTAGTTTAATCTGATACTTCTGCGGTCTTAAAAACAATTTCTTTAGTCGGAAAATGTACCATTAGTCCCCAAAGAAATAATACAGCAAGAATCTAATCTTCTCTTGCATTTAATAAAAGATATTTTTAGAGAGGAACTCAGCACAATCATTACTAAAAGTCTTTTTGTAAAATTTAAAAAATATAAAAGCTTGGAAACTAAGAAGCATGAGTTGGCAGGAGTTCTGGGAATAGAATCTGTGTAAGTTAACCAAACAATCTAATTTCTTTCAGGATGATTGTGCTGCTAAGATATCTTTTTACTTGGAGGTCCATATAAAAGAAACTGTTTACAACAGATCTTTCATAATTTATGGTTAGTAATTTGAAAAACTAGTTAAAATGATGGAACAATCAGTAAAATGCACTATTTCTGCCTCAACATGTGGTTTTCATATTGGAAAAGCATTGGTTCATTCTGCATATGTATATTGCCAAATACTGTGATAAATGTTGAGGATACAACAGTAAGGAAAAAATAAACTTGCTCTTGTAGTGCTTAAGTTTAGAGGGGAGATAGGCATTAATCAAATAATCTCAAAAACACATAATTACAAATTGTGATGTACTATGCAAGAAAAGAGCATAAAACTATGAGAGAAATTAGTCTGGAAGACATAAGAGGTTGGAAGATATAGGTCAAGGAAGGCTTCCCTGAGATAGTGACATTTGAGGTGAGAATTTAAGTACAATAAGAAGGAGAAGGGGTAGGAGAGCTTTCCAAGTAAAGGTGTTAACCTGCAACAAAGGTCATCAGGCAGAAGGGAACATGGCTTATTGAAAAAGCAAAAAAAGGTTAGCTAAAATGTGCTCTGCAATTTAAATAATTCTGACCCTCATGCTTGTGTGAACGGGCAGATTTTGGGCATGGACCACATAAAGATATTAACATTAAACACAGGAAACTGAATTAAGTAAAAAACAATAGCTGCCTTAAAATTTTCCAGTTGGGATTAAAAGCTTTAATTTTAGAAAACCTAGCATAGCAGTTCTCAGACATTTCAGACCCAGAACTCTTTTGCACTTACCTAAAGAGCTTTTGCTTATATAAATTATAACTTTTGATATTTACCATATTAGAAATTATAATATAAATTTAAAAACTATTTGTTAGTTCCTTAAAAATAGCAATACACTTATTAATGTCAATATATAACTCTATTTTCCAAAACAAAAAAAAATTAATGGGAAGAGTGGCATTGTTTTACACTTTTGCAAATATCTTTAATGTCTGGATTAATAGAAGCTAGTTGGTTTCTTACATTTGTTCTGTATTCAATATGTTGATATGTTACTTCAGTTGAAATATATAAGGAAAATCTGGTCTCACAGAAATATATAGTTGGAAAAAGTGAAGTATTAAATAGCCTTTACAGATAATTGTGGGATTCTTCTTTGATACCACACTAAAACTTGACAAGTGGTAGTTTCTTAAAGGTTAGTTGCAATGTGGAATTTGAAACTATAGCAATGAACTTTTTGTACTTTTTAATATAAAAATCTAATAGTCTATTTTGAACTATGAAAGGATCTTTTCTTTTACCTATGCAGGATTTTGTTAACACCAACCACTGATCATATGGAAAATATTTCGTAGAATTACGTAGATCTCTCAAATACTGACACGTTTCTTTATATAATGTCAAATAATTACATTTGTTAACATCACTACTAATATCATCAGAAAAGTCCAAGCACTGGGAACCTGTCAAACAGAGTAGTAGAAGTTTTCCCACAATCTTATTTTTGCTTGAAAGCTTGCATTTTATCAAAGGGATTAAATTTTATCAGTTGTTTTCCTTAAAGTGACAGATTATTGTCATTCATTTTCAAGAAAATATCTGCCAAATACTCAAGTTTGAAGAACATTGTTAGTCTGTCAAATGAAAATGGTGTTCCATGATAAAAGCAGCTAGTTGATTGCCAGTCCAACAATTGTCCAAGTGTTGTTACTTGAGGCAACCATTGTATTTCAACATGCGGCAGAAGGGCTTTATGAATTCTTCCATTTCATCACTCAGAATATTAAGAAGATGTATTCTCAGGTTAGAGATTTATGAGACAGTGAAAATGGAAGAGTAAGATACTCCTCATCTCTTCCCCCCCAAAAATTCTCTCCTCCATAAAAGAAATGAGAATACTGGCAGAAACTGTCACAATCAACTTTTCTCAGAACTCTGAAAATTAACAAAATTCTTGCAGCAACCAGAGGAGTGTTTATTCAAGAGAAACAGCTGAATCTCAGAGGGGCAAGTTTTGTGTAGTTTTAACGTGCTGTACCCATATCACCTCTCTCCAGCTCTGTGGTAGCTTTTTAAAACCAAAGTCTGCAATCACAGTGAGAACCAGCAGCTTGATAGCCACAGGAAGGAGCAGATGGGGTTGAAGCTCCTTTCAAAATCTCATATCCTGAACTGTCTGGTGGTTCCCTAAAAGACACTGTTTGCAAGACTGCCTTTATTTGACCTGAATTGGAGCTCATCTAGTGCAAAAGTCTTTTCCCTAGATTTGTTTGTTAAAAATACATTTAGAAGCAATTGCTTAACTTCATGGCTGTCTGACACAGTGCATAACAGTTGGGGCAAACAATAGGCTAACCAAAAAGTTTACAAGGAAAAGCTGGGGAATGTAATGTCCATAGAGACTCTGAAAGCCCTGGCATTCCTGGGAATCTAGAAGGCCATGTACATTCATAGAATTGTGTGAATGCTCAGGAAAAAACCGAGAAGGCCCTAAGCTCTCACCTCTGGCTAGTGTTGAGGGTTTGCATAAGCAGGAAGCAAGGTGGAGTTGTTAATGACCTGGCTAAGTGTTGAACGTGTGCTTCAACACTCAAACACAACTGGGAGACTTGTTGGTTTGGGCATTTAAGGAAATCTCCATCCAATCATTAGCTGGCCACTAAACTAAATGAGCAGAGACTTCAGTGGCTACACATGATAAAGAATAGAAACTTTACAGAATTTGGAAAAGTCACTAAACAAACAAACAACAACAAATCCTGGAGAGCGAGGGCACAACCTGATTTCAGAGTTGCCACATTGTATCATCTAAAATGTCCAGTTTTTAACAAAAAAATTATGGGATATATAAAGAAACAAAAATACAGGCCCATATACAGGAAAGAAAAGCAATCAGTAGAAACCATCCCTGAAGAAGCCCAGATGTTAAACTTAATAGACAAACTTTAAATCAACTATTTTAGATTTGTTCAAAGAACTAAAGGAAAGTATGAGAAGGATATCTCATCAAATATATAAAATCAATAAAGAGATAGAAATTATAAAAAAGTACCAAATAGAAATTCTGGAGTTAAAAAGTACAATAACTGAAATGAAAATTCACTAAAGAGGCCCAACAGATTTCAGTAGGTAGATGGAAAAATTAGGGAAACTTGAAGATAGGTCAATTGAGATTATCCATTTTGAGGAACAGAAAGAAAAAAGAGAGAAGAAAAATGAACAGAGACTCTAAGACACCATTAAGCATACCCACATATGCATAATGGGAATCCCAGAGGGGGAGGAGAGAGGAAAAAGGACATAAAGAATATATGAGGGAATAATAACTAAAATCTTTCCAAATTTGATGAAAAACATTAATCTACATATCCAAGAAGCTCAATGAAAATCCGTAGATACATCATAATCAAACTGTTGAAAGCCAAAGACAAGAGAGAAGCCTGAAAGTAGCAAGAGAGAAGCAACTCATCAGGTACAAAGAATCTTGAATAAAATTAAAAGCTGATTAAAAAAAAAAATCAGAAACCATGAAGGCTATATATGTAGAAAGGATAACATATTTAAAAATCTGAAAGAAAAGCCTATCAATTAGTAATTCTATATCCAGCAAAACTATCCTTCAAAAATGAAGGAAAGGTAACATATATGTAATCTAAGTATCTTTAAAAAAAAATTGAAAATTAAAAAAAGAAATGAAGGAAAGAGAGTGGGTGTGGTTCAAGTGGTTGAGCATCTGCTTCCCACATGGGAAGTCCCAGGTTTGGCTCCTGGTGCCTCCTAAAAATAAACAAACAAAGAAACAAGCAACAAGCAAACAAGTGAAAGAACCAACACAGGGGAGCCAATGTGGCTCAGTGGTTGAATGCCGGCTTCCCACTTATGAGGTCCCAGGTTCAATCCTCAGCCCCAGTACCTAAAAAAAGGAAAAATCAAGACATTTGCAGGTAAACAAAAGCTGAAAGAATTTGTCACTAGCAAACCTGCCCTACAAGAAGTACTAAAGAGAGTTCTCAGGAAATGAAAGGACTCTAGGCAGTAACCTGAATCCATATTAAGAAATAAAAAGCACCGGTAAAAATAACTCTATATGTAAATATAAAAGAAAGTATAAGTGTATATGTAAATATTTCTCCTAGTTTACCTGCATAAAGTAATAATTATAAATCTGTGATGATAGACATACAATGTATAAACATGTAATTTGTATCAAATAACAGATCAAAGAAAGAGGGAGGGTTTTTAGGCCATTATTTGGTATACTATTGTAAATAAATTGGTATTAATATGAATTAGATTGTTATAAATTGTTAATTGTAATCATTAAGAAAACCACTAAGAAAATAATTCAAGGTTAAGAGATTTAGTAAAAGAAATAATGTTTACTTCTTCATCTAGGATATTCTTTTTTTTTTTTTTTTTCATCTAGGATATTCTTAAGTGAAATGGGCATGTGTTTTTCCTGAGTGTGTGTCAGTGAAGAATACAATGATTATTAGTAGATTAGAAGTGTAGAGTTTTGTATTTGATTTGTGCTAAGGTACCAGCAGTTTTAACCACCATCACCGCAAATGTCAACTCAATGAAAAAGGCCAAAAAGTCCTAATGTTATTATGAAAATAGTTTTTTTTTTAAGATTTATTGATTTATTTTTTCTCCTCTATATTAGAGGTCGTCAAACTTTTATGATCTTGAGCCACAAAAGAAACACATTTTAAAATTATAACAAGGTTCACATATATACACCTTTATTTAACTTTAAAAGCTTTCACAAAACCGTATTTACCCTTACTACTATTGAGATACTAATTTTTCTTTTTTTTTGCTTTTTGTTTATTTTTAAAATGCTTTTTTATTTTTTATTTTTTATTTTTATTTATTTAATTTTTTTTAAAGATTTTATTTATTTATTCATTTATCCCCCCCTTGCTGCTTGTGCTCGCTGGGTCAGCTAACCACGCCGTGCAGGCGGGCTTGCCTTCACCAGGAGGCCCCGGGAACCGAACCCGGGGCCTCCCATATGGTAAACGGGAGCCCTACTGATTGAGCCACAGCCGCTTCCCAAAATGCTTTTTTATTGAGGTAAAATTCATATTACATAAAATTCACCATTTTAACCATTTTAAGGTGTAAAATCCAGTGGTTTTTAGTACATTCACAATGATGTACAACCATCACCACTATCTAATTTCAGAATATTTAATCACGCCCTAAAGAAACCCTATATTCATTAAACAGGCACTCTCCTTGATATTTTTTCCCATTCTATTCCATTTCATTTCAAAAAAATGCTGAATGAGACTCACTAAATTGGTTTCCTGATCCACTGACTGAGTCACAGCTCACAGTCTGAAGTAATTACCAAGAGGACTTCTTTCTCTAATTATATGATCCTATCCATTCTAGACATTGTTTTTTTTTCAAAATGAATTCTTCTAGCTTGGGGGATGCCCACTGAAATTGTCTAATAGACTTGGCTTGTTTTCTTGGATACACTCATTCATTCATTCATTAGATCCTTATTAAGGGCTTGAATGGATAAGAAAAAAATAAAAATAAAAAAAACCACATAGTTCCTACATTTAGAGAGTTCAGAATCTAGTAAAGGGAAACTAATATGAAAAATATGTGTGTGAATGTAAGAAAAAGGGGAAGTGACTCATTCTATTCTACAGTATGATGAGAAGATGGAATTAAAAAGGGTTTCACTGTCGATATGATCCTACATTGACTTTTGAAAGGATATGCAGGTATTTTTTCATTGTCCTGTAGACATCTGTTCTTGAAGTCTTATTCTCAAGGCTTTACTATCTCTTTATTAAGATGGACTTTGCAAGTCCCTAAAAGACAGTATACAGAAATCTGTTTTCATAAGGAGGAAAATAAAAATGAGAAAAAAAGAAGGAAACAATGAAACTAACATTTATTCAGTACCTACAATGTTTTATTTTCTCATTTATTCCTCATAATTCTTGAAGATACAAATTCTTATCTTCATTTTGCTCAGAGCAAAAACTTCTCACATGCCCTACTTTATTTTGATTGGATAGGATGCCTCAAACTTTGGCATTTAAGTACGCAAATTTCCACAAAACAATTACATATGATCTTTTATAGCTTGTTCTTTCTTGGAAAAGCAGCTATGATATATAAAAGTCATAAGATGGGATGACATAAGATGGGACCCATGTATGGGGGTGGGTAGAGGGGGAAAGGAAGAACAGAGAAGTGGTAATTTGAAGATTTGAAGAAAGACATTCCCATTGATATTCATACAGGGAAGGTTTCAGTCTCCATCAGTCAGATGGCCAGAAAAAGGGAGCAATTTTTAAAAGTCATAGAGAAAGGGGACAGTCTTCCCCATTATATTTTGCTTGAAAATTTCCTTGCCCCAATGAAAAGCTGAAGGGAAAGAAGAGTTCCTGTCCTGCTGAGAATAGACTGTAATGATCCACCAACTAGAATGGGTAGGGATCAAAAAAACAGTAGAGCAGGATGCAGAAATAAGTTAGGCTTTGAAGGCACAGGACTGGTCATGCAGGAAGGAAATGTGACCAAGTACCATTGTATTTGGCCAGGGGGCATTAGGAATGGAATTTAGGTAGGGCTAGAGGTGGAGGGAGACCTCTTGTAGGGAGCAGGAAGACAAAGAGATTGTAGAGTTTTGAGATTGGATACAATGCTTAAGGGAAACCAAGCTGAGAACATCACAGGCCAAGAGGTAATAACTGAAGCAGCAGAAATATGCCTCAAAGGTAAGGGTGGCTAGTTTGGGCTGTAATAGATAATATAGATTATAAGCAAATGCACGAGAAGTTTGGGGGCTACTACAGCCAACAGCAATTGAGAAGGATTCATGTAAAGCCTAACACATGGATAACTCTGGCTGGCAAAAAAGAACATTTGAAAAAAAAAATAGGACTAGAACCTGGAAGTAAGAAGAAATGGAGAGTTAGCATTTTCTGAGCACTTATTATGTGTCAGTCACCGTACTGAGTGCTTTACTTCTTATTTCATCCTCAAAACCATTCAAAGAAGTAGGAGATACCATCTCCATTTTAGAGATGAGCAGTCTGAGGCTTGGATTTCAAGTTAGTACAGTTGAGTCAGCTCTATATCAAGCTGGCAACAAAGCACAGAGGTAGACAAGAGGGACACATTTTAACAGTTAACAGAAGCAGCTTTCAAAAGTTAATTTAATATATTAAAATAAAACAAACCATGAAAACTTACTCTTGGGCCTGGTGCTCCAGGTGGACCCTATAACAGAAAATTAAAAAAAATATATTTATTAGATATCCCAAACCAGGCAAACATATAAACTTCAAATGTAAACAGATATAAATTTAAATAAACTCACTGGAGGTCCTGGTTGACCTCTTGGTCCTTGGAGACCCTGGAAGAAATGGAGACAAAGCACAATATGTGTATTATGCTTTGGATTTGGTATAAAGGACTAAGATTTAACCTCTATAAGTGGCCTTTGTGTGAGGCAGGTCCTAAGATTTCAAAGTTGGTTGAGTCCTTTGAATTCATATGCTCTTATACTTAGCTATCATCCACATTTATGAACAAGCCAGATATTTACTTTCCTGTTTTACTGATATTATTAGAAGCGGACTTTACTTATGTTAATAAACTATTATAAATGTAGAACTTAAAAATGTTAATATGGCCTATGTTTTTCCCATTATTTCATACCTACCATCTACCTAATCATCAAAAACAGAAACTTCAAAGAGTTCTTAGATACTTCTCTTTCCTTCAGTATCTACCTATAAAAACTGGTTATCAAATCCCATTGATTTCACCTCCAAATTGTGCCAAAACACTTTTCTTCCTCTCCATCCCCATAACAATTTCTTAGTTCCCTCACTAATCATTTTTTACCTTGACTCCTAATTTGACTTTATGACTTTATTCTTTCTACTTGCTAACTACCTTCAACATATAAAATGTAAATCTAATCAAAACATTATTTATCTAAAATCATATAGTGGCTTTTTACTGCTTAGAAGATAAAATATAAACTTCTTAACAGTGGTAGCTACCATTTATTGAGAATGCACTATATGCCAAACTGTGTACTATATTCCCATTTTACAGTTAAGAAAATAGAATGGTAACCAGTGAATAAGGGGCAGAGCTAGGATTAAAATCCAAGCCAAGCAGACACAAAAGTATATGTTCTTAGTCACTGTATCACTGCCTCCTCTTTAAGGTCTGGTCCTCACTTACATTTACTTTTCCCAACGCACCCATCTGTAACCAACTATTTCTAGAGCTCTGGATCTTCCAAGTTCTTTCACACATGCATATATCTTTGACCAGGAATGTTCCTCTCTACCTTTTCTATCTGTTGAAAAACCATTCTTCTTCCAATACTTCTTTAAAACTCTTACCCATATAGCCTATTTCTACCCACTTCTTTTTTCTTCACTACATAGTATGTAACACACTGGAGCCTTTAAGGAGTCTTAGTCAACTTTTTATTTTCTGGAACAAGAACAGTACCTAATACACAGTCGGTATGCAACAGTTGTGACTGAATGATTAAATAAATGCATGAGTAATATTAAAATTAGTATTAACTTAGAAATTAGAATAGTTAAAATGTGTATGATAAACCTCCAAGAGTTATGTTGACATTTTCCAAAATGAGATAACAGTAATCACTATTACGAATGTTAGAAAGTTTTGCACATCTGCTAAAAAATTTACTTACTTGATGGTCAACTGAATATTAAGACCATATTGAGTCATACTCAGAATAAGGTTAAAAGCTAACAAAACAAAATTTGTATTCAGCTGAGTTTTAAATAATGTTGATGCTATACTTGACTTAGTTTTAAGTATCTTTTATTGCCAAAAGCTGTTGATCCTAAATATAACATGTGCCATGTTAATCCTAAATATACCATAACACATAGTCACTTAAAAAGGGTAGAATACTCCAACACCATACCTGCTGGACATTTCTTAGTTCACATAGCTTATGATTATAATTTTAAGCAGAGAATGTACAAAATTTGTGCATGAGAAACTGCATGATAAGTTACAGAAATGTCATGTTAGAGATATTCTTTTAAATATACAGAGGCTCAGAGTCAATTTGACTAAGTTTCTCTACTTTGGGTGAGCATTGTAAAAATAAAAAACAGTTGTGACATTTCACTCCCATTTTCCATATTTCTGCTATTTGCAAAATTTCACTGATGCTTTAGTACAAAATATATTCTGTATTTGATTTTGAAAGAGGAATTTATCATAGAATAGTTTGGAAGAAATTCTACTGTGGATTTTATTTTAGCTTGCTACCTAGAACAAGTCAGATCACCACAAATATAAAGAAATGAAATACTTCATACCCAACAAGACAAGGCAGGACAACCCCAACGCAACAACTACATAGAATAGTGCAAGTAACCAAGGGATACAGATGATTCCAACAAAATAATTTTTTATCAGGTCCTTTTTATTCCTCTAAATAATACAAATTAGTGAGAAGTGACAGACTCCCTCTATATACTTTATAACACAACTATGATTGTGTTAGTTCCCTAAAGGGCAACCAAATTAATGTCAATGATGGTGATTTAGCTACAGTGAAAGCTCTGCCTTTGAAAATAGACTCTCTTGCCACTTAATACCAGAATTTATCTATGATTGTCCAAAAGTAACATATTTTATCATTAGACTTTAAAAGTAATGTTAAATGCATGTCCTTGAACCTGAGTGTGTTAGATTTTGCTTTTATGTAAAGGTAATCTTGATTTAGCTTCATGATCTTTACTTTAGGGTGGCTTTCAGTTGCCAAGAGCTTTCCTTTTCTCAACTCTAAATTGAGATGCTTGCACTGCTAGTGGATCTATCCACTAGATGCCACTAGCAACCCCCTCTCTCCCTCAATTGTGACAACCAAAACTGTCTCCAGACATTACAAATGTCTCGGGGGAGAGGGAGGGCAAAATTGCTCCTGGTTGAGAACCACTAATTAGGAGGGTCTGACTGGGAATTTAGGTATAAAACTAAATAATATTTAATAGCAATGTAATTGGTATGGAGTTATAAGGCATAGGGCATGACAACTACTAATCAGCTGTCATGTAGGTGGCTGGCCCACTCTTGATGTAGTTGAGTGGTATGCATTATCCAATCTTTCTTACCTAAATTGCTCCTTTTATATTCTGAGAGGCACTATGATTTAGAGAAGAGCATAAGAACCTGGATATTGAATGATTTGGGCTCTGGTCTTATCTCTGACACTAATTTGCAGTATGTCCTTGAGGAAATTTCTGCATATTTGGATTTCAGATACCTAAACTATAAATTAAGAGGTTTGGTGAAGATAATCTCTAAGATTCATTTTAGAATTGTGATTTTCGATCCTTTTATTAATTTTCTTCTTTATGTTTTATATTTGGAGACAGAAGAGGTACACATGCACATAGGCTAGGAATTTCAAATTGAAAGTTTGTATGGATGTAAGGGGAATGTGTACTTGAATTAAAAGAGTTAGATAATTTTTCATTTGAATTATACTATCTATGAATTTTAAAAAGAAATGTAGGGAAGCCAATGTGGCTCAAGGGATTGGGCTCCCGCCTACCACATGGGAGGTCCGTGGTTTGGTTCCTGCTACCTCCTAAAGAAGGCAGCAAGCTGGCGTGATGGGTAGGCGCGGCAAGCTTACACAAGATGATGCAACAAGAGACACAAGAAGAAAAAAAAACATAATAAGAGACACAACAAAGCAGGGAGCAGAGGTTCCCGGTGCCTCCTTAAGAAGACGAGCAAGACAGTGAGCTGACACGACGGTCAGGTGCGATAAGCTGACGCAACGAGACACAAGGAAAAAAACATAATGAGAGACACCACAAAGCAGGGAACAGAGGTGGCTCAAGTGATTAGGTACCTCCCTCCCATATTGGAAGTCCCAGATTCAGTTCCCGGTGCCTCCTAAAGAAACAGGGAAAGACGAACAGACACAGGAAGTGCAATGAGGGGGTGGGGAGAAATAAATAAATAAAATAAATCTTAAAAAAAAAAAAATAAATGTATACATAATATGCTTTAAATTCTTAATTTAATATTTAGGACATTTCCCTCATAACAGATTTTCCTTCTGATGCTTAAAACATCTTACTTTCAAATTAGAGGGAAATAAGATAATTCTTCTACTCAAGAATTATGCAAACACATTAATTTAGAAGTAATATTTGAGAAAACTTCAATGGGATTCTTTAGTATTTTATTGATTTTCATTAATATGAAGCCATAAAAATGAAGCAGCTAATCTAAAAATTTAAGTGGAGATTGTTCTGTATAATTTTTTCCCTACTTCTATGACTTTAAGTTTTATGTTTCAAGTTGTGACATTTCACCAAAATCCTTTTCAAATGAATGACACTAGGATATTATTTCTGCTAAGAGTTAATATTTTATTTTTTACTAACCATATTCCATTATTTCTGGCAGTCCTCTTTGCATTACTTACTTAAAAAATTATTCAGTCATGTTCTTAAAATGTTTGGGGTGTCATGTTCATGAGGAGAATTTTGTAATCTCTCAAGATTAATTTGCCAATAGTGCTATAGTTTTGAAGTAAGGGAAGAGGAGAGAATTCTATATTTACTAGGTGATTTTCTTAGGATGTCCTAAAACTCTGGCTCTTATTTTTAAAACAGCCCACGGGTACACAGCTGTGGAGGAAGTATAGAAAAGAAAAGAAACTCATACTTCGGGAAAAACAGAAACTCTTAGTCGTGGAAAGGACATACTTGGGATGAATTCTAGAGTTTACAATGTCAAACTGTCAAAGATATGAAGCCTCCTAACCAAGCTAAATCTATGCTCAAGGGACTACTTTTCATGTGATGTGTAATGAGCTGTAACCATCTCTGTATTTGTTAAAGTCATTGAATCATGCTTTGGTCTTGGTATAAAACTTGGTAAGTACAGCACAGCTTTATAAATTCTTATACCAGCTTCATGTAAAACCTAAAAAGAAGATATAAAGCATAATTGGAATGATTGTTGTGATTCTGAACTTTGTAGAGAGTGAAGTGTCTTATTTGTCTCAATTCAATAGGTCTTGGCTAATAAACTTCATTCCAAAAATGCCCCATTTACTGGCATTTTCTGAGGCTGACCTCCTTGAGGATATTAAATTTCTGAAACATAATAATCAATTAGGAGTCTTTAGCCAGTCAATTACTTAAACCATCCCCTTCAAGACAACAAAGCTGAAGAATGTTCTCATTAGGACCAAAAAAGTCCTTTGCCGAGCACAAGAAATGTAATCAAGATTTTTCAAAGAATCAAAGCAGAAAGGTTTAATGGCACATTTTCTGGATTAAGTTAATTGCAGAATGATGACTAGGAATTAAAAGATTACCTTAATAAATCTCTTAAAATCTAATGGAATCAAAGGAAAAGAGATGATAAGAAGGTATTTAGTGCCAGTTACTCAATAAAAAAACCAGAATAAACTCATAATTTTAATGTGTCAGTTAATCCTTTTTTCAGCAGCTAATTTAATTGCCTGCATTGAATGTCAGCATGCCTATTTCATTTGTTTTTTGTTTTTGATATTAGGAGTCTGTACCTTATTTGTGAATAGAACTAGGGCAAGTCACAGAGCAAAAGACTAATAAGCATGTTAATTCTGGAAATGCCATTTTAGTAGTCTAAAATTGGAAATAGCTGCTAATTTTTTCATTTTAAGGAATAGTATGCATTTATTTATCAATTCATTTATCAAATATTACCTACTACAGACCCAGTTCTGTTCTGGACATTGAGGACCAGTATACCAGACAAAATTCCTTACTATAAGGAAGCTTACTTTCTAGAGGATACAGAAAACAAATAAGCTCAAATAGTGGTAAGTGCTATGAAACAAACAAAATAGGATATTTTGAGAGAATGATTGGTAATATCATGAGACAGAGTTATCAGGGAAGGCCTTTCTAAAAAGATGGTATTTCAGAAGCGACCTGAATAATGAGACAAAGAGAATAATTTGAAGAGCAGGTAAAAGAGTTTTCTAGGTAAAAGGAGGGCATGTACCAAAGAATAGAAGGAAGGTCAACATAATGTGGAAGGGGGAAGTGTAGCATCATGAGATTGGAGAGGCAAACAGGGACCAGCTCATGTAGAGCCTTGTAGATCAAGATAAGGAATTAAGATTTTATTGTAAGTACAAGAAGAATTCATAAGGAGATTTTAAATAAGGGAGTTTTATTAATCTGATTTGTGCTTTAGCATTATCCCTCTAGTTCCTAGGTAGGGAAAGTAGTAGAAGCAATGGAAGAAAGTCAGGAGTCTAGGGGGAGATCATGGCTAGCTGGATAAGGGTATCAGTGATGAAGATGAGAGAAGTGGATGGATTCAGAGTAGGGTTTAGAGCTAACAGGAATTAACCTCCACTTTTAAGGACCCTTCTCTATGTTCTTTGCCTTTGTCAGGACTTCTTATTTTTAATTTTTTTTTAGTAGAGAAGTTGTGGGCATACAGAACAATCATGCATAATATACAGGATTCCCATATTCCCATATACTAATCATTTGTCAGTTCTTTTGTAGGGGGCTTATTTGTTTTTCTTTTATGTGGAATCATAGAATCTTAGAAGTAGAAGGGAGAGTAAAGGTACCTATTCTAATCCCCTACTCAGTGCAGGAGTACCAGTCCAGTAATTCATAGAGATTATCATTAGGCTTCTAGTGATACTCACTCACTATCTCACAACAATATCTTGTTGTACAGCTCTAATTCTTGGTTCATTATTATATTTAACTGAAATCTGTCTCAGGATTCCATGCTTTACTTAATAAGTATTTACTGTGTGTTACTTAAGTGCCAGGTTCTATCATAAGCTGGGGGCTAGGTGGTATCAAATTTGATAGGTAGCGACTAGGTGGTATCAGATGTACTTCATGCCCTCATGGAACTCACTGTTTTTCAGGGAGATGAGATGAGAAACTGAAAATGCAATTCAATAAATAAATCATGTAAATTTTATTCTCTAGAATTACTCATGTTATACCTATCCTCTCTTCCACAAGACAATCTTTCAAATATTTGAAAACAACTATCATGACCCAACAACTGAAGATGTTTCTAATTAAACAATAATTATTTATTGAACGTCAACTATAAGACAGGCACTGTTTTTAGGTGTTGGGGACACAGCATTCAAAATAAACAGCAGATAAACATCTGTGCTCATGGAGCCTACATTCTGGGAGGGTAGGAGGTATTGCTATTTTTACAGGCTATTCAAGAAAAGCCTCTCTGATAAGGGACATTCAAGTAAAGAAATGGAGAACAGCCACCAGGCACTGTACTTGGTCCTGGGTACTTGGTGCTAGGACTAAGAGTGGTGGTGGGTTGCATCCAAAACATTAGCAAATCCATCCTGAGTAAGTGATCTTTAAATTGAAACTTCAAGATGAGTAAGAATTAGAGAGATGAAGAGTATGGGAGAGAAAAAGCAGGTGAAAAAGCCAGAAAGAGATCAGGAAGAACTCAGAGAGGGATGTGATCAGGTGGGAAAGTCTGCCAAACAGCCTAGATATTTAAACTGATCTTCTCAGGACACAGCTCCCAGATCCATCACCAATCTCAGAGAGCCCTTCTCTGAATGTGCTTGATTTTGTTTATGTTCCCCTTTGGGGATGGCCTGTCTACTGCAGACTGGACTACCGACTGCTTTATTCTGGATGCTATATTTCTATTAATACAACTTAAGATGGCAATCATAACCCATTGAATTTATAATTCATTAGAGCCTTTGGTGGTTTTTTTTTTTTTTTTTTTTAACATGAAATGTTTGTGACGTTGTAGGTACTCAAGGCTTTCTAATCCTAATGGAAGATTATGTTCTGCCACAGTTCCTGGAAAGGATCGGTCAGGGAGGCATTCAGAGCCAGACAGGTCTGGCAAATACACCAGTTTCAAGCCTCCCTACATTCCCTTTCCCCTCTCCACTCCTCGTGGGGGATATGGATTCACTGTGGGCATACGACCTTGCTTCCTGCTATTGTGTATCCTGCAATTCTGCAAATTGAATACATCTATTTTAATGTCCTTTTGGGATGCTTAGGCTATGTTGAAATCACATAATTTCCCTTCTTCAGCTAATTAATATAATTGCAGCTTACTAGTTCTGAGGCCCAAGCATACCCTATGGTGGGAGCAAAAACCTCAGCTGTCACAATGTAATTTCATTTCCTTTTAATCAAGACTGATTAAAACTGCTATCTTAAAATTTGTTCTTATGGACCTTCTGTACTTAGTTTAAGTCTCCCTCACTTCCTTCTATGCTAGCCCTATGTTCACAGTTATTGTTTTAATAAATTCAGCTGGGAAAATGGCCCCTTTACAAAATTCCTTTGTTCTGGCATTCCCAAAATGTGGGAAATAGTACCAGTATAAGCCATTTAGGTCCTGAAAGCTCTATATATCTTTTGCCTATCTTCTTACCATTAATTTTATCAATTGGCTGCAATATACAACTAATGATTTGCTTCTGCTTTGCCACTCTCTTTGGTGCTGGCTGGACATAGTGGGTATACACCCAAGGCAACTTGGCAGTGCTCTTGTTCTGGCACTGGTGAAGGAGCCCACACCTGTCTCCTGACATCTGACAAGGCAAATATTCTATTTCACACAGTGATCTAGGAAGAATGTGTTCAGAAAATTCTTAAAGATGCTTAGGATGATCAGGTTTCACTGTGAAATCTACTTCTCAACAACAATTAAAATTTTATTTTTGTGCCACAAGTGTCAGAGACATAATCGAGAACAAATCAGGCAAGGTCCTTGCTTTCATGGAGTCTAGTGACAAGTGAACCACAAATTTAAACTTACAGTTTCACCTCTAAAGCCCTTTTCACCTCTGGGTCCCTAAAAGAAAAAAAAAAGTTAGCTCATGGTATTATTTACCAAATGTATCCAAGTTGTACACAGAAATATGACAATTTGTGTTTTGTCTTTTCTATCTAGCAAGACATTTTTTTGTGACTTTATATAAATTTCAGTTTTCTATTCCTAAGTAAGACAAAACAAAACAAAAACAAAACAACCTGTTAATCCATTATGCTATCTACATTTCTATCTCTACCTGTATATGACGTGAGATTGGGTAACAAGCTATTCATTAAATTAAGTCAAAACAGCTGATCTGGCAATCATATGCAAAAAATTTAGGAAGGAAAGTGACAGGTTTAATTTGTCTGATATTTGTTTCCTTCAGGCTTTGAAAACTCTGTTTTTAAGGTGGTTTCTTTCTTTTCTTTCACCTACCCTTTCTACTCCTTTTTAGGGAGTAGATGTTGATGTTGTACATATTTTCATTCAGTTCAAAATATTTTATAATTTCTCTTGAGACTTTCTCTTTGATAAACAGATTATTTAGAAGGATATGATTTAATTACTCTTTCATAATGAACTTTTCATAGAAGTTTCTTCTAAGAATGGAAAAACAGAATATGGAAAAAATGTGATGTGTATGCTGAATATTATAAAGACCTTTAAGAACTAGCTATAAACAAAACATTAAGATATTTTAATTCAGCCATTTCTTTATCACATTTTCTTTGACTAATTAATATTTCACATTTTTGACAGAGAACAACTGCTCAGTAATCAGAACAGTATGTGTTCCTTTGCTTGCTGAAGAACCACCCACTGAAATATGAGAATTCTCCTACTTAAAATCTCCAGCTTAGACTATATAATGCTGAGTGTTAAATGTGGAAAGTCTAGAGAAATGTTGAGTTATACATTTATTTTGATTAAAACCCAGTAACTTTGGTGTAGTTCTTCTCTCAATTTATCAGAGTTTTACTTAATATTTGAAGCACTCCATTTTTATATTTTTAAACTATATGTCTGTATATACAATACTTTCAAATTATTCAAAATATTGATCCTCAATTTGACACTTTTTACTGTTTTTCTAGTATATTTACACTATTATCAGTATTGCAAAGCTCTCCCATGAAGCCATCCATCACCTTTCCAACTTATTATCTTATTTCTCTGCTTTATATTTCTATTCTATTACATCATATTATATTTCTTTATATTTCTAAAAGCACTGGTATGTACTAATGATGTCTATTTCCTCTTCACATATAATTTAAATGAGGAGGAAAGAGCAATGGTTTTGAAGTAAGAAACATCAACTATGTAATTCATTAGTTGTATCATTTTTTTTTTTAAGGCATTATTGGGGATTGAACCTGGGACCTTGTACATGCGAAGCAGGTGCTCAACCACTGAGCTACAGTTGCTCCTACTTGTACCACTTTGAATGACTAGATGAACCTCATCTGTTTGTTTTCCTGTCAAATGGAAACAATACCCAATTCAAAAGTTTGCTGTGAAAATTTGAGAAAAGTTATTAAATATTTTTATCTACTTCTTTCTTCACGACAATCTTCTACTGCAACTTATTGTCTCAAAAATCACCGTTGACCACTTCTTTCTTGAAACTTCATCTATCTAACCTTGTACTCTTCTGGGTTTCATGCTATTCCTACTAATTATTTCTTTCTTTCCTTTATGGTGGATACTTCCTAAGACTCAAATCTTGCCTGTCTGCTTTTCTTTTGCTATGTTCTCTCCTTCAGTAAGATGCATTTTTATTGTTTTAGTGATCACCTCTTCGCTTATGATGCTCAAAAACTGCCAGTTCTATTTTACTTTCTCAACTACACTTTTAAGTGCCTACATCACTATTATACTTTATTACACTTTATTCATTACACACATGATCTCAAGTTCTCTGGAATAATGTTCCAGGAGAGAGAGTACATCTATTTGCTTCTCATATACCCAGGTTGATCCTCAGTGGATTATTTTACAAAAAGTACTAAAGGAAAAAAAAAATTTAAAAAAGAGTATGAAAAAAGAAAGAATTGTATTGTGACAAACTTACAGTTCTACCTGTTGGGCCTATTATACCTTCTGTGCCAAGCGGGCCAGTGTTCCCCTGTTGGGATAAAAGAAAAACAGTCTCATTTCCTGTTTCATTCAGAAAAAATGCAGAGAATTTCTTGTTTAATGACAAAATAGCCCACAGCTTTGTGATTACAGTCCTTATTATAAAACCAAATATCCCACATTTGTATATTATAGTTTTTATTACAAAATATTATAATTAAATTAGCAGAAATTTTGATACACATTCTGTGATGCAATTATGCATATTATAATATATATATATAAAACACTATATTACTGTATAGTTTTCTTTATCAAGAGAGTTACAATCTCTAACAAACTGATAAAATCAGCATTACAATTTTCATGTAGAAATAATTTAATGATGCCATTTTATGTATGTTATTACATAACAAATATAATTAATTTATATTAAAAAGGAACGTGGAATGATGGAACAGATTGGTCAATAAATTTCTTTATAGATATTGAAGCAGCAGCTGTTTGAATGACATGCATCATGGAAAATAGAGAAAGCATGAGAGAGAAGCAGGGGGCATCGTATGTGACTAACTAAACTCCAGTTTCATCATCTGTACAACAGGAATAAGAATGCCTACCTCATAGGGCCATTGTGAAGATTAAATGTGAAAAGTGCTTTTTAAGATGATATCTGTTATTTGATTATGAAGATACTCTTGAATTAGCTGGAACTCTGGTCAACTCCTCCAAAACTAGGTATGAACTCTTTTACTGCTCAATGAATACAAAATATCCAGTTTAGTTTCATTTTTCTCCAGTCTCTAGACCCTATTCTCACTGATTGCAAATTTCAGTCTTTTTGGTTCACACTTACCCTGCAATACATAAATGAAGATGTCTAACAGGCCTTCTCTTTTTCCAACTCCTGCTGAAGTACTGGAAATGCTATCAATTGAGGTAATTATAAGCTATTAAGTAGCTTTAATATTAAGGTGACATTAAATAACCACCTTAATATTAACAGAAATTATCTGATACCCTAAAAGTAAATCTAATGAAATCACATTTAAACACAAAGCTCTACTTTTGTGTATGTCTACTTTTTAAAATTCTTTAAAAAAAATCTTTATACACTTTATTTTTAGAGTAGCTTTAGATTACAGAAAAATTCCATCAAAACTATAGAAAGAGAAGAGCATGGAAAAAATGGAACAGAGTCTCAGGTAACTGAATGACAACGTGAAACACACAAACATTTACATTATTGGTGACCCAGAAGGAGAAGAGAATGGAAAAGGGGCAAAAAGGATATTTGAGGAAATAATGACCAAAAACTTCCCAACTGTTATGAAGGACATAAATATTAATATCCAAGAAGGACAATGTACCCCAAACAGAATAAATCCAAATAGACCTACCCTGAGATACCTACTATTCAGAATGACAAGTATCAGAGATAAAGAGAGGATTCTGAAAGCAGTAAGAAAAAGCAAAGCATCACATACAAGGGAAAATTGGTAAGATTAAGTGCCAACCTCTCATCAGAAATCATGAAGGAGAGAAGAAAGTGGTATGATGTATATAAGTTACTAAAAAAGAAAACTGCCAGCCAAGAATTCTGTATCCAGCAGAGCTGTCCTTCAAAAATGAGGGTGAGTTCAAAGTCTTCACAGGCAAACAAAACCGGACAGAATATGTTACCAAAAGGCCATATTTGCAAGAGATTCTAAAGGGGATGCTGCAGTCTGAAAGGAAAAAACAAAGGCAAGAGATTTGGAGAAGGGTTTAGAAATGAAGATATTAGGAAGGGTAAACTAAAGGATAAGAAGACAGACAATAGAACGATATGACAACAGAGAGCTGAAGGACAAAATGGATGAAGTGAGTAATGCCTTTATAGTAGTAACACTGACTGTTAATAGATTGAACTCCCCAATCAAAAGACATTGACTAATATAATGGATTAAAAAAAATATGAGCTCTATATGTTGACTACAAGAGACCCATCTCAGACGTAAGGACACAACCAGATTAAGAGTGAAAGGTTGGAAAAAGGTATTCCATGCAAATAGTAACCAAAAAAGAGCTGGAGTAGACCAGATAAATGTAAAATAACAACATTATAGTATATGAACAAGAATTACTCATTGCAACTGGCAAATTGTTCCTATGATCAGTTCCTATCATAGAAATTGTTCCTATTCTGTTTTTTTCAGACAAAATAAACACTTGCTTTTAATTGAGGGGGGCCGGAGAAGAGATATATTTTTGGATATTTCATTTTCCTTTAACCCTTTCTTATTCATACTCTTTAATTAAAATAATCTGTCTGGATCAATAATGATTTAGCATGACTACTGTTGAACAAGATTTTGAGTTTTCTGCCTCATAAAATTATGAGTTGGCAAATTGTTATCTGCTGTAATTCATTCCAATAAGATGTGAAGAATTCCCAAATAGGAATTTGATTATCTAGAAAGAATTATTGCCTAAATGGAAATTAAATAACTAAACCAATAATTTATTTAATTCTTAGAGATTATTATGTCCAATAGTTAGAGCTGTAATATAAAACTTAGAATTATGTTACAATTAATTTCTAATTATTATTTACACTTTTAAATGTTTGTTGCTATGCTACCTATTTTTTATAATTGATTATATTAAATCTAACCTGGCCTTGCACTCTCATTTAAAACTTGTAATTTCTTTCAATCTATTTTTCTATTTATTTTACAATTTTACAATAAAGTACTTTTTAACAGCTTTAAAAAAAAAGCCATTGATTATACACTTTGGATAGATCATATGGTATGTGAATATATCTCAATAAAACTGCCTAATAAAAAATAAATAATTGCGCAAGAATAGCCAGAAATAGCAGCCATGTACAGCAAGGGAAACAGAGAGATTAAGGGGTGAGGAATTTTCTTGTTTGTTTGTCTGTTTTTTATTATTATTATTAAAATAATGAAAATGCTTTAATAATGATTGAAGTGATTAACGCCCAACTGTGTGATTATACCAAACACCATTGATTGTATGCTTTGGATAAATTGTATGCTTTATTAAAATGTATCAATAAAATTGATTTGTTTTAAAAAATATGGGTTGGGGGATTCCCATATTACCCCCAACCACCCAGGACAAGTAACAAAATGATGATGATGGACAAGCCCCATCCCCCCAAAACAGGGAGAATGTACAACTGCAAGCAAAACAGTTCCTTCCATCTGCCCCATAATATCTAAGACCCTCTCAATCTGAAGCAGTCAGAGCAGACATCATCCCAAATTTCTCAGCATTGAGTAATGCACAAACATAAGGGGGTGGGGAGATTAACCATGGACCAATGTAGATTTATTGTTATTGTAGGTATTATCATGTGGTAACAGAAGAACTTGTAACATTGATATAAAGATAGTGGTTACCAGAGGTTCAGAGGGGAGGGCCAGGGATGAATAGGTGGAACACAGGGCATTTTTAGGGCATTGGAGTTATTCTGTATATTACTGCAATACATGCAATACATGACATTATATGTTTATCAGAGGCTGTAAAACTGTACAGTGCAAAGTGTAAACCATAAACTATAGACTTTTACTAGTAGCAATGCTTCAATTCGGTTCATCAATTGTAACAAATGTATCTCACAGGATTTTTTATGAGGATTAAATGAGATAAGGTACACAAACTGAAAGTCAGTTCCTGGTACATAATAGTCTCTTGCTAAATCTTAACCTATCAGGACTTTTCGCCTGTCTCCTAAAATGACTTAATCAACAGATATCTACACTTACAAATAAGTATTTTGTGAGCTAGCTAACAGAATTTTACTATTGGTGAGCTGATAAAATTTATGGACATGCAAAGTAGTATAAGCTCAGATCCTGGCCCAGAGTAACAAAGCACTTCGGGAGACCCTGCTTAGGACAGGTGCTGGGGAGACAGCCATTGTCTCTTTGACAATATCAAGAAAGGACTTAATTAACTAAGAACTAAATAAAACAAGAACAAATGGTTTTAATTAATGGGAGAATAATATAAATAAGAACTTAAGTACAATATTTACTATAGAGAAGCCTACCCATATATAATCCACCTGAGGATAATCAAGAACTGGACTTTACATAGCACCAACTCTCCACAGTTCTTCAGAAATTAGAAAAATAACTAATAAATTTACACCTAGATAAATGTTGAGAAAGGTCTTTAAACAAACATTTCCCATGACAACACGGCTCTTTGTATTAATGAAAAGAACTTACTGTAAGAGGTGCAGGATTTTAGAATTTTGACTTTTCATTTAATTTTTTGCACAAGTCAGTGGTTTTCAGCTATAAAGTTTTTCTTCATGATTCCTTTTCTCCTGCATCTGAACTGTTCCCTTCTTCCTCTGCTCTCTCCACCCTTTGCCCTCACAGCTACTGTTAGTTATACAGGTTCAACTATTATAGCCAAACCACTGTTTGCAGCTTTATAGCTTTCAGTGTTTTCTCTTTCAGTTTTAGAGACCATCTTATCAATCAGGAGACTGTGTTTAGCAGAAACAAAAACAAACCAAAAAAGCAAAATCAAACAAAATCAATGACCAGTAACTAATGGTGGCCAATCGTATTTTTATTTTCTACAGTTTGTAATTCCAGGCACTGGACTGTTAATTGGAGGTCTTCAGACCCAATATTTTGCAACTCTTTAAGCAGCGCTCCCTTGGGGTAACCCCCCCACCCCATCCTCCAGCTGGGAAAACACAGCTATCAGGAAATATTTTTCAAAGTGTGGTCTGAGGAGCTCTAGTTATAGGCAAGTGTCCTCCAGGTGGTGCATGGGGGTGGCCTCAGGTTATATTAATGCTTATAACATGAAACTTTCATATTTTTATACTAAGTATGAGTTAATAAATATATTATACAGTCTTCACAGCAATTCTGATGATTTTTTTAATAAGTGAAAACTTGGCAAATATGGAGAGGGTGGCCTAGGGGATTTTTTTCTCAAACTAATACAAGAACTAAAAAAGGTTGAGAACCTCTGCATGTGAGCTAATGAACTTCTATCTTAAAAGTTATTTTATTAAGTTATTAATTTGGAGTACAGTAATTTTAGAGTTCTTAACCTAAATCCTACCATAAACAAAGAGCCACAATTTCTGAGTAGGTAGAATGTCTTTATACTTACTCGTTGTCCAATAGGACCTTTAGGACCTGATAGACCAACAATGCCAGCATCTCCTTCAGGACCCTAGAAATACAATAAAAACAAAAAGTCAAAAATTTTATCTCTCTGTGAATATTTTATAAATGAAATACTTTTTTAAATTTATTTATTATGGGTAAAAATAAAAATTCTCACAATACATACAAACATTTGCAAAATGATATATAAATATATATGCATATATGTGTATTTGCTTACAAAAATGTTATTTATATATATATATACATATATTTTAAGAGGTGCTTAGATTACCCACCTTCCCATGTTCCCCACCTCCCACACCTCCCTGAGTGGTGGTGTTTCTGGGTTTGGTGGTGCAGCACTGGGGGGTGGGTGAATGAAATACTTTTGTACCAATCTATCAAGGATCAGCTCTTAAAAAATGGAATGTGATAGTTAATTTAATGCATACTGAAGTACTTAGGGGGAAATGCACTGAAGTTTACAATTTACTTGGAAATGCACCAAAAGTAGATAGAGAGAGGGAGAAAAGGATGGATAGATGGATAGGTACATGATAAAGTAAGTAGAATAAAATGTTAATGGTAGAATTTAGGTAATAGATATATAGATGTTTACTGTAAAATTCTCTCAGATTTTTGGTATGCTTGAAAATTTTCATAATAAAATGTTTGGAAAAAAGAAATGAGAGGTATCAAAAGCCAATCATATAATAAAATTGCTAGAACAATGTATAGTTACATAAGTTTAAAAATTAACATATTCAAAATTCAAATATATAACTGTATAATTAAAACTTTGCAGATTAAAAAATAAAAGCTCAAGTTACTAAATATTGATATTTAAACATCTCTTTTTTCTAGATAGCTTGAAGACTAACAAAAAATATGTAAACATACTTTAGGCCCTGGGAATCCTTGGAAACCCATCAAACCTTGAATACCATGTTCTCCCTGCAATGTGAAATAGACATGATAATCATTGTTGTGCAACTGTGGCCTAGTCTGTAGAATAAATATTTGGTGAGTTTCTGAGTTGGCACATACAGACTGCCCTTTCAGGCCAGGCTCTCCATATGGTCCTTGATCACCCTGTGCTCCTTGGTGACCTCTTTTACCTTGCATCCCAGGTTGACCAGGTAGCCCTTGTTCCCCCTATGGACAGAAAAAAGAAAGGTGATCCCAACTTTAGAACCAAATAACCTCTTGGCTTTTACATGAAACTAAAAGACGGACTCATCCTTAGGCATAGTACAAGGCACTGGGGAAATCAAATTCTGCATGATCATCCTCTCCACCAATATTTTTCACACAAGTAATATTTGATTATAATGAACAAGGAGGATAGCAGAAGGGAAAGATACATCTACTGATTGTGATGAAAAACAGGAGGGAAGGGGACTTACAAAACTAGGAGGAGGATGGTAGGGCTACAGAGAGGATGGTGAGGGTGTAGTGTACATGGGTGTGTTTATATGTGATGCACTTGTAGTTTATTTGAATTGATGTTAGTTTGCTGTTTTATTCCCTGCCATCCAGAGATAATTCAGCTATCTGATACTAGAAATAGAGCAGGGCTTCCTGAAGTGTGAACCCTGGTTTTTGCCACAGTTATCTTTTTAGAGATCCTACAACTGCAAGCAAAACAGTCCCATCCACTGGCTGTATGGGATCGAAGCCCCCTCTCAATTAGAGGTGGAGCAGACATCACCATCCCAGAAGCCTCAGGATTGGGGAATGAACTATGGACTAGAGTGGACTTACTGGTATTCTACTATAGACTTATTGTGATTCTAGCAGTGGAAAAAAATTACAACATTGGATGTGGAGGCAGTGGCCACTGGAGACTCTCGGGCCAGGGGGAGGGAAAGACAGGTGTAATACGGGGGCTTTTTCGGGACTTGGGAATCGTCTTGAATGACGCTGCAACAACAGATATACGCCATTTTATATCATTTCATAACCTGCAGAATTGTGGGGAAGAAAGTGTAAACGACAATATGAACTCTGGTCCATGCTCAGTGGCAGTGCCCCAGGATGTGTTTTATCAATTGCAACTAATGTGCCACACTAATGAAGGATGTTGTTTACGTGGGAAGAGTGTGGGAGGTGTGGGGAGTGGGGCATATGGGAATCCCTATGTTTTTTGTGCAGCATTTAGGTAATCTAAGTATCTTTAAAAAAACAAATAAAAAAAAACTCTCTTTTCAATTGTATTTCCATCATCTGCTGCCCAAGGTTCCTCTGATAGAAACTGTTATTTTCATTTTAATCCCCTAAAAGTTCATTTTAATGATATACTTAACTAACATTATTTTAGTTTTAAAAATCAAGGATTTTTAAATTTATTTTTTATTTATTTATTTTTTAATTAATTTATTTTTTTAACTTTATTTTGTACATTTAATAATTGAAAACATAAGCAATAAAAAACTAAAAAGTAAACACAGATGAATAAATATATACATTTCTCAATTAAATGTAATGGATACATGTAAAATTTTGTTTTGTTTTTTGTTTTTTGTTTTTTTTGTGTGTGTGAATCAAACAATATATTACACAATATATTTGGTTCATAGTAATGCATTCATACAGTATTTGTCCTTTTGTGTCTGGCTTGCTTCACTCAACATAATGTCTTCCAGATTCATCCATGTTGCCATATGCTTTATGACTTCATTTCTTCTTACAGCTGCATAATATTCCATCGTGTGAATAGACCACAATTTGTTTATCCATTCATCTGTTGATGGACACCTGGGTTGTTTCCAACTTTTGGCAATGATGAATAATGTGGCTATGAACATTGGTGTGCAGATGTCTGTTCGTGTCACTGCTCTCAGTTTTTCTGGGTATATACCCAGTAGTGGTATTGCAGGGTCACGTGGCAAGTCTATATTCAACTTCTTTAGGAACTGCCAAACAGTCCTCCATAGTGGTTGTACCATCCTGAATTCCCACCAACAGTGAAGAAGTGTTCCTATCTCTCCACATCCTCTCCAACACTTGTAGTTCTCTGTCTTTTTAATAGTGGCCATTGTGATAGGTGTGAAATGATATCTCATTGTAGTTTTGATTTGCATTTCCCTAATCATGAGTGATGCTGAGCATTTCTTCATGTGTTTTTTTTACCATTTGTATTTCTTCTTCGGAGAAATGTCTATTCAAGTCTTTGGCCCATTTTTTAATTGGGTCATTTGTCTTTTTATTGTTGAGCTGTAACATCTCTTTATATATCCTGGATATTAAACCCTTATCAGATATGTGATTTCCAAATATTTTTTCCCATTGAGTTGGCTGCCTTTTCACCCTTCTGACAAAGTCCTGTGAGGTGCAAAAGTGTTTAATTTTGAGGAGGTCCCATTTATCTACTTTTTCTTTTGTTGCACATGCTTTGAGTGTGAAGTCCAAGAAACCACCACCTACTACAAGGTCTTGAAGATGTTTCCCTACATTTTCTTCTAGTCGTTTTATGGTCCTGGCTTTTATATTTAGATCTTTGATCCATTTTGAGTTGATTCTTGTATAGGGGGTGAGATAGGGGTCCTCTTTCATTCTTTTGGTTATAGATATCCAGTTCTCCCAACACCATTTGTTGAAGAGACTGTTTTTTCCCATCAGCGTGGGCTTGGTAGGTTTGTCAAAAACCAGTTGACTGTATAGGTGAGGGTATATTTCTGGATTCTCAATTCTATTCCACTGATCGATATGTCTATCTTTATGCCAGTACCATGCTGTTTTGACCACTGTAGCTTTGTAATAAGTTTCAAGGTCAGGCAGTGAAATTCCTCCCACATTGCTCTTCTTTTTTAGAATACTTTTGGCTATTCGGGTGCACTTACCCTTCCAGATGAATTTGGTAATTGCCTTCTCTAATTCTGTAAAGTAAGCTGTTGGGATTTTGATTGGTATTGCATTGAATCTATAAATCAGTTTGGGCAAGATTGACATCTTCACGATATTTATCCTTCCAATCCATGAACACGGAATGTCTTTCCATTTGTTTATGTCTTTTTAAATTTCTTTTAGCATTGTTTTGTAGTTTTCTGCATATAGGTCCTGTACTTCCTTGGTTAAATTAACTCCTAGGTATTTGAGTCTTTTTGTTGCTATTGAAAATGGAATTTTCTTCCTGATTTCCTCCTCAGATTGTTCAGTACTAGTGTACAAAAACATTACTGATTTTTGCATGTTGATCTCATATCCTGCCACTTTGCTGAAGTCATTTATTAGTTCAAATAGCTTTGTTGTGGATACTTCAGGATTTTCTAAATACAGGATCATGTCATCTGCAAACAGTGAGAGTTTTACTTCCTCTTTTCTTATTTGGACGCCTTTCATTTTTTTGTCTTGTCTAATTGCCCTGGCTAGAACTTCTAGTACAATGTTGAATAACAATGGTGACAGTGGGCATCCTTGTCTTGTTCCTGATCTTCAGGGGAAAGCTTCCAACCTTTCCCCATTGAGTATGATGTTGGTTTTTCATATACGCCTTTTATCATATTGAGGAATTTTCCTTTTATTCCTATCTTTTGAAGTATTTTTATCAAAAAAGGATGTTGCATTTTGTCGAATGCCTTTTCTGCATCTATTGAGATGATCATGTGGTTTTTTTCCTTCAACTTGTTAATGTGGTGTATTACATTGATTGATTTTCTTATGTTGAACCAGCCTTGCATACCAGGAATAAATCCCACTTGGTCGTGATGTATAAGTCTTTTGATATGCTGTTGGATTCAATTTGCAAGTATTTTGTTGAGAATTTTTGCATCTATGTTCATGAGAGAGATTGGTCTGTAATTTTCTTTTCTTGTGGAATCTTTATCTGGCTTTGGTATTAGGGTGATGTTGGCTTCATAAAATGTGTTGGGTAATTTTCCCTCCTCTTCAATTTTTTGGAAGAGTTTAAACAGGATTGGTGTTAATTCTTTTAGAAATGCTTGGTAGAACTCACCTGTGAAGCCATCTGGTCCTGGACTTTTCTTTGCTGGGAGATTTTTGATGACGGATTCAATCTCCTTAATTATGATTGGTTTGTTAAGCTCTTGTATTTCTTCTTGTGTCAGTGTAGGTTGGTTGTAAGTTTCTAGAAATTTGTCCATTTCATCCAGGTTGTCTAGTTTGTTGGCATATAGTTTCTCATAATATCCTCTTATGATTCTTTTTATTTCTGTGAGGTCATTTGTAATTTCCTCCCTTTCATTTCTGATTGTATTTATTTGCATCTTCTCTCTTTTTTCTTTGTTAGTCTAGCGAGGGGTTTGTCAATTTTATTGATCTTCTCAAAGAACCAGCTTTTGGTTTTGTTGATTTTCTCTATTGCTTTTTTGTTCTCATTTTCATTTATTTCCGCTCTAATCTTTATTATTTCTTTCCTTCTTTTTGCTTTGCAATTGGTTTGCTGTTCTTTCTCTAGTTTCTCAAGTTGTTCAGTTAAATCTTTGAGTTTAGCTCTTTCTTGTTTCTTAATATAGGCATTTAGGGCTATAAATTTCCCTCTCAAGACTGCCTTTGCTGTATCCCATAAGTTTTGATATGATGTGTTCTCATTTTCATTTGTCTCAATATATTTACTGATTTCACTTGCAATTTCTTCTTTGACCCACTGAATATTTAGGAATGTTGTTCATTCTCCACACATTTGCAAACTTCCTTTTTTTCCTGTTATTGATTTCTTGTTTCATTCCATTATGATCTGAGAAGGTGCTTTGTATAATTTCAATCTTTTTATATTTATTGAGAGCTGCATTGTGACCTAACATGTGGTCTATCCTGGAGAGAGATCCATGGGCACTTGAGAAGAATGTATAATCTGCTGAGTTTGGATGCAGTGTTCTGTATATGTCTGTTAGGTCTAACTTGTTTATCATATTGTTCAAGTTCTCTGTTTCCTTGTTGATCTTCTGTCTAGTTATTCTATCTAATGATGTGAGAGGGGTGTTGAAGTCCCCGACGATTATTGTAGAAATGTCTATTTCTCCCTTCAGTTTTGCCAGAGTTTGTCTCATATATTTTGGGGCACCCTGGTTAGGTGCGTAGATATTTATGACTGTTATATCTTCCTGGAGGATCGTCCTTTTATGAATATATAATGGCCTTCCGCATCTCTTTTATCACTTTTTTGCATTTGAAGTCTGTTTTGTCTGATATTAGTATAGCTACCCCTGCTCTTTTCTGTTTACTATTCGCGTGGAGTATCTTTTTCCAACCTTTTACTTTCAGCTGGCTTGTATCCTTGTGTCTGAGATGAGTTTCTTGTAAGCAGCATATGGATGGCTCATGTTTTTTTATCCATTCTGTCAGCCTGTATCTTTTGATTGGGGAATTTAATCCATTCACATTCAGTGATATTACTGAAAATGCACTATTTATTTCCTCCATTTTATTCTTTAGTTTTCATATGTCATCTTATTTTTGTCTTTCTTTTTACTCTTTTGGTTATCCTTTCTGCTTTTCTTTCTTCTATACTCTCCTCGAAGCCTCTCTCTCCTGTCTTTTTCTTTCAGGTTCTAAGGCTTCTTTTAATATTTCCTGCAAAGGTGGATTCTTTTTTGCAAACTTTCTTAGTTTCTGTTTTTTTTGTGAATACTTTATATTCACCTTCATATTTGAAGGACAGTTTTGCTGGGTAAAGAATTCTCGGCTGGCAGTTTTTCTCTTTCAGTTTCCTAATTGTATCATACCACTGTCTTCTCGCCTCCATGGTTTCTGAAGAGAAATCTGCACAAAGTCTTACTGGATGTCCTTTGTACGTGATCGTTTGCTTCTCTCTTGCTGCTCTGAGCATTTTCTCTTTATCTTTTACATTTGACATTCTGAATAATATGTGTCTTGGCGTAGGTCTATTTGGATTTATTCTTATTGGGGTACGGTGTGCTTCTTGGACATGAAAGTTCATTTCTGTCGTGAGAGTTGGGAAATTTTCAGCTATTATTTCCTCAAATACTCTTTCTGCCTCTTTTCCTTTCTCTTCTCCTTCTGGAACTCCAATGACACGTATGTTCTTGCATTTTGTGTTGTCATTCAACTCTCTGAGCCCCTGCTCAATTTTTCCCATTCTTTTCTCTCTCTGTTCTTTTCTCTCTTCAATTTTAGCTGCTCTGTCTTCAGTATCACTTATTCTTTCTTCTATCATTTCGAGTCTGCTGTTGTATGCTTCAAATGTATTTTTCACTTCACCTATTGTGTCTTTCATTCCCATGAACTCCGTTACTTTTCTGTTCATGATTTCAAATTCTTCTTTACGTTTGCGCAATGACTTCTTGATGTCATTGATCTCTTTAACTATATTCTCTTTCATCTCATTAATTTGATTTTGGAAATGTGTGCTCATCTCACTGATTAGTTCTCTCAAATTCTGCATCTCTTCTGGGACTTTGCTATACTCCTTTTCTTGGGCCATGTCTTCTATTTTCTTAGTATGGCCCGTAATTTTTTGTTGGTGCTTAGGCATCTGGTTAGTTTGTATTTTACTTAGATGCTCTATCTCTTTCTCTTTTATGGGGTTTTTGTGACAGGAGGCTGTGAGTTACCACCGCTCTTTGATTTTTGGCTCAACCTTGATTGTTAGGATTGTTCTGCTGGTTGCTCGAAACTGGGCACTGGACCCAGTAATTGGTTGTAGAGTCGTTTCCTAGGGCCTTGGGCAGGGAGGCTATAGAGGCCAGGAAAAGACTCTCTTACTTATTAACTTTCTTATGTGTACTTCCTTGGTCTGCCAGGAGATGGCACTTGTTGGCTGCTCTCAGTTCAATGCCTGGTTCGAGCGTATTTGTTGTGACACAGACCAGATCAATGTGATAGAGCTTCCTGTCAGGGGGTTAGGAGCCCTGTGATTCAAACTTTCTGAGACAGTTCTCCAGAGTTCTCTCCTAGCGCCCCCCTTTTCCCAGCTAGGAAATATTTCCACTCCCTTCTGAATCCTCAACAATCAGTCCCTGTTAGTAGAGGATGAGATTGGGAGGTTTGTATATCTTTAGCCCCTTGCAGGCTCCAAGGCAAACAATGGCGCAGCCCCACCCAGCCTGGAAGGGCTCTCGGGACAGGGCAGACCAAACCCGGGAGTCCAAAGCAGGGTCAGCCCCAGGCTCTCTCTCCCCTCTCCCGTGGTGTCCTCAACAATTAGTCCAGGCTAGAAGAGAGGGAGGTTGCGAGGGTTGGATTTCTCCAGTCCTTCCTAGGCTCCCAGTGCAAACTGCCGTGTGGAAGGGTCTGTGGGGCTCCGCCCCCAAATTTACAGGTCAGAACCTGAGTCAGCCTAAGGCTGTGTCCCTCTCTCTCCCCTTTCCGGGAGTGGCAGATCCCTGAAGCCCCTTTTGTCTGTGGTAGCAGGCCCAGGGGCCCGAGAATTCTGAAGAGTGTGGGGGAGGGTGCTGGCAGCAGCAGAAGCTGCTACTTGCAACTCACAGTTCTGTAGTCGCAATTTCCCTCTTCTGTCCCTCTCTGCTCTAGGTGGTGTGCAGCCTTCACCTGCTGACCTAAACCCTAGAAGATCTTTTTCGGGGCTCTTTCAGCTTGTCCTCTAGCTATTTTTCTGGAGAAGAGATTCCCGTGTCTTACTAGTCCGCCATTTTCCCGGAAGTCCTAAATTTATTTTTATTTTTGTTTTTGAAATGAGAGTTGGAATATTTTTCATCCCATTTCTAAAATAAACTTAAGAATGAGACAGAGTTAGAGTTAAGTTAATAAAAGATAATGCTTAATAGATTTGGGCCAAATGTTCTTTAAAATTAATAATTTATCCTTCACTGTTTTAACATAAAGCTGTAGCTTTGGGACTTGATAAATGTGGATCCTTTTTTATTGTAGAAAATTCACACATAAGAAGTAGGGATCTTTCTGATATTTTTCTCCCCTTAGCTTTAGCATTTTCTCAGCTGCTTTGGGTTTTAGTGGAAAAGGGATATTCATGGTATAAATGTTAACAGAAGGCTCAAACTGGAAACAGTAGGTAGCTGGTTCATCATTTCAGCTGACCTATATGGGTCAGAATAGCTGAAAATTCTGTAGAAGTGGAACTATAAAATTAAGGGTAATGATGAAGGTGCCAATGTCTAGGCTTTTATAAAGAGCTTTAGAAACTAGACTAATCTCTAGATTGTCTGGGTCAATAATGCACTGAGTAATTACTAAGAGAGGCCTTGGCTGAAAAATCTATTGACATGTGACAATACTCCATGCATGGCTTGCTAAAGCAAGACTTAATTGCTCTCACTGATTCTAAGAAATAATCTGTACTGTTATCAGATTTATTAATTGGTTCACTGGGTTGAGACATAGAAGAATAGAAATTGTATCTGAGAAAGTATGCATCTGGAAGTAAATAAGATTTCTCTGTTTTGGAGTAGAAGATAGATGACAGAGAAAAATGAACCAGGATGAGTCAAAGACAGCATTTTTTAAAGCATTGCCAGTCCTGAGTTAATGGGCTGTTCTGGCAAATTACAAGCTCTGTGGCTATCACCGAAGATGGATATGTCAAGGTCACATACTTTTCTTTGTACCTAATATGTTTTTACTATTAGCTAAATTTTACTGAAAGTCATTAATCTTACCATCTTGTGATCTAACTATTAAACTCAGGACCAGTAAGGGTGGCCAGTGCTACTCATCCATCAGAACACAGCAATAAAGTACCTTTGGGCCTAGAAACCCTGGGCTTCCTGGCAGGCCTGATAAGCCCACGGCTCCTGGAGGACCTGGAGAACCAGCCAGTCCTGTTCTTCCTGGGTTGCCTCTGATGCCCTAAATAAGAAAGATATGAAATGAAAACTGGGGCAGCTCCTAGAAGATCCATGCAGAGGCTGAGTTAGGGTTTGGTGGTTTGGTTTTTTTACAGGGTGACTGTCAAAACACTGTCCAGGTTTGGGAGTTATCCTGGGATTTTTTCTCAAATAAGTGAGGTGTGTAAATAATTTTGTGGAAATACCCACCGCTCACCTGAACTCTCTGATTATGATTAATACGACGATCTTGGGTTTTTAAAATAAAAACACTGAGGCAGTACATAGTATACCCAGTAGCTTCTGGCATAAGTAGACTACGTGTGAAGCATATTTTTTATGTTCTAATTTTTTGTTTTATTTTATGGTGTCCATGACAACTTTATTAACTAATTAATGTCTCCTTAAGAAGAATATTCTGGGAGTGGATGTGGCTCAAGCGGTTGAACGCCTGCTTCCCACATGGGAGGTCCCAGATTTGGTCCCTGGTGCCTCCTAAAAACAAACAAAAAACAAATAACAAGCAAACAAATGAAAATCTAACTACTCAGGAGGGATGTGGCTCAGTGGTTGAGTGCCACCTTCCCACATATGAGGTCCCAGGGTTCAATCCCCTGCTCTGGTACCAAAAAAAAAAAAAAAAAAAAAAAAAATGCTATCCATTAAAAAAAAAGAAGAATATTCTATTCCTCAACAATGAGTGTTGTAGAAAATTTACTATAAATAGTTTATGATTGGGAATAAACTTAAGCTTGCAATATTTCCTTAAAGGCAAGTCCCAGAAACAGGGACTGACAAATTTTGGCCCATAGGCTAAATCTAGACTGTCACCTATTTTTGCATAGCTCATGAGCTAGGAATAGTTTTACATTTTTAAATGGTTAAAAAACTAAAAAGAATAATATTTCATGGCATGTGAAAATTGTATGAAATAAAAAATTCAGTCTCAATAAATAAAGTTTTATTGGAACACAGCCATGCTCATTCAGGATGTATTTATTGCCTATGGCTATTTTTGTACTACAGTGACAGAGTAGTAGTGACAAAGACCTTATGTGGCTCTCTCATTGCTTTGCTCTGCTGCTTGTTGCACTACATATTGCAGTGATGCAGTTATAATTCAACAGTGTTATATCATCTTACTGTGACATTTTATTTTATTTGTTTTATTACCAGTGCATATCCATCATGTCAAAACATGAAAAGAAAAGTGGACTTGGAGTGTTGTGCTTTTAAGGTATAGTGGTATGTGGTTTATTTTGTTATCAAATTATTGCCTTGTGTTTATTATGCAATGGCATTATTGTGTGCTAAAAGAATACAATACACGCTGACATTACCAAACCAAGTACTTATCATAGGAATACAAGAGTTAGCTAAATTAAAAAATTTAAAATGGAATAAATATCTTATCACAGCAGAATTTCTTTGCAAAAATTGAAAATGTGGCTGCAACTAAAGTTTCTGAGTAGTTCATTTGTTAATCCAGCAAGGAAAGTTATTTTTGGTTGGAACTCAGTACACAGAAAAGCTGTACTGGAGCTATAATGTCAAGTAGTTCTATAAACTTCTTATCCTGTCAAAAATTAAAAGAAGAAGTACATATTTGCAGTGGATATATTTTCTGAGCTCTAACAGTTCCAACAGTATTTTTTGGACCTTGATGCAAGAGATTTCTGTTTCAAAATCCACTTAATTGCAATTGAGGAGTTTCCATCTAATCTTCAACTGAAAGTGACTAATCTGCAATGTTATAAAATGCTAAAAAGCCAAAATCAAGAGAAGGATCTAACAGAATGCTATAAATGCCTTCCAAGCAATGAATATGCTCAATTAAAATCATATGCTCATGAATTATAGTATTTGGCAATACTTATTTGTGTGAAAAGAATTTCCAAACACGAAATATGCAAAATATGTAAAATTTCATTACAAATCAACATTAACAGATGAAGAGAAGATTTGATGATGGTGAGCATTAACTTTGAGCCCCAATAAGCTAAATGTTACCCCCCAATATTCCATTCTTCTCAGTAGTAGACTTGTATTACAAAGAATTGTACTCAATTACTATAAAATTTTGAATTTCATCAATAAAAATTCTGTGGGAATTTACTTTCTCTCTTGTTTACATAAGCCCCTACAAAATATCCTTGATTTTTCCTCTTGCCCTGCAAAGTCTAAAATATATATCATTTGACCCTTTACAGAAAAAGTTTGCTGATCCTTGTTCTAGGAGATGATTGCTACTTTCTGAGTTGATTCCTGGGACACTAAATTGGGTTATACAATAGTTCTTCCAAGGAGTCAACAAATACTTATAGAATATTGCCTATGTGTAAGGAAGGTACCATGGGAAGCTCTGAGGGTAACACAAATATATAAATAGGATATAGTTCTTGATTTCAAGAAGCTTAAAATTAAGTGAAAAAGAATGTAATATACAAATAATTATTATGAAAGTAAAAACATTAAAAAATGCCAGTTGAGAAGAGAAATATAAAGAAATACTAAAAAGTTAAGTTACTTCTGGTGCTAATCAGAAAAGGAATCACTGAGGAGGTAGCAGCATAACTGGCTCACAGGATAAAGAGGTTGCCCTCAAAGGTATAAATGAGGTAGGAGAGACAATTTGGCTCAAGATAGGCTAGAGTCATTTCTGTGGGAGGCCTGATTGAGAGAATGAGATTTAAATGGCAAGGCCAATTTTGAATTCAACACTAAAACATTTTTCTTTTTATTCAAATAACATTATTTCCTCCAAATTGTGTCATTATATTTTATTCTCTTATTTATGGTAAAAAAATAATTTGATATTCTTTAAAAATGACCTTTTCTAAGTAGATTTTCTTCATGACTACAAAATTCACTAAAATGAAGAAGAAAAATTTATTTTATATCTACTAGGTGCCATGTACTGCTGGGTGCTTATAGAGGGCTACCTATAGGATATAAGTTCACATTCCTTACCTTGACTATTAAGCCTTTTTTTGGTCCAACCTATCTCAACCACTGTATTTCCCACCATTTTTCTGTATTAGTGGCTTGGATTCTGGATGTGCCTTTCAATCCAACTTTATTGTCATCAGAATTATATTTCATAATAAACACTGGTGAGCAAAATCCTCCCAAGAATCACCACTACCTAAAGGATTAAGATAAATATTTTAATTCAGCATTGAAGATCTGACCTAAACTATCATTACTAAAGTTATCTGTGATTATAGCCCTTCATGAACCCAATAATATGGCCATTTTGAATTCCTCAAAAGGTGTACTGTACTTTCTTATCTCTACTTTCACTCATAACGTGCTCTCTACTTGAAAAACATTTCTCTCCTCTTTCTTCTCTTTTTTCTAAATTCTGTCTCTCTTAAGAAAGCTTTAAAGAATTCTAGACTTTGTAGACATTTGTCTTACTTTGAGTACAAAATTTATCATATTTTGTGCTATTTCATGTTTAATTTGTAAAATATTTTTCTCTCCCACAAGATTGTAAGTTCCTTGAGGCTGACTGTCTCAACCATTTTATTTATTCAAATATTTATTGATTTACCACTGTGTATTAAGTATTTTTCTAGGTACTAGGGACTCAATGGTGAACAAATATAAGCCCTAAAGGGAACTTATAGTTTGAGGTTCTATAGCTAAAACACAGTTTGAAAGCCACTGGTTTAGATGAACCAACATTACTCTAATTTGCAGTTGATAAAAATAGGTCTGTGTACTGTGGTTAACAGGACAAATATGAGAATGTTCTCTCATGAACTATAACAAATGTATAGTATTAATACAGGGTGTTAATAATTGGGTGGGTTGGGGGAAAATATACCAAATGTAAAATATAGGCTATTATAGTTAGTAATATTTTGATGATGCTATTTCATAGTTTGTAACAAAAGTTTCACAACAATGCAGGGTGTTGGTGGTGGAGTGATGTATGGGAGCCCTGTATGATGATATGCATGTTTGTTTTGTAGGTTCACACCTTTTACTATACACTTATTGGTTATGTATGTTCATGTATGAATGATATACTTCAATAAAATTTTATTTAAAAAAAATAGGCCCATGAAGGTGAAGCAATGTATCTTTATACAAAAAATTATGAAATGGCAGAGCCACTGATTATAAAATTTGTGCAGAGGCAAGACATTGTAGTGATGGGAAAGGTAGAAACTCTCTGCCTTTTTAGAAATGTGTGAAATATCCAAAGCAGACCATTTGATAAATTATTGAATTACATTTCTAATAGAGGAAGCTGGGGAATTACGATTTGACTCTCAATTTTGACCAATAAGGAAGAAAAGATCGGTAGTAGAGAATTTGATGATATAATATGTATTTACTGTATTTTTGAGAATATTCAATCCTGCTAAAGAAGAAAATAAATGGAATAAATAAAATTGATGTGGTATGCATAGATAAGCTAGTAACCTGTAAGATATAAAGTAAATAGATCATATCAATATTTCTTTTTATGGGTGAACATAAATATAAAAGGCCTGAATGACCATGTACACACTAAATATTCATGAGGCACTAAATATTCATGATACTAAAATACACGAAGCATATGAGGCTCTTAATATTCCTTTGGTCTTAAATACACCACCCTCTGGTAACACTCACAGTGGCTCGATATGTTCTCTGTCAGATAAAATCCTTAACTGTTCATCAGAATAATTGTCATGCTACAGCTGTGGCCAGGTGTATTTGCCCCTATGTCTCTCTAATAAAGTGTCTATCATTGTTTCTGGGCACCTTCTGCTTTTAGGACGCTTTGCTCAAAATTTACTCAGTTCCAATAAACTGCACAATTACTGGGGAAGACTTGCAACAGAGAGAGATTGGAGATGGAGATGGAGATGGAGACGGAGACGGAGGTGGAGACGGAGGTGGAGGTGGAGGTAGCGGTGGAGGGAAGGAGGGAGGAAGGGTGGGAGAGAGAGAGATCCACATTGTATAACAGGATTCAGGTGGTATGGCTCTTTATCCAATCTATTTGCACTTTATCCTGAGTGTATTAACCTATGTCTCTTTCACCTTGCTTCTCATTGTGTTTTATATTGCTTTAATTTAGTCTGTGAGCCTTTTTGTTCCATACCCCTGGGATAGTTTGTCTGATTGTGTACTTTCCATATGAGTGATGAGAATCCCAGGTTCATGAGATGGGTGCTATTTTAGAGCTCATCAATGCAAAGGAAAGGAAAGCCAATCATAGTCATTTGAGACTTTGGGTATCAAATTTCAAAAACATTTGGAGAAGGGAAGTGGATGTGGCTCAAGCGATTGAGCTCCTGCCTCCCACATGGGAGGTCCCTTGTTCTGTTCCTGGTGCCTCCTAAAGAAGACAGCAAGCTGGCATGGCAGGCAGGCAGGCATGGCAAGCTGACTCAACAGGAGACACAAGAAGAAAAACATAAAGAGAGATACAACAAAGCAGGGAGCGTATGTTCCTGGTGCGTCCTAAAGAGGATAAGCAAGACAGTGAGCTGATGTGACGGGCAGGTGTGGGAATTTGATGCAACAAATTGATGCAACAAAAGACACAAGAAGAAATACATAATGAGAGACACAACAAAAGTAGGGAACGGAGGTGGCTCAAGCAATTAGGCACCTCTCTCCCATATCGGAGGTCCTGGGTTCAGTTCCCAGTGACTCTTAAAGAAACAAGGAAGATGAAAAGACACAGCAAGTGTAAACAAGGAGGGGGTAGGGAGAAACAAATAAATAATAAAATATTGATCTTTAAAAAAACGTTTGAAGAAGTCACAGGTGTTATGCCAACAGCCAGGCCTCTAATGGCAGTATGACTACAGAAAAGGGAAGTTCTAAAAACAAAATTTTGATGAATATCTTCCCTCCTCTAATAAGAAAAGATAAAAAACCTAAAGAAACTATAGTTTGCAGGGAAAGCAGACTTTAAAGTTTCCAGTAAGAAAGACAGAAAGAAGAGCATGTAGGCAAGGGGGGAAAAACAAAAGCCTTATTTACACCAACAAAGTAACACCAGAGTTAAACTAGGTGAAAAGTTAAGTTGTGGAATGTAGATTAATATAAGAATTTTCCCAAAACCTGCAGTTGGCTGTCTTGCAAGGTAGTGAACACTGTATCCCTGGGTATATTATAGAAGTAATGGATTTTGTAGAGAAATGGCATGCATCTTTGTAGCAGACTATCCTAGATGATTTTAAGATACTTCAAGGTATCATGATTCTAAAATAGTGTCACTTCACTTGTAATTCTAGACAATTTTTAAGACCTTTACTCTCCAATAGAAAAAAATAGATCTTTGGATGAGACTTGGACAATGGACATTCAGATATTATTGAACACTCCTGAAGTCAAAAGGAATTTCTGGCTGAGAGTAAGGACAGTAAGACCTAGTCCTTTGGGTTAACTATGTACTAGAAACTTCATTTTACTTGAAATACTATAAGACATTTAATCCAGTACAATAAATATACTCCAAGTCATTTACTGTTCAAGTTGGTTTTTTTGACAGAGAGAAATTTGAGAATAGTAGCAGAGTGTTCTGTGTAAAGTTCCAAACAATGTTTCATACAAATAGAGAACAAACATTTCTGATTATGAATACACAGATGGATGATTAATTTTGCTTTCAAGAGAAACAGATGCTAATCCCTAGGCATTCTTGCAAGTGTTTTCTAAATGATTTATCTAAAACCAATCAACAAAGGGTAGGATATTCTGAGGAAATTTTAAAAAGCAAATAAGATGACAATTATTATTAACTTGTTCAGAGATAATGAACCAATGAGTCTTAAAAATGTTAATATTATGGTTGGTGGTAAGAATACACGATCTCTCAAGGCCAGAGAACTCCATTTTTCTTAGAAAGGAGTCAGTCTCCTTGCTGAAAATACTTTTAACCATGGCAGGAAAGAGTTGTCAATTTTGATGGTCCTGAAATTAATGACTGTCTAAGCCTTTGGACTCTTAGGAAACAAGTACTTGGATCAGTAATGACAATAAGCCACTTTTTATTGAATGCCTTCTATATGTCAGAAACTATACTAGACATTATAGTTGCCTATAGCAGGGAGTTGCCTTTCACTTTCACTTCTCTATGGGAAAAGGAAGGAGTAGTTTAAGTATAATCTGCCCTCATTCTGAACTGAATGGAAAGCTCTATGAAGGAAAATAGGGCTGTATGCATACATTTAGATGCCAGACACAGAGACAGATTTTGGAATGATGATGATTGGTGCATGTGTAGAAGTGAAACATATCAAAGAGATTTATCACTCTGCTTGTTATTTCCCTCCCCTTGGTTTAGCTGTTTTATTCCCATTAGGATTAAAATAAATATATTAGGGGATAAGTAAGAAAGAAATAAAAAATGTTAAATCTGGGCAACAATAGATATCCATATTTTAAAGAGAATTAACAAGTAATACTATCTTTAAAATTGCTTTGAGGAAGCGGCTGTGGCTCAATCAGTAGGGCTCCCGTTTACCATATGGGAGGCCCCGGGTTCGGTTCCCCGGGCCTCCTGGTGAAGGCAAGCCTGCCCGCACGGCGTGGTTAGCTGACCCAGCGAGCGCAAGCAGCAAGCGGGGGATAAATGAATAAATAAATAAAAATCAAAATTGCTTTGAGTGTAAAGTTAAGCATAGAATTATCATATGACCCAATTTCTAGGGATATATCCAAAAGAAATGAAAGCAGAGACTCGACCAGATATTTGCACATTGATGTTCATAGCCGCATTATCGACAATTTCCAAAATATGGAAGCAACCCAAGTGTCCATCAACAGATGAACAAAATGTGATATATGCATACAATGAAATATTATACAGCTGTGAAAAGGAATGAAGTTCTGATACATGCAACAACATGGATGAACCCTGAAGACATCATGTTGAATGAAATAAGCCAGACACAAAAAGACAAATATTGTATGATCTCACTGATCTGAAATAATTAGAATGAACAAATTCACAGAATCAGAAACTAGAATACAGGTTACCAGGGGCTGGGGTGAGGGTAGAACATGGGGATTTAATGCTTAATTGGTACAGAATTTCTGTTTGTGGTGATGGAAAGGCTTTGGTAATGGATGGTAGTGAGGGAGCATAACATTTTGAATGTGACTGACACCACTGTATTACATATTTGTGTGGTTAAAAGGGGAAGTTTTAAGTTGTATATATGTCACTAGATTAAAAATGAAAAAAACCCATAGGACTATACAACACAAACAGTGGACCCTAATATTGAACTATGGACTACAGTTAAGAGTGTAATTATAACAATATTTCATCAATTGTAACAAAGGTACTACACTAATGCAAGTGTTAATAGGAAGGAAAATTCTGTGTGTGGGGAGTGAAGTTATAAATATTTATAATATCGATTTCATTGATTTCTCAACTATAGAACCTAAATTTAAAATGACACTACACTTCAAAGCAGTTGATCTTTTTCTTTAAGGTACTATCTTGAAAATTTTCTAGGGAAACAGTTTTTGCTTTCCCTATTGCTGTGCACCCTGTATGTACAAAACACTATGTTATATAATTATTAAATGTATGAGAAATTAGTAATACAAATTAATTTACTTTCTATAGTACAAATAAAATAAATATGATGTCCTGTAATTGTTTTTGCATTATTAGGCAACATAATACTATATTTTTTGTTAAATCAGCAAACCAATGAGTTGTAAAGTAATACTTTGCTCCCTTTACTCCAAGCAACTAAAAACACTTCTGTTTAACTAGGAATTTACATTTTATTTGGTTAACTAAATATATCATTCCTTGGAAAGAATTGGTCATTTAAAAATATGTGTGCTAGTAATTATTAGGTGATTATATGTAAGACTACATATATACATAAATGACGTAGCATTCATAACATTTTCCTACAGTACCAATCATAAGTAACGTGGCCAATTCCTTGAAATAAGATTTATTAATGAGCTATATAAAAAGTTAGGAGTTTAGTTTTGAGTTCCTAAAAATATTAAAGCTCATGGGATTGGTAGCTGTGTTGAGACAAGTCTTAGGGTAGTGAAGAAAGGTCTGCTTGACTTTAGGTACTTTCCCAAGAGTACACAAAACTAACCTCTTGCTTGGCCTTAAAGAATATAGGCATTTCAATACTGTATTACCTCCCAGAAACGATTCCCACATTCCCTATTAAAACAATAGCTGGTTTATCAATTTGGCAAAATGGTGCAAATGCCACCATAATATTGGACAGAATTATGGAATATGAAATCTCCTTTACTCAGGTCTCAATACACATTCACAAGACTAACAGGGACAGAAAGAAGATAGTTTACCTATACTTTGGCTCTTTCACATGACTAGGTTCACACCACTGTGAAGAAATAAATGACCATCTTTTTATTTAAAAAATAAGTACTTTACACGGTTATAGCCACTCTACTTTACGATCTTCCAATAACCCTGTGAGCATGCCAGACTCTTTCCTGACTACAGGTTTCTTCATTTTGGTTTTTTCTATGTGCAGGCTCTTCCTCAGTTCTTTGTATATCTGACTCAGTCTTACTTTCAGTCCTCAGCACAAGTATAACCTCCTCAGTGAGGCCTCTCCAGTCTACTGCATATATACCCTGTCTCTCCATTATGCTCTATCTCACAACCTTATTTGTTTCTTTCATAGCACTTACCACAATTTGGAATGGCTTTCTTTTATTCCTTCCTTCCTACTTTCCTCCCTTCCTTCTCTGCCCCCCCCTCCTTGCCTTCCTTCTTCCTCCGTCTTTCTTTCTTGTCTAATACCCAGTTATTAGATTGCTCCTTATGAAATTGTGATTATTTTTGGTAAAAATGGTCAAATGCCAGCAAATTCTTGTGATTTGACTTAATAGAATATATGTTCCATGAGGACAGTTCCTAGCCTATCTTGTTCACTGCTATATTCCTTATGTATTAGATCATATTAGGACTAAACAATTTGTTGAACGAATGAATGTTAGCTTACTCATGAATACTTCTTGTTATGGAAAGATAATAATCACTCAATAAATGCATGTACTGTGCTATGGACTTTATTTCTCATTTGATCTTTGTAAAAACTACATGAGTTAGGTATTGTTGTACTCATTTTTTAGATAATGAGTAAGACTTTAAGTAGTTAACACATCTTAATTTTGAACCCAGTCTCCAAAGTCTTATAGCTACTATGAAAAGAAGATATATTCCTCAGATATTTATTGAATGTCTCCTATGGGCCTGGCACTGTGCTAGGTGCTAGGGATACAAAAGTGAATAAAACACAGTCCCTGTTCTATAGGAGTGTACAGTCTTTTGGGGGAGAATGATATGAAGAGATGTAATTACACCCATATGACCCATGATCTGATGGAGGCAGTGCACTAGGTGTTAGAGAAGGCATGCTTAACCCTGACTGAGAAGTCCAAGGATGAGTGTGTGAAGGAAGTGATAATTCAACTAAGCCCTGAAAGATCAAGAAGTTGTTCATCATAAAGTCAGAAAGACAGCTTTCCAAGCAGAGGTAATAAAGTACATGCACAAAGACATGAAAGTGAGGGAAATTTGGTGAGATATTAAGTAACTAAACATACCTGAAGTTGTAGAACATAGAGGTTAGGAACATGGGCTATGGAACCAGATTGCATGGTTTTGAATTTTGGCTCTTTTACTTATATTGTTTGTGTAACTTTGGGCAAGTTACGTAGTCTCTCAGAGTTTCAGCTTCTTTTGTAAACTGAGAATAACAGCTCTACCTACTTCATGGGGTTTTTGTGAGGATTAAATGACAACACATATTCAGCACTTAGAATAGGTGGCTGGCACATAGTAAGCATTCTATATTTGTTAGCTATTACCGTGATTTGAATGCACAACACATGTGAGGAGAAAGGTAGAATATTAGACTGTAAATGTATACAGAGGCTAGATTCACGAAGAAACACTTCCACAAAGAGTTTGAACTGACTGAGAGTCATGAAAGTTTCAACTAGATAAGTTACATCCTTTAGCAAGTCTTTCCTTTTGTTGCTAATAAGTAGTCAAATAGACTGAGTTTTGTCTCCTCTGGAAGAGGAGAAAATGGGCCAGAACAAGGAGCATGAGGGTGAAGAGGGAGAAGGTAGCAATCAGGATAAATCATAACTGGATAATAAGCCTCTTAAAAATCAAGAGTTGGCAGGATTTACTGAATGTAGATCTGGTTGATGCAAGCATGTTTCTTTCTCCAAAATGCTGTGAAGGAAGATAATGTATTTTCTTAGAAACAGAAGTTTCTTTAGTATGACTAGCTCATAGACTACCGAACACATAGCCCAGACAGGTGGCAGGGCTCCTGTTATTCCTAATAGAGGCTTCCATGGTGGCCTTTCTGCTTGGATTACGAATGGACTGATGAAGTGTGTTTTTCCCTCTTATACTGGACACAATCCACAAACGGAAAACTCAAAATTTTCAATGTTCTTTTAGGACAAGCATCTCATTTCAGACTACACTTAAGCCTGTGTTCACCAGATAAACTGCAAAGTCAAGATAAAAAAGCCTTGATTTGTCCTAAGTCAAGTTGTTTTGTTTCTTTCCCTTCCTTCCAACAACCACTTTTATAGACTGCAGCAATAAAAATAAGACTGGTAAGTCTTCGTTTTGATGACAAATGGATTTATGATCTCTGAAGGGAAAAGTTGTTTTCCTTTTTTCATAAATGATAGAGGACTATGCTTGTACAGAAGCCCAACTCAATGAAAACAGAATGGTAGACTCATTTACTACAGATGTGCTAAGTTGACTGGCTGTAAAGCACTCATTTATACAGAAGGAAATTCACACCCGGCAATTGTGGGCCTCCCCAATACTGTCCTTCAGTTATAGTCACATGACCTTGAAAAAAACATTGAAATTACAGATTAACTATGCCAGAAATTCTTTAACTCCGTGGCCACATCAAAACAAGAGAGGACATTGTTTAGGAAAATCAGGCAATTGCATAATGCTAGAAATCCCAGAATAAATATTTTTCTCATGGAAAAACCCAGCAAAGTTTTTAAAGGTAAGCCAAGAAACACCCATGGTGCTATGATTAAAAAAAAAAAGACCAATGTTAAGATGTCCTTTTCCCTGGTTGAAAATATTCCAGGGAACCTGTTAATATTTAGAAACTGTATTACTTTCTCTAAAGTAGTTTTTCTATTATCATAGTAGTTTCAGAAAGAATTCTCTTAGAATTCACAGTTCCTAATGACCAGTTGAGTCTTTTCTACCTAATTTCAGAAATTTCAGTTGAAAAACAGACTAATTTCCTATAAAGCATTAACCATTCTAGCTTCATATCAAATATATCAAGAGAAGAGAGATTTTTAGAAAATATTTCCACTTTCATAAATACCAGCAACATATGCAGACCTTGGGATTACAAAGCAGATTCCTTAAGGGAAAACTGTTTCTATTTTGATAGATATGAAACACTTCAACACTTATGACAGCTTGATATCCTAAGTATGGGTGTAAAATCCTTCTAACTTATTTTTTGAAAATGCTAAAAAAGTAACAGCTGATGAGTTATAATCAGATATCCAACTGCTTACTAAGGACAATACTGGATACTGTTCAACTTCATGGTCCTGGGAGGCAAATTGCAGCAGGATACATCATTATTATAATTCATTTAAGTTTCTTTTTTCACAAAATTCAATGAGCTTTGCATATTAGTCATATATAAAGGGCATGCTGTTTAGTATAGTAACTTAGGAAGTGGAGCCAGAATATGTTTTGTTGTTTGACCAATTCACACTCACATTCTCCTTTCCCTGACTATGTCTTCAACCTCTCCATCTCTATTAGGTCATTTCTGATGAGCATTTAAATATGGTTCAGTTTCTCTGGACCATAATATTTAAATATCTTTCTACTTCGATCTCAGTTTCCTCTCTAGTTCTTGCCCTCATAGCCAAACTTATGAATCAAGTTGTGTGGATCTCTTTATTTTATCACCATCACACTCTCTCCTCAAGCCCGCCAATCCTGTTTCTCTTCCCACTAATCAAATTAAATGGTTCTTGCTATCGTTACCAATGACTTCTATGTGCCAGAATACAATGACCGTAATTTTCACCTCTTTACATTTCTATATTAGTCAGGGTCCTTATCTGCAAGCACCAGAAACTAACTCTGGATGATTTAAGTAGAATACTTACTGAAAAGACATTTGTTAGCTCAAACAATCACAAATCTGGAGAATCAAGTTTGGAAAACTGGTAGAATTAAAGGGAGGTTAGGCAACTAGGATTTGGATACTATAGCTTGCATTACCATTGCTGTTGGGCAATGGGACACTTTGATGACATTACTGTCACCCCAGAAACCGGGTGCTATTAATGTTACTGCCATTGCCACTAGAACAGAATCTCCACTATCTATGTTTCTTTGTGTCACCAACCCCCAATTTGAAGACCCAGGTAGGTATATCTGATTGGACATGCCTAGGTCATGGGCCTACATCTTTGTTTCAAGGATGGACTGTGAAGTAAGAGCCTGAAATTTTTGACTCCTATAGTGCAAGAAAGCCTCCCATCAAGAATCATATAGAGAGTAATTTCTAAACATCAAAATGGAGGTAAGAACAAAAGCAAATAAACAAAAATAAATGGGAACCCCCCCCCCAAATAAAACAAACAAACCCAAAATGGAGGTAAGATGTTGAGTAGCTAAAAAAACAAAAAACAAAAAATACTAAAAAAAAAAAAAAAAAAGACAAACGTCCAACAAAGCCTCAGGATTATTATATATAGTTGACGACTTCCTTCTTTTTGAAATACTCTTTCCTAACTTTCCATGAAATTACTCTTTTCAGTCAGTTTTTTAGTCTGTTCTTTCTCCTTAACCTGAATTCTAAGTGTTAGAATTCCTCACAGATTGGTTCTGGACCTTCTTCCCATTGTTTACTTACTATAAATGCCTATTTTTCTTCATTTGCTCCCAGAGCTATTGACTGTCCTTCTCTTTCTTGCTATTTGCTCTGAGAATCTGACCTGCATGGACTGCATCATCTTGGCTCTCTTACACAATACCAAAGCCAGATGAAGATACCACAAGGAAAGAAAATCACAGACCTTATGAATATAGGTGCAAACAACCTCAACAGAATATTAGCACATTAAAAGAATTATATACTGTGACCAAGTGCGATTTATCCCATGTATGTAAGGCTGGTTCAATAAAATAAAATGCATATTAATGTAATGCAATATATTGACAGAACAAAGAAAAAACACACAGTCATCTTAACTGATGCAGAGAAAGAATTTGACAAAATCCACCACTCCCTCTTGATTAAAAAAAAAAAACTCTTAGAAAAAAACAAGGAATAGGAGGAAACTTCTTCAACATGATAAGGGGCATATATGAAAAATCCACCACTAACATCCTACTCAATAATGAAAGACTGAAAGCTTTCCCTCTAAGATCTGTAACAAGATAAGGATGTCCACTGTCACCACTGTTATTCAATATTGTACTGGAAGTTCTAGCAGAGCAATTAGGCATGAAAAGGAAACAAAAGGCATCCAAATTGGAAAGGAAGAAGTGAAATTTTCCCTATTTGCACATGACATGATCTTACATATAGAAAATCCTGAAGAATCTACCATAAAGCTCTTAGTGCTAGTAAAAGAATTCAGCAAAGTGGAAGAGTACAAGATCAACGTGCAAAAATAAGTAGTGTTTCTATATATTAGTAATGAACAATGTGAAGAGGAAATCAAGAAAAAAAAAAACATTTGATTTCCAATAGCAACTAAAAGAATAAAATATGAAGGAATAAATTTAATCAAGGATGTACAGGACTTATACACGAAGAACTAAAAAACATTGCTAGAAGAATTCAAAGAAGACCTAAATAAATGGAAGGACATTTACGTTCATGAATTAAGAAGACAAAATATTACTAAGATGTCAATTCTACCTAAAGTGATTCATAGATTCAACTCAAAATTCCAATAGCCTTCTTTTCAGAAATGGAAAAGCTAATCATCAATTTTATATGTAAGGGTAAAGTGCCCCAAATAGAATTACCATCTTGAAAAAGAACAGCAAGGATGGAGAACTCACACTTCCTGATTTCAAAACTGATTACAAGGCTACAGTAATCAAAACAGAATGGTCCTGGCACAAGGACAGACATTTAGACCAATGGAGACAAATTGAGAGTTCAGAAATAAGCCCTCACATTTATAGTCAATTTATTTTTTTCCCCCTTTTAACATGTATTTTTTAAATGAGAAATTGTGAGCTTACAAAAACAATCATGTATAACATGCAGAATTCCCATACATCACTCCTCCACCAACACCTTGCATTGCTGTGGAACATTTGTTACAGATCGTGAGAGAACATCATCAAAATATTACTACTAACTATGGTCCATAGCTTTCATTTTGGTATATTTTTTCCATACATCTCCTTATTATTAACACTATGTATTAGTATTGTACATTTGTTATAGTTCATGAGAGAACACTCAAATTTGTACTGTTCACCACAATCTATCTTCCACCATATGGTTCACTGTGTTATGCAGTCTCATTTTATCTAAAGTGTGTACACTCAGTGGCTCCCACTTTTATCACAGAATAGTGCAGTGATCACCCCAGTAAATCTCTGAAGATTTTCCTTTTCCAAAAGAAAAAATCCCATATTCCCTAAGAGATTATAAGGGGACACTATGAACAACTGTATGCCAACAAACTAGACAACACTGATGAGATGGACAAAATTTCTGGAAACATATAAACAAACCACACTGACCCTAGAAAAAAATAGAAGACCTCAACAGATCAATAACAAGAAATTGAAACAGTCATCAAAAACCTCCTCCAAATGAAAAGTCCAGGGCCAGACAGTTTCACAGAAGAATTCTAATACCAATCTTGCTCAAACTCTTCTAAAAAATTGAACAGGAAGTAATGCTACCAAACTCATTCTATGAAGCTAACATCACTCTAATACCAAAGCCAAATAAAGATATTATGAAAAAGAAAATTATAGACCAATTTCTTTAATGAATATGGATGCAAAATATTTGCTTATGGAATCCAAAAACACATAAAAAATTATACATCATGATCAAATAGGATTTATAATAGGTTTGCAAGAGTGGTTCAACATAAAAAAAATCAATCTGTGTAGTACACCATATTTTAATAAATTGAAGAAGAAAAATCACATGATCATTTCAATCGATGCAGAAAAGGCATTTGACAAAATACAACGTCCTTTCTTGATAAAAACACTCTAATAGATAGGAATCGAAGGAAACTTTCTCTACGTGATAAAGGGCATATTTGAAAAACTCACAGCAAACATTGTACTTAATGGTGAAAGACTTTCCCACTGAGATCAGGAACAAGACAAGGATGCCCACTCTCCCCACTGTTATTCAATATTGTGTTAGAAGTTCTAGCTAGAGCAATTAGACAAGAAAAAGAAATAAAAGGCACTGAAATAGGAGAGGATGAAGCAAAACTTTTGTTATTCATTGGTGATATGACCTTATACTTAGAAAATCCTGAAAAATCCACAAAAAAATGATTAGAACTTATAGTTGATTTCAGGAAAGTGGTGGGATACAAGATTAATACAGAAAAGTCAATAGCATTACTCTACACCACTAATGAGCAATCTGAGGAGGAAGTCAGAAAAAAAAAGCCATTTACAATAGAGACTGTGGCAGTTTGAGAATATTTTATGAATCCAAAAAAGAGAAAAATTATGTTTGTATACTAATCTATTCCTCTGGGTGTGATACTCCTTGACTACATTTAATTCAGCTGAGGGGCCTTTGAATTAGATTACTTGATAAGATCGATTTAGGGCTTTTGATTGGACTATGTTAATCAAGTTGAGTCTCTGGCTCCTTGCTAAGTCTGATAAAAAGGGAGACACAGAGACACGGACAGGCAGAGGAAAAAAAGAAAGCCAGCATATTTGATTCTACATCTGCCATGTAAGAGAGAAGATCACTTAAGCATGACATCCCAAGAGACTGGGCCCACAGAGCAGCTTAAGAGGAGACGGTGAGCTCAGAGGGAAGGCTGAAACCTCAGCAGAGATCAGCAGCCATCTTGCTTCATCACAGCTAACGTCATGCCCAATGGGGAGAGGTTGAAAGCTTTCCTTCTAAGATAAGGAACAAGACAAGAATGCCCACTGTCACCACTATTAGTTAACATTGTGCTAGAAGCTAAAGCTAGAGCAATTAGGCAAGAAAAAGAAATAAAAGGCATCCATATTGGAAAAGAGGAAGTAAAACTCTCACTATTCACACATAACATGATCTTATATTTAGAAAATTCCAGAATATCTAGAACAAAACTATTAGAGTTTTAATGGTTTAATATTAATAAATGAGTGCAGCAAAGAGGCAGTATACAAGATCAACACGCAAAAACCAGTAGCATTTTATACACTAGTAATGAGAAAGCTGAGGAGGAAATCAAGAAAAAATTCCATTTACAATAGCAACAAAAAGACTCAAATATCTAGGAATTAATTTAACCAGGAATGTAAAGGATCTGTATTCAGAAAACTACAAAACACTGCTCATGGACTAGAAGACTAAACAAAATGAAGATGTCAATTCTACCCAAACTGATTGATAGATTCAATGCACTACCAATCAAAATCTCAACAGCCTACTTTATAGATATAGAAAAGGCAATTACCAAGTTTATTTGGAAGGGGAAGGGTTCCTGAAGAGCCAAAAACATCCTAAAAAAGAAAAGCAAAGTCAGAGGACTCATACTTCCTGACCTTGAAAGGTATTATAAAGCTAAAGTGGTAAAAACAACATGTTAATGGCATAAAGATAGATACATTGAACAAACGAATCAAATTTAGAGTTTAGAAATAGAACCTCACCTCTATAGTCAAATGATTTTTGATAAGCCTACCAAGTCCACTTTTCTGGGACAGAACAGTCTCTTCAACAAATGGTGCTGGGAGAACTGGATATCCATAACCAAAAGAATGAAAGAGGACCCCTATCTTACTCCCTATACAAGAATCAACTCAAAATGGATTAAAGACCTAAACATAAAAGCCAGGACTATAAAACTTCTAGAAGATAATGTAGGATAACATCTCCAAGATCTTGTAGTACGTGGGGGGGTCTCTTAAACCTTATAACCAAAGCACAAGCAACAAAAGAAAAAATAGTTAAATGGTATCTCCTCAAAATTAAACACTACTGCACTCAAATGACTTTGTGAAGAGGGTATAAAGACAGCCTACTCAATGGGAGAAAATGGGAGAAAATATTTGGAAGTCACACATCTGACAAGGGTCTAATATCCATGATATATAAAGAGATCTTACAATTCTATAATAAAAAGACAAATGACCTGATTAAAGTCTGTTTGATGGTTCCTAAGGAAGTTAGGATCTACCATGTGACCTGATAATACCACTATTCTATATATACCAGAAGAACTGGGAGCAGTGACATGAACAGACATCTGCACACCGATATTCGAAGTGACATTATACACAATTGCCAAAAGATGGAAACAACCCAGGTGTCTATCAACTGGTGAATGGATAAACAATCTGTGGTATATACACACAATGGAATATTATTCAGCTGTAAGAAGAAATGAAGTAGCAAGCATATGACAACATGGATGAACCTGGAGGACATTATGTTGAATGAAGCAAGCCAGGAACAAAGGACAAACACTGTATGATTTGGCTCTTATGAACTAAATATAATGAGCAAACTCATGGAGTTAAATACTAGAATAGAATGGTTAGAAAATGGAAAGTTAAGGTTTAATCTGTGCAGAATTGGTAAGAAGTTGTTTGGAAATGAATAGAAATGGTGAAAGTACATCATAGGATGTGTGTAATTGGTAGTGCTAACATATGGGTATGATAGTAGTTTGTTTTATTTTTTTTTCTGGAGTAATGAAAATGCTCTAATATTGATTGAAGTGATGAATGCTCAAATCGGTGATTATACCAAATACCATTGATTATACACTTTAGATAAATTACATGGTTTATGAACAACAACAAAAAAAATAATAGGGTTGGTAGGGGAAAAAATACACCAAATGTAAGATATGTACCATAAGTAGTAGTAATAATTTGATGATGCTCTTTCATAATTTTGTTACGAATGTTTTACAACCATGCAAGGTATTTGTGGTTAGGTGATGTATGAGAACCCTTTATCATGTTATGCATGTTTGTTTTGTAAGTTCACAACTTTTACTATGCACTTATTGTTTATGTATATTCATGTATGAATGATATACTTCAATAATATATTTATATACTTCCATCGTTCTTTAAATGAAAAAAAAAAACAACAACAACAGAAAAACACATAAAAATAGTTGACTATGTTAGGAAAGGAGAAGGATAGTGTGGACAAAAGGAAATGAATCAAAGGGTAGCTCTATGCAAAAACTGAAGGATGATAATATGCCATAAATTCATGAATATGAATAGCCCAACAACTTTTTGCAACCGAGATTAAAAAAAAGGGGGGGGGGGGTAAAAAGAATTCTAAAAAAACTAAAGAAGCCAAAGTAGAAATCTTCTCTCTTTCCCTGTTGTAAAATTCAGTACCTGGGCAGGTGACACAGGTCAATTAGTCAACACTCCCATCTAAGTCTCTGAATCTTGAGGGAATAGCATGTAGATGCAGGACAGTTTAGGAATTATTCACAGTGATAGTGGCACTGGCACTGTGAGTTCAATGGTGGCAGTGCCATCAGTGGCATCTTAATGAGCCTGTTCCCTGCCTAGGAAGTCTTCTTTAAATATCCCTTAATTCCAACATTTTCTGACCTTGGATCTCTAGCCTTTCTTTTGATTCTGGAAGTATCCCTATTTCCACCCTATATCTGTTTTCTGTTTCAGTTAGCCAGAATAGATTCATGATGTTTGCAACCAAAAAGCCCTAGCTGATACTCCAGAGCCCTAAGTGGGTTTTGGAATAATCCATAGTATGCAAATGACTTTGGCATCTGACCCTAAGTCTCCTTCATTCTTGTATGTTCCAGATAGAACCACTGATCTGATTTCACTCATTAGCCTTCACCCACACAGATTCTAGGAATAAGGACTTAGAGTGGCATCAAATGGAATCAGTCTCTTCTTTGCATGGATTGAGCATATTCAGTATTGGCTTTTACTTACCCATTAAACTATTATCCTTTAAGTATTATGTGACCATTGAAGATGGATGCAGATTTGTTAGGAAATGTCTATTTTCTTGCTAGAAACTAACAGCAGGTAAAAGTTGTCAAATAGCTGTTTTGTGCAAGAATGTTTTATATTTTTGTAATTCAAATCAGTGTTTTTCAATCTATGGAATTTTTAATCCTTCCTATGTAAAATTTCAGGCTTATTGTCAGAAAGAAGTTGTTTGTCACAATGAACCATTAAATGACCTGATGTAAAAAGTAATTGATAAGGTGTTGGTAGTAGGGGCAATGCATGGGATACCTGTATGGTATGCATGATTATTTTATTAACTCACAATTTCTCAAATAAAAAAATGAACTGATAACTTTGATGGTCACTAATGTTCTGATGACTACCCATATACTGATATCTGAAAACTTTATTTAACACATGTATGTACCATCCTGGTTTCTATTATTCATATCTGAAATGGAAATCTGGACTAGTAGTGTTTTAGTCTAAGAACAAATGATTTCATATTCTTGATAATTAAATAAATTTATATGCTTTTATTAGTTTTTACAATTCACTTTTTAGCCTTATAAATTACTGGGCACATCCACATTCACATTACCTCCATGCTTGAACTTGTGTTCCACAACAACAAAGTACAAATATTTTGAAATGAGGACTAGCTCCAATAAAAAATTTCCCAGTACAACCCAACCCACAAAAATATAGACTCTCTCACCAACTAAAAGAGTTGTATTGGTGTATTTTAAAATTCACAATTTCATTTTAAGACTATTATATGGTGACCCTGAAAAGCAGGATGAAAAAGAACATACAGTGCATGAGTTCCCTTTAAGACTGAGATCTAGAATGAAAGTACCCTTTTTTAACCATGCTGATGGTACTGATAAAGTCCCTAAAATATCTGTTTTAATTAAGAACACCAACCTGGCTGTCAAAGTTTTCTAGACCTTATCCTAATGTTCTGATGTTCTGATATATTGCCTCCAAAACAAATAGAAACTATGTTAAGACTCCTTAGAAACCTTCATGCTTGCAGTAGACATTTATTTCTGGGATAAATAGGTTAGGTCATAGTTCTATTTTTTACAAATGAGATAACTTGCCATAGTGAAACAAGGAATATCCATTTGGGTTTGAGTTTAAGTATAGCACCATGCTAGATTTAATAAACAATTATGATTGATTTATTATTTAAGGAAACAAAAACAAATCAATAGATAACTATATCCAAATGGCAAAAAATGTAAGAGGGTAATTTTTACTGGGTTCTTGAAGTATGTGGTCGATTTTTCAAATATTTTGAGTTAAAACACAACCGGGTAAACAAAAATATCTGGATCAGGATGACATTAGGGAAGTAAAGCAGGAAAATGGCTAACTGTAACAAAAGTGATATTTTAAAATTTCTCATCAAATAAATAAAAATTTGCATTAAAATAAGAGAGAATCTATAACATCGCATCATCACTATATGAACACAGAGAAAATATTCACACAATTCTTGTGAAGTATCGAGCCTATAAAAGTAAAGGGAAATTAATTTTGGCAAAATCGACCTTGAGTTACTGCTAAGACATACATATTCCAAAGGTGGCTTCAGACATTTGATGAACTCAAAATAAAGCCAGGTTGCGTAGCCCCTAAAATTGTGATTCTTTTTAATTCTTATTTACAAGATATTATATGTGTAAAAATGGCATAAATTATTAACATCGTATGGGTTATTAGGTATAAAATATTCATGAGTTTGTAACCATTGGCTTTTCTTTTAAATCAATTTGACATAATCATAAATACAATTCCAAAATAACTATTAAAGAAATGACTGGTTTAATCTAAGCCAATGCCCAAACTAAGATAGCCAATATATCTGTATTTTAGCAAAAAGACACTTGTATATAAGAAACAAACAACAGAAAATATCCAAACTACTCACAGGAAGTCCCTGTTTTCCTGGTAGCCCAACTTTTCCAGGGTTTCCTGAAATGCCATTTGCTCCATGGTATCCTTGCATGCCTTTTGGCCCAGGTAGGCCTGGAAGTCCCTTGATAATTAAAGTTACTTGGATTAGAGACAGATGCTGTACAGATGTTGAAATGACAAATACCTTCATATTTATTGAGGGAAAGTTTACATATTTTTAATACCCTGAACCAGGACAAATTTTCCTGTTTCCTGGATTCCTTAATGATTTACTATTTGAATTCAAAATATGAGGTAATTGTCTTTATAAATTCCCTAAACAAAAAAACCAAGCTAATCAGCACTTTATTGTATAACCTTTTCAGCTTCAGTGTAATTCCCTGGTATGTTTCATTGTGCCAGCTCATGCTTTTACCAGATGTGGAGAAAAGATCAGTTGTATGTGCCTGTCAGCTTAGAATACAGGCTGTCATTCATTATCTGTAAAACCTTGTCTTGCCATTATTTTCCCAAGAAACAAATTATGACTCTTTTTGCTGCCACTTTGAATCAGATAATTATATGACTGAGAAAATGTCAGAACATTTTGTTTCTACTTTTGGGCAACTGGATTTTATCTGTAAGTGATCTCTGATCTGAATGTGCTTATAATTTATGTTCATTTTGTCTGCTTTTTTTGAACCAACACAGACCACTCAAAGCAGGCACCTAATCTCTGGCTAGGGGAGACCAGCAGAAAGTCTTTGCTAATAAGCCAATCAACACACATCCGCCTGTTGAGGTAACTGATGGCTACTGTTAAATTAAGCTTTGTTCTGTGATGGAAGGATTTTTTTCCCCCTAAGACTCCATTTGCCAGAAGAATGAGACTGAATCCTCCTATTAAAACCTAGCCCATGCCTTTTTAATTATTGTTGAAGATCTCTGACCTTTGTCACCATTCATTTACTCAATATTTCAAGTTCCCTGCTTCCCAGTGGTTTGCCAACAGAGTGGCATGAGTCCACAGAGAGGGTTGCATAACACATCCTTCAACTGCAAGGACATGCCTCTAAACAGCAAGCTTAGTTTTGAGCTAAATGGTCAAAACTTAATTTAATTTATTCCATTCCATTATAAATCATGTTCCAGCATGGTTTAATTTTTAAAATTACAATCTGATTTATCCAGCACTTGTAATAATTGGCTCCAAAGTTTTCTGCTTGTAAAGGTGCCAATTCTTTTAGAAAAACACAAAAGAAAAAAGACCTGTTACTTACAGGAACCCCAGGTTTCCCAGATGGACCAGTCACTCCTTTTTTTCCCTTAGGACCCTAAAAATGTGAAGCACAACTGTCAGCTGATGGCAATCAACTTAATTAAATTGAAGGTAAGGGAAAAACCCCTGAGACCTGGATGCTACAGCCACTTCTGCCACTAACTAATTGTATTTCATGGAGGTTTCCATTTAATTTTTCTGGGAGTCACTTTCTTCATTTGAAAATGAGAGAATTTGACCAGATAATCTATGAATTCCCCTAAGGCTCCAAATTCTATGATTTAATAACTTAAATCATAGTTCTAAAAGGAAATGGATAGATTATTTTTAAATATCCCCTATTTCAGGCAGGGTCCTTGTCTCCCTTCTGAAAGTGGTTCAAATAATTAATTTTGATCACCTACTGAGTAGTATATATCAGGAAATCTGATATGTGCTGGGAATGCAGAGCAGGATGAATCCATGCCCTATGATGTGCTTCTTGGGAAAAATAGAGAACATGCTTGTGAATCAAGGAAAAGATATTAATTTCCCACAGAACTTTTTTTTTTTCCCATGTGCGAGATATTTTAAATCATAATTGATTCAGCAGTAATTGGCCTGCTAGGAGAATTAGAAATTTTGTGCTTGCAATCATGCCATTGTTATGATGATATCCTCAAATTATTTTAAGGAGAAAAATGTGGAAGAGTGACCAGGTTAACAAATAAGAAAAAGGAACATTTTGTCACAATAGAAACATTTCTCAGGAATCACCAAACGTTCTCACAAACAGGATAATTCTATCACATTGGGATGTTAAATTATTTGATTTCAAAGACAAATTATGCCAAAGATTCACTTTAACAACAAAGAAAGAAGCAATTTCAGAAGTTGTTATAGCTTCTGAAAATGATCTTAAACATTAAGGAGAAATAGTATATGTAGTCACACAGAAAAAAAGACATTTTCTATAAGAGCTAAAAATCCAACTTTATTAGAATTTGATAATATTTAATTTGGGGGAAGATATAAGGATCAAGGGTTCCATCTCCAACTTTGAAAACTATTTTATTTGCCTTAAAAAGTCACTAATGCAGAGTCCTTCTAAGGGTGAGGAAAACAGAAAATGAGATAGTTGGTGACCTAGATTTAGTTGAAGTACATAAAATTTCTGGAACATATCCTTATCTTAAACACATCTTTTAGAACACAATTAAGAAGGAAAAAAGCAAATAAAAACTATTTGAATATTGAAAAATGTTCTAATTTCAGTCATCATGAATAATACTAATTAAATAGTATATGAATTGTAATAATAATCAAATGTTAACCAGTATGTTTTTCTTTTATGGTATTTCTTTATATGCAGAGATAGATCTGTTCTAGGCTTTTGACTTTCAGAATAGACTTTTACTTGGCTTATGTGGTGGTTTGAAGCTGTATGTGCCCCAGAAAAATATGTTCTTAAATTTAATCCATTTCTGTGGGTATGAACCCATTTTAAGTAGGGCCTTTTGATGAGGTTACTTCAGTTTAGAATCTGTGGCCCACCTCAGTTAGGATGGGTCTTAATCCTATTACTGGAATCCTTTATAAGTGAAGTGAAATTCAGTCAGAGAATGCCACAGGAAGTAAGAAGGTGAAATCAACAAAACCTGGAAGACAACAGAGAGACCTGGAGAGGCTGCTACATGCATTGTAGCCAGCCCCAGAATGCCACAGTTGTCAGGGAGAAAGCATTGCTTTGATGGTACCTTGACTTGGACTTTCTTTTAGCTTTAAAACCATAAGCTAATAAATTCCCGTTGTTTAAGCCAACCCATTGCATGGTATTTGCTTGTGCAGTCTAGGAAATGAAAACCGTTTATCAATTTCAAAAGATTGCTTCCAAAATTCATAATGGGTTGGGGAGCAATAGTTTGAAAGAAAATATTTTCAGTTTCAAAGTCGTGCTCTGTAAAATTCAAAAGCCTTATTTTCCAATATTAAAAGTCCATATTTAAGTGTCAAAAACCAAGGTCAAAAAGGACACAAGTCATAAAATTTATGCCATAAAGAACAGATTTAGAAGAGTTATAATAATGTAAAAGAGGGTTTTTTCTGAAGACCTTGCATCTGAGATGAGATAGTTGTACATGCCAGCATGGACCAAAGATCATCTGCCAGGTGAGTCAAAGCAGATGCCAATGTGGTGAGATGCTGGCAACTGGGGGCAAAAAGGATGATGTGGATTTCAGTGGATGCTAGTGTGAATGGATGATGACTGAGGACTAAACTTACCTCCCACTCCCTTTCCCCACCATTGCCACCCAGAATGTAACTGCAAACCTAAGAAGAGAGTGAATGCGGGAAACTCTAAATCAGTGCAGGATATCTGAGTAGATGGAGTTAAAGGCAGTCAATTGACTGGATTTCTGCTAACTAGGTTTCTACTATCAAGAAGGATGGGTACTCAGACAGATGTTAAGTTCTATTATTAAAAAAAAAAATTATATTTTTAGTCTACTCAAGTTTATGGCTTAAAATTCAGATATGCTACACACATACGTGAACATCTTATTCCAAACCTTCAAATAACAAAATGAAAACAAAGAGATTCATATATTATCACAAATCAGTCACGTTTTGGGGTTACTATTATGTTGTAGATTATTTCAGAAGAGATAAATATGATTTCAGAAGAGTTAAATATTGTTAACAATCTTTACTTTTTGGTCTGTCATCATGAAAGCTAGGAGGTTATTCAGACTTGGATGGGCCTCTGGAAGCAGCTGCTTCCAACAGAATTGTTCCCAATAGAACACTAAAGGAAAATTATGAATATGAAAAAAAATTTAGAGTATGTTTTGATATTTATAATAATATATTAGGGGGCAGATGTGGCTCCAATGGTTGGGCATCCGTCTCCTATATGGAGGGACCTGGGTTTGATCTCTGGGACCTCCCGGTAAAAAAAAAAAAAAAAAAATATATATATATATATATATATATATATATATATTTATGGCAAAATATATATTTTGGACATCAAGAGTATTTAACAAATAGCAAAACTGGTCTCTGCTGTTCTTAGATGTTAAGATCAGGAAAGATTTCCTTATTACAATTATTGTCACCAAAACTAAAAGAAAGTAGGCAGCTAGAAAAACCATAGTCTTACAATGGAGATTTTAAAAACATATAGTTCACAAAAGTGTAGAGTATTGGTACTTTTTTTGAATTTGTACATTTATAAATTCTAAGAGCTAGAATTGCTGGATAGTTTTGTAACTAAACTAAGAGCTAACGATCAATAAACAATCCTGCACAGCAGTGGTCTGTTCACTAGGAAATTATAGATTGGGCCAAAGACAAAGAAAACATGTTGTTATATAATGTTAGTACATGATTAATTGAGTTGGTATCTTAAGAAGGGGAAAAAAATCACTCCAACCAATCCTTAAAATTCAAAAAAAAAATAAAATATATATATATATATATATATAAACAAACAAACTAGAAGTACTCTCTGCTACTTTCAGACTTAACTTAAATTTTATTTAAATATAAGCACCTTATAAATCAGTGAGCAGACTTTTTTATTCTCATAATAGGAAAGGGAAATGAATTTTATATGTAGTCTTTCGAGTATATGTAAAATTGTGTTTTCTTTGGAAAATATATATTTGGAAAATATATATACTAGCCCATTTGAAATCAGATCTTTTAAGACAGACTTCTATTCATTTGCACCAGTTCAGACTACAGGGGAGGCAGCTTAATTCTTTTGATAATGGACATTTTTTACATGTACCATTTTATTCCAAAAATCCTGTTTATTTTTTTTGATTAAATGAGATTGGAGAACAATGAAGTTTTCTCAATAATTTGCTAATTCTATTTTCCTTTGAGAGGGCAGCTTTAAAAAGAAAAAACAGATTTAAAGAGTTAGGCAATGCACTCTCTTTTTTTAACCAAGAAATTTCAATTCACTAAAATCTGGAATTTTGTTTTGAGAGTAAAATGAGATTTTGGCTTGAGTCCTTGTCTTTGAAAGCCATTATAGGACAATTCACTCACATTTGCATTATAAAAGTCTTTTTAAAAATGTAGTGGTTCTGCAACTGGTTTTGGCTTGCTTTTTTCTTTATAGTTGCCAAGTCTCAAATCTGAGAGCCTAATGAACAAATTAGTTGGTTCAAGAAAATTAATCACATTTTTTCTTAATTTATAAAAGATTGCAAAGTAATAGAAGGCTTTTGTATAGTAATGGGAGTCAGAAATAAAGTTTCCAGGATTGGTTCTGTGGCTATCTAGTTCTGTGATTAGAAGATCTCTCTGGATCTTAAAACTCTTCATCTGAAAAAATGAAAGGGCTGTCCAGACAATTTTAAAGGGCCATTTCCAAATCTAAAAAAGAAATTTAAAGCTTTGCAAAATGTAAGAAAACAACATGATAGCAATTGGACAGGAGCCACCTGGCTAACAAAGGTTGTCCCTAGTGAACAATATATAGTCAATGGTTATTATTGTTGCTATTTTAAATCCTAAGAAGCTGGAAATATTTACAGAAAATACGGCAAAACTCAAAAGTTATGAAAGGGAGAATGAAAAATCTCTTTATCCATAAAGATCAGAGACTAGAGAATTATTTACTCAAAACTTAGGGTACTAAATATAATGAATTTTACTGGCTCACAGTCTCACTGAAACCATGGGCAGGCCAAACTGGTTTGTGGGGGGATGTCCTCTGTTCCCGTTCCCTTTTCTTCTGAGCTTGTTGAACTGCAGGTCATATAACTTGAGCATGCCCAGACAACACTGACTTGTCTCTCAGATCATCTTTGAGTCCCCAGGAACAAAGGTCACCTCCCTCAGAACTACAATTACAGGAGAGGGAGACAATGGAAGCAGATCAAATGTGAGAGGTCCTTCAATACAGAAGATCTGGCCTAAAATCCACTCTACCACATGTGGATGTGGGGGTCCAGGGCCCAGGCCCCCACTAAGTCCTCAGCATGTACCTGCCTGCGTGACATAGACATAAGTTGAAAGTTACTAATCCTCCCCAGCGGGGAGAGAATGTCTTAAACCAAATCTCCGCTGAGTGGTAAAACTTCATTCCTGTTATAATATCACTAAACCCCATGTACACCATCACAGGACCCTAGCAGGAACTCTGTTCTCGTACCCTATGAAATGTCCTTGTTATTACCTCTACAGAAAGTCCTTGTTCTGAGACGTCTTATATTACCCCTCATTTTTCCTGTCTCTTTGTGGAGCACTAACTTCATTCACTTTTTGACTGGCCGCCATCAAAGAGTCTCTCCTGTTCGTAAGTCCCAATAAAGCTTATGCCTGACTAAATGCCAGGTATGTTCTTTGGTCTTGTGGCCATCCCAACTTGTGCCATTCAGGAGTTGTAACATATGGATAAGTCTTTAATTAACCAATTGGACTATGCCAAGTCAAACCTCCTCACTTCTGTTCCCACCTCTTACCTCCCCTTTCCATAAAATCTCCTTAGTGTTCAGATCAGGGAGACAAATTTGAGCCTTGACTCTTGTCTCCATACCAGTAGAACTTGCATTAGGCTCGTTATTTTCTTTTTCTTTTTTTTTTTTTTTTTTTACCGGAGGTCCCGGGGATCGAACCCAGGACCCTCCATATGGGAGACGGACGCCCAACCATTTGAGCCACAGCCGCCCCCTCATTATTTTCTCAAAATCCCATTGGCATACCATTGGCCTCTGTGTGTATCAGGCAGCAAGCCTTTGCTCAGTAGCATCATTATCTTATTATTTTTAATCAAGCACTTATTCTAAAGAGTAACACAATCTAAAGCAGGGGTTCTTAATCTTTTTTTGTTCCATGGACCCCTTTGCCAGTCAGGTGAAAAACACGGACTCCTTCTCAGAATGTAATGGCTGATAGTTTTATGACACTCAACATCAGAGGTCAGAGATAATCAAGAAAATAAGTTGATTTTTTTCAATTCAAGCTCATAGACCCCTTGAAATCTTTCCACGGACCCCCAAGGGGGTCCCTGGTTAAGAACCCTGTTCTAAAGACACTCAGGTTTTAAGTTCATATTCCACTTAACTCCAGAGGAATTTCTTATTTATTCATAAAGATTATCTCATTAAGCAAAGTAAATCTAAAACAGCTAAACCTGATCTTTTTTTTTTTAATCCACAATCCAAATTTTCATTTGATAGAAAAATTATGACTGGCATTCAATTACTGTCATAGGAAAATTTGTGTGTTTTTTTTTAAAGAAATTTAAACATTTTAGGGAAAATATTAATTCCCAAAAAGCATATATTTTTAATCATAAGTTTTAAAATATTCTAGTAGTTTTCTATTTTATTCACGTTTTTACCCTTAGTTTTTGCTGGATGACTGTTTGTCAATATATGAGATATACCATGACTCATCAAAAATTTAGACCCACTACTAAATTATGTACTAATTGGAAGGAACGGTAGTAAATAATTAGCAAAAACTGAAAATTTTTAAATATTTTTGAATATTTTAAAATATAGTTATATTCAGAGGAGAGGGCAAGATGGTAGGGAGCTCCAACACTCAGCTCCTTCTACAGTACAGTTAGTAATCAGCCAGAGTTATCTAAATCACCTGTTTGTGGAGCCCAGGAGACCAGAAGAGCATCCTGCAACATTGTAGCAGTTTGGCATTGTTTACGAATTCAAAAAATAGATATTGGATTATGTTTGTAAACTGCTCTGTACCTGGGAGTGATTAAATTATGATTAGGGCTTTGATTGGCCCATGTCAGTAGGATGTGGCCCAATCCACCAAGGGGGCGGAGACTCACAGAGAAAACTACATGGCAGAGAAAAGAGTTGGAGTTTTAATGCTAGAGACCCGGGAAGTAAGCACACAGAGGAGCAGAGCAGGTGAGCCTGGAGAGAATCAGGCCGGGGAGAGAGACAGGGCCAGTCGCCTGATAGTCTACAGCTGGCCTTGTGGAGACAGCAAGGCAGCTGAGCCCGGAGGGAAACAAGCCCCAGGAAGAGAGGAACCCAGGAAGACTGAACTCTTGGGAGACAGCTGCAACCATCTTGCTCCAACATGTGGCAACAGGCTTTGGTGAGGGAACTAACTTATGCTTTATGGCTTGGTAACTATAAGCTTCTACCCCAAATAAATACCCTTTATAAAAGCCAACAGATTTCCGGTATTTTGCATCAGCACCCCTTTGGCCGACTAATACAAACATCCTTGGAAGAACGGAAGGAGGAGACAGCCCACCTGCAGTAAAGATTCCTCAGTAGAGCTCTCCAAGCCATGGAGGCTGGTGCCCATTCCCCACTGGCCCCACACAAGCTTCCTCAGGAGATATTCCCTGACTGGAGTTGGAAGCTCCATTTCTCAAAAATGGAGGAGAAAAAGACAGCTGGGCACCGATTTCAGAATACTGATTAGTAAATGTGGATAAGAAATATGAACCTTCTATATGTTGTCTACAAGAGATTCATCTTAGATGCAAGGATACAAATAGCCTGACAGTAAAGGCTGGGAAAGATATTTCACACATGCAGTAACAACAACAACAACAAAAAAGCTGGAGAAGCTATACTTAGATGAAATAGACTTTAAAAACAAAGCTGTTATTAGAGAAAATGAAGGTCATTACAAACTAATAAAAGATTGTTATATCCAAGAGGATATAACAATCATTAATGTATATGCAACTAACCAGGATGTGCCAAATTACATGAGGCAAACACTGGCAAAACTGAAGGGAGAAATAGATGTTTCTACAATAATAGTTGGAGACTTCAATACACCAATCTCATCATTGAGTAGATCATCTGGGCAGAGGATCAATAGAGAAACAGAGAGAGCTTTAATAATATGATAAACAAACTAAACCTAATAGACATATACAGAACATTGCACCTCAAAACTGAAGGATATACATTCTTCTCAAGTGCTCAGGGATCTTTCTCCAGGACAGACCATATGTTGGGTCACAAAGCAGATCTCAATAAAATTTAGAAAGATTGAAATTATACAAACCACTTTCTATGATCATAATGGAATAAATCTGGAAATCAACAAGAGGCAGAAATAGGAAAAACTCACAAATATGTGGAGATTAAACAACAAACTCTTAAATTATCAGTGAGTCATAGAAGAAATTACAAGATAAAACAATAACTATCTCGAGATGAATGAAAAAAGAACACAACATATCAGAACCTACAGGATGCAGCAAAAGCAGTGCTGAGAGGGAACTTTATATCCCTATTGCTTACATTAGAAAATAAGAAAGAGCCAAAATAAATGACTTAACTACAAAGATAGAGGAACTAGAAAAAGAACAGCAAACTATGCCCAAAGCAAGCAGAAGGAATGAAATAATAAAAAGCAGAGAAGAAATAAATGAAATTGAGAACAAAAAACAATAGAGAGTATTAACAAAACCAAAAGTTGGTTCTTCAAGATCAACAAAAATGAGAAACCCTTAGCTAGACTGACAAAGAAAAAAAGAAGATGCAAATAAACTTAGAAATGAAAATGGGGACATTAGTACTTATCTCACAGTAACATATGAGATAATAAGAGGATACTATGAACAACTGGACACTACCAAACTAGGCAATGTAGATGAAATGGAAAAATTCCTAGTAATATACAAACAACCTACACTGACCCTAGAAGAACTGGAAGACCTCAACAAACCAATCACAAGCAAAGAGATTGAAATAGTCATCAAACAACTTCCCTAAATGGAAAGCCTATGACAAGATGGCTTCACAGGTGAATTCTATCAAGCATTCAAAGAAGATTTAATACCAATCTTACTCAAACTGTTCCAAAAAACTGAACAGGAAGGAATCCTACCAAACTCATCTATGAAGCCAATATCAACCTATTATCAAAGCCAGATAAAGATATTATGAATAAAGGAAATTACAGACCCATTACCCTAATGAATACGGATGTAAAAATCCTAAAAAAAAATACTTGCTAATCGAATTGAACAATACATTAAAAGAATAATTCATCATGATCAAGTGGGTTTTATACCAGGCATGCAAGGGTGGTTCAACACAAGAAAATAAATCAGCATAATATACCACATTAATACATCAAAGAAGAAAAATCACATGATCATCCTGACTGATGCAGAAAAGGCATTTGTCAAAATCTAGTATCCTCTCTTGATAAAAACACTCCAAAAGATAGGAATTGAAAACTTTCTCAACATGATAAAGGGCATATATGAAAAACTCACAGCTAGCATTATACTCAATGATGAAAGATTGCAAGTATTCTCATTGAGATTGGGAACAAGACAAGGATGCCCACTGTCACTGCTGTTGTTCAACATAGTGCTAGAGGTTCTAGCTAGAGCAATCAGGCAAGAAAAAGAAATAAAAGGTACCCAAATAGGAAAGGAAAAAGTAAAACTTTCGCTATTTGCAGATGATATAATCGTATACCTAGAACGTCTTGAAAAATCTACAACAAAGCTACTAGAGCTAATAAATTCAGCAGAGTGGCAGGATACAAGATTAATATCACATATCAGTAATGTTTCTATACACTAGTAATGAGTAATCTGAGGAGGAAGTCAAGGTAAAATTCCATTTACAATAGCTACAAAAAGAATCAAATATTTAGGAATAAACTTAACCAAGGACATAAAGCACTTATATTCAGAAAACTATAATTCATTACTAAAAGAAATCAAAGAAGAGCTAAATAAATGGAAGAACATTCCATGTTCATGGATTGGAAGACTGAATATCATTATGATGTCATTTCTACCCAAATTGATATACAGAGTCAATGAAATCTTGATAAAAATTCCAACAGCCTTTTTTTAAAGAAATGGAAAACACAATTATCAAATTTATTTGGAAGGGTAAAGAGCCAGAAACATCTTAAAAAGGAAGAACGATATTGGAGAACTCTCACTTCCGGACTTTAAATCATATTACCTAGCTACAGTGGTAAAAACAGCATGGTATTGGCATAAAGACAGACAGATAGACGAGTGGAATCAAATTGATAGTTCAAAAACAGACCTTCACATGTATGGTCAAGTGATTTTTGATGGGGTTGTCAGGCCCACCCACCTGGGGCAGGGAAGTCTATTCAACAAATGGTGCTCAGAGAACTGGATATTCATATCCAAAAGAAATAAAGAGGACCCTTACCTCACACCTTATACAAAAATTAACTAAAAATGGATTAAAGACCTAAATATAAAAGCAAGAGCCACAAAACTAGAAGAAAATGTAGGGAAACATCTTCAAGACCTGGTGGTAGTTGGTACATTTTTAAATCTTAAACCAAAAGCATGAGCAGCAAAAGAGAACACATAAATAGGACCTCCTCAAACTTAAAACACTTTTGTGCTTCAAAGGACTTTGTCAAGAAGTTGAAAAGGCAATCCACTCAATGGGAGTAAATATTTGGCAATCATATAGCAATAAGCATTTAATTTCCATGCTATATAAAGAGATCATACAACCCAACAATTAAAGAGCAAGCATTCCAATTAAGATATGGGCAAAAGACTTAAACAGACATTTCTCCCAAGAGGAAATACTAATGGCAAAAAAGCACATGAAAAAACGTTCACTATCATTAGCTGTGGCAGTTTGATATTATTTATGAATTCCAAATAGACATGTAGATTATGTTTGTAAACTGGTCCGTTTCTCTGGGCGTGATACCCCTTTGACCATATTAAATTTAGGGTTTCACTTTTACTTTATTAAATCAAGATTAGGGCTTAGGTTTGACCATGTCATTAGGGCATGCAGGGCTGAGTCATGCCCCCTTGATGGCTGATAAAACAGACTCTCACATGGAAGTAGACACATGGAGAAGAACACAGAGGAAGAGAGACACATGGAGAAAAACACAGAGGAAGAGAGAGAGCTCAATAGTCATGGCAGAGGTCTGGGAAGAGAGATGAGCCTGATAGTTTACAGCTGATCTTGTGAAGAGAACAGAGCAGGTGGGCCTGGAAAGAAACGCATCCCAGGAAGAGAGACTAGCCTTATGCCAGCCTACAGCTGAGATTGGAAGAAGCTGGGACAATGGAACCTTAAGAGAAAGAACGAGGGCTGAACCCCTGCAGACATTGCCTGCCATCTTGCTTCAAAACATGGCAACAGACTTTGGGTGAAAAAATACCTCTTATGGTACCTTGAGTTGGATTCTTTAGGGCTTTGTGACTGTAAGCTTCTACCCAAAATAAATACCCTTTAAAAAAAGCTAACATAGTTCTGGTACTTTGCATCAGCACCCTCTTTAGCTGACTAATACACTAGCTTTTAGGGAAATGCAAATCAAAACTACAATGAGATATCATCTCACACCTCATAGAATGGCCTTTATTTAAAAAAAAAAAAAAACAAAAAAAAAAACAACAAAACAACAAGTGCTGGAGAGAATGTGGAGAAATAGGAACACTCCTTCACTGTTGGTAGGAATGTAGAATGGTGCAGGCTCTGTGGAGGACAGTTTGGCGGCTCCTCAGGAAGCTAAATATAGAATTGCCATATGATTTGGCTATCCCTCTACTAGGAATATATCCAGAAAAGCTGAAAACGGTGACGCAAACTGACATTTGCACACTAATGTTCATAGCGGCATTATTCACAATTGCCAAAAGATGGAAACAACCCAAGTGTCCATCAACCAACGAATGGGTAAATAAAAAATGATAAATACATATGATGAAATACTATGCTGCTTTAAGAAGAAATGAATTTGGGACACATATGATAACATGGATGAACCTTGAGAATATTATGCTAAGTGAAATTAGTCAGATAAGCCAGACACAAAAGGACCAATATTGTATGGTCTCACTAATATGAACTAAATATGAAAAATAAACACATGGAGTTAAAACCTAGGGTATAGGTTACTAGGAGATAGGATGAGGACTGAGAAGGAGTACTGATACTCAATGTATGTGGAATTTTCAATTAGCTTGACTTTAAAAGCATGGAAATGGATAGAACTGATGGTAACACATTATAGTGAGTATATTAACTATCAAGGTTGGTTGATAAATGGGATTGTGGTTGAAATAGGTAGTCCAGGTGCCAAAGTAAATATTGCCTCAAATAATGGGGCTCCTGAGGGCTCTGGAACATCCAGACACCATAGGCTGGGAGAACAGCTCAGGAGTTTGGTTCTCTGCCAGTGGGCCCAACTTTGGAATTTATGGTCCCTAGTGTGACACAATTGGACTCAGTTGTGGTTTCCCTACACATGGCTCTTCTGCTCCTTTTATTTGAACCTATAGTTAGTACTAGAGTTGATAGGTATATGTCCAAGAGACTTAAATCTTTGCTCCATCCATGTGCCAGTTAGGCCCTGAATCTCAAAAGAGTTGCAACACCTACTCTCCAGTTCATCGGACTCTCCCAGGACTACTAACAAGGAGATGATGATGGACAATGACCATCCCAAGGAACAGAGAGAGTCTGCAACTGCAAGCAAGAGAGTCCCATCCATCTGCCCTATGGGTTCTAAGACCCCTCTCAATTAGAGGCAGAGTGGGCATCACCATTACAGAATCCTCAGGATTGGGGAATGAACAATGGACTATAGTAGACTTACTATTATTCTACTGTAGACTTTGGCCATTATACATCTTGTCAAAACTTACAAAATTGTGTGGGAGAGAGTGTAAACTACAATATAAACTATAATCCATGCTTAGTGGCAATGCTTCAAAATGTGTTCAGCAATTGTAACAAACATACCACACTAATGAAGGATGTTGTTAATGTGGGATGGGTAGGAAGAGAGGCATAAGGGAATCCCCTATATTTTTTATGTAACATTTATGTAATCTAAGTATCTTTAAAAAAATAAAAAAGTACATATATAAATGGTAGCCTAGGGATGTAAATATCAATTGAAAGAGAGCTAGAGAATAATCTAGGGACTGAATATCATAGTGAACCCAGAGGTGGATGAGAATTGTGGTTAATAATACAAATACAAGAATGTTCCATGAACTAGAACAAATGTGCATCTCTATTACAGGGTGGTAAGAATATAGTGATGCATGGGAAAAATACAATTTATGTAACTATGGACTATAGTTAACAGCAATATTGTAATATTCTTGCATCAATATCAAATAAAAGGGGACGGATATGGCTCAAATGGTTGGGTGTCCGTCTCCCATATGGAGGGACCTGGGTTCAATCCCCGGGACCTCTTGGTTAAAAATATATATATATATATATCAAAGAAGGTACTATATCAACGCTAAGTGTCAATAATAAGGGAGTATGGGATTGTTTCTTTTGGACTAAGGAAATCTTCCAAGATTTACTGGGGCAATGATTGCACAACTCTGTGATGAAAGTGAGAGCCACCGAGTGTACACTTTGGATAGAATATACAGGCATGGGACTGTATAACACAGTGGACCAAGTGGTGGAAGCCAGACTGTAGTTAACAGTACAAATATCAGAATGTTTTCTCATGAACTATAACAACTGTACAATACTAATACATAGTGTTAATAATAGAAGGTGTATGGAAAAATATACCAAGTGTACACTATGGACTATAGTTAGTGGTAATAGTCTGATCATGTTCTTTCATAATCTATAACAAAAGTTCCACAATAATGTAAGGTGTTGGTGGAGGGGTGATATATGGGAATTCTGTACATTATGCATGATTGTTTTGTAAACTCACAACTTCTCTAATAATAAATAAATGAATAAAATATAGTTATATTCAAATACTTGTTGTAAACTAAGGGCCAATGAAGCATCTTCATATGTCCCTAAGGAAATTCAAAAGAATGATAATTTATAAATTGTATATAATTTTTGGCAAATGTAAAGGTATGCTTTCTTGTGTATGTTAAACACCATTTCTTCCACAATGTTTTCACATGGTTATTTTTCAAATTCCATTTCCTCCCAATAATGTGAAGGTAAATTTAATAGTAGTAGTAATAATAAACAAATAAAAAGCATACTAAACTTTTGCAAATATCATTGTTAAGTACTTTATATGGATGAACCTAACTTAATTTACATGACTATCAAGTGAAGAATTTTCAGATGAGAAAATGGAGGCTTACATGATTAATTTGTTTAAGGGCATAGAAACCACTAAGAGGTGAAACTGGGATTCAAAACCAGGTAATTTGACTCTAGACTGGGCATAATCTGTCTAAATAAATTTTGAATTAGTAGAATTTTCAATTTTCCAGCATATAAACAAACTTTAAAACTCTGTAGGTATATTACTTTTGTCAGCCTTATTAGAATACAAAGTGTAAGAGAAAGACCAGTCTTGCTATATTTCTTAATGAGTCTCACGGATTTGTAGAGAGAAAATGCCAAGTTCCTTCATGAACAACTGACATGTCTTAGTCTTCCAATGAATGAAGTCTGGGATCATTTATTCATCCACACCACAGATTTTTATTTAGTACTTTCAGTGCAACAAGTACTGGAGAAACATTGTATAAAGAGCAGATAAGGTACCCAACCCAATGAGCTATCATAGTGGGAAATTTTAAAAAAAATTTATTGTATTATAATTTCAGGCAGCAATAAGTGTAAGAAAGAAAAATAAATCACAGTAAAGGAATACAGAGTGCTGGTGTATTTATCCTCTTCTCTGTGCATCTGTGTGTACCTACTTCAGTTAAATCATAATAGCTAACAATTTATTGCGTCCTTATTTTGTCCCAGGAACTGTTTAAAACACTTTACTTCTTTTAACTCATTTAATCATCTCAACACTCTATGATGTAAGTACTATTATGTTTCCATTTTACAGATGAAGAAACTGGGCACAGAGAGGTTAAGTAACTTGTTTAAAGTTCCCAAACTACTAAGTGGAAGATCTGGATCTGAACCCAGACAATCTAGTCCCAAAGTTTGTTTACTCTCTTAACCTCTAAACTAGACTATACTGATAGAGTAGGTGTGATGGTTAGGCTAATGTGTCAACTCGGCCAGGTAATTGTGTCCAGGTGTTTGGTCCAGAAAGCACTGGGCTAATTGTAATACAAGAGCATTTATGGACTTCAATCACCAGTGAGTTTACTGCATGGATGGCTGATTACATCTGCATCAATCAGGGAGATTGCATCAGCAATGGGTGACACTTTTATCCAATCAGTTGAATGCCTTAAAAGGGAAAGTGATTTCAACATTCAGAGAGAATTTCCCAGCTCGTCATTCGACAGCCAACTTCTCCCAGAACTCATCAAGGATCTTTCATCGGACTTTCATCAGAGCCCCTGGTTTGCAGCCTCCATGCGGAACCTGGACTTGTGCATCCTCATGGTCCCGTGAGAGACTCTTTTAAAATCGCATATTATTGATAGATATCTCCTGTTGATTCTGTTTCCCGAGAGAACCCTGACTAATACAGTAGGCAAAGTTATTTTAAAGTACAGAAGCTATTGGAATAAATTTCAAAACAGCAACGTGGATCTAAAACCACATAAGGAAGTCTAAGATTAGTAATTTTTTTAAAAAAGATTTCTCTGGAGGGCACATCTACATTTAGAAAACAGTATAAAAGCCCTGGTTATATCTACTATGGATCTGCATATGATAGGTTGGATTGCCCATTAACTGTACTTTTAAAAAACACAACTATAATCAGTTTTAGTTCTCACTTCTTCCCAATTCTCCTCCTACAATTCATTATTAGAGATCATTACAGAGAGGTAAAACAAAAATTAAGGGAAATAAAGCAAGAGTGAAAAGACAATTAGAAATCCTAGTCAAGGGACAACTGGGAAATTTTATTCTTAAGATCTATAGCTGCATTTTCAGGCAGAAAACCATGGATGTAATTACTGTTTGAAGTTAATGATAAAAGAGAATTGGGATATTTCATGTATCATTTCATCTATAGAATTAAGGAAATGGTATAGATTATTCCAGAGATGTAATAGAAGATAGTACATAGAAGGTGAATGCCTTCACTAGGGTCACAAAGGGCATCAGAGGCAGGGTTCTGGTGGGGATTTGAACTTGTCTAAATCCTAAGATTTATTTTACAGCATTATATGGGGGAAACAATACTGGCTGACACAATCACATTTACTTTACACAGATCCAACCCATCCCAACTTGGCTAGAGAAGGAAAGATTGACTAAATGAATGGTATAATTCAAATTAGTTCTGCTTTTTTCAGTGACCGCAAATATGCTTAAACTAGGAAAAGCTATAGTAGAAGCAGGACAGGATACAAAGAAATAGACTTTAAGACATTTTTTTTCTCTCAATGACAAGCAAATCATGTAACAAAATTCAATGATATGGGTCCCTGCAAAAATAATTTCTAATTCAATCTCTAAGGGGAAACATGACTCAAGTACAATGCCAAAAAGGGAAGTGGGCACTGCCATTTAATTATCAATACATGTTTATAGTACATGAAAAGAGGAGGTGTGGGAGGTGGGCAACACGGGAATCCCAGTGGGTTCCGTGTAATATTTTGGGTAATCTAAGCACCTCTTAAAATATATTTATATATATATATAAATAACATTTTTGTAAACAAATGCACATATATGCATATATATTTATATATCATTTTGCAAATGTTGGTATGTATTGTGAAAATTTTGATTTTTACCCACAATAAAATAATAATAATAATAAAAATAATTAATTAAAAAAAAACAACAACAAAAAACAATACAAAAAAATCACTCATTAACAGAGAATGGTATGTATGTATCTACCAAAAAGTGGCCTGAATTTATTATTATTCTTTCCCCTCTCTCTCTCCCCCTTCTCTTACTCTCACTCTTTTCTCTCCCCCTCCTCTCATTTGCTCTTTCTCTCTAATGTGCTTGGGTTATATGTCACCATTGCCTAAAGTAGGAAAGAACTAGTTCCCCTGAATTATGCAGAATTTAAACCTTGGTTCCCCAGAACCTTTCAGTTCCAGGCTGGAGAATCAGTTGTCTAGTAAGAGCATTTAATTTTCACTGACATAATCTTAACAGATACTAATAAATAACAAGAAATTTCTTGTCTTCTTTCTGAAATATACCAGGATGGAAAAAGATTATATTGCAAATATGAAAATAGTATTTGTAAAAGACTAGAAATTTTAGGATCAAACCTTGGGAGAACACTTGCATTCTTTGGCATGTAATGCCAATATAAGGAAGCAGCATGAAAGCAATTTTTTCATGATTTTTTCCATTTTTGGTATTTAAAAACTCTAAGTGGATGAATCAGGTGTTTTCTTTTCTCTGCAGTTTTTTTTGTTCAAGCTTGCCCTCAATGAGATATTATTTCTTGTTTATTTTTTTGTCTTATTTATTCTCATTATTAAGGAACCTGACAGGGAGTTACTAAGTCAATGCTAAGACTATTCAAAATGGCTTCTAGGTGAGCAAACACCTTTTTAATGTATCTGAATTGACTTCATTTTATTAATTACACGAGTGGGAAACACAAGTATGGGTGGAGACTGCTTAACAAATTAGGAGAAATATGATCTCAAATTCATTACTTATAATCTATTCCCATTTAATCTATCATTAAAATACAGTACATTTTCTTAAGAATTAAATTTAAAATCAGTAGCACCTGAAGCCAGAATACCATGAAAAACAGGACAGCAATGAACTGATGGTGCAAATGACAAAGCCAGTTTAGCTAGGTAAGGTTGAAGCAACATCTATCAATGCACGGGAAAGGGAAGGCTAAATTCAATAAGCCAACAAGTTTTTAATCTAGTGGATGACAAAAAAATTATTTGTCTTATGGAAAAACAACTTAAAACAATTGTGAGTCTTTACCACACAGTGAAACTACTATTTTACTGATATATTTTTCAACTAAGTAGATTTTACTGATATATTTTTCACTTTTCATTGCTGGTTTTAAGGCTCATTGCTATTTCTGCTTGGAACTTCAAGAACAGCATATTAGTTTGGGATCTTAGGCAATATTCACAAGGCCAGGGTATGCCTAAGGCTGCTGGTAAAGGGAAATTTTGATGATAGTCAAAACATATGAATCAATCAACAATCACATTTTAGTACAATTATTGACAAAAATTATTGACAAACACCCCGTTCTGAGTCCTACAGTGATTCCTGCTCTGGAAGGATGAATGACCATCTGAGTTACAATAAATAACAACTCCTGGTGTCCCTACTTTTTTAAGCTAACAATAAATTTCAAATTGTCTTAAATGGTTTCAACTTACTTCAGATCCTCTTTCTCCTTTTAGTCCTTGTTCACCCTGGTCACCTGGCTCACCCTTTAATAGGAACCAAAACAGAAATCACATATGAAGCACAAATTTTTTTAAAATGCTAGAATTACAAAGAAGGCTTTCAAAACTTACTGGGGGACCTTGTTGTCCAGTGGTACCTCTTGGTCCTGGTATACCTACATGACCCTAGGAACAGAAAAAATTATATTGTTAGAGTAAACAGAGAAATGTGCCTTAGAGAATAGGGCAGTCTCACTTAAAATGGCAGCAAAGTGTTAAAATAATCAATTTAAATATCATGGAGGTTATGATACTTTCTTGGAAATAGGATGGAATATAATAGCCACTGGATATTTTGATGAGAAAGAATGTAGGTGCTTTTTTTTTTTTTTCCTATGTAAGTAAGTCAATATAGTGGGTTGAATGGTGGCACCCCCCCAAAATACCCAAAAACTGTATATATGACCTTACTTGGAAAAAGGGTCCTTGAAGACCTAATTAAGTTAAGGACCTTGAGATGATATCATCCTGGAATATCCTAAATTCAGTGACAAGAGGGAGACAGACACAGAAAACAGAGAAGAAGGCCATATGAAGATGGAGGCTGAGATTAGAGTGATGTACTCACAAGGAATGCCAACAATCACAACAAGCTGGAAAAAGCAATGAATAATTCTACCCTAGAACTTCTAGAGGAGAGGGAGTGTTAACCTGTCCATACGTTGATTCGAACTTATGATTTCCAAAACTGAAAGAGAATAAATTTCTGTTTTTAAGTCACCTAGTTTGTGGTAATTTGTTACAGTAGGCTCAAGAAAGGAATACAAGTCAATAACCAAAGTAATAAAGAGTTTGAGAACAAATTTCCTTTCAACATATTCCCACTGTGAGAGTGTACTATGGTCTCCATTTTTACAAACTAAGTTTATAGCAATTTGGTTAGTAGATATACTGGGCTGACGACTGGGAGCAATTACTGTATACAATGCCAAAATATATGAAATGACTCTAACATTCAGCAATCTGTCATCACCCTAGTTCTCCTAAGAAGGAATGCTGACCTACCACATTTCCCTTTGCAAGTGGGTAAACAGAAACTAGCAGCTACCCAGGGGCATGTCAGGTAAGAGTTCTAGGAGGAGAATTCTGCATGTAATCTCTTTTATCCCCTTCCCTACTGTCCTCTTCACCTCAGATTCTTTTCTTCCTACTCTGAATATTACAGAAAGGACGCCTGAAGAGATAGTTATCAGGCCCATCTCCTTTTTTCTGGGCTAGGCAAAGAAGGAATTGCATACATAGGCTAATAATATTTATTCTCACAGAAAGGTCATTTGAGCCTTCTTTGTTTGCATTCTATGAGGCAAATGTTTGTGGGTTTTAAGTTTCAAATTCCTGATTTAAAAAATGAGTCATGTTTAAGGGAGTGAATGTTGGCAAGAGAGAAAGGTTAGTTTGGAAAGCTTTCTATATAGCACATGGCCACAATAAAGAGAAAACCATTATCACACATGACCCTCAGCAGCAAAAATGGCAGAGTCAGCAAATAACAGAATCAGGTTAATTAAGAGGGAGCTTAGTATATACCTTTCAAGTAAATATGACTACTTATAGGTCACATTCAAGAGAATGCAGGCAAGAAGTGGCTAGAGAAAAGCTTGGGTTACAGAATGAAAGTGAGAGTGAGTGAATAAGAAAATTACAAAACTCAGAATTATGATGGCTAATTAAGGTTTTGCCACAACCCTTAGCTGTAGTTTTAGAGTCCTTCACAGAATAATCATAGAATAGACAACTGTCTCTCTTTGCTTTGTGAATACTGGGCACAAATCTCACCAAAGACAAAGACCATTTTAATGCAGTGGTAAAAATTAAACATGCTATGGTAAACATTATTATAAAGTTATGTATGAGAGGTCATGGGAAGTGATGATTTTGCATGATGATCTTAGTGGCAGGATGAGTTAAATGGTTGAGGTGGGTTTGGAGAAGATTTTATAAAGGGAGTAATGGTAAGGTGACTCTTGAAGGATGAGAGTTCCAGGCAGTAAAGTAAAAGAAAAACATTATGGGCAGAGGGAATAGCATGAGAAACAAATGGAGATACCTTTGAGAGAACATGTGAAGGGAAGAACGGATTTGAGAGGGCTATGAGGGGGACAAGGAGACTATATGGAAGATATTGAAGTAATCCAAGCAAAACTTGATGAGCATCTGGACTAAAGTAGGGCAATGGGGCTAGATTCCAGATATATTTAAGAGTCTCAAAGAAGTAGCCCATTGAATGTGAGAGATGAGAGCTGAGAGAATTGTAGGACAGAGAAAGGGGAAGAAAGGATTCATTTCTTAAACAAAAAAATATTATGGAGTACCTACTAAATGTCAACACTCTAGTAGTATCTAGTAGTATCGTTCACTGAATTAAGGAAATAAAAATAGGAGGATCAGATTTGGGAAGGATGATGATACTGTGGTTTGGGACATACTGAGTTTGATGTGCCTGTGATAATGTCCAATAGGTATCTGGATATGTGTGCCTGATGCTAAGGAGAGAAGGCCAAGTGGGGATTTATTTAGTTATTGTTATTTTATTGTGTGCAAAAAAATTCTATGACTTTTGCCAAATCAAAGTGAAAAGGAATATGAGATAGAACATAACTTATTCAATGTTTTTCTGGGATTTTGTCTCATGTAAGTTTAGTTTGACAGTCTTCGGTGTCTGCATGTTTCTGCATGTACCCTTAAAAGTAGATGTTGGGAACAGATGTAGCTCAAGTGGTTGAGCACCTGCTTCCCATGTACAAGATCCTGGGTTCAATCCCTGGTACCTCCTAAAAAGCAAAATAAACAAATGAAAAAACCCAACTCTCATTGGGGGAGCAGATATAGCTCAGTGGTTGAGTGCCTGTTTCCCATGTATGAGGTCCTGAGTTCATTCTCTGGTACCTACTTAAAAAAAAAAAGGTAGAGGTTGACAGGATATGTCAACATGTCCCTTGGCTCTTTCGAACTTCAAATGGTTGTTCTGACCTAGAGATGTGTATTTTGTTGGATGAGAGCTATAAGTTACTGTGTCTATTTTTATACTAAATGTTTTAAACTAAATGTTTTACTGTATGTCGTATATATGTGCCATCCAAGGGGGTGGGTAGAGATTATATCTGGGGTGTCCAGTGTTATATCCATAGCACCTAGCTCTGTCTTGGCCCATTATAGACACTTGAATATATACTGAATGAGAAGAGACTGACTTTGTAAAAATTTTATCATACATAACACTTAAAATGTGCCATGTATATTGATGCCTAGTAAGGAAAAGTAGATAACAGAGTGAGCCCCGGGAAAAGTTTCCCACTGATGAAAGATATCTGAAGAATGTCTGAATATACAGAGTAATGGAGGCAGAGTTTTTTATCTGATAGCCAGGTGAAGAGGTTCTTTTTTTCTTCCAGTTGTAGAGTTATCTGCTCATTTGCAGTAAGTATATTGATTTATTTAGCTACTGAATGTTTTGTAGTTGTTAGAGACCAAAAGAAGGATATTGCAAGAATCTGATTTTCCTGAGAATGTGTGGAGTCATGCACAGAAATAACTAAGGAAATTTAAGAAGTTTTTCAAATTATGCTGGAAGCAGTTGGGTTGGCTTCTCAAACCAAGGCAAAGGTAATTTCAAATAAATCCACTGAATTCCTTGGATTAAGAAATACTTGTAGATCCAAATGTTAGGTAAATTGGAAACAGAACATATATATCATTCTATAAAAGCTTCTTTGAAAATAGAAAAATATAAATATGGCCATCAAAATAATTTCACAAACATTTAGAGCTATCTTCAATGTTTGCTTCAAAAAGGGCTCTGGAAAGTGAAAGTTAAATTTTCAGATTCCTTTAGCTTGAGAAAATCAGTTTATTAATAATAGCTATCTACCTACCAGTTTATCCATTCAATCTGTCTAATTTAAGTCTCCATTTCAAACAAGACCTATTCAAATTTAGAAAAAAGGTGTGTAACTTGCAGTAATTACCTTATAGCCCTCTGCTCCTGACTCTCCTCTCTCTCCTGGTTCCCCTATTGGACCCTACAGAGATTACACACACACACAAAATCAACTTCACAGCTGGATCTAAGTATTTGTAAATGCAGATGATAAATTAGTATGGATTAATCTTTTGGCAAAAATATGAAAAAAATGGCACAAGCCAAATGTAAGATAATTTGTTTAGTCCCACTGAATAATTTCACAAGACTGAATTTTAGTGACACCAAGGACATCATCAAACTATGCAAATGTTGAATTTTATACATCAATCTCATAATGATTCTGCCAGATAAAATACTTAACAAATGAAATCTAATTTAAAAAATACAAATTTTAAGACAAGTAAAGTATGTTATAGAGGATGTCAAAAGAACTTGCATTTTTACATAATGTTAAAATGATTGAAAATGATTTAAGCAGGACTGTTAAGCCACTTATCTAATTCCATTAATAATATGAGATTATATTTAAATGATATTTTAAAAGCATTTAATAGTTAATCCTACTTTATCATTCTTTATGAGAAATTCTATTGTTTATTCTTTAATCTGTGAAATTTTTAATCCTCAAGGCATAAATTAACCTAATAAAATTGCACATATTAATTTTAATCCTTAGTTCAGAAACTAACCCAATATACTCGAACTTATTAACATTTACTAAGCATTTCTAACATCAAACCTTTGATATAATAAGCTGTTCAAATTATCTACTCTAAAATGCACTTGAAGACTCTATCACATACTAGGACCTTCTGTTGAAAAGATACTCAAATTGAAATTAGCTGGTAAAACTGTAAGAGAATTTATTATGGAGTATTAATTGATAAATTTTAACTTATTTCTATATGGATAAAGTTATTGGAAATAATATAAAGACATTAATCTCTGACTTTGCTTAATTATTTAGAATATCCTTAGTTTAAGTTTTACAACTTTCCTGTCTCTATTACTGTATTGTATTTGTAGTATAAAACTATCACTGTTATGTTAGATCTTTAATAAATTTATTATATTTCAGGTGGTATTTAAACCTGGCCTGCCTGAATCTGGGGAAAAACAGGCACTACTATAGACTATTTATAAATTTTTTTTTCCACTTGCTTTTAAGCTTTTTGCATTATTCTTATATTTTCTCTACCATAGAACATTTCCAGATGTTTAGAGGGACTAAAATATTTGATGAAGAACTTTACATATTCTTTCTTATAGATAAATTTGCCTCTATATGAGATGGTTTGATTTAATCATTAAAACAATCTAGAATCATCCCTATTTCAAAGACAAAGTATAACTTTCAACCATCTCTAAAGGGCCAAACCAAAATATCTGAGAGTGGCTACAAATTCTGATCTTTCTGCTTTGGGATTCTTCTTTAGGATTCTTTTATCCTATATGATAACTGTGAAAAATAAAATAGAATATTAACCATTTACATTTATATCTGTGAACTAAACATTTTTATTTTACCCATTTAATTTACGTATGTCCTTTAGACACTTTTAGTCAAACTGTAACATAGAGTTAGTTACTTGGATAATCAAGTTACAAGAATAGCTACTTTAAAAAAAAACATAGTTACAATTGGCCCTTAAAATGTTTAATTAGAAGACTATAGATTAGTGATCTTTAAAGGTTCTTGGCTCTATTAACTGGTTAGAAGCGTTTTGAATGAATTTGGTAGTATGTGTAAACTACTATAAAAATATACAAATCAGATTTCTGAATACTTTAGAAAGAAATCTGAAGATTAAATTTCAATCCTAAAATGTCTAGAGTGTGTAATATTTTAAATAATCTCTATAAAAGGCTTTATGTATTAATATTGAAAGTTAGTTCACGGTAGTGAATGTATATATTATGCTAAAGATCTTAGCTTGGATATTAATATTTTCATTTCAGATCATTCAGATTTTTGTGACTTCAAATATTTCTCCTATCAAACTGTATGAGCAAACTAAAATAAAACTCTTTGAAAAGATGCAATTGGTATATTATAGTAACTGCAATTTATCTTGAAGCATCAAATAATTTTAGAAAAAGACCTACTGGTTCACCTCGGGGTCCAGGTGGTCCTAGGACTGTTTTATCCTCTCCTGGATAACCCTAAAATGAAATAATGATTTACAAAGCAAGACCACATTATTAGATAACCTTTAAAATAAGCAACATATTATATTCTAATATGTTAGGAAATACACAATCTGGTTTTATCTTTCTTAAATGGAAAACTACCTGAGAAATTAAGCATATGACATTTTATACACAGTTGTTATTTATATATGGTTCTGCTTGGAAGTGTCAATCTGCTTTAATTACATAAAAAGCAGCTTAGGAATTTTTGCAAAAGGTTAGATATTTAATGATATTATAAATGAAGGGTACTATTGTGGTTATTCCCAAGTCATCAGAAAATTTTAATATAAATGCACTATAATTAGTTATTAACTTAGAGTCTTACAACTGATTTTGAGTAATAACTGATTTTACATTTACAGAGTTTTACAGATTGCAAAGGACTTTCACACATATTGTTTTGCTTGAATCTCAAAACAAGCTATGCAAAATGTTTTAATAATTTATTTAACATTTAGCCACTGGCATTTTTTTTCTTCTAGAATTTGCAATAGTTCCCAAGTTGAAAAGTCCTTCTTAAATTCTTTGAGAATATTTCCATGCATTCTTTCAGAAAGAATTCATAAATTCAATGTTCAAATTTAGGATTAAAAAGGTATATACACATACTTTTTCTCCTTTAGGTCCTGGCAACCCAGAAAGTCCTGGTTGACCTTGATGACCCTAAGAAAAGGACAAGTAAGTAAATATTCCCTATATCATTTGACATGCACTACCTAACACCAGCATGCCTTTGCCATTAGATATTGCACTATTCTCAAATGAAAAACAGGATTCACTCTATAGGGAGATGAGGCCTAAACAGGTTAGAAAGGTTTGTCAGGGAAATTTCATCTGAATTTCCATGAATTTTAATTTTGGAATGTTATCTTTAACACAAATATTTCGATGCAAATATACACTTTCATTTTCTCACTAAGAAATTCTTACCCTATATCCTGGAATCCCTGGTTCTCCACCAGGTCCCATCAATCCTGCATGTCCCTATAAAACAAAGTAAATATTAGTGAGAAAGAAAATGTACAATTGATTATATCAAACTGTTATTTCAGTTGTTTCTTTTAGATTTTTTTTTTTTGAAATTCTACCTAGTTTGAAATGGGGAAACAAAAAGTAATACTCCAACAATCATTTTTTCTTTTGAACCACAAGAATCCCACCAAAAAAAAGTCTATTTGGTTTACTTCTGGTATGAACATTCTTAATAATATTAAGACAATACTTTCAGTTGTCAGAATCCTACTGGTCTCTAGTGAATTCTTGGAAATGTAGCTTGTATCTGTCAAAGTTTGTGGCAAATGTGCGGCAATGAATATTACAGAGTGAAGCCTGATAGTTTTTGATGTTGTCACTATGGGATCGAGGAAAACTCCTTACTCATTGATAGTTTTAAATGTTTTGATGAATATGATTTCAATCTTGGTCAAATTTGTTAAAAGAGAAACGGTTAAAAATTATGTATAATAATTATGCCATGAATACCCTTATGATCAATATTTTACAAATAAAAAAATCATATAAATTCGGGGCTAATCAGTAAATGTCCCGAACCCACTGGAAAGATGGCTTAGACAATTAAAAAAAGCAAAAATAATGCTTCTTAAATCTCTTACTTAAGAATATAAAGGAATTTTTTTAAATAAGAAAAGTATGTTTTAAAAAATAAACTGCATACATTACATGCAGAGACATCCTTTTCAAAATCTGTTTCTAAGCAACCTAGTTTAAAATATTTCAATTATCAAGTTCTAAACACCTTGTGTTGGTCTTGTGTTGGTCCAGTGACCCCATCTCCTGATATTCATGGTCTCCTATCATTTCCTCCCTGTGAGTGTAGGCTGGGCCTAGTGACTCACTTCTAACTAATAGAATATGGCAAAAGTGATAGGCTATCACTTCAGAGACAATTAAAAAAAAATACTGTGACTTCATTCTTTCTCACCCCCTTGTGATCTTTCTCTCTCACACACAAAATAATTGCAAACACTTGTCAATGAAACATGAGATAGGTACAAGAGAAGATTGCCCTATCATGACTTCTATTCACTATAATACCAGAAGTTCTAATCAATATAGTGAGTCAAGAAAATTAATAAGAGGAGGCAATATGATTGCTTACCTAAAGAATCACCTAAATTCAATAAATTAGAAATAAGATCAAAATATAAAAATAGATTTCTTATATAGCAGCAATAACCAATAAGAAAATTTAATAGAAAAAGGATTACATTAACAATAAGAATAAAATCCATATAAAAATGAAGAATAAACCTAAAAAGATAAGTGTAAGACCAAAGATGAAGGAAATAATAAAACTTTATTGAAGGATATAAAAGGAGATATGAGTAAATAAAGACATATTATATTTCCCTATAGAAACATTCAATATTAATGGAACATGACAAGCTGATTCTAATGTTCACATGAAGAGGAAATCATGTTAAAATCTGACTTTTTTTTAGGAGGTGCCAGGGATTGAACCCAGGACCTTGGACATGAGAAGCAGGCACTCAAATACTGAGCTACATCCAGTCCCCAATGAAAGTTGGTTTTTTCGTTTGTTTGTTTGTTTGTGTTTAGGAGGTACCAGGGATTGAACCTGGGAACATCGCTCCCCAAAGCTGACATTTTTTGAAAAAAAAACAAAAACAAAAACAAAACTATTGAGCATTTGCTCTAAATACTCAAAAGACATTGATCTCAGAAGATACTGTACAGGTCTAATAATTAAAATAGTTGGTACTGACCCAGGAACACACTAACAGATTGATAGGAGAAAACAGAGAGATTGGAAACAGACCAATGAATATTTGAGAGTTTAGTTTATGGTAAGGGTAGCATCTCAGAAAAGTGAGAAATAGATTGTTCAATAAATGGTATTGAGACAACTGGCTATCAGTTTGGAAAAAAAAATAGTCCTCTACATCTATCATACCAAAAGAACAATACAAAACTAAACTCCACATGGTTTAAAGAGTTAAGGGGAAAAATAAAGCTATGAAAGTTTTTAAAAAAGAATATGGATGGAAGCGGATGTGGCTCAATCAGTTGGGCACCCGCCTACCACATAGGAGGTCCTGGGTTTGGGTCCTGGTGCCTCCTAAAAGAAGACAAGCAGATGCCGCCCCCACTGCAACAAGCTAGATGCTGCCCCTGCTGCAACGAGCTAGACGCTATCCCCATCACAATGAGCAGATGCCACAAGCCAGCAAACGCTGCAACCTGTAGGGAGTGACTGTGGCTCAGGCTGATGGGCACTTGCTTCTCATGTGGAAGGTCCCAGGTTTGGTTCCCGGTGCCTTCTGGAGAAGGCGAGCAAACAATAAGCAGACAGAGGAGAGAACCATCTGGGGGGGGGGGTGGTGCAAATAAAGAAAAATAGAGTAAATAAATAAATCTTTAAAAAACAAGAATATGGAAGTATATTTATATATATTTGATGGGGGGAGGTATTTCTAAGAAAGAACTGAAACTCAGAAACAGTGAAAAAAAAAAAGGCCTGAGAAGTTTGGATATTTAGAAATTAAAACTTTCTATACAGCAATACAAATTAAAAGATAAGAGACAGAAAGGGAAAGTATTTGTAATATATTTTGAACTGTATTAATATTTTAAAAATATAAGGAGTTACTGCAAATAAGAAATGAAAAACCCAATAGACAAATGTGTGAAGGATACATGAATAGGCAGTTTCCAGAGAAAATAATACAAATTACTTAGTTGCAATCAAAGAATAGAAATAGAAATAAATATGAGATACAATTTTTCATTTATTAGATGGACAGATATCAAAAGAGTTAATATCATGTGTTGGTTGTAGAAGGTAAATTTGTTGGAACCTCTTGGAAAGGGAGTTTAGGAATGTGTCAAAATTTAAAAAGTGAATATTCTTTTATTTTTAAAAATTCAAAATAGGAGACTACTTTGAAGGCAGTATTCTTTGGATGTATCAGTTCTTACATTTAATAAAAAAACACAGGAGTGGGTGTAGCTCAGTGGTTAAGTGCCTGCTTCCCATGTATGAGGTCCCGGATTCAATCCTTGGTACCTCCTAAAAATAAATAAAGAATTTTATTTAAAAAGTGGTTGCTTTAAAAAAAAAATCAATCAAATCACATTACATAATATTTTTGAACACAGAAACCAAAGACATTAGTAATTTAAATAAAAGGAAGTAAGAAAGGCCTGAAGTAGTGAGACCTCAGTAAGGAATGGATATTTAAAATGAGCCTGAGGCAAACCTTCCTGAGACAACGGATGGATTATGCAATGCTCTCCAAAAGGCCTTGATGAAAAGTCTAGCATTTGAGACATTTAAACGGTGATTAGGAAATATACATGCATTTTTAATAAACTTATGAAACAGAAGACTAAACTGGATAATCTCTTAAGCATTTTGCATTTATAGGTTCAGAAATATAATGCTGAGCTTGCTCCCAACATCATACAAAGTTCATGTAAAAGATTAAAAATATAATTGGATGTTATGGAGATTTATCATAGCTGGTAGGAAAATAATCTTCAGATACAGTATGTGGAGTCCAAGCATATAAAGAAAACCCATTTTCAAGTAAAACTACTTTTTAAAGCAATTTGTTAACTATGACAGCAGTTTCATACAGATATTAAATCCTGATTTTAAGTGCTAGGCATATAAACTTTCCTACTTAGGTTAGGAGTTATAATCTGATTTTTTAAAACCTCATTTCATATTTTATTTCCAGTTTTAGTTTTTTTTTCCCCTTTCCTTTTTCAGGTCCAGAAACCACTAAGCCACTTAAGTACGGTAGAATGCTTACAGTTCTCCACATCCCATGGAGGTAGATTGTTTTCAATGGAATGATTGCCTTTTCTGTAAAGTTAATCAAGGGATGAAGCTTTAAGGACAGGATACATGTCTTTTCCATCCACAGTGACTCAGTTCTGGAAACAAATCAAAATACTAACCATAGAACCTCTAGTTCCTCTGGCACCGTTAGGACCACTTTCCCCAATTTGTCCAGGAGCACCTCTGCTTCCAATTTCTCCTGTGGGTCCTTTTTGTCCCTTTTCACCCTGTGGATGTCATTAGTAAGAGAGAAAAGTAAGAAGGAACAAATTTATACTTAGACTAATTAACTATATCATATACCTGAATGACTCCAGAGGATTTTCTATAAGGAAAATTCTGTAGGTAGTAGTTTAACAGTTCTTATAGATCACCACTGACATTATTGTCATACCACCACCACCCAAATTATTGCAAAAATATAATTAAAAGTAACTTTGGGAAAAGAATATTAAAAAAATAATTTTGGCCAAATAAGCAGGGGATATCTGGTGCTAATGTTGAATTCCAAATAACCAAGCTTTTTATTTTGAATTTTGATATTTATTCTGTTTCTACAGAGAACTTCAATGCCACAAAGATCCATTTAATGCAAAAAACTTGTTCTCTTATATCCAGGATTATCACTCACTAGCTTGGAGTATGCCTTTAAAATTATATAACATTTTAATATCAGTTTACATCTCTCTGAAAACTGGTTACGTTCTGTTTTCCATTAGACTGAATGGTCCTTTTCTAGCACCAAAATAGATCTACTCTTAAATAACATTGTGTTATGCATTTTCTGAAAGTGGGAACCAGCATGTTCCATTGTTGATAGTGAAGTAGACACAAAGAAAAACTAAACTGTGACCACAGTCAGTCAGGAAATTTTGGGGATTCATAGGACTAAAGAATTTTAAGTCCTTTTTTGTGTGTGTGTGATCTCATTGGAACACCAAACAGACTTTATTTTACTTTCCCAGGAGTGCAGGTTGTTGTAAGGAGCTGTATTGTTCTACTTCACTTGTAAAGCTGATTTTTGGCATAACATTACTAAGTACGGTGAAAACAGACTTCAATATTGGGGTTATTTTTATAGACAGGAATGACAACTAAAATTTGCCTCATTCATATTTTTTTTCCCTTAAATTGTCCAAAGATTCTGAGAAAGATAAACTAGGTATATATTAGCAGAAGTGCTAGACTTGGACTTTGAGTACTAGAATATAGTGTGATTTGAAGTTAATTATAATAAATATATTCAGGACTGTTGTAGTCCCATGGGAAAACCTTTTCAATGTCTCACAAATTTTTAAACAAATTATCAATCCCATCCAAAGATGAATTTTTCATTGTAACATAGTAGAATTTTACAAATACATCAAGCTTTTTAGTGAAATATAAAGTGAGCAAATAAATATCCTTATTTCATGGTTCTTGGCCAATATTTAGGAAAAGTAAAATCAATCACTAACTTTTCAACTTAGAGAAACAAATTAATAGCAAATCCAGAGAGAATTCTAATCATATACCTCCTCCCCACACACAAATATTTTTCTAAGGATGTCACTGAGTAGCACAAATGGCACAGCATTTTCTTTTTTTTTCCCTTTCTTGCAGATAAGCTACAAGAAGAATTTTTGGCAAACAGGAAAAGAAGGAAAAGCAAAGACCTTAGATCACCTACAAAGTAGAAAATGTGCCTTCAAATAAAAAAGGTGATAAGTATTCCTAAATGGAATTAAATATTAATTTATAAAAATGTCTTTTTCAGCCAAATTTACCATTCTTTATTATGTTACATCTAGTACAAATAAAAACATTACAGCACTCTATATAGGTCTGGGCATATCAGAAGAAAGAAAATCAGCATAGAAAAATGTAAAAAAAAAAAAAACAACCTTTTTTCCTGGCCGACCTCTTTGTCCTGGAATTCCCACAATTCCTTCAGGTCCCTGAATATGCAATATAAAAAAGGAAATAAATGATTAAAGAAAAGACAAGATGGAATGCCTGAATACTTATGATATCACACAGTCACTAAATGGTACACTAAGTAAAAATGAGAATTACTCTTCAACATTATTTTTGTATAATTATTTATAAGGAGGTCATAATGATTAGAAGCATAGCTGTTACTAGTTAGTAAAGCTCACACATGCAAACTAACCAATATAGTAAAAATTAGACTCTTCTTTACTCTAGGAAGAAAGTTACTTGGTTTCAGCATAACCATTGTAATTAGTGAGAATGTAATTAAAATAAATCCAAATGTACCCATTTCAGTTCTATGAGTTACTGTTGAATTTATAGGATTAGAAAACATATGCAATATATGGTCAAGGAAAATGCCCAAATCTCATTAAGCAGAGAGGAGTAAAGATATTCTTTGGTCTGTGGAAAAGAGAGAGGAAATAAAGGAAGAAAGAGTAAGTAGTCATATTAAACTTTTTAATATTATGTTTTCATTTCAATATGAACTTTGTTTAGCTGAAAGTAAATGAAAAGTTTTCAATTTACACTTTGTTTAGTAAAATGTAGTTAAAATATTTTAGATATTGTGAATTTGCAGATCAACAATAGTTAGGCTTAAATGACAGCTACAGTAAGCCAGGTTGCAGGTTCAAAAATGGCTAATAATTAATCACAGCAATCCTTGCGTTAGTTGGAAATGAAAATGGAAATTTGTGTCCCAAAGCTTGATGAGCTGCAAAAATGATGTAGACAAGAAATAAATTGTGGTTTACCACTGTGCAATGTAGGCTCTCGATAAATATTTGTTGAACGAATAAACAGATACCTAAGGAAATGACTCATGCCCTGTGCTCCTGAGCAAATGCTCTTTTGGCCTCTGAAAATCGCTGGATTTAGAGGCCAAAGCAGCAAAGTTCTATTGCTGTAGTTCTAGCTGCATCCAGAGGTTGAAATGATAGTTGCACTATACTGAGGACTTCTATGTGCTTAAAAAGGACTTTTAATAAGGGGCTGGTTTACCTTCACTGAGTTTAAGTGTGAGAGCTTTTGAAAATCAGACTGCCCCAGTTTCATAATTTGGCTTTGGCACCTAATAGCTAAAAGACCAGAGGCAAGTTAACTTCTAAAAGTCTTAGTTTCCTTTTTTATAAAATGAGTATAATAACTTCTCCTCAACAAGATACTAAGTTTAAATGAGATAATGCATATAAAGCTTAGAAAAGACTAGGTTTATAAGAGCTCAATAAATGTTAGCTCTAATTTCTGCTGTGTCTTTTAAAGTGTATTATGCAATAGTAAAAAATATATTAAAAAGATATTAAAGGTATTAATAAATAAATTTAAATTAATTTAATAAAGATATTAAAGATAATAAAGATTCATGCATCCACTTAAAAAATAGAATCATATTATATATTTATGATTTTAGTTATAAATATTAACTTGAAGCCCCATATATACATATACCTTTCCAAAGATACCATTCTCCCTCCCCACTCAGACACAACCATTATTCTATTTGTTTATCATTCCCATGCATTTCTTTATACCTTTACTCTATTTGTATGCATACCCAAGCAATATATGGTTATTCTGCATCTTTTTAAACTTTAAATAAAAAGTATCATACTAAACATTTTGTTTTGTACTTTTTTTTATTTTGTAGTTTTTTTAACATATTCTTTTGAAACTTGTTTTTTCTTGCACGTTTTGTTTTTTATTGTATTCAGCATGGCTTTAATCCTTTTTTTTTTTTTTTTTTTTTTTTTTGCTGCTACAGGATTCCATTTTACTGTCAAACCAAAAACTATTTAACCATTTTCTGATTGATGGACTTTTCAGTGGTTTCCTTTTTTTTCCTGTTACAGACAATGCTGCAATAAACATCCTTGCGTATGCTTCTCTGTGCCACTTTGAGTTTTTTTAGGTATATAACATGGAAGCTTGTAATTGAATTGCTGGGTTGTAGGATATATACATCTTAAATATCCTAGATATTGCCAAATTGTTCTCCAAAGTGGTTGTTTCAATTTACATTCTCACAATGTTTAAGAGTTCCAATTATTCTATATCTTCCATCATGCTTGTTACTATCAGACTTAAAATTTGTTGTTTGTGATTTCCATTTGTATATCCCTTATTATTAAGGAGGAATGAATATCTATTCATATAATTACTGGACACTGATATATGAATATCTGGTCCCTATCTTTTGCCCATTATTCTACTGGGCTGTCCTTTTCTTATTGAGTTATACATAAGAGTTCTTATATGTTTTCCTGATAATTGTGTTTTGTTCATTCCACACATCACAAATCTCTTCTCTGAGATGGTGGCTCTTCTCACCTTGTTTATTTTAATTCTTGATTAACACAAGCTTGCAGTTTTAATGTAGTCAAATACACCATTATTTTTCCTCTTGCTTTGTTTCTTGTATTGTATTGTTTAAGAAATACTTATTACTTTGCTTTCCCCCCAACCATGAGGTCATAAAAAATTCTCTTAAATGCTTCCTAGGGTTTTAAAGTTTTGATTTTCACAATTAGGCCTTCTAATCTGCTTAGAATTTATTTTGTGTGTGTATGTATGTGTATGGTGTGAGGGAGGGATTTATTTCCATTTGGTTAAGCAATTGTACCAGTATCATTTATAGATTAGTTCATCTTTTCCCTATATAGCTGCAATGCATAATCAGTTTATCAAACAAGTTTTCAAAATATAACTAGATCTGATTCTAGGTTATCTGTCTCCATTGATCTATTTGTCTATCGGTGAACTTCTGTGACACTGGATTAATTACTCTAGCTTCAACAATAAATTATGATATTAGGAGCAGGTGTAGCTCAGTGTTTGAGTACCTGCTTCACATGTACGATGTCTCTAGTTCAATCCCCAGTGAGGCAGGTTAGTATAGGGAAAGAGAGAAGGCCCCTGGGACCCTTCAGAAAACATGGCCGTGAAACCCCTCCTGGAAAACCCTGTCTATTAGTCAGCCAAATGGGTGCTGATGCAAAGTACCAGAAATCTGTGGGCTTTTATAAAGGTATTTATTTGGGGTAGAAGCTTACAGTTACAAGGCCCTTAAGTGTCCAACTCAAGGTACCATAAGAAGTACTTCCTCACCCAAAATCTGTTGCCACATGTTGAAGCAAGATGGCGGATGATGTCTGTGAGGGCTCAGCCTTTCTCTTTCCTTTTAAGGCTCTGTGGGTCCAGCTTCTGTGTATCTCAGCTGTAGGCTGTAGGGCTTGCCTCTCTTCCCAGTGCTCGTTTCTTTCTGGGCTTAGCTGCTCTATTCTCTTCATAAGGTCAGCTATAAACTATCAGGCAAATGGTTCATCTCTCTTCCTGGGGCTGCAGGATCCTCTTCCGTGACTATGGAGTTCTCTCTCTTTTCTCACGTATCTGTTTCTGTGTGTCTTCTTGATTGAGTTTCCAACCATGTAGCCCACAAAGGGGGCAGTGACTCAACCCTGCACACCCTAATGATGTGATTGAATCAAAGCCCTAATCTTAACATAATTTAATCAAAGGCATCTCAGCTGAATCTAATACAATCAAAGGGTATCACGCCCAGAGGAACAGATCAGTTTACAAACATAATCACTATCTCTTTTTGGAATTCATAAATATCAAATTGCTATACCCTACTACTAAGAACAAAGTTGTAAAGACCCCACCTAAAGCCTGGCCACAAGGTCCCATCTGGAACTCTTACTGGGGTCACAGGGAAGCCCCAGATCATTCCAAACAGGCCTGAGAGCTAACAGGCAGCGACTGTAAGGCAACCAATCAGAACAGCAAACAGCTGGGGTCCCTCCACAACATTAGGAATGGGAAGGAGGAAAGGTCTTAAAAAGGCCTAACCCAGGGCTCCACACAAGCATCTCTTCCTGCAGCACACCCGCACCCATGTTTGGGGTTGCATACAGTTTTTCTTTTCTTATTTCTTAGTAAACTATTTATTCCCTTGCACTCCCTATGGGGTGTCCTTAAATTCTTTTATGTGACATACCTAAGAACCTAGAAGCCCAGAACCCAGAGCATTCTGCTAACACCGGTACCTCCTAAAAATAAATAAATAAACAAATAAATAAATTATGATATCAGGTAGGACAGGTAGTTCTCCTTCTCTCCCCAACATGTTCTTTAAAACTGTCTTTACATTGGTCCTTTTCACTTCCACATTTGAAAATCATTTTTCCTCAATCAAGTTCTAGAAAATAAATCCTGTAGGGATTTTGACTGAAATTTTATGGGATAATTGCCAATTTTATGATATTGCGTCTTCTTGTCCATTAATATGCTATATCTATCACTTATTTAGGCCTTCTTTAATAAACTTTTACATTTTTTTCAATGAACCTTTGCAAATATTTTGTTACATTTATTCCTAGGTTCATTATTTTGTGGCTGATTATATTGAAATTTGTATTTTATTAAAAAAGAAGTTTTATAACTGCTTGTTGCTGGTGAAGAATGGAATCTGTTTTTGTATACTGATTTTATACTAAGCATCAAGTTCAACTCTCATTATTCTAATATTTTATAGATTATTCCTTTTTTTCAGAACCAGAATTTTTTTTTAAGGAGGTTTTTAAAAAATATATGTATATTTTTACTTGCTAGGACTCTGAGTAAATGTTGAGTAGAAATGCTAAATAATTGTAATCTTTGTTCATTCCTTTCATGTTTCACCATTAAGTAGGATAGTTATTGTAGATTTTTGGTAGCTACCCTTAATGAATGGCTATTAAATTTTACTAAATACTTTTGTTTAATTGAGATGATATTTTTTATCTTTTCTGCCTCTAATCTGTGAATATGTGACTTGCATTTATATATTTTTTAAATATTAAAATTTTGATGCAAGACTGGTATAAGAGGAAATTCATAAACCCCATTATTATACCAGTGCTTCACAAATGCAATGAATTCAAGTATTCATGCATCAGCTGCCACTACTGCCGGGCGATGATACCTGCCCACTAACAATTCAGTTTAGGCATCATGGTGAAGTAGGCTAGTAAAATAGGGAATCAAGAGATTCCCTATTTGCCAGATCTGAAACCTGGCAAAATGTCCACGTGAATATCAATACCTCCAAGATGGCTGCTGGAAGACTCTCACAGATTCTCCCATTAGGAACAAGATTTCCTCTGGAAGCCAGGAGACGCCCCAGATATAATCCAGGGGCCTTATCATTGGGTCTTCCTGGGGGATTGATGGGTGGGGTAATCAATCAAACAGTAAACAGCTGGGACTCCTCCTGTGTCATTAGCAAAAGGGCGGAATAATTAATGGTTTAAAAAGCAAGCACAAGGGGCTTTTGCTTTGTCTCTCTCTTGCGTTTGGACCCCTGTTCTGACCTTCTTCACCCCCGCCTGGATCAACATGCAAGTAAAACCTGGGCATTTATAATCTATAATGGGAAACTGTAGTCTGTAAATCAGTCCTCGTTATCACTCTTCAGGCCCTTCCTCTCTACCTGGGACCCATGATCTGTTATTTCCTTCCATTTCTCTTCTCTCCCTACCTTAATAAATTACTGGTCTAATTAACCCAACATGCTCTTGAAACTCATTTCTTGTAGCTTAGTCAAGAATCTAGATAAAATCTGGTTACAGTGGTATGTGTTTATGTAAGTATTTATGAAAAATTGTGGAAGGCTTCCAGTCGACCAATATGGCTATATAAGATACTCCAGGTACCATTTCCCCAGAGAATCTTTGAACAACTAGCAAAAACTGACAGAGACATCTTCCTCAAAACTCCAGAAAACAGATAAAGGGTTGCAGTAACTGGAAGAAGGCAGCTTTCAAAATGGTAGGAGGAGTTCACAAAGCCCCTCCCCTATCCCTTTCCTAACATGGTGCAGAGCCAGGTTGTACTCCCATTGTGGGTACCTGGCCCTGTTCTGGAGGGAGGAGAGTAATCCTTATGTACACAGTGTATGTTGGGGCAAATTATTCTAGATGAAGTCTGAAAGACTGAACTACAAAACTCATCTAGGACTCATCTTCCCAGAACTTCCCTGCAGGTAGAAGCATCTTGAAGACAGCTAACAAAATATAAGAAACAATTAGTCAAAGCAGCTTGGGCAAAGTCAAACAATAGAACACCAGGGAGTAGAGGGGGTATTTGAATTCCTAGGAAGGAGGGAATTTCTAATGCCATGAATAAGCACAAACCCTGGAAAAGATGTAGCTTCAGAAAAGGCCACCCACTTCACATTTGCCTTGGACTGGTCTTGAAAGGAGGGCTAAACTCTGAAGGAGGGCAACAGCCAATGCAGAGCCAATTTGCAAAGACTGTGAAAGGTGTTTTTTGCATTTGTTTGTGTGTTTTTGTTAGTTCCTGGTATTCAAGGAAATCTCTGTCATATTACTAGCTGTATACAAACTGAAGGGATAGCTCAGGTGTAAATCCCAGAGTTAACATATTAAAGTCTTAAAATGTACAGTGTGCAACAAAAGATTGCAAGACAAACAAAGAAATGGCAAATGATGGCCATAAAAGGAACAAGATAAAAATCCAGAAATCACCAATGAAGAGGAAAAGACTTTGGAAATACCAGAAAAAGACTTATAAAATGATTCTCAATATGCTGAAGGAGATAAAGGAAAACACAGAGAAAGAACAAAAGGATATCAGGAAAATGATGAATGAACAATATGAGAATCTCAATAAAATGATAGAAAATTTAAAAAGGAATCAAACAGAAATAGTAGAGTTGAAGACCAACATAACTGAATAGAAAAAATTACCTAGAGAGTTTCAACAGCAGATTGGTGCTGGCAGAAAGAATCAGTGAACCTGAAAACAAGACAACTTAAAACAAAAACTGATTCAGGCTGAGGAGCAGAAAGAAAAAAGAATGAAAAAAAAAAAAAAAGTGAACAGAACCCAAGATACCTGTGGGGCACCTTCAGCTGTACCTATATATGCATTATGGGAATCCCAGATGGAGAACAAAGACAGAAAGGAGCAGAAGAAATATGCAAAGAAATAATGGTGGAAAACTCCCCATGAATATGAACATTCAAGAAGCCCAACAAACCCCAAAAAAGGATAAACACAAAGAGAGCCATGCCCAGAAACATAATAGACAAACTGTCTAATGCCAGGGGAAAGGAGAAGTTCTGAAAACTGCAAGAGAAAAGCAACATGTTATGTACAGGGAGTCCCAAAAAGATTAAATTCTGGTTTCTCATCAGATAATATGGAGGCAAGAAGGCAGTGGGATGAAAAATGTAAAGTCCTAATAGAAAACAAACAAAGAATTTTGCCAGGCAAAGAATTTTGTATTTTGCAAGACTGTCTTTCAAAAGTGAGGGTGGTATTAAGACATTCCCAGATAAACAATAGCTGAGAAAGTTCATCAGCACTAGACTGGCCCTGCCCTGCAAGCAAACTGAAAGGAAAGGACACCACACAGTGTATCAAAGTGCCATAAAGAAACAATCAACTCCGGTAAAGGAACTATAAGAATAATTATAAATACCAGTAGTATTGTATTTTTAGAATATAACTCCATATTTTAGTTCTTACAGGTTCTAAAATGCAAATACATAAAAAGTAAAGGAAAATGTATGGTTTTGGACATACAGTATATAAAGATATAATTTATAAAAAGTACAACAAAAAGGGAAATGGAGGAATATAGGAAGAATGTATGTTGGTATCAAATCAAAGTTGATTGTTATAAATTTAGGATGTTAAATTTTAGTCCCATAGGAACCACAAAAAAAAAAAAAAAAAAAAAAGGAAAAAATATCCAAATATCCAGAAAGAATGAGAAGGGGCTCAAAATGGTATAATACAAACAAAAACAAAAACAAAAAACAATATGAAAATAGACATTAATAGAAGAATTGAGGGACAAAAAGAGTAATACTTACAAAGAGCAAATAGCAAAATGGCAGAAGAGAGCTCTACATTATGAGTAGTAACTTTAAATGTAAATGGATTAAAAAAAATGTAAATGGATTAAACTCTCCAGTGAAAAGGCAGAGATTGGCAGAATGGATAAAAATATGACCCAACTATATGCTATCTACAAGAGACTCATCTTAAATTCAAACAGACAAGTAGGTTGAAAGGGAAAGGATAGAAAAAATATACTATGCAAATAATAACCAAACGAGAGCTAGGGTAGCTATATTAATATCAGATAAAATAGAATTTAAGTCATAAATTGTTATGAGGGAAATAGAAGGTCACTGTATACTGATAAAGGGGTCAATTCAATAAGATGTAACAATTATAAATATATATCCACCTAATGGCAGAGGCCAAAATATATGAAGCAAGTATTGACATATTTGAAGGGAGAAAAAGACGTGTCTACATAATAGCAGAGACTTCAATGCATCTCTTGAAATAATGGACAGAACATCTAGACAAAAGATCAGTAAGGAAACAGAAGACTTGAACTATGCTATAAACCAGATACTTAACAGACATATATTGAACACTTCACTTGACAGCAGCAGAATATACTTCTTCTCTAGTGCACACAGATCATTCTCCAGGACAGATCATATATTAAGGAATAAACAAGTCTCAATGAATTAAAAAAATACTAAAATAATGCAATGTATCCTCTCTGATCACAATGGAATGAAACTAGAAAAATTAACAGAGAGAGAAATGGAAATTAATAAATATGTGGAAATTAAACAACATGCTCAAACAACCAAGGGTTCAAAGAAGAAATCACAAGGGAAATTAGGAAATATCTTGGGGCAAAGGAAAACACAATATACCAAAACCTATGGTATGCAGCCAAGGCAGTGTGAAAAGGGAAATTTATAGCTCTAAATGCTTACATTAAAAAAGATCTTCAACAAGAGACATATGTCACACTGGAGGATTTAGGAAAAGAGGAACAAACAAAGTCCAAAGTGATAAGAAGGAAGGAAATAAAAAACAAGTGAATGGAGATAAATGAAGTAGCGAATAAAAAACTATAGAATCAATGAAACCAAAAGATGGTTCTTTGAAATAACCAATAAAATTGCCAAACTTTAGCTAAGTTGAAAAAGAAAAAAAGAGAGAGGAAACAAATAACTAAAATCAGAAATGAAAGGGGGGGGACAATACTACTGCCACACAGAAATAAAAAAGAGTTATAAAAGGATACGATGAATTTCACCAATAAATTAGATAACCTAGATGAAAGAGACAAATTCCTAGAAACACGCAAACTGCATACACTGATTCAAGAAGAAACAGAAGATCTCAACAGACCAGCAACAAGTAGAGATTGGATCAGTAATAAAAAATTTCCCACAAGGAAAGCCAAGGATCAGATTGCTTCACTAGTGAATTTTACCAAATATTGCAAGAAGAAAGACAACAATCCTGTTCAAATTCTTCCAAAAAGCTAAAGAAGAGGGAACACTCCCAGACTCATTCTATGAAGCTAACATTATCCTAATATCAAAACCAGATAATGAAACCACAACAAAAGAAAATTACAGATCAGTATCCCTTATGAACATAGATGTAAAAATCCTCAATAAAATAGTAGGAAAACAAATCCAACAAAATAATAAAAGAATTATAAATCATGATCAAGTGGATTTTATCCCAGGTATGCATGGGTGATTCAACATAAGAAAATCAATTTATTTAATACACCACATTAATAAAATGAAGGAAATAAAACATATGAACATCCCAATTGATGCAGGAAAAGTTTTTGACAAAATCCAGCACTTGGCATTGGTGTTGGCTTGTTTTAATCGAGTACTTGTCCTGAAATGCACAAGTAATATTATACTCTAAAATGTAGGCTTTTAAAAGCTCGGGAGCAGATGTAGCTCAAGCGGTTGAGTGCCTGCCTCCCATGTATGCTGCAGCTTCTTTTTAGTTTCCCCCAAATACCTTAGCTCATTCTTACTTCCACATCTTGGCCTTTGTTGTTCCTTCTACCTTAAAGATCTTCCCACAGTTCTTTGAGCATGACTGGTTCCTTTCATTCTTCAAGTCTCAACTTAATTGTCCCCTATTCAGAAAAGCCTTGCCTGACCGTCTTAACCAAAATAGGCTTCCCTACTCCTAACGAATTGACTTCCTCACCCTTAACCAGTTTTTCTCATTCATAAGCCTGTTTATTTCCAACATCACATCTATTACAATGATCTTTTCTATTAGTCTTCTTTTCTGTTGTTTTCTCTATTGCCAGTCTTCTGCTAGATTGTAAGATCTGTGATCAGCGACCTTGCTGGTCTTGTTCACCGCTGTATCCCTAATGCTTAGCATAATCCTTGGCTCATAAGTGGTCCTTAAGATTTTTTGCTGAATCAATGAATGAATGGACAAATAAATTTTATAGAATCACATCTGTAGGGCTGAATAAAAATTTAGAAACATCCAAATCAATGATGTTTTAAAGTTATGAAAACTTTTCTTCCAAAGAAAATCTATACCCAAGCTAATGTGTTCTATAGATTACAAAGATCTTTTCTGACTGAAGGAGCCAGCTCGGTGTCTCTCTTGACACAATGATCTTGGGAGATTCTGCATAGCTCCAATACTTTTATTATGCAAATGTATAAACTGAAAAGCCAAAGAGTAATCCCCCCCCCTCAACAATGTACAACTCTTTACTGGTATTGCAGAGGTTTGAATAATGGTTGCACAGTGGTTAGTCCAGGGCTCTTTTTATTTCTATATTGCTTAATGACAAACAGTTCAGAACAAACAAGTCTAACTTAACTCCAGAGTCACAGGAACCATTCAGATGATAGAGATTCAGATTAAACCTTTACTCCTTAATGTTTGCCACTGACTCCAAATTCCTAATCTGATTATTTTTCATGGTTTTTAGGTAAATAGTTTCTCAGAAAGAAAGGAAACCATGTATACCTTATCATTCATTTCTAACTATTGCTTCCTCTCATCTTTATGACTTCACTTTTCAGATCCCTAGGAAAAGCTTCTTCTAGAGACTTGCTTTATTTCATTTTATCTTCTCTTAAACTCTTCACCTCTACCTAATATCATACCACCTAAACCAGATAGAAAAAAAACATGCTTCAATAAACCAAGCCAATTTTGACCTAAAGGAAAAACAAGACAACTTCATGTTATGCGTTTAACATTGGAATTCATAGCTTCACATTTGTTTAGATCTTAGATATCACAGTGGTAGAATTTTTTTTTTTTTTAAGAAATGGATGGCAGACCGTAAGTCAAGCAAATGTTTCCAAACTCTTTTCTTATACAGAGCTATGCATTTAGGCAACTGAACATTTTGGCAGAGAATTCAAGCATAATATACTATATTTTTCTTCTGTTCAAAGAAAGATTACATCTTGGATTTGTGAATTTTTTATATGCTTTCCTTGGTATAGTTTTCAATACAGGTCTCACTCTCTAATCTTCTAGAAAGTTAGAAGAAGATCTCTTGTTTCAGAAAAAAAAAAAAAAAAAAAAGGTTTTTTTTTCCCTCTCTCTTTCTTTTTTATTTTTTAAGAATTCAAAGGTAGCACCTTTGTGACATTGCCCAAGGAAGAATTTTAAAAATGCAAAAATAAATCCAACATCAGGCCATCTGAATAAGCAATAGTTCCTTGGTTCACAAAATTGTTTTGAAAAATATGCTATGGTCTTTTTATTACGTTTATGAGCTGAAAGGCATTTAAAATTCCAAGGAGAACAACAAAAGAGTAAAAAAGAAACACATATGTGCTGATACTAAAAAAGGCACTAAACATGTGTAATGGGCAGGAGTGTTCCTGGGAAAAATTATGAAGCAGATGAAATCCGTGTTGATCATTTTTCCAAAGCTATGTTTTGAGCCCTTGTTTCATCTCTGTTCCCCCAATCACCAGATGTTATGCAGCATCACCCCTCCCTGGGATTCTTGGCTGTTATCCTATGGTATGCTTTAGGCCTTTCTTTTTTCTTAGTTTTGTGTGCCCCTTTCCCACCAATCCTTAGGATTCTGCTAGGGAAGTAGGATAGAATGATTTTAAATATCCATGCTAAAGTATTAGTAATTGTTAATGCTTTCTTATATAAAAATATAAATGGTAAGAATTCTCAGGGAGAAAACTACATTCTCTTGGCACTTGTTACTTGGCTTCTCTGTGAGTTCAGAACCAATGTTAAGGGGAGAGGGATGAATACTATGAAAGGGATGAAAATTATCAAGAACCTAGAAAGGCAAAACACAGGACTAAGACTGGGTACCTCATGAATAAGTTAAGTGCGGCTTAGAGACACAGATGTCAGAAAATAAGGAATCTAGTTCCAGGTCTTCCACCTGCTATATTATTTTGTATAAACCTCTTAGCTCTCTCAATCTTACTTTTTTTAAGTTGTTAAATTGGGAATAATAACATCTACAGGTTATTGGGAGGATTCTATGAGAAATTATAAGTGAAAAATTAACTTGTTCAGTGTCTTGTCCAATGGCATTTAAGAGAGTTTTTTTGGGGGTGGGTTGTGGAGGGGAAGGGGATAATCTAATATTTTGTATTTGCTGTGGTAGTATACCCATCACAGTTTTCCAGTATTGGGAGGGCACAAAAGAGAAGTGGGCACTTTAGCACTACTTAAAACTAGAGGAAAAAGATTCAATTTATCAATGCTTAAGAACAACAGATGATGCTTCTAGTTTACCCTCCTTCAAATATCATTTTGAAATATACTGTTTTAATTATCTATAATTTGGGGGCAGAAATGATATACCAATATTTTAATTGTTGCCAAATGCAATATTTGTCATGGGAAATGATGTGGATGGTGAGATGGCCAGTTTGTGCTTCATTTATGATATTTTTTGTTTTCTTCCAGATAGTTCTTTTCTTGATGTCTTTGCAAACTTAATTGAGCCTAATGGGGTGGGGGCTATCATTGACAGGGCGTTCAATGTTCTGGAGGTTAGAAACTAGAGAAAGAGAAGTACAGAAAAAAATGTGAAGACCTTGTAAATCACCTTGTCTCCAGCCTGTTGGCATGATTTATTTACTCCAGATACATTACTCTTGGGAGCACAGAAGTACGAGACACTGTGGTATATGGGAAGGAGTAAGGAAGAACCTCTGTTTTTGAAGAGTTGTGATGTCTCTTGAGGTAGAGGCCCATATGCATAAAAGTTAACTCACAATCTTTAAAAGGCAAAATAAGACCATAAGAGTTCACAAGAAAGAGAAATTATTTTCTGATAGGGCAAAAGGGATGACTTTCAAATTATGAGAGTATCTCCAAAGGCAAATAATACTTAGAGAAATACAGAGAGAATAACCTCGGAGAGCACCCACATTTAAGGATATGAGTCAAGGATGAGGGAATAGTAAACAGTAAAATGACCAAGAAGATCCTAAGTGGCAAAATACAAGAAATATCATAAATGAAGCATTTAAGCAAGAGAGATGCTGTTTTAATTATTAGTTCACATTTGTCCTGAGGTGAAGGAACTTATTCAATATGAAATTTAGAATTTCCCTTGAAGTAATACTGCAATTTAGGTCAATTTATGATAGCTTATGTTAGAATTGCAAAGGATTCTTATTTCATCTGGTAGTTAGGATATTATTCTACAGGAAGAATATCAATTCTATGAGTAAAGATAAAAAAAATCCAAACTAAATTCAAGAAAACACAAAACATTCACCTGCAAATGTTTTGTGACAGAAGTTCCATGACTTATGTAAGACATGGGAAAAGTGTCTTTCTTCTTTGGATCTTGGGGGGTGGGAAGGGGGCTAATAATCAGTGCCCTGGTTTGTCCCTCTGTCAAACTACAGTTCCATACCTCCAATTACTCATATAAGGGGTCAGTGTGGGTATGTGCATGTGTGTGTTTATGTCTAGATACTGAATTCGCCAAGTATTGTAAATGAACCCAGCAGTACTCACTGGAGGACCCATTAGACCTGTTCTACCCAAAGGCCCTGTAGTTCCTGGTAATCCTGTCTCTCCTTTTTCTCCATCGTCTCCAGCAACTCCACTTCCTCCTGGGGTACCCTGTAATCAAATATAAATTTTTAAAAAGGAAATGCAGTGAAATAATTATACCACACAATATGTAGATTTTTGTTTGCACATAAAAATAATTATGTCTGATATTTTAAAGATTTCACATAAAACAACTATTTTATACATAAGGTTAAAAGTATAATTTACCTTTAATCCATCTTTTCCTTGGAGACCTTCTTCTCCAGGAGCCCCTGGTTCACCCTGTTTTGTACCAAAACAGTAAGATTAATTATTTTGCTAAATCATTTTTCTTTTTGTTTGTTTGTCATCACCCCATTACAGATTTTTTTTTATTAGAGAAGTGGTGGTTTTATGGAACAATCATGCATAAAATACAGAATTCCATATACCACCCTGTTGTTAACACCTTGCTTGGTGTGGTACTTTTGTTAAAATTGATGAAAGCACATTTTTTACGATTGTACTATTAACTATAGTCAATGGTTTAACTTAGGGTTTGTGTTATGCAGTTCCATGGATTTAAAAAAAAAGTTATTCCAGTACCATATTACAACCTAAAAAATTCTGCTTTTAAACATATTCAAATATATATTTCAGTGCTGTTAATTATGTTCACAATGTGCTACCATCACCACTATCCATTACCTAAGGGATAGTTCAACAGATGAAAATCAGTGTAATAGACCACATTAATAGAATGAGGGGAAAAACCACAAAATCATCTGAATTGATGGAGAAAAGGTATTTGACAAAATATCCAACACTCTTTCATAATAAAAACATCTGATAAATAAAGAATATAAGATAATATTCTTAACACAATAAAAGCCATATATAAGACTCCACAGCTAACATCATATTCAATGGTGAATGACTGAAAACTTTTCCTCTAAGATCAGGAATGTGATGGTTCAGTTTGTGCGTCAACTTGGCCAGATAATGGTGCCCAGTTGTTTGGTCAAGCAAGCACTGGCCTAATTGTTACTGTGAGGACATTTCATGGGCTTAAATAATCAGTAAGTTGATTGCATCTATGGCTGATTACCTCTACAATCAACTGAAGAGACTGCCTTCAGCAATGAGAGAAGTCTCATCCAATCAGCTGGAGGCTTTAAAAGGAGAACTGATAATTTCAGCAGTCAGAAGAGAGAATTTTCATCTCTACTTCAGCCAGCTAGCTTCTCCTGGAGAATTCACTGAAAACTTTCATCAGAGTTCCCAACTTGCAGCCTGTCCTATGGAATTTGGACTCATGCATCCCTGTGGCCACATGAGAAAATTCTGTAATATCTCATATTATTTACAAATATCTCTTGTTGATTCTATTTCTCTAGAGAATCCTAATATAAGGAATAAAACAAGGATGCCTGCTTTCACTTGTATTCAGTGTAGTACTAGAAGTTCTAGTCGGAGAAATTAGGCAAAAAAAAAATAAATTAAAAAACATCTACATTGGAAGAAGTAAAAATTTGCAGATGACATAACCATTTTTTCTTCAGCTTAATTTTATTTTCTTTATTAGAGAAGCTGCGGATTAACGAGCAATCATGAATAAAATACAGGATTTCCATATATCATCTTATGATTAATACCTTGCATTAGTGTGTAACATTTGTTACAATTGATGATAGCACATTTTAATAATTGTAGTATTAATTACAGCCCATGGTTTAACTTATAGTTCACTTTTGTGTTGTGTAGATCCATGGATACATTTTTAACTTTTTATTGTGTTACCATACATACAATCTAACATTCTCCCTTTTAATCACATTCGGATATATATTTCAGTGCTATTAATTACATTCACAATGTTGTGTTGTTGCTACCATAATCACCATCCATTACCAAAACTTTTTCACCATCCCAAACAGAAACTATAAGTTTCAAGCCTTAACTTCCTAATCCTTACCCCCACCTTGTCTCCAAGTAACCTATAATCAAGATTCTGACTCTATGAGTTTGCTTATTTTAATTATTTCATATCAGTGAGATCATACAATACTTATTCTTTTGCTATCTGATTTATTTTGTTCAGCATGATGTCTTCAAGATTCACCCATATTGTTGCATGTATCAGAAAGAACTTCATTCCTTTTTACAGCTGAATAATATTCCACTAAATCATTTATCTTTATTTTTTAACCTTAGCATCTATAGAAACTAGCAGGTTTGTGTACATTTATTCCTACTTCTACTTTATTTTTTAGGAGGATTTGACAGTATAATAAGCATGATTTAATTTTCCTTGAATAGCTCTGCTGATGATTTTTGGCATCATAGCATTATAAATTCAAAGAGGTAAACCATAAAATGACAATAAATTTTAGATAACTTAAAAGTAATATATACTCATTTGGAAGCTCTGGATATGTATACAGCTACATCTATGTTTCTGAGTTCAAAGAATGTAAATACTGCATTCCATGAAATTATAATATTTTACTGTATTGAATTTACATGGTAAATACTTAATTCAGTTATGATCACTCAACCACATTTTTAATGCTTTGGCATTTTCTCCCTTACAAAGGAGAGGCAAAGAATAAGACTCTGGTACTCCAAAGGAAGCTGTCTTCTAGATACAGAACATGCAGAAATATAGTTTTTCCATTGCCCACCTCTCACACCACTGACACTCCATTACCCCCAAACCTCACCCAAAGAAAATGGAAAATGAAAAAGAAAGAAACTAGATGCAAAATATATTTTCCTACTTTGCCTTTTAGTAAACACACACCTCTTACAATTAGAGTGGGCACAGTTATCTTGGAAAAAACTCCTTTCCACAGCTCAAAATAAAGGTTGTGTGTATTAGTATAACTTCTCTAAACTATCTAAGTACTGCTATTTACAATTCTTTCCTTCCTAATTTCACATGATTCTAGTTTAGCTTTTTTAAGCATAAATTATATTTCAATCCTTTGTCTGTCTTGTTAGGTCAGGAAATATACTGAGAGTCAATCACTGGTATTTGTGAAATGTTTCTTAATGCTAATATTAGCAACAGAGTATATCCAGATACCTGGCAATGGTTCTGCAAAGTACATCTGATTATGAAAGGACACATGAGGTTAGGATTCTCCATGTTACTAAATTACAATGTAACAGAATTTAGCACATAGCTTTTGAAATAAAAACAATAAAGAAAAAATTTCCTATAATGCATCAAAAATGCTTATTATATTACTTTTTAAAACTATTTTAAGCTGGCAAGTTTTGAACCTCTAAAATGCATTGTAGTGGTTTAAGCTATATGTAACTCAGAAAAACATGTTCTTAAATCTAATTCATTCCTGTGGGTGTGGACCCTTGTAAATAGAACCTTTTGATGAGGCTGCTTCAGTTAAGGTGCGACCCATTTCATTCAGGATAGGTCTTAGTTCATTCCGTTTACAAACGAAATGAATACAGAGAGAGAGAGAGAGCTATGGAAGCAACAAGGTGACATCAATGAAACACAGAAGAAAAGGGAGAGACTAGCAGACACCACCATGTGCCTGGCCATGTGGCAGAGGAGCCCAGGATCGCCAGCAGCCAGTCTTCGGAAAGAAAGCATCACCTTGATGATGCCTTGATTTGGGCGTTTTCTTGGCCTCAAAACTGTAAGCTAATAAATTCCCATTGTTCAAGCCAAATCATTTCATGGTATCTGTTTTAGACAGCCTAGGAAACTAAAATATGCATCAAATGGGTTTCCAGAAGGTACTTACCCGTGTCCCTGGTTCCCCAGATCCTCCAACACCACCTGGAGGTCCAGCATCTCCCTGAAGAAACAAAAAGAAAAATTAAATTCTTTTCTGTTAAAATTTCATAATCCTCCTAATTATGGAGGATATATCACAAGGGACAGAGGTTCCAAAATGCTTCCCATTTTTTTCTGCTGACATTTATCTACTGCTAAGATGTCTGGATGGGCTTTTACTAAACAGTGGCAAATGCAGGGGATTCAATGGTGAAAAAGTTGAGAGACCACCCCTTTTGCTTTTTAAGAAGGTTACCTTTGTACCTGGCTCCCCCTGCAGACCAGATTCTCCCTCAATGCCTGGGGGTCCCTAGAAGAGAATGATTTGACAAGGCATTGGTAAGCAACCCTTCACCAATTACAAAGGCAATAACAACCTCATAAGAAAATGTTAGTAATTTTTAGCTCAAGGGTAAGACGTCCTTTCCAGAAAACGGCCTTTGTTGCCCTTTTATAAATTTCATGGCATGAGACTGAACCAGATACCTTCTGGAACCCTTTAACAGGTCAAATGGCAAAACAACTGAATCGGGACTTTCAAGTTCAGTTTCTTCTGGTCTTTCCTTTTATCTTTTACTCCTTGGTCAAAGAATGAAAGACAAACTACCTCCCAGGCCCTCTTCTAATTTCATACCCTCATACTTTTACTATCCTCTGTGCTTCCTCACTTTTTGTTCTTCCTATCCCTTTCTGTTGATCCATCTGGAACCCACTTCCTTTAAAACTTCATTTTTCTTCATTGTTTTTACAAAAAAGAAATCACACAAATAAAACAAGAATTTATTCACAATACAATACGTACATACATACATACATATATATTGTTTTCTATACTTCTTTAATGAATGGGCCAATTTTTGGGGGGAGATTTTGGTTCCTTTAACTCTGAAAATACAACTTTTTGCAACCATTTGCTTTTCTAGGACTATAGATGATTAAGTCTGTGGAGCCTACAATTGCTTTTATATTATTTTTGTCTCCCAGAAATGTTTATCTTGTTTTTGAGCATGCTATGTATGCCACTCTCCTCCCTTTCCCCTTCTCATCCCTGCTCTCTCTCTCTATCTCTCTATACATACATGCATACATACACACACACGTATACTGTAATGCTTATGTTTTTTGGAATAAAGGGATAGTTTAAGTTTAAAACATTAATTTACAATAACATCTTAACCAAATGTTTCCCCTTTGCTTTCTATTTTTCAGGGATTCCTCAATATTTCTGATCCATGGGTGATAATCTTCCTTATAATTAGTAGAGATTAAAATACCTTTATGTCATTTTATAGTATTTTAGATGGGAGGAAGTTCAGTTTTCCATTTTGATCCAGTAATTGCAACCCACATTTACTTTTTTTTTTAAATAAAAATTATACATGTTCAACAGAACAGATGAGCTTATAATGAAAAGACCCAATCCCATTCCTCAGAGGCAACTACTTTTTAAAACAAATTTTTTCAGTTCTCCTAGTACTTTCTATAACTAAACAAGTATACGTCTACTTCCTGATCTATCTCTCTGCTAAAAGTTTAGTTCACTTATACTACTTATCCTTTCACCATTCTTTCCCTAATTTTTAATAGTTGTAGTATTTTACTTCTGTTGGTAACTTTTATGACTTCCTCACTGTTATGAGAGTTAGTATAGTGAAATATTTAAGATAAAGGACTCTGGAGCCAGACTTGCTGGGTTTCTGCACTGCCTCAGAAATTATACAACTTCATATTCCATTTCAAGATTAAAATTATTTATTGAAAGAGAATTCCAACTATCACAAGACTTTTTCCATATCAAAATTGCTTTTAATTGCATAGACCTCCTCCAAACCTGTAGTTGCCCAATTCGTCAGCCCTCTTGGCCTTTGTTATTTCTTTCTCAAGTTAAATCCAATATCTGATCTTCTGGAATAGTTTCCCTACATTACCTTTTTTTTTTTTATTATTATTATTAATGGTTTTTGTTTTTGTTTTTTTATAGCAATCTTTGATCAGTGCTATAATTTGCCTTTTCCATTTATATTCTCAGATGAATACTGCTGGAGAAAATTTGACACTTGTACAAGTGGCACCAATAGGTGTTGAGAGACCTAAGGACTATTTACTTTTTGTTCTGTCATTTTCAATAAGCTAAGTGTATGAGGAGAACTATATATGAAAAATTAAGTTCATACAACAGTCATCTCTGCTTTTAATGGAGTTTTAAGCTTTATTTCCTCAATATGAAACAAAACTCTGTAGGATTATTATTCATAATATATATGTAATATCTCAAATTTACCTTAGAGGCATCTTCTAAAATGTATTGGGCATTGATGAATTAACAAGAGCCACAAAAAAATTACCTCAGCACCCATTTCTCCAGGAGGTCCTGCATCACCTTGCAGTCCTTGTGGTCCCTATATTAGAATTAAAAATTTAAATCTAAGAATCAAAGTTCACTCTATATTTTAATACATATATGCATCTAAATATGGAATTTATAACATATGGTACATATAATAAGTAATATATAAGTAATTTATAATGCATTAATTTACTCTCTGTATAAACAAAATTAATATCTTCAGTTGAGTCACCTGTTTTTGTGTGTGTGACTCCTATTAAGCTATACTGGAATTCAAAAGGGAAGGGAAGGAAAGAAAGAATACTAACATTCAATCTTTTATTTCCTAATGATTTATTCATTCAATAAATCTATCAAGCACCTAAAAAGTATGAGCTATTGTGCTAAGAGCTTTTTCACAAGTTACCTTATTTAATGAACATGATAGTTATAAGTCTACTCAATATTCCTGGTAAATATATGACAAACAAAAAAAGCAAATATATGGTCTCCAATGAAATAATAAAAATATGTTGGTGTTTGCTTATGACACACTTTATCTGGTAGTGAGTCCAGATGAATAACACCTCTGTTCAAATTAATAGATGTAACAATGTATACATAGAATAATCACTAAGGTACAAAAAATGCATGCTGGGACCTTTATGGAAATCTTGGTCACTTTACTACTGAAGAGTATCATTTTAAGTAAATGAACAATAAATAATCAACTTATTGCAGAAATATTAAATTACTGATCCAGAAAGATCTATTTATCAATGTGTGGAAGCCATTTATCTGTCTAGAATTATTTTAGATAGATTAATATTTATTTAGCAACTACTATATAGTGGTATTTTCCAAGCCATCCAGAAAAGCTACTTGCAAATTGGATGTTTTTGGAGAGACAATACAAAGGCTTTTTTTTTTTTTTTTTTGATTCAGAGAATAACATCGTTCAAATTTTTTGTGATCATACTCCCCCACAATTTTTTAATGCCTCACTTTAAAAAAATGTAATAATGGGGAGTAAAAACTTTATTATTAGTTACCTTATATTGTTTTTTAATTGTTACAGTAATGCTCATTTTAAAATACTTGGAAAATATATACACACACAAAGCAAATTAAGTAAATCAATCACCCACACTCCTACCATCCAGAGGCAACACTAAATATTCTTGCACATTTCCTTCCAGTTCTTTTGTAGGATCATACTTACAAATAAATTTATATTTTTCTGTTTCATGCTTAACATTCTATTCTTCATATAATTATTTAGCTTGTCATTGTAAATTCTTCATAACATAATTGTTCAATCGCTGCCTAATATTCCATTCCATTTAATATTCATTTGTATCATTTATTTAATCATTTCCTTAATGCTAGAAATGTTTTCAATTCTTTTGTACAATTTTGTATTTGTAGATTTATTGTATGCATTTTGGACTATTTAAATAGATCCTTAAGGTCTATAGTATCATGTGTAATAAAGTCAAATAGCTAAGACACAAAAGGATTATAAGGTTGGTATGCAGGAGTCACGTATTTTGTTCTTTACTTAATGGGACAGCCATTGAAAGTATTAAGTTTCAGTGAATCCATGGCAAGGCAGAAACTTATTTTTAAAAAATTAACTTGATAGACAATCTGGTATCTTTAAAATTTTTGTTTATCTTTGACTACTGATGGGGTTGAATGTTGTTTCTGTCTTTTGTTTACCAGTTGTCTGCCATACTCTGTGTTTTGATCATGTCCTCTGACCATGTATTTTGGGGATCCTTTGAAAATTTTTAAATAAATTCTTTATATAAAATAAAGATATAGATAAAAAATCAAGATATAGATAAAAGACAGTTTTATCAGTCCTGTGTATTTATTACTAACATTTTCCCAGGTTGTGGTTTGTCATTTAATTTAAATATATTGTTAAAGCTAACCTTTTTTTCCCCTGAATATGATCATTGTAGAAGATTTGAAAAATATATAAAAGTTAAAGTGACCCACCAAAACACTTAAGCACTTAACATTTTGGTGTATTTCCTTCAATATTTGAGCATTTAAAAAAAAATTGGGATGGAAGAAGTTTAAAGTTTGTATATTACATGACCTCACTGATATGAATTAAGCAAATTGAGCAGACTCACAGAGCTAGAGTCTGGAAGATAGGTTTAAAGGAGACAGAAAGGGAGAAGAAGGTTGTGAGTCAATGCCCATATGGGCAAAATCTATGATTAAGGTGGAAGGGTATAGTTGTGCAGTGGATGGGCATGACAATGGTACAGTAATGTTATTGGGCTGGGTGGTGCTGGTCTGTGAAAGGAGTAGGGTGGGGAGGGTGGGTGTGACTGTCCATGAACTGAGGGGAGGGTTGGAGGAGGGAGCAGGTGAACTGTGGGGATTTGTGGGTATGTGGTTGAAACTACAATGTTGGGAATGTTCTTTGGTAAATATGGCAGGGGAGGGTTACTGGTTTAAGGTGTTGGATATGGGGGGCATGTGGGACAGGGCGCACCTGGGGCAGGATTCTAGGGAGTGTATAGTGTTCATCTTGTCATAGTGTGCTGTTATCAGTGGGTGGAGAGTCACACAATGAGTGGGGAGGTGTTGGACTCCCATCCTGGGGAGTCCTGCTATGATCTCAAATAAAGGGGCGGGAGTCTCTTGAGAGCACAAGTAGTGCCTAATAGATGGGGACAGGCCAGTATGTCAAGCACTCAATGTTGCTGCAAGTAATCTTGTCCTTCAATGAGTTCATCTTGGTGCTTACTGTGGTCCCAAGGGTAGGGGGAGGGAAGAGCATTTTTGGGGTGATGGATTTGTTCTATATGATCTTGCAATGATGGATATAGACCATGTTAAATTTCATCAAAATCTATAAAAGTCTATGGTCCAAAATGTAAACCATAATATAAATCATTGAACATGGTTAGTAGCAATGTCTCAATACTTGTGCATCAATTGTAACAAATGTACCATCCACATGTAAAGTGTTGTTGATAGGGGAAAGGGGAAAAGGGGGATAATGTTGGGTATATGGGAATCACCTATATTCTGTACATGACTTTTTTGTAACCTAAAGCTTCTTTGAAGACAAAATGAAAAAAAAAAAAAGACACTGGGGGAATAAATAGAAGAAAATGTCACTGTACATACAAGACAACAGATCTTACAGTGATGAAAGACAATGTCAAAAATTTTTTTTTATTTTATATTTTTTATTATTTCAAACTTTAAAAAATTGATTGTATTTTATTCGTTATTTTTAAAACTATCATTATTATATCATTTTCCTATTAACTATATTCAGTTACTTTGTTGGCTTCAACTTTGAAGAAGTTTTGGATCAAGAAGGATTACAACTGTGGCAAGAGAGGATTATTGGTGCGGGGTATCAGAGACGGGGGATGCATGGGAGGAGGTTCACCTGGGGCATATGAATGCGTTCAGTGTTCATGGGACATTGTCACAGTGGGTGGAGTTTCACACAATAACCAAAAGAATATTGAATTCCCATCCTGGGGAGTTCGGCCACATTCTCTAATGTGACAGCAAGAATCCCCTGAGTACAGGGGCAGTGACTAGTGAAGGAGGATGGACCACTGAGGAGCCTTAATAGTGGTGACTGTACTTATGAACCTTTACTTTTGAAATTGAAACTTAGCCTAGTATTATAGGGTGCCTAAGAGTTACCTCCTGAGAGCCTCCTTGTTGCTCAAATGTGGCCTCTCTCTAAGCCAAACTCAACATATAAATGCATTATCTTCCCCCCAATGTGGGACATGACTCCCGGGGATGAGCCTTTCTGGCACCAAGGGATTCCTACCAAGCACCAACTAGCAATGCAACTGTAAAAAGATCTTGACCAAAAGGGGGAAAGGGTAAAGACAAATGAGTTTATATGGCTAAGAGATTTCAAAGTGAGTAGGGAGGTCACTCCAGAGCTTATGCACATCTCAGCAGGATCTCATTGACTGCCAAAGTAAATATTGCCTCATACAGTGGGGCTCCTGAGGACTCTGGAGACATCCAAACACTAAAGGCAGGACAGACAGCTCAAGAGTGTGGCGCCCCGCCAGTGGGCCCTACTTTGGAATTTATGCTCCCCACTGTGACACAGTTAGACTCAGTTGTGGTTTCCCTACACATGGCTCTTTTGCCACTTATATTTGAACCTATAGTTAGTACTGTAGTTGATAGGTTATGTCCAAGAGACTTAAATCTTTGGGCTATCCATGTACCAATTGGGCCCTGAATCTCAACAGAGTTGCAACACTTATTCTCCAGTTCATTGGACTCACCCAGGACAGCTAACAAGGAGATGATGATGGACAACTATCTCAAGGAACAGAAAGAGTCTGTAACTGCAAGCAAGATATTCCCATCCATCTGCTCCATGGGTTCTAAGCCCCCTCTCAATTAGAGGCAGAGTGGGAATCACTATCCCAGAATTCTCAGGATTGGAGAATGAACGATGGACTACAGCAGACTTACTATTATTCTACCATAGACTTTTTGTGATTCTAGAAATGGAAGAACTTTTATCATTGATGTGGAGGCAGTGGCCACCAGAGGTTCTGAGGGGAGGGAGAGGGGAAAAATAGCTGTAATTTGGGGACATTTTCGGGACTTGGGAATTGTCCTGAATGATACTGCAATGACAGATACAGGCGATTATATATCTTGTAATAACTTACAAAAATGTGCAGGAGAGAGTGTAAACTACAATGTAAACCATAATCCACACTTAGTGGCAATGCTCCAAAATGTGTTCATCAATTGTAACAAATGTACCACACTAATGAAGGATGTTGTTAATGTGGGAAAATGTGGGAGGGCTAGAGAGTGGGGCATATGGGAATCCCCTATATTTTTTTACATAACATTTATGTAATCTAAGTATCTTTAAAATATATATATATATATATATATATATCTTTAAAAATTTGCATATGGTTAAACTTGCCAGTTTTTTCTTTTATTCCATCACATTTAAATTTAGAACACCTATTCCCATTTTAAAATTTCTTTCAACTACTTTTCAAATTATTTTTGGCTTAAAAATATTTATCAATTTAATCCACTGTTTTGATGTACAGTATGTTGTGAGAATCAAAACAAATTCTTTTAACCAAATAGCAATACTTTCTTACTTGCACTTTATGTCATAGTAAAATGCAACTGCTTGGAGGTTCCCTGAAAAGATCAGGCTGATTTATGCTTCCATGTCTTTTCTCATGCTGTTACATTAACCTAGAGTGCTCTTTCTACCTTCTCTACCACATTACGTCTAACTTATTTAAGAGTAGGACCAAGTGTCATTTCCTCAGTTAAGTCTGGGAACCCTAGGTTGGGCTAAGTGCATCTCCTTTGTGCTCACTCAAGACTGCAAACAAATCTCTATTTTAGCATTTATCCTAATACATTGAAATGATCTGTTAATGTATTGCCTATATCTCTATTAAACTATAAATCCTCATGTCTTAATAATAATAAATCCATGTTTTATTTACTCTGGCCCCTTAGCTTCTAGTACTGTACTTAATATAGAGTAGGCATTCAACAAATAGTCATTGAATTGATTTGGAATTTACCAATTATTATTTTTTAAACAACTTTTGTCTTTACTACTGACTTGTGATATTCTTTTCAAAAATTAAATTCTTGAACATACTGGTTTATTGAAAGTCAGTATTTTCTCTTCCACATTGTCACATGATATAATCATCCTATTCTTATTATCTTCTAATATCTAGTAGTGCTAGACCTCCTCTCTCATGACACTTTAAAAATAGCTAAGCTATATTTGCCTATTCTTTCTTTTGAATTATCCTTAGAATTTAATCAGGACCCCCCCCCCCACACACACACTCTGTAATGGGTAATGGGGTTTTTAAGTACATTGGATTAAATCTAACACATTCGTTTAAAAAACAATCATTATTCTATTCAGATAATACTTTGCCTTTCTATTTATTCACGTCAATTTCTTGGTCTCTCAGTAAATTTGTGTAGTTTTCTTCATATGTGCCCCATACAATTCTCATTAAGATTATTCCCAATTATTTATTTTGTTTGTTTTTACTTTGAATTAAACTTTTTCCAATTTTATTTTCTATTTATTTCTTGGATATAGGAAAACTACTGATTTTTAGAAATGTTTACTTTATGTCTGGCCATTATATTATTCTCCCTCAGTAGTTAAAAAATACAATCAATTCTTCAGGTTTTATAGGTTTACACTTATATTTTCTTTACTAATGGTTAAACCTCTTATTTTTGTGTCATATCTCATATGCTGGTTAAAATTTATTGAATAATGCTAGAAAATACAGTGACAGCTGGTGTTCTTATCTTATGGCTATCAAGTTTCTAGTGTTTCAGTGTTCCCTATTATGTTGGATGCTGATAGAAGATACACTACTATATCACAGAAGAATTTTTGACTTAAAGAATAAAAAAATTGTTGTTGAATACTTGTTTTTAGCATATTTATCTGTGATATGGTATACTAATATATTTCTTAATATTAGGTAATTCTTCTTTTTCCACAATTCTTCATTTCACTTCACTGAGGTGGATAATTCTTTATAAATACAGGTATGTGAATTTTACTTGATTTTCTCATATTAAGATTTTATAGCCATATTTGTAAATGAAATTCATCTTCAACTTTTTCTGTGGCTTCAGCTCTTTCAGTTTATTTGATTTTGGCATGTCAAAATTACCTTGAGATGCTGGTATAAGGTCTTCTTTTATTTTTTCCCCCAGGACTGCTGCCATTTTGTATATCTCCATAAGTAACTTAGTGGGGAATTGAGTGAGGTTTCACCATATACTCTCAGTTAACCTGGGAATACTGCTAACTATCTTTTGAGATAAGTGGAAATCACTTCTGGTAATTAAGTAGGGAAAAGTACATAGAAAATAATATTTTAAAATTATAGGGAATATTATAAAGAAAGCTTATGAAGAATTAATCTTTAAGAGTACAGTATTCCCCTCAGACCCCCCTTCCCACCCCCCCAGCCCCTTAAAGGGAGTTTTCAAGGCTTTGAGATATCAACTATATTTATTATGGTCAGCAGATATTTCTTTCTACTCAAGTGTTCTGACCAAAAAAAGAAAAAGAAATACCATTTTCCTTTTATTAAGACCCATTGTGATTGTGTATAGTTGTGCACCAGATGCATCAGTTCTGCATTGATTGTATTTTTTTTTTCAAATGTGGTTGAAATCTAGAGAGGTCAGCAAACTTTTTCCTAAAGCACCAGCTAGTAAGTATTTAAGCTTGTGTATCTTGTAAGCTCTGTCACAACTAATCAACTTTGTTGCTGTAGTGTGAAAGCAGCCATAGACAATATGCTGTATAAGATACTGGCTATAGTTGTGTTTCAATAAAACTTTATTTACAAAAATGGGTGGCTGGCATTCTCCAAGAGAGCAGCAACAGTCCCCCAAGTGCAGGGGCAGTGTCTGGCAAGGGAGGATGGTCCACTAATAGGTTCTTGTTATTGATGACTAGCCTTAGGAGTCTTTGCTCTTGTAGTTGAAACTTAGCCTACATTATGGGGTGCCTAAGTGTTGCCACCTGAGAGCCTCCTTGTTGCGCAAATGTGGCCTCTCTCTAAGCCAAACTCAGCATATGAATGCATTACCTCCCCCGCAGTGTGGGACATGACTCCCGGGTGGGCCTCCTGGCAACAAGGGATTAATACCAAGAGCCAACTGGCAATACAACTGGAAAAAGACCTTGAATAAAAGGGGTAAAAGGTAAAGACAAATGAGTTCATGTGGCTAAGAGACTTCAAACGCTTACGCACACCTCAGTAGGATCTCAAAGAACACCAACGAGGATATCACCCCACACAGAGGGGCTCCTGAGGGCTCTTGGAGACACCCAGGTCCTATATAAGGGGGGATAGCGCCACAGATTGATACCTTATCAGTGGGCTATACTTTGGAATCTGTGCTCCTGAAAGTGACAGAATTGGACTCAAATAAGTCCTCCCTGCACGTGGTCCATCAGTCCCTTCTAGTCAAACCTATATGTGATGCTGGAGTTTGTAGGTGTACTTCCAGAGACTGCAGCCTTTGGCCTGCCCATGTGCCAGCTGTGCCTGGAATCTCGGCGGAGCTGCAACTCCTACTCTACAGCTCAATGGACTCACCCAAGTCACCTGGTGAGGAGACGATGATGAACAACGGCCATCCCAGGGAATGGAGAGAGCCTGCAGCTGCAGGCAGGATAATCCCATCCATCGTATCCATGGGATATAAGCCCCCCTCTCACTTGGAGGTGGAGTGGACATCACCATCCCAAACTCCTCAGGACTGGGGGAAGAGCTATGGACTAGAGTGGACTTAATGGTATTCTGTTGTAGACATATTGTGATTCAAGCAATGGAAGAAATTAGAACAGTGAGGTGGAGCCAGTGACCACTGGATGCTTTCGGGACAGGGAAGGGAAAAGCAGTTGTAATACAGGGGCTTTTTCAGGACTTGGGAATTATCCTGAGTGACATTACAATGACAGATATAGGCCATTTTACATCAGCATATAACATGCAGAACTGTGTGGGAGAGAGTGTGGTCTACAATGTGAACTATGGTCTATGCTTAATGGCAAAGCCCCAGGATGTATATATCTATTGCAGGTGATATGCCACACTAATGAAAGATGTTTACGTGGGATGTTATAGGAGGTTTGGGAGGTGGAGAACATGGGAATCCCTGTAATATTTGTGTAACATTTATGTAATCTAAGCATCTTTTAAAATATATATTTAAAAAAGAAAAGAAAAGAAATGATGGCATGGCCAAAGACTTAAGGAAATTTGGAAACTAGAAATCTGAAATAATATAGTATATATGGAAAAAAAAAAAATTTAATTATTTTAAAAAAAATGGGTGGTTGGCCTGAAGGCTTAGTTTGCCTTCCTCTGCTCTAGATATATATTTTTCAAGGAATGTAAGCTTGTCATGAAGATTTTTTATAGGTTATGGTTATGACGAAATTTCTCCTAACTTCTAAATTTAAGTTTTCTCTTACCTCTCTCAATCTCCTCTGCAGTTTTATTCTTTTATACCAACAATCTGTCAATATTGGAATTCCTCAAAGCTCAGTCTTAGATTCTCTTGCTCTTTTCACTCCTACACTCTCTCCCTAGGCCAATGATTCCAATATTTTCAACTTCAATGCACTCCTGTCCTCTGAGCTCCACATCAACTGCTCACTTGACATTTCCACCATTACTTCTCAAAGACACTTCAAATTCAACATAGTTAAACTGAATTTATAATCTTCCATTATCAAACCTTGTTTTCTGTTGGTGATCCCAGTTTCAGTACCATTGTCTCTCTAATTCTACAATCAGAAACTTAGAAATCATACTTGACATACAGGATATCTATGGCCTGTTGATATTTATCTCCTTTTGATTCTTTTATATCTATCCACTTCTTTTTCTCTGCTATCAAAAAAGGTTCTACCATATTTTATCTGGATTTCTGCAACAGAGAGTCATTTTTGTCTATTCTTGGCCTCTTCCAATTGATCTCTACCTTCTAGTCTGAGTTATCTTAAAAAAACAACAAACTGATCATAAAACTAGCTCCCTCCTTCAATGACATCATTTTGCTCTTAGGAAAAAAACATAAATCCTTGGGAATATGGCTCACAAAGCTGTATAGTGTTTTGTCCTCTGCCTCCCTTTCCATTCTCATCTTGCACTTACTTTCCATCTGACTCTGTGCTATAGCTACAGTGGCCTTTTAGTTATTCAGATAAATAAGTAGTGCTTTCCCCCAGCTCACTTCTCCTCACTCAAATGACCTTTCCCTATCTTTGCCTAGGTAGCTGCTATTCATCTTTCAGATCACAGTCCAAGGGCTCTCCACATGGAAACCTTACCTAACCCCCAGATTAGGACAATTTCTCTGTTACAGACCCTCTTACACCTGAATTCCTATCCTTCAGAGTACTTAGCTCAGTCTGTAATTATCCACTTATCTTTGTGATTTTTAATTAATAGTTGCTTCTATCACTAGATTGAAAACTCTATGCTTACCACTATGTCTCAAGTATAGGCTCTTAAAAATATATGTTGAATGAATGGTCAACTATCCAAATAGGTGAATTTCAATGAGCAAAATAGTTTTGAATCTTGTCTGGGAGAAAGACAGAACTCTTAAAGATGTCTGCTATAGAAAATCTGTAGGCCATTGGTATTTTATTATTCTCAAAATGTGAATCTATTTTAATATCTCTTCTGTATCCTGCATTTTACCAATTTGCTTCTGTTCTTTTCATTTCTAAGATTAGTTCAGGCAGCGCAAACATATGAAACAAAGTCATTATGAACTGATTTATATTTTATTTATCAGCCTCTCTGACCCAGTGACATAGATGTTGATTTCAGGGGCTTTTAAGCCATTTGGTCATGTAGGGCTACAGTAACAAATCTTTTCTTGTATAAAGTCTAAGATATTATCTTTGCTGTTACCGTAGCTTGGTTGACACACTTATCTTTACATAAATGTTTTTTTTTTTAGTACTTAGTTTTCACTCTATTTCACTGCATCTAATATTACTGGCTGAATTATTATGCCTTTGGGTATACCACCTTTTGTCAATTCAGTTTCACAAGCATTTACTGAGAAGAGATATAATATGCCAGACATTATACTAGGAAAGGGCATTACAAAGGAAGTGGTCTCTGACTTCAAGGTGTTTACAGAATTTTTACAGAGACTGATATTTAAGTAAATAAACTGAAGAAAGTTATATTATAATTGGTCAAATAAGTATCAGAATTGGGAGGGCAGGTTAAGAGATGAAAAATAGGGAGAAAACCTAGAAGGATTTAGTTAGATAAAATCAATGCCATATCTAAGATTCTTTATTTGGAAAGAATTTATGTATACAGTCAAATCTTAGCTTATTGTTTGGAGAGTTTATATCACAGGTTAAATATGTGAAGGAGGAAATGAACACAGTTTGGTAACAATAGTTCTTTGACTGTTAGAATTTTTCCTTGTTACTAGCTAAATGAATTATGCAAAGGCCACCTGTAAACCTTTGTGTGAACTACAGATAAAATCAACCCAGTAGTCTGAAAGACTATTGTATTGTAAATCTTAGAAGCATGTTATAGCACTAATTAGAGGACTGATTTCAAAGGCAATAAAGAATAAATTGTGAGAAAGTAGGTGTGACAAGGTCTTTCCCTTTCACTATTCACTTTCCATAGAAAATCTATAACTGAATCATATTTATGAAATTGTGATGTAAGTTTCTGTATTGCTGTTATAAAAGCATTTATGTCATGTTTGTACATTTTGGGCTATCATATAGAGTTTGGCTTTTCTATATGGCCTTTTATTATTAGAGTTGGCCTCATAAATGTGATTGTGTGTGTGTGTGGCAGTATAATAATTATAAGAATAGCAAGCCATTCAGGAAAGGATTTCTGAGATTCAATAAAACAGAATTTCCTTTGTTGAAACTATAAATATGTTCAGTTTTAACAGTTATAGTAAAACAGTATTAAAATTGGCTATACGAACCAAGGAAGGCACTAAAAACTATATTCACAGAAAAATATTTGCTCAATATAATTAGTCTAGGGGGTCTATGATAAAACGCTGCTTTCAACCAGTCACAGCAGAACAAGGCAATCATAATGGAAAGGTAAATGTACATTATGAACAAAACACATTTAGAAAAGGATAAACTTACTGGTTCTCCTGAAAGTCCTCTGTCTCCTGTGCTTCCGGGGGGTCCTTGTAAACCCTGAACAAATAAAGGCAGAACCTGTGGAAAAGCTGGTGCTTGACAACATTTTAGGCAGTTTCCTTACATCAACTTTCCTTCCTGATACTCCACCTAACTTTTCTATGTCTACCTCTATTCTTATACTTAATTTCTACTCCTATACTGTGTCAACTAATTATCTAGAATTATTATAAATTTGGATTTATTTATACTTCTAATAGTGATATAAAATTGTTTATTTTTATTTTTTTTCAAAAAACAATATTTTTGTGATGGGTTGACAAGTCTGACTTATGTCCTAAAATTTGGGAAAGCACAGGCATTCTAGAACCTAGATGACTACAAACAATCAAATTGGACCTCTCAAACTTCCTTTTTTTTACTTTTTACATTTTTATACCATCCCACCTATGGTACCATAAAAGTAGCTCTTGAATATGAATATATATTCTACATAGTGAAATGGTAGATAGAACTCTAAACCAAATTCCAGGTGCCTTTGATGATCCCATTTACAGATTTACTGAGCATGTACTGTATGCCAGACACCAATGACAGCTAATGATATATAAAATACTTCCCCTGTCTATTTGCTGCCTCTTCCACCTTATTGACCTTGGGCTGCAACTACACAGTTTATCACAATGACCATTTTATCATAAAAAGCAAAGAAAGAAAAATATATGGTATTAAATTAGAAGTAAAGATATTCAAAATTCTTAGCAACATACAATCTTCTAAGTTATAATCATCAGTGCTATGTTATGTAAGTTTATCAGGTTAAAGAAAAGGAGATACAGAAAATCATGGATTCTCATCTGACGAAGGCCCTATGAAAAATCATATGCTACCCACTCACTCCAAGCTCCTAAATTAAATGACAGGACCAGTATAAAGGGCCCTACCGTGCCTGGTACACCAACAGCAAAAGTTTGGAGCCTTAATAATGTCTGTCTAACTTGCTCTGCAAAGTGTGTTTAGACATGATAATCAAGCTTAATAAACATCTTAGATACTGTTTATGGTACATATTTGATAGCAATTTCATAATTTTTAAAGCTGTTGTGGAAGCTATGTAACTATCAAAACAGAGTATATTTGTTTTTATTGTAGATGAAGAGGAAAAAAAAGCACAGGCTGGCACAAAATAAAATTCCATTTCAGGATTTTCAGTTGCTACTGATAATATACTATTTATAGCAGAACTTCCTATCCCATGACTTCCACTCAGTAATTAGCATAATGACTATGATAATGATGACTTTGAAGATGATAATGACTATTATGGCTGCTATTTATTAGGAGCCATGCCAACCATATTTATAACATCGTAGCCTTAGATAAGTTAAGTAATTTGTACAAAAAGGTTTAGTAATTTGTACAAAGTCAAAACAGCCAGTAAGTGACAGAATCAGGATTTAACTTCCAATATGTCTGACTCCAATGTCATATTGCATATTGACTCCATGGCCTTCCACTATATTAAACTACTTCTTAATGATTTTAATGAAGAATGAAGCATTCAGTGGCATTTCCATTTTCAGAAAACATGTGTAGAGAGCATCCTCAAAGACCTTTTAATGAGTATAAGCAAGGGAGCATATATATGTTATTCCCATGATTACACGTTCATATAGGATCATGGATAACTGTGATAGCGGTGTGTGTTTTGCCTCACTATATGAAGAATGGGAAAGAATTGATTTTAATATAATTTTTGTATTATAAAGATTATGAAATAAATGTTTTTTCAAGTATTCTTAGTTACTTAGGGAAAAATATATTTAAGAAGAAATTGTTCAGAGTTTCTACTTCCAGTAATGGCCAAGCAGTCCCCATTAAATCAAGCTATTTGCAGGTAACTAGTATAAACTCATTAAAATTTTTATTAATTGAAAAAGAACAAAAACAAAAGTATGCGATAGTGTTGGAGAGAGACCAAAACTAGGCAGAAACTGGAGTGGAGGGTTCTATGCTTGAAAGAAGGGAATGGCATTGAGTGGGTTTCTGATTTTTTTTCCTACAGCTTTAAATGGAAGGCAGGTTACAAGGGATGGTTAAAACTAGGCCCCAAAACTATAGTTTTTACTGGCTTGGAGAACCAGATGGCAGAATTTGGAGTGATCACAGCTGCTGTTAAGTGATGGAAGAAAGAATCAGAGAGGGGGACCTCAAATTCTGGGTACAAACTCTGCTTAAATCTCTTGCTGAGATATGAACTATTTATCTGCAGGGCAGATTCCAAGCAGTCCAGCTAAGGCTAAAAGAACTGAACAGAGATTTCAGCTGCCACACACTGAAGAAGAGAGAGAGTTTGGAGTTTGAGTCCTGCCTGCTAAATTGAAAAACCAATCCTCTTCAAAGAAATATAACAGAATTTGAAGTCTTTATAATAGATCATTTAAAATGTCCAAGATATAATCTAAAATTACTGGACAAGGAAATATGTTCATATTCATAAGAAAAGGCCATTAATGGAGACTAATCCCAAGATTACCCACATGTTGGATTTAGCACACAAAGGTTTTAAAGTAGCTATTATAACTCCTCTCAAGGATGTAAAGAACAACATACTCATGATGAATAAACAAATAGAAAATCTTAGCAAATAACATCTGTAAGAAAGAACCAATGAAAATTATAACACTGGAAATTAACAATCCTAAATAAAACTGAAAATTTTAGTGAATTTAAAAATTCACTAAATGGGCTTAACAAGAGAGTAGAGGTAGGAAAAGAGTCAGGTTATCCAATAACAAAAACAGGAAAAAGAAAAACTGAAATAAAAATTAACAGAGCCTTAGGCCATGAAGGATGAAATAAAAAATTCTAACATGTGTAACTGAAATCTAAGAAGGAAGAAAGTGGGGAAGAAAAAAAAATTGAAAAAATGAGTGAAAATTTCTAATTTTAGTGAAGACACAAACTTATAGACCCAAAAAGCTCAGCAAACCTCAAACAGGATAAATGCAAAGAAAATTCACCTAGGCACATTATAGTCAAACTGCTGAAATCCAAAGATAAACAGAATCTTGAAAGCAGCTAGAGAAAAATGATATGGGGGGGGGGACAATGATATGGGTGACTGAAGACTTCTTATCAGAAATAATGGAGGCAAAAAGATAATGGTCTGTCATCGGGCTTGTTAAAGAAAAAAGAAAAAAAAAGAAAAAGAAAAAACAAAAAACTGTTAACCCAAATTATATATCCGGTGAAAATATTTTTCAAGAATGAAGGTGAAACAAAGACATTTTCAAAAATAAAAACGAAGAAAATTCACCACTAACAGAACTTCATTAAAAGAAATCTAAAGGAACTTTTATAAGCTGCAGGGAAATCTACCATTTGGAAATTCAGATATGTAGGAAGGAATGAAGAGTTCCAGAAATGCTAAATATGTGGACAAACAAAGGACTATTTTTTCTGTAAATATTTCTAAAGTACACATTTCATTTATATTAAAGTAAAAGCATTTGATTTATATTACAGTAAAAATTATAACTTTGCATTGTGGGGTTTATAACACATGTAGCTGCAATGCATAAAACAATTATAGCATAAAGGACAAGGTGTTAGTAAATGGACCTATATGGCTAAAGGTTTCTTACATTTTATATGAAGCAGTACAGTACTGACTCTATGTATACCAAGGAAAGTTAGAATATATGCTGTAATCCCTAAACCAGGGGTTGGCAAACTACAGCCAGGGGGGAGCAAATCCAGACTGTTGACTGCTTTTGTAAATAAAGTTTTATTGGCGCAAAGCCATGCTTATTCCTTTATAAATTTGTAAATTCATTTACAAATTGTTGTCTAAGGCTACTTTTACACTACAGTGGCAGAGTTGAGTAGTTATGATAGAGACCATATAGTCCACAAAGCCTAAACTATTTATTTTTTGCCCCTTTATAGAAAAAAATGTGCTGACCCCTGACCTAGACTAACCACTGAAAAATAATGTGAAGAGGTATGTTAAAAAAAAGCCAATAGATTAATTAAAATAGAATTATCAAAATTATTCAATGCCAAAAGAAGGCACTGAATGAAAAAGCAGGAGACAAAACCAAATTCCAAAATGGTAGATTTAAATAAAACCATGTTACAGTAAATTTAAAAAGAATACTCTAATTAAAGGGCAGAGGTTGTCAAAACGAATTTAAAAAGCAAGACCCAACTATAGCATAGTCACTTTAAATAAAAAAGTCACAGATACAGTTGAAAATAAATGAATAGAAAAAAGATATGCCACACAAACAGTAATTATGAGAAGGTTGGAGAGACTATCTTAATATCAGATGAAATAGATTAAAGACAAAGAATAGCACCAGAAATAAAAAGTACTAGCAGAGATAAAGAGGAACATTTTAAATTATAAAAGAGTCAGTTGACCAGGAAGAAAATAACAATCATAAATGTGGAAAAACTAATAACAGTTACAAAATACATGAAGCAAAAACTGACAAATTTAAAGCGAGAAGTAAAGAAATACAAAGTCATGGTTGGAGATTTGTAACATCCCTATTCATCAATTGATAGAGTATCTAGACAAAAAATCAGTAATGTATGAACTGTTAAAGAGTTTTTACAAGATTTAGAAAGCTAAAAAAAAAAAAAAAAAAAAAATTTTTTAGGTTTTAATCACCTCAATAACACAATTTTTTGTAATAAACTATCCAAATGTCCATGCCACTTCCTCTCAATTCTTCCTTTGAGTCAGATCTATGTGTGCATGGAAGGGAAGTTTAGGAAACAGTTTTGACCAAAAGACAAATATATTTTTGGTTATCTGGACTAGCAGAGTATTATATGTATTTCTAGTGTTAGGATTATGTCTTTAGAATTATGACAATTTTGAGCTTGAGGGATATTAAAGGGGGATCTTAGATATCTTATCAATCTTTTTATTTTACAGATGAGGAAAATAAGATTCAGAGAGACTAACCAATTTAACCAATGTTATATGACTATTATTAGCATGTACTAGAAAGAAGGTCAATCTGATCTCCACCAAATCTTTCTATTATACAGTTCTGCCTGCTTGTTGATAGTGCATAAATGACTAGATACACTATGATTACTATGCAGGATCAAATGAATCTTTGGAACTTGTATGATTTGCTTGGAATAATCATTCCTATCTTCCACATGATATCAAAAGTCTATTTCAGTTAAATCAAAGAGAAGAAGAAAATGTTAGTATAGAGTTAAGTAAAACTCCATGTTTATGACATTAAATCATGAACACATGATTTAATGTCTAACCCATGTCATCCAAGAAGGTAACTTTACACTTCCAGTAGTCTATGAGACTTGTTTGCCATAAGCTATGGTTATCAAATTGTTCTAGTATCTTTTATTAGATTGAGGAAGTCAAACATCAAATTTCACATTTATCCAGACATATCTGATAAGCTGAAAATGAAGGTAAAATTCTAAGGAATATCAATGCACAAAATGAGTAAGCATTTTTAGGAAAAGGGCCTCCTTTTCCTAAAATGAGAAGACTTGATGAGCTCCAAATTTCTCCATTCACTGCAGCATATTAGCTTTGTGTACAGTGTAGCAAAGTGGTCAGAATCTACAGAAACACCATTTGCACTGATATAATAGAAACCTAAATGATGAATATTAATACTTGAGGACATCAATTCATATATAATACTACACACAATTTCTTCTTTCCTTGGATATGTCATTTTTCTCTTTTAGGTCTCTCATATGAGGCTATTGTGGGAAACAACAGGCAGGGGACAGCGAATTTCAAAGACAAATAAATGTTGTGACAGTGACAATTACTATCACAGTCAACATTTTTATCCTATACTTTTCTGATTCCTCAGTTGCAATCTATTTATATTATCTAATTTTATAACTTCAAATTATATATTGTATACATATATGACTAATCAAAATGGCATCATTAAAATAATTATTCCAAGTGAAAGTAATTAAAAATACCCAAACATTTAATAAGCTTATTTGCTCACAGTAATATATATAATATATTTTATATGTGTGTATATGTGTATGTATGAATACACAAATGTAAATACCTTTCCCCAGTTTGTGATGACAACCACAGAAATTGTTGGCTCTCCTCAGGGGAAAAACTGTATAATTCCGACAAGATTTTTAATAGTAGAAAAATATTTAACAGTATGTAATACCAAAACCTCTTAAAGAAGTACCATAGGAAAGCATGGTGATACACACAGGTCCATACTCCAAAGGGCCTAAAAAGCATTGAAGTTGAATTAAAAGGAACTAGGCAAGAAGCCACAAAGAAGTTTCTTATGTTAGTGTTATTACTGTACCATTGTTAAATTTATATGGTATCACACCATTTTATTTTGAAATGGATTTTATAGAAAACCTAATTTATCACAACTCGGGTGAAGTAAAAATAAGAACAATCACCACCAGCTTATAGATAGGTACAACCAAGAACCAACTTGCCCAGACTGAAGAAGAAAAAGAACATATATTTTCTTAGTCTAACATATTGAATGCCAAATGATAGTTGTGCCAGAGGATAAAGCTGATGGAAATTTCTCATTGCCTGATTATTTGTCACTACTTACTGATTTCCCTTGAGGTCCTCTTTCTCCAGGGTTTCCAGTTTTACCCTACACAGGAAAGAAAATGTTTGGGTCAAGTAGTCCCTGCCCAAAATAGTAATCACACACTTGGAAAAACATTTTAAATGTTCATGTTTAATGAGAAATATTACTTACAATAAGACCATGAGGACCTCTTTTTCCTTGATCTCCTTTTTCACCCTACAAAGTATCAATACCAGTTGAGTTAGTAAAATGTACATTATGGTCTTACACATGCTAACATACACACAAAAAAATAAGGTATCAAGTATATAGTTTCAATATATTTTCCATATTGAAAATAGAACACTTTTGTGTAAAATAAAAACATTATGTATGCTTCATATTTAGATTAAGAGAAAATACAGAACCATACTTTCATCAGGAAATACATCATTTTTTAGACAAGATAAATGAGCTTAATAAAAATAAACTGCATATGAAATGAGAAAAAATCAATGCTTACCTTGGTACCTTGTATTCCTTGTTCCCCTGAGAGACCATCTGGTCCTCTTGGTCCCTAGAGGTAGAAAGAATTTGCTGTTGTTAATTTGAAATGTCCTTTTTACTATTTTATATCCTTGCAATGCAGGCAATTTGCCTTTCTTTAGGTGACAAAGTCCTTTGGCTTGCTTCTATGCCCTGATCACAAAAAAAGAGTACAGCTTGGGTGCATTACTGAACCCATCTGCACGGGAAACTGCAGGGGGAAATCAATCCAGCATTTTCAAGATTTAATGCCAAATAGTATATCATATGACCACAAAAACAGCTGATTCAGTTGTTGAGGTGGCTAAAATAAAAGTTAGTTATTCAGGTATTTTGTTCACCTTATTTACTCAGATGTCAGCAAGGATTTATTCTAAAAACAACCTTACGTCATCTTAAAAGTGGCTGGTCTGTTTGTCCATACAATCATTTTAAAGTTTCTAATAGAATGGCATTCTTCTCTTCACATTATTAGAAGATGAATGCTGACCACACCGTATCTGCTATTGCACCTGCTTGACAGTAGTTATTGGGAAATGGTAGGAGCACAGAAAGGGAGAGAACATGATTAGGGATATTTGTGTAAATTTTAAAAATTCTCAGCTAATTTGCAATCAGTATTAATTCAGTAATAAGAGGGGACCAGCTTAAGTATTAGTTGCAAAAGTCAATGTTTAGGGTAACGGATGTGGCTCAAGCGATTGGGCTCCTGTCTACCATATAGGAGGCCCAGGGTTTGATTCCCTGGGAGAGATATAAAGAAAAAAAAAGTCATTCTCTGATAAAATGGTAGTATATATCTTTCTGCTTAAGTTATACCTTTCCTTGGAAGATCTTAAAGTTCTTTTCAAAGGACTCAATTCATTATATAACCACTAACTAACCATCTACTGTGGAAAAGGCACAGAGTTAAGTGTTATGAGAATACATATTATAAGACAGTTCCTCCATTATGAAGCTATAGAATGATAAAATAAACCATACAAATGAGTATAATATAGGAACAGATAAGGTTGTCAAGTGCTTAAGTATTCAAAGGAGGGAGACAGCCTTAATATGTTTGTAATGGGAATGAAGATTTTTTTTTTTACAATTGGAGATAATGCTCTCCTGATTTTTTCAAAATATAAGGCACTGTAGATAGAGGGTAGTATGAAAAAAAGTTATAGAAGCAGGAAAGAAGATACTCAAGGAGTAACAAAGTAGTTTATTTAGCTGGACTATTGATTATAGGAAGATAAACAAGTACATGTAGAAAGGAAGACTGGGATTTATAAGGTAAAGAATGGAGTTTTTAATTTAAATCAGTTGACAAAGGGGACAATGATGCAAAGCTCCCAGTATAAAATGTTGCACCTTCTCTTGTATTCTAAATGCAGTCAACTTTGGGATTAGCTTTCTATTATTAAAAAAACGCTTACTATAATAGGACTCTCTTCTAGGGTACTCCTGAGCAAGTGCAATTCTTAATCCTTTTGGGCATGTTCATGTGATTGGACTTGCACTCCATGAGGATCTATAATGCCACTGATCACACTAAAGTTAAAGCTATAACTCCAGCTCTACAATTTCTTAGTCTATATTCAAGGTATTTCATGATCAGTCCCCAACCTTCCTTTCTGCTCCATTTTCCAATAAAAGGCTGCAATATTAAGTTACAGGCTAGTCTCATTGAGCAGGGCCTTGATTGCCAAATTGAGGAGTTGGGACTTAATTTAACAGATCAGTAATTTTCCAAATGAGTTATTCATTCAACGAACATTTACTGAGTACCTACATACCACGTAGGTCCCAGAGGACCTAGCAGGGAGAAGAAACAAATCTCTGACTTCATAAACATAAACAAGCAAATATACAAAATTAAACATATAAAAATGAAAATGGTAGATAAGTGCAATGAAGAAAAATAAAGGAGATTAAGTGACCAGAGAGTGTCCAAGGTGGGGAGCCCTAATTTAGATAAGGTGGACTGAGAGTTTCTCTAAGGTGACATGTGGAAACACCTGAAGGAAGTGAATATTTTGGGGAAAATCATTCCAGCAGAAGAAACAGCAAGTGCAAAGATCCTGAAGCGGGGGCATGTTTAGAATGCTTGAAACTGAATAACTAAGGATGAAAAAGAACAATGGTTAAAAGATGACTGATTTTAAGTGTGAAGGCCTTTTAAGACCTTGCTCTAAATAATCACCATCATCTTAGAGGTTCAGCAGCCGTTTTGACTCTCTTTTTCTGATTCTTTCAATGCCTTCTTTACTATTCTTGCCCTGTAAGAAAACACTTTCCTTAAAGTTTTTGGAAGAAGAAGGCTGAGAGAGTTTGAAAAGTAACAAAAGTTCAACACTCTAAAAACACTGCAGAAAACAAGATCTAGACAGAAAAAGTGCCCACTGGTAATTAGGCACTTAAAAACCCCTTTGCAATCTGAAATTTCTATCAGTCTTTTCTTGGTTATTCTGGTAATGAGTAACTGGTAGAATGATGACAGTATTAATAGAAAAACAATTAGAAATGTGTTTAGCATGGAGAGGGAGGAGTGGCAGAAGATAATGAGTTCAACTTGAGATATCGGCCACACTAAAGCAGAAATCTCCAGGGATCGTGAGAGAGATTTAAAAGTCATTCTGTCTAAGTTTAAACGGTATCAGTTATAAGGATAAAGCTTCAAAAGGCCCTTAAGAAAAAGAGCTGTAAATTTAGAGTTAAAAAATATATATATTGGCTGTGAATATCCTCGCTGAACTGATTTTGTGATAATCAGGGTAGGCTAAACATTCGCTATATTAGAAACCATGCATGTGTCCCCAGACCTAGTTTTTCTCCCTAGCTCTGGTTTTTAGAATGCTGGTGATAAACTAAGCCTGATTTATTATATGACCATCCTGTATGGGAAAAGACTGTAACTTTGGGTATCATTGGTCAACCTTAAGAGATATAGTAGGGGGAAAGATGTGGCTTGGGTGGTTGGGCATCCATCTCCCATATGAAGGGACCTGGGTTCAATCCTTGGGACCTCCCAGTAAAAATTTAAAAAAAGAGAAATATAGAAGGCATGTGGGCAATCAGGCCCCGTGAGTGGGTGAGCTGCCAGGCCCCGTGCATGGGTGCACTGCCAGGCCCCGCAAATGGGTGTGCCATCAGGCCCTGCGAGGCATGCAGCAAGATGATGACGTAAGGAGAGTGACACAAGGGAGAGCCAAGATGAGACGCACTGAAAACCAGGAACTAAGGTGGCACAGGCAGTAGGATGCCTCTCTCCCACACTGGAGATTCCAAGGATCGAATCCTAGTGAAGACAGGAGGAGAAGGATGAGAAGAGAGGGCAAGAAATGGACAAAGAGAGTTGCCCAGCAAATAGACACAGAAACAGCAAAAACAGGGGCGGGGGGGGTATAAAAATGGATAAAAGTAAATAAGTAAATAAATTCTTTAAAAAATGTATAGGGGAGGAAGATACAGACTATAGTTAGTAGTAATACTTTGATGATGCTCTTTCATGATTTGTTAACAAATGTTTCACAACAATGCAGGGTGTTTGGGGTGGGGGGTGATGTGTGGGAGCCCTGTATGATGTTATGCATGTTTCTTTTGTAAGTTCACAATGTTTACTGAATACTTATAGTTTATGTATGTTCATGTATGAATATTTCAATAAATTGTTTTAAAAAAATTGGTCCAAAGATGGCAAATAGGTTTCACTTCTCGGCTAAAATCAGATTAAATGGCAGATTAAGTGGTTGCTTATATATAGAGAGAGAGAGAGAGAAAAAGAAAAAAGATTTTGAGGCTGCATCTAGCCCAGGAGGAAAAACTTATAATTAACTGCCAGTTTCTGTCATGGCACATAAATCATGTGCTGTCATGGCTGAACTAATACAAACTCTATTTTTTTAAGATGAAGAAACTGAGGCCTGAAGATGTTAAGTGAGTTGCTTGACTCATATAAATGTTCAGACATGGAAATGTACTTTGTTAAGATTATAATAATTTCTTCAAATGTTAAAAAATGTAAGAGTTAAACCTGTGAGCAAGTGAAAAAAGGACCTGACATTTAGAACAAGTTTACAAAATGAATATTAAACATTCACAAAGAGTGCTGGTTGGCATTATAATTAAATGAAATACCTCTCCCCATAAGGAATATATATAGTAACAAAAACCACTTATTTTTATAATGTTTTAGTTTTAAAAGAATACTAAGCCAGTTTTATTGTGAAGGAGATTTATTAGCTGGAGATGCTTGCCACATTATCTTTATTCCTTCGAGATTTTGTTTCAGTTATTAGAAGATGCAGAGGGAACAAGAAAGAGAAGTTTCTCCTCTTAAAGTGATGATAAAGATAATCACAGTTAGAAAAAAGTCTAACAGTTACATTAACTAAAAGTCAGCAGAACTCTAGGAAAGTTAGTAGTACTCTATGCAAAAGTAAGCTACATAACTAAAAATTTAGCTTTATCAGCATCTATACATTTCATTTTGACCTTGGTTGCAGAAAGCAGCATCAAAATGTATATACCTACTTTGACTCCTGGGACAAAATAAGCTTTAGGATAAGTTTTAAGAAAATTAGAAAACCATCATTATAATGAGCATCTTATCCAGTATAAAGTTATTTTCTCAACACCTACTTTAAATTACATTCATTTCCTATAAAGCTCTTGGAGATAATATCTGGCTAAATAGAAAATCAAATCTTTTTTTTTTAATCCCATTTTAAGACAGTTAAGCTTGACTGCACTGAGTGGCTTTTAGTAGATTCTGGAGTAAAAGTGTGACAGCTCAGCTACGTAAACTAAGCATGTTTCATAAAGTAACAGCTACTTGAATTTTAGGCAAAAATATTAAAGAGTTAACCAAAATTCATGAATGACCAATTTAAACTTAAATGCATTCTATGATATAAGATAGAACTATTACTTGATATAAATGCTGAGATTTAAAAAAATGATTAATTAGAACATTAACATAAACTGCCCATTAGTTTATTTGGGAAGACTTTATTTATTTTATTCTATTTTTCAGGAGGTACCAGGGATTGAACCCACGATCTCGTGCATGGGAAACAGGTGCTCAACCACTGAGCTACATCCACTCCCCAATGAGAGTTGGTTTTTTCATTTGTTTGTTTGTTTTTTGGAGGTACCAGGGATCAAACTCAGGATCTCCTATGTGGGAAGTAGGTGCTCAAACATGTGAGCTACAACTGCTCCCCTGGGAAGGCTTCTGTGAGAACTCCAAGCCCATCCCTATGACCCCTGTAATCAATGCTAATGGGCTTCTATGAATGAAAGAAGTATCCCTTATTCACTGAACAAATGTCTTTTAACTTGGATCCAGTATAGTTAAAATTTTTTATTTTTTATTTTTAAAGAAGCTTTAGCTTACATAAATGTTACATATGCACCACTCCTTCCCTGTCCCACACTTTCCCACAGTAACAACATCTTTCATTAGTGTGGTACATTTGTTACAATTGATGAACATGTATTTCTGAAGCATTGCTACTAACCATGGACTATAGTTTACATTATAGTTTACACTCTGCCCCACACAATTTTATAGGTTATGACAAAATGTATAATGGCCTGTACCCGTCATTGCAATGTCATGCAGGACAATCCCAATGTCCCCAAAATGTCTCCATGTTACACCTATTCTTCCCTCTCCCTCCCCTCAGAACCTCCAGTGGCCACTGCCTTTATATGAATGATAAAAGTTCTTCCATTGTTAGAATAATAAGTCTATAATAGAATAATAATAAGTCTCCTATAGTCCATGGTTCATTTCCCAATATTGAGGATTTTGGGAAGGTGATGCCCACTCTAACTGAAGGGGGGCTTAGATCCCACGGGGCAGATAGATGGAACTATCTTGCGTGCAGTTGCAGATACTCTCTATTCCTTGGGATGGATATTGTCCATCATTATCTCCATGTTAGTTGTCCTGGGTGAGTCCAATGAACTGGAGAGTAAGCGTTGAAACTCTGCTGAGATTTAGGACTTAACTGACACACGAACAGACCAAAGATTTAAGTCTCTGGGACATATATTTAACAAGTATAGTGCTAATTATAGGTTCAGATAAAAGGAGGGAAGAGTCATGTGTAGGGAGCTATAAATGAGCCTAACTCTGTTACACTGGGAAGCACAAATTCCAAAGTAAGGCCCCCTGACAGGGTGCCAAATTCCTAAGCTTGTCTGCCCTGCTTATGGTGTCTAGATGTCTCTAAAGCCCTGAGGATCCCTGCTGTGGGCCTAATATCCAGCATATATAAAGAAATATTACATCTTGAAAATAAAGAAACAAACCACCATTTAAAAAATGGGCAAGAGATTTGAATAAATACTTCTCCAAAGAAGAACTACAAATGGCTAAAAAGACATGAAAAGATGCTCAACACCACTAGCTATTAGGGAAATACATTTCTTTTTTAACCATTGCTGCCTATTAAATTCACTGCTCTGTTAATTTTAAATCACTCAGAGCCTAACTAACAATGCCTAGCAGTCTTTTCTGGCTCTTGCTTTAAACTGAAACAAAATGTTTCATTAACAAAAACTAACATAATTAGTGGTTTTGGGGGAAAAAAATCTTTTGATTCTCTTTTTGTTATGGAATTATTTCAGGAGAAACCAGAGAGGAAGCTCTACCTTATCATTTGGAGCGCCTCAGGCATTACTAGCATTGAATCTAAATACAAATACTAACTGCTGCTCCCCCATTGGTGCCTTGAAGGAACCAAATTTTAGAATTTATATAGTCATATCCATTTTACATCTTGCATGGAAAGTCTTAAAAATATTATATATTCCTAATGCAGTTATTTCAATTTCCTTTTTCGTCTACTTAAGTCTTAAGAAGCATGGTCAGAATAAAAAATGACCAAGTTGTATGCTTCTATATCACCCCTCTAGAGAAAGGCTATAGAACCTAACTGCATTTCATGATCAAAGCCCAATTCAAAGGCAAAAAAGAAGAACACGTTAGCTTTGCTCTTTGTGTCATCTTTCTTCACTGGCAACTGGACACAAAAGTGTCTACTGGAAAGACTCCAAAGAGTCAGTTACCTAGCCCCAAAGAATAAATCTGCAGGTGAGGGGCAACAGCTGAGATTATACTGATTCCTAGTGACCCAACAGGCTAAGTCATTATCTTTCTGGTATTGCAACAGAGAATCTGCTAGCCCATATTGTCTTTACAAGAGACAAGATTTTTTGTGTAACATTAATTAGCTTTGGTACATTAAATTATTTAATTTCACTTATACAGAAAAACTATTGTTCAGACAAACTTGCAGGTGGAAACAAAGCTTAAATAATGCAGGATAAATAATAATACTTTAAATTTAAAAAATACTTTGAATTTATTCTTCGTCTTCCATCTGAGAATCTCAAACTGTAAGAATGGTATTTTTAGCCAATCCTAATGTCATATTTTTCAGTTAAATAAGAAATAGTATTGTACAATCTTCACAAAGCATGTTAGAAAAGTTTTTGTGATACTAAGTTGATTAGGTAGATTCCTGGGATGGCAGGGAATGTTGCTTAGCTGTGTTTTTCTTATGCTTTGCCAATATTACACAATATTTCAAAAGCCACTAGATTATAAACCACTAAATCGTAGAATCCATATGGTTTAGATCTGAGAGATAGTTAACATTGAATCCTACCCGGTGCTAGTAGAGTGTTTGACAAACTGTAGGAAATCAATGTGTTAGATAGATGGGTGGATGGATAGGTGGAAGGGCAGTAGATTGGTAGCTAGAATCCTCTGGGAGTGGTCCTGCTATACCCGATGTTCACACAGTCATTGATGATAGTATAAATTGCAGGCAGAACAGTAAGGGTGTATAAGCAGTAGTTCTGTAATGATAGTTCACCATGTGATTTCAGTGCTGATATGCCTAGGGCAGAGCTTTCCCCTCCAGCATGCTGTGACACAGTTGTGTGCCCCAAAGGGCTTAGAGGTGTATTGGAAACATCGAACCACTCAGACTTTGGAGTAGCAGGGCAAAGGTGGGGCACAAGAACCCTACCTGGATACCTTTTTCATTTATCTCAGTGGGTTGAACAAACATGACTTTTTGTGAGTGAAAAACACTGGAAAGCACTGGCCTTGGGTACTTTCCCAGTGGGTGCTTTCACTGGCCTTGGGATCACACCTTCAATGGTGATGGATTGGAGAGAAAAGAGGGTAGAGGCAGGGAGATACCAAGTGGCTTCTGCAATGGAACTTCCTAATACTATGTTCTTTCTCAAATATTCTGGTCTTCGTTCTTTTCTGTTTACCTGATGTTCACTGTCTGCCTGGAATATTCTTATAGTAAAGAAAGTCCTTTTTTTCTTAGCTAGAAATCCAGATTTCCTTGTTTAGAAAATATTGGAAAAAAACTTAAAATAATTATGAAGTTCCCTTTGGGAGAGATCCTGTAAAATGTATTTGGAGAACAAGAGGAAAGGGGAAACAGACACTTGGGGATGCAGGAGTTGACAAAGTGGCAATCATGAAAGGGAAATAATCTATATAGCGCTCATGAAGATGTTAGAAAACTGCAGAACAAATGAACTTTCCATATGGTTTATGATTTAGCACAGGTGGTTTAAGAGGAGACCTTGCTTCATCCTGGACAATCAATAAGTCCTCAATTACCAAGTTAACAAAAGGCACAAGTATTTATTCTTTTTTCACCTGTCACAAAACTAGTTGAACTTTCCCACTATGACTAATTCAAAGTTGAATAAACAAAGTCAACCTGACCCAGTATTGAATACTGGAAGGGTAGAGATCACTAAGTGACAGTCTGGGTCAGATCATTTACTGTTATTTATCATTTTATTACTTTTAATCCTATTTGAGCTAAAATGTATGAGACCATGAGGGTTATTTATAGACTGAAAGTCCATAACCCAGTGAGAAAAATCATTTTCAGAAAAGAAGTAACAATGCACACACATTTGCTCTCTTTCTTCAGTCTTCACCTAAACACAGGTTATAAAATTAAAGTTATTTTTTCGAGCTGGGTATCTTTAATACTCATCTCCCATTTGCCAACTGAAAAACTGCAGGTTTTTTTAAAGCCTTTGTTAGAATAAACCACGTTTTAAAATTTTAAAATATTTTCTTCACTATCTCTAAAACTTAAACCAATAAGGGCAAGAGAGAAAACAGAGTTCTCAAAGCCCCTGTATTCAAAACTAATTAATATTCTAAATGATATAGGGTAAGCATAGGCTTTAGAGTCAGAAACAATAAGGATTGAATACTGGTTTTGTAATTTTGCTGTTTGTCTTTAGGTCATATACTTAAACTCTCTGAGTCTCAGTTTCCTCTACTATATCTGAGATAATACTTCACATTCTTAGGGTGGTTCTGAGTATTGAGATAACATATGTGAAGTGGCTGGTATGAAATGGGCATGAAATAAATATTGGTTCTTATTTCCTTTTTTTAAAAAAAGGATTTATTGTTTAAGAGACAAAGAAAGGAAGATTTTTTTCATTCAATTATGTATGTTTAATTATTACATAATGATGATTATAACACCTCTCATATGCAATTAATAAACTCATATTCCTCCTGTATTTCCTTATTCTATTTCTTATTACTCTTATTTTGTCATGATATTACCATTCCTTGCTATGTAAATCTATTATGAGTAGAAAAGTAATTTCTTTAATGATCACCACATTCACAATATTTCCAAAAAATGGAAGGTGAAGTTGGGAATAAGAAAGGAGAATTCTGTATGTGAGTGACATTTGTATAAAATAAGATGGAAAAATATGTCACATTTCAATTAATATAGGTAGATCATCTAATATAACAAGGAAAAAAACTGACCATATACAAGCACAATATGAGAAGGTATTGTGCTATCTTTGCTGAACACATATCACTTTTCATGAAGTCATTTTTTAAAAATTAATTTACTCGTATCATTAGGGTACTTACTCTTTGTCCTTTAGGACCTTGACTCCCAGTTGGCCCTCTTGCCCCCACAAGACCCTACATGTTGAAAATTTAAAAATTAGTTACAGAACTCAAAGGAATGTTATCAGAATGGAAGCCATAGTCTTCCTTAGATAAATGTAATTCTATTTGGGAACTCTTAAAAATAAAATTGATTAGTCTCTTTAAAAATATGCTTTAGGGGGATGGATGTGGCTCAAATGGTTGGGTGTCCATCTCCCATATGGAGGGACCTGGGTTTGATCCTCAGGACCTCCCAGTAAAAAATATATATATATATGCTTTAATTATCAAATACTGCATACCTCTCACCCAATATTCTGCTTTTGATGTATTCTACTACTTGAAGAAACGTCGTTTCTGGGTGATTACCCCTGATTAAAGAATAGGAAGCTTTTATTATCCACTGATGAAGCAGTTTTCAGGAATAATGGACACGGAGTTACGGTGGAGGAAGGAGACACCCATGTAACCAGTCAGGCCAGTCTAATCTTCCCAGTTCATTGAAGAAGCATTGCCTATCATGGAAAGCTTTCTCTCCCATTTATTCTTTATTTATGACAATCCCATCACATAAAAATTTATTTTTTTCTGTTACCGTGGAAAATAACACAAAATTTTCCAATGTAAGATTCCATAAAAGATAGTCAGTAACGAAGATTCCATTGCTATTTATTATTAAGTCAATTACAAAGAACTATTTTTATAACTTATAGTCATAGAAAAAAGATTCAGTTGGAAATAAAAATTTATTTAACTAGATAAAATTAGGTAGATAAAAACTAAGTAGACTTTTAGAGGGTCTCAAGTTTACTTATTCTTTTATGTGAATAAAGAAGTTGACAAGTGTGTCCTAGACCAGTTCTCCCAATTTCAGATGCCAAAAATACATCTATTAACATACCGGAAAATCAGGCTTATCTTCAAAACAGAAACCACAAAGCTTAGCATAAACAATTTCTGATAAGAACAGTTCTGTTTGGGGGAAGGGAGTGAAGGGGGCTAATAGCTGATCTTTTTATATTTAAGTTCACAATAACTGTCAAATTTTGGTAAGCAAAATTATCTTTTAAGCAGCAAAGTTTCATTATTTTCCTGTAGACAAAAAGTGGAGTATTTTCAAATTGCCATTTTTGTTTAATAAGGGTATATTTCCTATGAATTTTATTTAGTTTGAGAATATTTCCAAATTTCTAGGAAAAAAATATGTTGGAACTTTTGCTTGTGACAGGTTTAACCCCTGGTCTTGCTTCTAATTTTGATTCCTGACCCTGTCGTTTTTTAACATGTAGTTATTCAAAACAAATTTTAATGCTCTGCAATTATAGCCTGCAGAACAGAAACTGGTTGTATTGACAATTAGAAGTTAGCAATAAATAATATAAAATTAGAAGTGAGGACGTTCAAGACACCATGACAGTGTTTTGTATTGACTAGGAGAGAAAGCAGCCACTGCCAGTTTACACATGACTTATTTTGCATAAAAACAAAAAACATAATATAATTAAAAGATAGATTTAAACTTCAAAGGAAATTCTAGATGGAATCATGAAGTCTTTCCTGTACTTACAGGTAACCCCAGTGGACCTACTGGTCCTGGAACCCCAGGAGGACCTTGATATCCCTATAATTTAAGTAAAAAATGAAAGGCATAAAATTTCCATCATATTTAATTATTTTCATTGAACACAAACAAGTAAATTATAAATTGTAATAAAAAGTGATAATTTGATAACTTCCATATCCAAGATATAAGAGGCCACAAATAGACCATGGAAATAAAATACATGTTTACACAGAAGCTATGCATTCTTTTATTAGAAGACCTTTGCCTAGAAAAGAAAATTGCTAGCCATAATCACATATTTCAGCCTTTTGAGAAGAGAAAATTCATTTCATCTTTATGTAGTCTATGCTATGCTTTGCATAGATATATGTTATGTTATGTAGATTAAGGTATTTAACCATATCATTTTCAGGGAGATCAGGGAATTCTATAATTTGGAAAAGTGAATGTGTTCAAGTACTTTAGCCTGTCAAATTTTAGAAGGACAACATCATGGTTTTAACACTGATTCAGAGAGTCTTTTAAGAGGTAACTACTTATAAGGTAAACTTATAGGTATATTAAATTTCCTACCTGATAAAAACTAGAGATATCTAAAAGATAACCTTACAGAGATTTTTCTGATAATACGAAAGTTAAAATTATAGGCTAACCTAGGTAGAATGAAGTTGTAGACAGTATTATTTATGTGCCACAAGATCTATCACAACATATTTTCTGAAAACAGGATTCTTTTATCGATAATTAAACATTCATTCTAGTTCCTATTATATTTAGAAATTATTTAGTAAACTGGAACAAAATGCAAATTTGTCAGCTGTTGCTATTCTAAAGATTCAAGAGAGTATGATGAAGTCTCAGTTCTGAGTTCTCATACGTCAAAGAATTATATTATGACCACAAATTCATGGAATAGTGACGATCATATATGCCACAGAAACTATAAGTTATAGAAGAATAAGTAGAACCCTAATTGAATTTTCTTCTTTAACAATTTTAACTTATTTATGGTGGTTTAATTCTTCTCTTTAACAGAATAATTTGACTAAACCATCTGAACTGCATGCTTTTCAATGCCATAAGAATTCTGAAAAGTAAACTCTTTAAAGAAAAGAAAATTCTAAAGGAAATTTTGTTATAAAATAACACTTTTCACTTACTTAAATTCCAGTCAAGGCAATTTCACCTCTGGAATGCCTTAACTTTATTAGGTTCTTTGGAAACATATTTTCAAATCACTGGGTTCTTACCATAACACCTTTTCCCCCCTGGGGACCCAGTGGGCCTGGACTTCCACGGTCTCCCTTTTAAAACAACAAAGGAAAAAGAGAAACACTGAAAAATGTTAGTCATGATTGATCTTAGCCTACACAAGAAAATTGTATAGCACATTCTAATTTCCAATACTTTAAAATTTTACATTTTTACCCAAAAATTGCTAAACTTTTAATATAAGAAAAATCATCTGAAGATGTTTTTAAGAGATAAAATACTAAAAGTTTTATTCAGATAAAGAAAACAGAAATTATAGATAAATAAATAGGACTTAAGATTGAGCATATAATATATGCTAAAGTTTTACAAGTGGAAAATGCTTACAATGTTATGGGACATATAAAATATGAGAATAGTAAAAGCATCAAAGCATATTGTAAAAATTAACTGTTTAATCTCTATAACCATTGAATAAAATTTTATTTCTATAGTCTGTCCATCATAATTAAGTATCAGAACTATTTCTGGAGAATCATGATAATCAAATTTGCCACAGCAGATTAAAAGGATTAAACTGATTCACATTAAAATGTCAAGGCTTGTTAAATATAGTATAGAATATTTGACCCAGAATGCAGATAACTAAAGAAAATTCAAAAATTACAAAATAACTAAAATTTTTGAACTGAACTCTTTAATATATTTTGTTATATTGCTAATTAAAAATCAGTAATATTTAGCACTTTCAATGTACTATATGGGAGTTAGGAAAGACATAAAAGAAACTTAGATTCTGCTCATAAGTAGTTATAGAGATGATAACAACAACGATGAAATATTTAGGAGACAAATTTAAAACTGTGTGGTGTTATAAGTCCAGGAAGGGAAGCAATCAGAAAAAATTAGAGGAGCCTGAGAAGATCTCATGGTGGACAGAGAACTCAGCTGAGTTCCACTGTTTAGGTTTGCATAACTAAGGAATGGGAGAGGGTACGCTAGACCAAGAAAACAATAATGAGAATAAAAACAAGTATATAATATGAGACAGGGGAGAGAGGAAGGTATATATTGGAGAATATTAGGGAATGTGTAGGCTAAACTGATTAAGCCAGAATTATGTAGTGTCTTGATAGCAAAATAGAGGAGTTTACATGGTAGGCAATAAAGAGCCATTGGAGGTTTTTCAACATGTTTCATCATGACCCATCAAAATTAGTCTTCTGATATAATTTATAGGATGGATTAGAGGATAGAAGGAGGAAGCGTAGAAAATATATGGCAGAGGTTAAATGTAAGCATAAAGAGTTAAGGGTCTGTTTGAGGGGGTAACTGTTGGACTGGCTATTGGAAAGGGTGACTTGTAAAGAAAGACCCATAGGACCTGCTGAGAGTAAGCATAGGGACTGGCAGAAAGGGAAAATTTAAAAAAATGGGATCACTGTACCTATCTTGGAAGACTGGGATAAGTATAAGACTCACAGAAATGAAGAGCTTGGGAAGAGGCCAGTTGAGTGTAGGGGAAAATGATAAATTCAATTTTAGTTATGTTGAGTTTGACTTGAACTTAAAAATTCAGATGGAAACAACTGGGATATTATCTATTATCTAATTGACTTTTAGAGCAGGATCTACTTATTTTCTAAGAGTGGCCTTTTGTAATAACTGTGCCAGATGATCATGCTTGTAGTTTATATTCAGCAAGCCAGGTTTCAGTCAAAGATTCAAACTTTTTGGTTTATTACCTACTAGTCCATTACAAGATTTCATCCAAACAAAAAATTTTAAAAATATGCCCTTGCTGGTTTTGAGTAAAGAATTACTTTTTATTTTTTAAAAAATCTCCTAAATTTGGAACTCAACATGGAAAATAACTCTTGAGGTAATGATTTATAGGCAATCTTTAAAATAACATTTCCATTATGATAGCCAGATTTTCCAAGAATAACTGCTTATTGGATTCCAAATGGAAATGAAGAGATTGTGACAGAGACTTGGAACAGGTGAAGTGATAACTTATTCTTGTCTTTCAAATGGCCTCTTACAGGTATCTACTCTCATAATTACACTTAAATAATATTTTCCAGTCATTAACCTAGATTTTCAGTTTCATCTTTTCTCTTCAGACCACAGGTTTCCAACCAAGACTACTTTGCCCTTAAAAATAGAAACATATATACTATTACCTATATTTCAATACATTTAAGAGATGCAGTACAGATAATGTGCTAAAAGTTACAAGTGTTTTTTAATTAACAAAAATATCATATGAATACCTCTCCTGTAGCCGAAAACTTTTACTATTAAGCAGAATAGTGAAACAAATTACCTTTTCACCAGTGCGCCCAGTCATCCCAACTTCTCCAGGTAAACCAATAGGTCCCTTTTAGGAAAAAATATAACAGAAAATATAGATACACTGTTCTAGCATCCTGGTCTTAAATCACCATAATCATGTTCTTTCTATTTCATCCTAAACATTATCTTGGAGTAAAATTTCTCCTAGTATAGGTACACAACCTATACCTTCATGTCAGTATTAATAAATCTATTCAGTCAATCATCAAATATATATGATTGCCTAATATGTGACAGACACAATGTTAGGAGGCACTGAGTTTCAAATAATGAACAAATCCAAACATAGCTTCTTTGTGGAGTTTACAATCTAGTGGATATTATAAAAACCCCCACAGTTTCCACAGCTGTTTGATATGGATATATTAGTTTAAGAAATCATTTCTGTGACTTCCTTCTTTTAAAGTACCTCAATAGCACACTCCCATTTATTCATTCATTCATTTGCTCAAGAAATATTCGGTGTCCACTCTGTGCCAGGCACCATGATAGTTGCTGAGTTTTATTGGTAAGCAGATAGACATAGGCCCTCCTCCTTAAGGGGCAAAAAGTCTTGTGGTATAGAGACAAAAAAATTAAACTAAAAATTTAAGAATTACAAATTGTGATATATGCTAATAAAGGAAACGACTATAATGCTGAGATGGAAAATAAAGGAGAAAACCTACTTTAGGAAAGATAGTAAGGGAAAGTCTGAGGCCTGGCATTTAATCTGAAACTCAAAGAATAAGAAGAAGGCAGCCAGCCAAGCAAAGAAGGGAGGAAGAATATTTTAGTAGAATAAAGACCCTGAGTAAGAATTACGTTTGGTGTGCTGGAAGAAGTGAAAGAAGGCCTTCAGTGACACTGGTTCAGAATGAATAAGGCTCAGAGTTTATCTTCCTTTGTAGATTTTGATTCTCTATAATTCCTCCTTTTAAAACAACAGAAAGCAAAAAGACTAACATAGAACAAGCTTCACAACATGAGCATAATTCTTCCTCCTGTATCCAATTATAAGGAGGTTATTTTCTATTTTATTTAATGATGTGTGAAACAATTTCTTTCTCAATAGCTACCAAGCTAAGACACTGTTTGGATAGATTATCATATAATAATACGATATGATCACATAGAAGGCCCTGAACAATAAATAAACGGCTTGCTGTGTTGAATCTAATTAAAGTTAATGCATGGGACAAGATTTTATCCATATATATCTATATTCACATCCTATCCTTACCCTTATCATTTTATATATACTTTACACAAAAGAATGATCATGGGTACAATAATATTTATTAAGCACTTTCTATGTGTCTGATTTAATCTTCACAATAACCATATGTGGTAGGTATTATCATGATTCCCATTTTACAGACGAGGCAGATGAATTTAAGTAGTATAGAAGAGTTTAAGTGGCTATTGAGTTCTTAAAATATGACTAGTTCAAATTGAGATGTATTGTAGGTATAAAATTTTGGAGACAGTAAAAAATAATGTAAAATATTTAATAATTTTTTTCACTGATCACATGTTAAAATGATATTATACCCTTAAACACCATGCTAATGTTAGTGTGTACATCCAATTGGAAGTAATGTAGTTCTGTGAAGACCAAGTTTAAAAAAGTGAACACTTCCACTCTGAGGCAATCAATGATCTATGGTCAGTTAATCAAACTGGAGTTGGAACAATGAACTAGAACTTTCCTTTGTGAGATAGTAAACAAAATAGCCGAACCCTAGTAGGGAAAAAAATTTTTGTCAAACATATGATCTAGGTGAATGAATGGAGTAGGCCCATTAGGCTTATAGCAATATTGCCCATGTAATCCAGAAGCCAATATCACCTACAAAGGTATTCTGCCTTCTGCTTGGCCCATAGCATTTACTTAGTTGCCAATATTTAAAAATTTGGAGATTTTCTATATAATGCTAGATTTCTATCCTCAGATGACATAGGAACTATGGGCAAACATTCTTACTGGCAAATACTAGACAGAACTAGGGAGCAATTGCACTATTTGGACCCAGATGCATTCTTTACTTCACCGCAGTCCCTACCACTCTCTATTGTCTCTTACACATGGCCCATTCATTTATACTACCTGCCTAGTCCCAAGGGGGCATTTGAGTTTGTCACTGTTAACACAATATAAAAGGTGCAATTACTCAAAAGGGACTCAGCATACAGTAGTTGGAATGAATATAATTGGGAAAGGTAGGTTCTTACTGGAAAAAAGGCCTACATCTATGACCATAGGGCACCTTTAATGAAACTTAAAAGTTGGAGAAGGTAGATGTAAATAGATTGCCTTGCACCATTCCAGGACCTCAAAGAGTCTAACCAAAACACATATCAAATTTGATAACATCACAGTGTTAGTATTGCAGAAAGAAATCATACATAGCAAGGAGGAGTATAAACGGACACAATCACTTTGGAGAACAATTTGGCATATGCAGTATAGTTGAAAATGCACATAATCTACAACCTAGCACTTTTAGTTGTTTATATGGGCTTCTATTCACATTTATGTACCAGGAGACTTATAGAAGGATGTTCACTGCTGCATTATTTAAGTACAAAAGTAGAATCATCTTAATTTTCAGTATGGAAACAGATAAACTGAAATTTATTCATATAATAGAAAAAACTCAACCATGGCTAAAATAAATGGACCAGATCTACATGTATCAACATGGATACACCTTTTAAGAATTTAATGTTGAGTGGGAAAATAAGCAAGTTTCAAAAGGAAATATCATTATTTTGTGCAAAATTTAAAAACACACAATAATCTAATTTGTTGTGGCAGTTTGGCATTGTTTATGAATTCCAAAAATAGATATTGGATTATGTTTGTAAACTGGTCTGTACCTGGGTGTGATTAAATTACGATTAGGGCTCTGATTGAGCCATGTCAGTAGGACGTTGAGTCCCCACCCCCTTGCTGGGCAGGGACTCACAGAGAAAACTACACTGCAGAGAAGAGAGTTGGAGTTTTGAGCTGGAGCCTGGGAAGTGAACAAACAGGAGAAGAACACAGAGGAATACAGATGGCTCCTTAGACATGGTAGAAGCCCTGGGGAAAGAGACAGGGCCGTTCATCTGATAGTCTACAGCTGGCCTTGTGGAGAGAGCACAGCAGCTGAGCCTGGAGAGAAACTGAGGCCTGGGAAGAGAGGAACCCAAGAAGCCTGAACTCCTGGTAGACGTCGACAGTCATCTTGTCCCAATAAGTGGCAATAGACTTTGGTGAAGGAAGTAACTTATGCTTTATGGCCTGGTAACTGTAAGCTTCTACCCTAAATAAATATCCTTTAAAAAAGCCAACAGATTTCTGGTATTTTGCATCAGCACCCCTTTGGTTGACTAATACAGGTATAAAACACACATGGGAATGATAAATACAATTATAGGATAATTGTTTATGCCTGTGTAAACAATGATAGCCGTTATTTTCGCTTGGATTTCTCTGATAACTAATGAATCTGGGATTCTCTTCATATATTTGTTAGCCTTTTTATTTTTTCTGGTCAATTCCTGTCCACATCCTCTGCTCATTTTTTTTTTTTCTATTGAGGTTTCCTATGTTTTTCTTGATGTTTTTCAGGAATCCTTATATATTCAAGGCATCAATCCATTGTTGATTTTAGATGTAAATTCTTTCTCATGATCTATCATCTGTGAGGGTTTTTTAAAAAAAGAAATGTCTTTCATTGACCAGAAATCCTTAATTTTGTTGCAGTCAAGTCCATCCATTTTTGCCTTATTTTATTTTCTGAATCTTTAAGAAATCTTCCCCTACCTTTATGTCATAAAGATATGCATTGTTTTCTATTGGTGTTAATGTCTCTGTTTAGGACTTGAATCCATCTTAAGTCCATCTTTTCTTGCATGGTGTGACTTGCATTGCCCCTTCCTATGAGAAGATTATATCCCTCCTTCATACTTAGATCAGGCTTGGCTAGGTAACTTAAATTACCCAATAAAAATGTGCATGGGACGACACGTGCCACTTTTCTTAAAATTCAGTTTCCCCAGAGAAGGGATGCTCCTCCAGCTAGGGTCTCAGAGTGCAGATGACATGGAACACAGCCGGAGCCAATTCACAGTGAATAAAGTATAAGAAATAAACCTTTGTTGACATTTTGAGGTTGTTTCTAACTGCAGCATAATTTAACATAAGCTGACTGATGCAAAGTACATTTTAAAGTTGAAATATGGCATTTATTTACTGAAGAAACAGGTGTTTTTCTCCACTTTCTTTACCCCATGTGCCAAAGAGGTCTTAAGGGATGGTAGAGCCACAAGAAGGAAGGAGGAGCCTGGGTCTCTGAATCACCTTGTAGGGGACAGCTACCACGGAACATATTGTAGGGGACAGCTACCAAGGAACACCTGAGTTCACAGAAAAAATCATTACTGTTAAAACTATAAGAATGATGAAGTACATACAATGTTTAGAGGAGAGGAACAAGGAAAAAATATTAATGAAGACTGTTTAGAGTCAAGAGGTAAAAAGAAAATAAAAGGTAGAATCAGATAGGAGGAAAACCATAAATGTGCAATGAACATTAAGGGAGGAAAAAGTTTCAAGGAGGGAGAAATCAGTGTCGTTTGTGGGGAAGGTTTGAAAAGGATGTGGACTGAGACAAAGTCATGGAATTTGGCAATGAGAATGTTGTGGTAACTGCTAAGAACAATTTCAGTAGATTTGGTGTGTTTGAATATTAGTTTGCCAAGAAGTTAAAAGCGTGTGGGTGGGAGAAAGTGGAAAAAAATGTGTAGACTATTCTTTTAAGAAGTCTGGCAGCAAAAAGGAGGCAATATGGTAGCTACTTGAGGACATAATTTGCAAAATAATTTTATTAAAAATGTAATTTTGCTGTTTGCCAAATGGAAGAAAGTCCATGTACCATAGAAAAATATTCTTCTGAATAGAAGGAAATTATATACAAAACCTGCATTTTTGTTTTATTACATAGAAAAAAAATTAATAGGCTATATAACCTAATCCATCGTGATTGGTTGAGGACCAACACATTTGTATCAGAGAGAAGATGCTGGCATCTTTACTTTGCCCATTAGGGCTATCTCTTAGAAAGCTCCCTATTTCTAGATAGTTTTCTTGCACTTAGTATGCTCTGTGAGTTGTAGAACTCACAGCTGGGAGACATGTGTTGGACAAGACTGCCCTATAACCTTCTAACCTTCTCTTCCTTCCTAGCTGAAGATCTGTTTAAAAGGAATGACTGATGGTGTCATAACCTGCTTTCATTTTTGTCCATGGAATCTCGATGGAAGCCACATATTCTATCTAACAGAGGAATGCAAGCCAGAACCAAGGACAAAGAACTATATTTTAAAGTTTAACGTGCTCAAAGTTACATAGTGTATATGTGGAAATGGACATAATTTATTGATTTTTTTTTCATATGTACATTCAGAATTTTTATTTCAAGACAAAGAACCACTATAACATTAGTAATAAAAAATCCATTTGGAAATAGTCACAATCTGGTCACTGAACGATAGAAAAACTTGCACACTGAATTACTGCTAACCCCCCGTTTTTGAGGGGCCAGAATTAGAGGTGCAATTACAGGGAAGGCATCTCTTCCAACAAAGCCCTACTCCACAGATTTGTGGGCTTTATCCAAAGACTCAAAGTCTAGACGGAATGGTGAGAACTGAAAGGTAAAATACTGTCATAGGCAAGAAATTTGGCTATATTAGGGTCTGACATAGTTCAGTACCAAGAAGGGAAAGGGAGATCAAGCAACCTATGAAAAAAGGGAACAAGAGGTTATCATCTGGGTCCTATCTCAATTTTTAAAAAAAATATTGGGAAAGTAGATGATTGTGGAAGAGTCAATGACCTTGTGGCAAGAGTAAATCCATTCATCTCATTTAACCTTCTGAAACTCTCCAGGGGTAGAAGTAAGTCTTCAATTTGTTTCCTATCCCCTTAAAAAGAATGCCTCCCTTTCCTCAACACTGTCCTTAAGGAGTCCCAGGGGGCTCAAGGCCCTGATGTCACACTTCCTCTCCCACTGTCTGAGCCCAAAATGAGGCTGAGCCCTCCATCCTCAACCTCAAGATTTAGGATGTTCTCCCCCACTCTACAACAAGGAAAAGTAGTCAGATGAGACTGAATTCTAAAGTTTAGGAGAAAACCTAAGACGCAAATTCTGTTTAGCAGAGGTAGTTATTCATATACACAGGAATGAGATTTAAATCCATTCTATCAAAAAGGAGGTGGTAGGAACATAGAGGAAAAAATTACCAATAAATTACTTCCACCTAGAGCAAAGTGACAGTGCATATACGGTCATACTCTCTCAAGTGTGGGCTAAACTGCACATATACTTATATTATCTCAAATGTGATCTATCAGAAAGAGTGAAGTCCCCTAAGGGTGATAAAACAGACATAAACAAGCATGACATGACTCTAAAAAAACGAACTTAAACTAGATAATAATCGTTCAGGATATATCCTCTCTCAGAGGTGAGGTTACAAATTCTAAGTTAGCTATTGAATATTCTCTGCTGTATTCCTTTAAAAAGGTTATAGGTTAAAACAAAACAAAAATCAACACCTAAAATTTCCTAAGGAATAAAATGGGGACATATGAACCTCTACCAAGAACAACTATTTTAAGTTTCTCATTTGGAGGGCTCACCCACCAGATGAGTGGTGGAAGTGTTTATGAAACATGAGTCTATTACAAAGGGAAGGAGTTGTTTTCCCAGCAAGGGGAGAAAGGACTACTGGAAATAACCTTCTCTTCTCTGAACTCCACTCAAAAGTAGAACTCATAAACCACCATTAACTAGAATGCCCATCTTACTAACAATCCTAGATCTCAAGTAATACTACATATAAACTATAATCTTAAGGAAATAAGTTCCAAATGAAACCAGTAGCTTTTTTATACATAAAAAAAAGGCACATAACTTTTCTGAGAAATTAAGCTCGAGAATTTCCATCTGAAGGACAGAAATTGTTAAGAGGCAATGTGTAAACTTCAGGCACCATTCATATACCCTTCAATAATGCATTACACTCTTATTTCTCTCTTAAAATCTTCCCTTCTTATTGTGCCTAAACCTCTCCAGTATCAATCTTCTTCTACCTTATAGCCTTTCTTTAACCACCTCCCTCTACCTCAATCTCCTTACATTTCTCATTATTTTGGTAAAGTTACTTTACACTTTAAAAGTAAATATTTATTAAAAAAAAAAGTAAATATTTATGCAATCAAACCAGAAGATAAAATAAATAAACTCAAATTAATTTGCTCTGCAGAGTTGTATGGAAGTGAGGAAGTTTTTCTCTTGTTTAATCCTCCTCTGCCCTCCAGACTCAAGTATATCTGCTTCCTGGAAAGAGTGAGGTTAGGGAAACTACAGCCTCACTCTTACTCCCATATATGCCCTTGTTAGCCAACATCAGAATTGTATTAGTCAGCCAAAGGGGTGCTGATGCAAAGTAACAGAAATCTGTTGGCTTTTATAGAGGGTATTTATTTGGGGCAAAAGCTTACAGTTATAAGGCCCGAAAGAATCCAACTCAAGTCTGCTTTCTCACCAAAGTCAGTTGCTATGTGTTGAAACAAGATGGTTGATAATCTCTGTAAGGCTTCAGCCTTCGTCTCTCAGTTACAGGTTGGCATAGAGCTTGTTTCTTTCCAGGCTGTCTCAGCTGCTCAGCTGCAAACTATCAGGCAAATGGCTCATCTCTCTTCCCAGGGCTGCAGGATCAAAGTTCTCTCCTCTTGCATGTCTATGGAGCTCTTTCTCTTCTAATGTGTGTCTTCTTGAGTGAGTGTCCATTCATATAAGCCCACCAAGGGGGTGGGTACTCAACCCTGAGTTATGCCCTATTGATGTGGTTGAATCAAAGCCCTAATCTTAACAGGCAATTTAATCAAGACATGTCAGCTGAATCTAATGCATTCAATGGGTATCACACCCAGAGGAATGGACTAGTTTACAAGCACAATCTTTCTTTGGGGGATTCACAAATAATCTCAAACTGCCACAAGAATCTAAGGGAAAAAGAGCTGGCAAAGTTGTCCTATTTCAAGTGGTCAGTCCGTCCTGAAATGAAGGTAGGTTCACCTGGTCTCTCCTAAACAGAGGAGAATGTTCAAGAAATGAAACATTTAAAACCATTGAAGATATGTCTAACCCCAGCATTGGGTTCTTCTCTGTGCTCACAGAGTGGGTGGGATGAGAAAGGAATCAAGTAGCAGCATTCAGAAACAGTCCTGGGTTACATCCTGATGAGCTCTCTCCCTCCTGCAGAAAGAGGTTTATTTCCATGTTGGGAAGAAGGAATGACTTAGACATTTGTGGTGGTCTCCTTCACAGGCTGGATGTTGTTCATCTCCATAATAGGGCCTTTCTGGCTCTATTGGCCTCCTGCACCTGCCTTTCAAAGGCCCATGCAATATCCTCAACAGTCCTGCCATGTATCTCAGGGACTCTGAAGAAGGTGAAGACCAAGAAGCTAACAATGAATCCAGTAAAGATGATTAAAACATAGCCTCCTAAGTAGGTTGCAGCTGAAGGGGAAGAGCAGTCCCACCAAAAAGTTAGAGGTCCAATTGGAAAAACCAGCCACTGCCGTTGCAGCTGTGTGGGGTCCCTGGCTGAAAAGTTCAGCCACAATAAACCAGGGAATGGGGTCTGGTCCAATTTCAAAGAAGGTGACAAAGATTATGATGGCCCCAATACAGACAAAGTTCATCCAACCATAGTCATCATTTAGCAGCAAAAAAAAAACAAGTCATAAGAATGGAACAACAAGTCATCGCTCCAAGGCCTAGCATATGTAGAATCCTCCTTCCTGCCTTTCCACCAGAACAGTGAAACCACAGTGAAGATAGTGTTGACCACAGTGGCACTAATAGTGGCATATATTGGCTCCTCAACATGTGCATCTTCAAAGATTCCTATAGAGTAATAGAACACAGCATTGATTCCAGACAGCTGATGAGAGAGCTGGTGCATGATGGAAATGATGATGGGCTTTTGGTAAATGGGTGTTCTAAAGAGTTCCAGTACACTGATTTTCTTTTCTTTTGCTATCCTAGCACTCTCATCTTTCATCTCCTGGATGTCTTGGCTTACATCCTGAATGTCCCACAACCCATGGAGGACCTGCTTGGCATTCTCCTCTTCCTTTCTGTTACTGAGAAAAAATCTAGGACTTTCAGGGCAAAATGGAAGAGCTACACTCTGCAAGACAGATGGAAATGATGGTGAGGCCTAATAGCACAGGCCACAGCTCTTCAGACCCCAAGATGACTTCCAGACCAAAGACCTGGGCCACCAGAATCCTGATGACAATATCCAGATGGTTGAGAGTGCCAAAGGCACCCCGTAGGGCAGTAGGAGATATTTTGCCAATGTACATGGGCACAAAACCTGTGCAGAGTCCATGGAAAAGGACAATAATCAAGCAGCCTATGATCAGCATTTCAAATGACTCAACTATTTTACAGAACTCCATAAGGCAGCCACCACGGATAGTGAATAGGTTGACAATAAACATTGAATTGTGCTTGCCAAAGCAGTTGACAAAGAGTCAAATGGAAAAGAAGTCAATCATACCACCAACAGAGAAGATATCCACAGCTAAGGACCCGAGGGATATGAGCAACACCTCGGAGGGAAAGTTTACCAGCTTCCTTCCAAAGTGTAATTGAGAAAGTCATTTATGATAGTCTCAGGAGCACTGATGACTCCACTGTTGCAGCCAATTGGAAAGAGCCAATTGTGGCAATGGTGATGGAGAACATCAGAGGTGCAATAACCTTTTCCGTTCCATGGTCCTAATTTATTCTTTTCTAATCCTCAGGAAAGATCTAAAAGTGGTATTCCAGAGGTACCCCTTTCAGGCAACAAAACCTTCAAAAATTCCTCTCAACAGCAAGCTTTCTTCTGGTCCTCAGTAGTGCTTTACAACCTCACTCCTCATCTTTAGCAGCAGCACTCTATTGATATATACATACATACATACATACATACATACATAGATAGATAGATAGATAGATAGATAGATAGATAGATAGATAGATATAGATATAGATATATTTACCTATAGACTCTTAAAATGGAAACATGTTTTTATTCCCTTCTATTCACTTTTCTTCATTTCTAAAATGTTGAAATCTTTTATATGACTGTACTATTTATATATTGCTGAAAAACAAACTACCCCCAAAAGTAAGTGGTTTAAAGTAATAAATATTTATTATCTCATAGCTTCTGTGGGTCAGGAATTTGAGAATAGCTTAGCTGGGTAGTTCTGGCTTTGGGGATTTCATGAGGTTGCAGTCGAGATTCAGCAAGGAATAGAATCGAATTGAGAGGCCAGATATAGACCTGTGCATATTTGGCCAACTGATTTTTGACAAAGCCACAAATCCCACTCAACTGGGAGAGAATAGTCTCTTCAACAAATAGTGCTTGGAGAACTGGATATCCATATCCAAAAGAATGAAAGAGGATCACCATCTCATGTCCTATACAAAAATTAACTCAAGATAGACCAAAGACCTAAATATAAGAGCCAAGACCGTAAAGCTCCTAGAAGATAATGTAAAGAAGCATCTAAGAGATCTGGTAGTAGGAAATGGTTTCATAAACTTTACATCCAAAGCACAAGCAATGAGAGAAAAAATAGATAAATGGGACCTCCTCAAAATTAAAAATCTTTGTGCTTCAAAGGAGTTTGTCAACAAAGTGAAAAGGCACCTTTCTCTACTCAGTAGGAGAAAATATTTGGGAACCACTTATTCAAATAACTGTCTAATATCCAGCATATATAAAGAAATCCTACAACTCAACAATAAAAAGACAAACAATCAAATTTAAAAATGGGCAAGAGATTTGAATAGATACTTCTTGAAAGAGGAAATACAAATGGCTAAAAGGCATATGAAAAGATGCTCAACATCATTAGCTATTAAGGAAATGCAATCAACACTATGAGATACCATCTCATAAGATGATATAAGACTGGCTGCTATTAAAAAAACAAACAAACAGAAAACTACAAATGTTGAAGAGGATATGGAGGAAGGAACACTCATCCACAGCTGGTGGGAATATAGAATAGTATAGTCACCGTGGAGGATGGTTTGGCAGTTCCTCAGGAAGCTAACCATATGATCTGGCAATCCCACTACTAGGAATATACCCAGAAGAATTGAAGGCAGGGACATGAACAGATATATGCACACTAATGTTCATTGTGGCATTATTCACAACTGCCAGAATTTGGAAGCAATCCAAGTGTCCATCAATGGATGAATGGATAAATAAAATGTGGTATATATGTATGATGGAATATTGCAAGAAGGAATGAAGTACTGACACATGCGACACATGGATGAATTTCGAAGACCTTATGTTGAGTGAAGTAAGCCAGTCACTAAAGGACAAATATTGTATGATCTCACTGATATGAACTAAGGATATTGAGCAGACTCACAGAGAGTCTGGAGGATAGGTTACCAGGAGATAGAAAGGGAGTAGAGAGTGGTGAGCTGATGCTCAATCTGGGCAGAATCTATGATAAGGTGGATGGGGGAAGTTTAGCAGTGGATAGGAGTTATGGTGGTGCAGGGATATGAATGGGGTTGAGGATGCTGGAGTGTGAGTATGAGGGGGTTGGGGGTAGGATGGGCTATCCATAGAACTGGGGGGGAGGGATGGAGGAAGGAACAGGTCACCTCTGGGGAGGCTGAGGACTGTGATTAAGAATACAGTTGTGTGAACTTCCAGGAAGATGGCAGATTAGAGAGACATGGGACTCACTTCTCTCCCAGAAAAATAGCTAGAGGATAGGCAGAAACAGCCTGGAAAAAATGCTCTATGATTTAAAACACCAGGGGAAGGCTGGACACCACCCAGTAGAGAGAGGGGCACAGGAAAAGAATCTCAATGGAAAGCCTGTGAGTAGAAGCTGCAGCTGTAGCTGCAGGAGCCCTTCCCCCACCCTATGAGCAGACAATTTTGAATTATCTGGCCTCAGGCTGGTGGCTAAGGACAGAGGGGCCCTTAGGGATCCACCTCCCCAGGAAACAGGAGAAAGAAGGATGCAACCTAAGACTGATTCAGCCTTTGGCCAACAAATTTGGTCTGCTGTGTCCCATGAACACTTCTAGGCCGGGTGGGGCCACATCATTGTGTGACTTGGGAGTCGGCACAGAACTAAAGAGATCCAGCCCTTTCAATCGCCCTCTCTTCATATCAGGACTAGTTGTGGAGGACACAGAGGGAAGTGGAATTATTTCCTACTTGCAAAAAGGGAGGGGGCTGTGACCAAAGGTTGGAGAACAGCCTCTGATAAAGTTTGAATTTCCAGGCTCTGAATAGCCTTGAACAGGATCCTCTGTCACATTGTTGCTGTCGGTGTTGCAGGGAACACACTCCAACCAGACCTTTAACTGAGAGGGCTGCCAAAGAGCACCATTTGCTGGTAGACCAAGGAAGTACAAGAGAGGAACCTAAAAGTAAATAAGTAAGACAGGCTTTTTTCCGGCCTGTACAACCTCCCTGCCCAAGGCCCTTGGAAGCGGGTCTGCAACCCAATTCTGGGTCCATGGTCCATATTTGAGCATTTAACAGGGACAATCATAAAGACCTAGAACAGGTTGAATCAAGAATCAAAGAATGGCAGTAACACACAGCCTCTTGTCACTAAATCCCTACAAAAGAGAGAGAAACTGGGCATCAGAGTAAACTCACTATCATAATCAGATGCCTAGACATCAGCAAAATATTACAAGCCATACTAAGAAAATGGAAGAAATGGCCCAAGCAAAGGAATATATCAAAGCCCCTGACGAGACACAGGATTTGAGACAACTGATCAATGAGATTCATACAAATCCCAAAATCAAATTAATGAGTTTAAAGACAAAATGGATAGAGATCAAGGACATCAAGAAGACAATGAGCAAGCACAAAGAAGAATCTGAAAACCTGAATAGAAAAATAACAGAGCTTATGGGAATGAAAGACACAATAGATGAGATAAAAAAAAAAAAAAAAAAAAAAAAAAAAAACACATTAGAGGAATACAATAGCAGACTCTAAATGATAGAAGAAAGAATAAGTAATATGGTAGACAAAACAGCTGAACTTGAAGAGACAGAGAACAGAGAGAAAATAATGGAAAAAAATGAGCAGGGGCTCAGGAGTTGAATGATGACACAAAGCACAACAACATACATGTCATGTGAATTCCAGAAGGAGAAGAGAAGGGAAAAGGAGCATAAAGAGTACTTAGGAAATAATCATGGAAAATTTCCCAACATTCATGAAAGAAATGAATTTACATGTCCAAAAAGAGCAGCATATCCCAATCACAATAAATTCGAATAGAACTACTCCAAGACACATACTACTCAGAATGTCAAACATCAAAGATAAAGAGAAAATTCTGAGAGCAGCAAAGGAGAAGCAAACCATCACATACAAAAGGCACCCAGTAAGACAGTGCAGATTTCTCATCAGAAACCATGGAGATGAAAAGAAAGTGGTATGATATAAATAGGATACTGAAAGCGAAAAATTGCCAGCTGAGAATTCTTTAGCTGGAAAAACTGCCCATTGAATATGAAGATGAGTTTAAAATAGTCACAAATAAATAGAAACTAAGGAAGTTTATAAAAAAAAAAAATAATCCACCTTTGCAGGAAGCCTTACAGCCAGAAAGAAAAAGACAGGAGAGAGAGGCTTGGAGGAGAGTACTGAAGGCAAGAATAGCAGAAAGCATAACCAAAAGAGAAAAAAGACAGATAAAAATAAGATATGACATATGAAAACCCAAGATAAAATGGTGGAAGTAAAAAATGTATTTACAATAATATCATTGAATGTGAATGGGTTAAACTCCCCAACAAAAGATACAGGCTGTCAGAATGGATAAAAAAACATGAGTCATCCATATGCTGCCTACAAAAGACTCACCTTAAACCCAGGGATACAAACAGGCTGAAAGTGAAAGGTTGAAAAAAGATACTCCACGCAAACAGTAACCAAAAAACAGCAGAGGTAACTATACTAATATTGGACAAAACAGACTTCAAACGCAAAAAAAGTTTTAAGAGATACAGAAGGCCATTATATATTAAAAAAAGGAACAATCCACCAGGAAGAAATAATAGTAATGAATATCTATGCACTTAACCAGGGTTCCTGAACATACATGAGGCAAACTCTAGAAAAACTGATGGGAGAAATAAACATCTCTACAATAATAGTTGGAGACTTCAACACACCACTCACATCATTAGAACAATTAGAAGAAGAAACTGTAAGAGATATTAGTAAATATATTAAGATGAATGAAAATGAGAAAACAACTTCTCAAAACTTATGGAATATAGTGAAGGCAGTGCTGAGAAGGAAATTTATAGCCCTAAATGCCAATATTAAAAACGAAGGGAATAACCAGTAAGATGGCGGCAGAGTAAGGAGCTCCGAGAATCAGCTCATGCTACAGGGCAGTTGGTAATCACCCAGAGTTATCTAAAGCACCTGTTTGGGGGCACTAGGAGATCAGAAGAGCATCCTGCAAAATCTTTGAAAGAATGGAAGGAGGAGAATGCCCACCTGCAGCAAAGATTCATAAGTAGAGCACTCCATGCCCCAGAGGCCAGTGCCCATCCTCCACAGGTGGTAAAAGCTGCTTTGGGAGCTATGCTGCAGCTGGAATTGGAAGCTCCACTTCCCCAAAATGGGGGAGGAAGAGACAGCTGGGCACCAACTTCACCTACTAATTAGTAAATTTGGCAGGCTAAAGTATAATCCTAAGAACAGCTGAAGTTTGAACCTGTTCAAGTCAGAAAGTGGCTGGAAGCCGCCATTTTAACTCTGCTCCTGGCACAAAGGGAAGCAGGGTGGACTGAAAATCACAGTGCTGGTATGAACAGGCTTCTTTCCATCGAGATTGTAGCTCTAGCATAAACCTCAGCCCCACCTCTGGCAGGGAGAAAGCTGGGGGGACCTGTGCCAGCCTCACTGGGAAAATACAGGCCACACTGCGAAGGCCAGTGACTATCCTTCTCTGGTGGCACAATCTGCCTCAGGATTGATTCTGTGGCTGGAATTAGAAGCTTCATTCCCCAAAAACAGGGGAAGAAGAGATGGTTGGCCACCGACTTCAGCTACTGATTAGTCAATCTGACTAATTCGACAAACCCTAAGAACACCTAAAGTTTGAACCTGTCCAAGTTGGAAAGAGGCTGGTAGCCGCCATTTTAACTCTGCCCCCGGCATGAGGGGATACCAGGCTGCCTGAAAATCACAGTGTGGTAGGCAATGGCTTCTTTCATCCAGATCGGGCCTGCAGACTTAGCCTAGGCTTCAGCCCCACCTCTAGCAGGGAGGAAGCAGGTGAGCCCTGCACCAGCCTCTCCATGTAACTGCAGGTACATTCAGCTGGCACAGACTGAATAGTCAGAAGTCTACTGGGGCAACTGTGGTCATTTTGACCCACATGGCATAGTTTGCTGCCCATACCTGCAGCTCCATCCCGGTCCCAGGTAGAAAGGAAAGGGGCATGAAGCTTCATCAGTCTCTCTGGGCAACTACAGTCTAGGCCTGTACAACTTGGATTATTACACACAGCTGTGGCTCTGTCCCTACCTCTGGCAAAGGACAAAGTTGGGAGAAGATTCATTAGTCTCTGGGGCAATGAGGGCAGCTTGAGCCTCCACAGCTTGCAGCACCAACTATATCCTTGACTCCTATTACACAACCAGCAAGGGAGAAAGGGCAAGAAAGCCCTAAATTAAAGAGAGAAACTGCACCCAGAATAAGTATATCTAGTAAGCCAGATGCCAAGACACCAAAAAAAAATTACATTCCATACCAAGAAACAGGAAGATATGGCCAAGTTAAAGGAACAAGATAAGCCTCCAGATGACATAAAGAAGTTGAGACAATTAATCACAGATGTTCAAACAAATTTCCTTAATAAATTCAATGAAATGGTTAAAGAGATTAAGTATATTAAGAAGACATTAGATGAGCACAAAGAAGAATTTGAAAGCACACATGGAAAAATAGCAAATCTTATGGGAATGAAAAGTGCAATAAATGAAATTAAACATACACTGAAATCATATAATAGCAGATTTGAGGAGGCAGAATAAAGGATTGGTGAGCTTGAAGAAATGGCCTCCAAAAGCTAACATACAAAAGAAGAGATGAAGAAAAGAGTGGAAAAAATTAAACAAGTTCTGAGGGAATTAAATGGCAGCAAGAGATGTGCAAGCATACATGTCATGGGTATCCCAGAAGGGCAAGAGAAGGGAAAAGGAGCAGAAGGAATATTTGAAGAAATAATGGTAGAAAATTTACCAACCCTATTGAGGGACACAGATATCCATGTCCAAGAAGCATGACGTACTCCCATCTGAATAAATCCAAATAGACCAACTCCAAGACACATACTAATCAGAATTTCAAATGCCAAAGACAGAGAGAGAATTCTCAGAGCAGCAAGAGAAAAGAAATGCATAATATATAAGGGATACTCAATATGATTAAGTGCTGATTTCTCATCAGAAACTATGGAGGCAAGAAGGCAGTGGTATGATATATTTAAGATATTGCAAGAGAATAACTTCCAGCCAAGAATCTTATATCGGGCAAGACTGTCTTTCAAAAATGAGGGTGAGTTTAGAATATTCACAGATAAACAGAAACTTCGAGAGTTTGTAACCAAGAAACCAGCCTTGCAGGAAATATTAAAGGGTGTGCTACAGTCCTAAAAGAAAAGACAGGAGAGAAAGGCTTGGAAGAGTCTAGAAATGAAGATTATATCAGTAAAGGTGACTAAAAGTGTCAAATGAATGGTGAAAATAAAATGACAGATAAAACTCAAATATTTTGGAATAAACTTAACCAATAATGTAAAGCACTTATATTCAGAAAACTACAACTTATTGTTAAAAGAGATGAAATAAAACCTAAATAATTGGAAGAACATTCCATGCTCACAGATTGGAAGACTGAAAATCATTAAGATATCAATTCTACTCAAATTCATATACAGATTCAATGTAATCCCGATAAAAATTCCACAAACATTTTTGAAATAAATGGAAAACACGATTATCAAATTTATTTGGAAGGGTAAGGGGTCCTGAAGAGCCAGAAACATCTTAAAAAGGAAAAGTGAAGTTGGAGGACTCTCACTTCCGGACTTTAAATCATATTATCTAGCTACAGTGGTAAAAACAGCATGGTACTGGCATAAAGACAGATACATAGACCAGTGGAACTGAACTGATGGATCAGAAACAGACTTTCACTTTTATGGTCAAGAGATTTTTGACAAGCTTGTGAACCCACCCAGCTTTGGCAGAATAGTCCATTCAACAAATGGTGCTGATACAACTGGATATCCATAGCCAAAAGAAGGAAAAAGGACCCCTATCTCATACATTATACAAAAATTAACTCAAAATGGATCAAAAACCTAAATATAAAAGCAAGAACCATAAAGCTTCTAGAAGAAAATGTAGGAAAAGACCTGGTGGTAGGTGGTAGATTCTTAAAGGACACAAGAGAAGGACTGAGATGGACTACTGATGTTTAATGTATGTAGAAGTTTTAATTAGTTTTACTGTAAAAGTGTGGAAATGTATAGAGTGGATGGTAGCACATTATAGTAAGTAACAGATGGTTTATAAATCAGAATGTGGCTGAAAAGGGTAGTCTAGGGATGTAAATGTCAATTGAAAGAAAGCTAGAGAATAATCTAGGGACTGACTAACACAGTAAACCCAGAGGTGGATGAGAATTGCGGTTGAAGGTACAGATGCAAGAGTGTCCTTTGTGAGCTAGAGTAGATGTACATCACTATTGCAGGGTGTTGGGAATGTGGAGAAGCATGGGAAAAATACAACTGGAGTGACCTATGGACTGTTGTTAACAATAATAATGTAATATTCATGCATCTATGCTAAAGATGCGTTGTATTGATAATGGGGGAATATGGAAAAAGCGTGCCAAATGTATGCTATGGACTTGGTAATAGTCTGATGATTTGTTAATATGTAACAAATGTTATACCATAGTGTGGTGTGTTGATAGAGGGGCGTTGTATGGGAATTCTGCACATGTGCATGATTGTTTTATAAGTTTACAACTTCTGTCATAAAAATACTTAAAAAATAATAATAGGGTGGGTTGGGGAAAAATACATCAAATGTAAGATAAGTACTATAGTTAGTAAGATTTTGACAATATTCTTTCATAATTTGTAACAAATGTCTCACAACGATGCAAGGTGTTGGTGGTGGGTTGATATAAGGGACCCCTGTATGATGTTATGCATGTTTGCTTTGTAAGTTCCCAACTTTTACTATACACTTATTATTTATGTATGTTCATGTATAAATGATATAGTAATAACAATAATAATAATAGGCTGGGTTGGGAAAAAAATACACCAAATGTAAGACACTTTGGTTCGTAGTAATATTTTGAGGATGCTCTTTAATTATTAGTTAAAAATGTTTCACAACAATGCAAGGTATTGTTGGTAGGGTGAGGTATGAGAGCCCTATATGATGTATATATGTTTGTTTTGTAAGCCCACAATTATTAATAAACACTTGTTGTTTATGTACGTTTATGTATGAGTGATATACTTCAATAAATTTTTTTAAAAAGTAAAAAAAAGAAAAGAAGACAGCTAAAATAAAAGATCTAACTGAACAACTGGAAAAACAGAAAAAAAGAAAAGTAAACCAATCCCAAAGCAAGGAGAAGGAAAGAAATAATAAAGATTAGAGCAGAAATAAATGAAATTAAGAACAAACAAACCAAAAAATAACAGAGAAAATCAACAAAATCAAAAGTTGGTAAGATCAAGAAAATGGACAAACCCTTAGCTAGACTAAGAAAAAAAGAGAGAAGATGAAAATAAATAAAATCAGAAATGAAAGGGGACGAATTACGATTGACCCCACAAAAATAAAAAAGATCATAAAAGGATATTATGAGAAACTGTATGCCAACAAACTAGGCAACCTAGATGAAATGGACAAATTACTAGAAATGCACAACATACATTGACTCTAAAAGAAATACAAGAATGCAGCAAACCAATCACATTTAAAGAGATTGAATCAGTCATCAAAAATCTCCCAATAAAGAAAAGTCCATGACCAGATGGCTTCACAGGTGAATTCTACCAAGCATTTTGAGAAGAATCAATACCAATTCTTTTTAAACTCTTCCAAAATTGGAGAGGAGGGAAAATTACCCAATACATTTTATGTAGCCAACGTCACGCTAATACCAAAGCCATATAAAGACACTACAAAAAAAGAAAATTACAGACCAATCTCTCTAATGAACATAGATGCAAAAATTCTTAACAAAATACTTCCAAATAGAATCCAACAGCATATCAAAAAATTATACACCATGACAAAGTGGGATTTTTTCCGGGTATGCAAGAGTATTTCAACATAAGAAAATCAATTAATATAACATACCACATTAACAAATTGAAGGGAAAAACTACATGATCATCTCAATTGATGAAGAAAAGGCATTCAATAAAATCCAGCACCCTTTCTTGATAAAAACACTTTGAAAGATAAGAATAGAAGGAAAATTCCTCAATATGAAAAAGGGCATATATGAAAAACCCACAGCCCACCTTGACTTAATGGCGAAAGGTTGAAAGCTTTCCTTCTAAGATCGGAAACAAGACAAGAATGCCCACTGTTACCACTGTTATTCAATATTGTGCTAGAGTATTTAGACAAGGAAAAAAAAAGCATCCAAATAGGAACAGAGGAAATAAAACTCTCACTATTCATGGATGACATGATCCTATGTTTAGAAAATTCTGAAATGTGTACAACAAAGCTACTTGAGCTAATAAATGAGTTCAGCAAAGGGGCAGGGTACAAGATCAACACACAAAAATCAGTAACATTTCTGTACACTAGTATTGAACCACCTGAGGAGGAAATTAGGAAAAAAAATCCATTTACAATAGCAACAAAAAGACTTGAATGCCTAGGAATCAATTTAACCAAAGATGTACAGGGCTTCTTCAACTACAAAACAATACTAAAAGAAATCAAAGAAGACCTAGACAAATGGAAAGACACTCCATGTTAATGGGTTGAAAGACTAAATATCATGAAGATGTCAGTCCTACTCAAACTGTTCTATAGATTCAATGCCATTGGTATGGCAAAATTCCAACAGCCTACTTTACAGAAATAGAAAAGGTAATTACCAAATTTATTTGGAAGTGAAAGTGCACCCAAATAGCCAAAAGCTATTTCACTGCCTGACCTTGAAATATATATATTACAAAGCTACATTGGTCAAAACAGCATGGTATTTGCATAAGGACAGACACATCGATTAGTGGAATAGAATTGAGAGTCCAGAAATAAACCCTTACCTCTATGGCCAACTGGTTTTTTTAAACCTATCAAGTCCATGTTACCCAGACAAAACAGTCTCTTCAACAATTGTGCTAGGAGAGCTGGATATCCATAACCAAAAGAATAAAAGAGGATCCCTATCTCACTCCCTATATAAGAATCAACTCAAAAATGGATCAAATACCTAAATATAAAAGCCAGGACCATAAAACTACTAGAAGAAAATGTAGGGAAACATCTTCAAGATGTTGTGGTAGTTGTGGCTCTTGGATCTTATATCCAAAGCATGACCAACAAAAGAAAAAATAGATGAAAGGGACCTCCTCAAAATTAAACACTTTTGTGCCTCAAAAAACTCTGTCAAAAGAGTTAAAAAGTAGCCTAGCCAATGGGAGAAAATATTTGGAAATCATATATCCAATAAAGGTTTACTATCCATGATATGTAAAGAGATGATATAGCTCTACAAAAAGAGAAATGACCCGATTAAAAGCGGGCAAAATACTTTAATAGACATTTGTCCAAAGAAAAAATACAAATGGTGAAAAAAAACACATGAAAAAATGTTCAACATCACTAGTGATTAGGGAAATGCAAATCAAAGCTACAATGAGGTATCATTTCATACCTATTAGAATAGCTGCTATAAAAATAAAACAGAAAACTACAAGTGCTGGAGAGGAGGTAGAGAGAGAGGAATGCTTACTCATTATTGGTGAGAATGTAGAATGGTACAGCCACTGTGGAGGACTATTTAGCAGTTCCTAAAGACGTTGAATATAGATTTGCCATGTGACCTTTCAATACCACTACTAGGTATACACCCAGAAGAACTGAGAGCCATGACATGAACAGACATCTGCATACCAATGTTCATAGCAGTGTTATTCACAATTGCCAAAAAATGGAAACAACCCAGGTGTCCATCAACTGAGGAATGGATAAACAAACTGTGGTATATACACACAATGGAATATTATGGAGCATAAGAAGAAATGAGGTCATGAAATAAGACAACATGCATGAATCTGAAGGACATTATGTTGATTGAAGCAACCCGGATATAAAAGTACAAATACTATATGATTAAGCTAATATAACTAAATATATTGTGTAAGCTCATGGAGTTAATAACTAGAAAATAAGTTACCAGAAAATAGAATGAGGTTAGAGAATGGAAAGCTGAGGGTTAAACTGTGCAGAATTGGTAAAAAGGTTGTTTGTTAATCTTTGGAAATGAATAGAAAAGGTGAAAGCACATCACAGTGTTTGTAACCAGCAGTGCTATTATATGGGTATGACAGTGGTTGGGAAAGCTAAAAAATGTAACATGGGACTGTATATAGCATAGTAAAACCTCATGTGAAATATGAATACAGGTAATACCGCATTTATAAGACTGTTTTTCTTTGAAACTGAATAAATATATGTTAATGTTACAAGATGTTAATATCAGGCAAAACAAACAAACAAAAAAAACCCACAAAAAACCCAAACATTATGCTAAGTGAAAGAAACCAGATGCAAAGTTACATATTGTAAGATTCTAGATGGAATTAGATTAGTGGTTATGTAGGGCTGGGGAAGGATAGAGGGATTGAGACGTGACTGTTAAAAGGTGTGGAGTTTTTCTTTTTGGAGTAATAAAATTGTTCTAAAATTTTTTGTGGTGATGAATGCACAATACTGTGATTATACTAAAAGCCACTGATGGGTACAGAAGTAGCATGGTTGAGTACCTGCTTCTCATGTACAAGGTCCTGGGTTCAATCTCCAGTACCTTCTATTAAAAAAAAAAAAAGCCAGTGATTGTACACTTTGGATGGATTGTGTGGTATATGAATATATCTCAATATAATTGCTTTTTAAAAAAAGAATACAACTGTGGGAGTGTTCTGTTGGCAACTATGACAGGGGAGCATCACTGTACAGTGTGTCAGTGGTGGAGGGATGTGAAGGGAAAGGTCCACCTGGGGCATGCCTCTATGGAATGTGAATATGAATGTGTTCATATGGTCATAGGGTGTTACCTCAGTGGGTAGAGACCCACAAAATAACCAACAAAATATTAAATTCCCGTCCTGGAGAGTCCTTTTCCATTCTCTCTAGAGTACATAGGCAGTGCCTAATAAAGAAAACAGATCAATATTTAAAATCTTAAATATTAATGCTTGTATTTATGAACCTTATTCTTGCAAAATTGAAACCTAGCCTAATAATATCTATTGCCTAAGAGTTATTTCCTTGTTAATCAAATGCGCCCTCTCTCTAAACCAAACTCAGCAAATAAACTCACTACCTTCCCCCAGCATGGGACATGCTTCCTGGGGATGAGCCTCCCTGGCACTGAGGGATTATTACCAAGCACCAATCAGTGATGCATTTGGAAAAAGACCTTGACCAAAGGGAGAAAATTAAATACAAAATATTTTTTATGGCTAAGACATTTCAAAGTGAACCAGGAAGTCATTCCAGAGGTTATGCTTATGCACATCTCAGGCGGATCTCACTAACTCCCACAGTAAACAAAGCCTCAAATAGTGGTGCTCCTGAGGGCTCTAGAGACATCTGGACACTATAGGCAAGGCACACAACCCCATGAAATCAGTACCCCATCAGTAGGCATTAACTTGGAATATACGATAACCTATTTTCCCAATGTAACAGAGACTCATTTATAATTTCCCTGCACATGATTCATCTACCCCTTTTATTTAAACCTATAATTAGCACTACACCCATTAAATATATGTCCTAGAGACTTAAATCTTTGATCTGTTCATATGCTGGTTGAGTAGTGAATCTCAGCAGAGTTGCAGCCAACACCTAATCTCCTGTTCATCAGACTCACCCAGGACAAATGACAAAATGATAATGATGGACAATCCTCATCCCAGAAAGCAAAGAGCAGTTTGCTTTCTGTTCTGCAAGCAAAACATTTCCTTCCATCTGCCCTATAAGATCTAAGCCCCCTCTCAATCAGAAGCAGAGCAGGCATCACCATCCCAAAATTCTCAAGATTGAGGAATGAACAAATATAAGGGGGGAACGTAACTATGGACCAAAGTAAACATTATTACTGTAATATAGAAGAACTTGTAAAGTTAGTGGTATAAAGATATAAAGATAGTGGTTACCAGAGGTTCTGAGTGGAGGGGGAGGGAAGAATAGGTGGAACATAGGGCATTTTTAGGGCACTGAATTGTGCTGCACAATATTGCCATGATGGATATAGGCTATTATAGATTTTTTTCAAAACCTATAAAATTGTACAGTGCAAATTGTAAACCATAATGTAAAATATAGACCATGGTTACTAACAATGCTTCAATATTTGTTCATCAATTATAAAATGTACTACACTAATGAAAGATGTTATTAATAGGGGAAATTATGAAAGGGGAAGAGGGTAGGGTATATGGGAATCCCCTATGTTTTTTGTAATTTTCTGTAATCTAAAGATTCTTTAAAAATAAAGTTTTAAAAGGGGAAAATAATCTCATGCACCTAAAAAAAAAAAAAAAAAAAAGATTCGGCAAGGGATGCAGTCATCTGAAGGTTTGACTGCAGCTAGAGAATCCAATTCCAAGAAGGTTGGCTGAAGAACTCAGCTTTTCACATGTGTTGGCAGAAGACCTTACTTTCTTGCCACATAAACTCCTCCATTGGGCCTGATGACATGGCAGATGGCTTTCTCCAGAACAAGTGGTCCAAGAGAGAGGAGGCAGGGAAGATGCTGCACTGCCTTTTATAATCTAGTCACACAATGTTACTTCTATCATATCCTATTTGTTAGAAGCAAGTCATTAATTCCACCCCACAGTAAAGAGGGAAATTAGACTCCACTTTTTAAAGCGAAGGATGTCAAAGAATTTGTACATATATTTCAAAACCATCACACTGGCTAAATTCCATTTTTGGTTTGATTTAATATTTTATTAAGACTTTGATTCTCCCCAATAGTTTTTTTTTTTAGTTACTTAGAACTATTTTCCAGAAATGGTTTTGACTTGCACAAAAGGAATTTATTGGCTTAGGGTTTCAGAAGCTAGAAGGCTTGCTTCTTCCTAGGGTCACCAGCATTCTGATGGCCAGCAATCCTTGGGCTCCTTGGATTTCCTATCACTTGGTGATGTCCTTTATTTTCTCTTCTAGGTTCTATTGACTTCCAGCTTCTGGATACTCTCCATAGCTTTCACTTTTTATGTCTGAATTTATTCTACTTATAAAGGACTCCAGTAATCCAGATTAAGGCCTAATCTCATTTAGTTGGACCACATCTTAACTAAAATAATATCTTCAAGGGATCTTATTTACAACTTACATACCCACAAGACCAAAAACATGTCTAAATTAGGTACATAATTAAAGCCACCACAGTCCACCTTCTGGACCTCCAAAAGACACTTTATTCCCACATGCAAAATACATTCACCCAATCCCAATATCTCAAAAACTTTAAGACATTTTAGTAGCAAGTCTCAGTCCTAAGTCTCGTCAAAACCAGTTATGGGTGTGGCCCATCTGGAGCAAAAGTCCTCTCTGTTGACTGGTCCTGTGAAACTTAGTAAGCAAGTTATCTGCTTCCAAAGTACAATGGTAGGACAGGCATAGGATAGACATTCCCATTCCAGAGAGAAACTGGAAGGAAAACAGGGACCATGCATCCCAACCAAGTCTAAATCCCAGTAGGAAAACTCCTTTAGATTTCAAGGTCTGATAATCATCTGTGGGTTGATGCTTTGTCCACTGGGCCAGCTAGAGAGACAGCTCTACCCATTCCAAACACTTGCACAGCAGTCATGCTCTCTAAGGATGTTGGGGCCTATGCCCCATTCTCTCTGAGCACTGGAGTTGTGGCATTGCTCCAACCAAAACCGGGCTATAGATCCGGCATGGCTGCTGAACTCTCCTTGATTTGGAGTGGGAGCTTTGCCCCCACCAAGCACCTGAGCAGAAGGCCTACCCGCTCCAAGACCTGGGGTTGACCCATTCTTTCCACAGGCATGGGTGGGCCTTCTCTCTTGGCCCAGGGAGATCTCTTCATTCCAGACCTCTACTTCCATGATTCTACCCTTGAAGTCATTCTTCCTTCAATTCAGCCTTTCTCTGTCCCATTCAGTCCAGGCTGGCAATACTTCTGTTCACATAAATTTTGCAAAAATCTTGTCAATTTTGTGTGCAGTTCAAGGGGGTTCAAACCATCAGACAAAAGGACTTTCTGCAGATCCTTTGTGGATAACTGCATTTCCAATCCTGACTTCCTCTGAAAGGCTGACTGGATCCATATTCAGTCAGACCTTCTTTAGCAAAGGCTTGTTCAGTTAAACCCTCACATGAAGTCCTGTTCCCTGGGGACTCACTGTTTGGAAGCTCAGGGAGGGCCATAAAGAGCCACTTCTGGCCCTAGACTCAAAGAATGCAAATTGGATAGGCTGAAAAATTTCCAAATCATCAGTTGCTGGTTCCTTTGTACTTAAGAGTTCAGTGCTCAACATATCTGTTTTCTCTCACATTTTATTAGAAGTTGCAAGGGGAAACCATGATTAGCTTGGAAACCTCTTCAGCTAAATTGCCAAGTTCATCTCTTTCAAGTTCCACTTTCAACCTAAACTAGTACAGATGTCATTCTTATTTCATTAGTTACTGAAAATCTATCATGTATAAGGAACTATACTGGCAAATTTAGTACTATATTAATACTATAGAAATTTAAATAAATTTTTATAAAGTACTACAGAATAGCATATAACATAGGATCAGAAAAGTATAGCCCTGTAGCCTGCTTGCCTGTTTTCATAAATAACGTTTTATTTATCACAGCCATGCCCATTCACTTATGTATTGTCTATGGCTGCTTTTGTATGATAATGACAGAGTTGAGTAGTTGCAATGAAGACCACAGAGCCCCAAAAGCCTAAATAATTGACTATCAAGCTCTTTAAGAAAAAGTTTGCTGTCCCCCAAGATAAAACAGGAGATTCCTTTTCAGTGGAGTTCATGGAAAACTCCACGGAGGTGACATTTGAACTGGGCCTTACTCAATGTGAAGGACTTCAGTTAAATGGAGAAGGGAAGCAAAGAGAAAAATAAGATAAAAAATAGAAGTGGAAAAGTGAGCCTGAAACACATGAAGTAGTTCATTTAGAGAGAATGGCAGATAGTATTGAGAAATAAGGCTTAATAGGTTGGGATAAATTCATAAATGTCTTAAATGTTAGGCAGTGTTTGACCTTTCAAAAAATATTGGGGATTAAGAAGAATGACATAATCTGAGTTATTCTTCTAGAAGGCTAATCCCACACTAGTATGTTGACTGAAATGAGAGAGAGATGTAAGGGAGAATAATCAGTAAGAAAGTTGTTATATAAATTTCTTTAGAATTTAATGCAATTTAATAATGATTCTATTACAGTGTCACACATAAACTAAACCATAGTTTGATAAAGATGATTCATTCATGGTATTCCTCATCTATACAGCAAAAATTAACATTTCTGTTGGGTAATTAAGGGAAATACAAAGCCAACATTGAAGCCATAGCCTGCAGCTTATAAGAAATACCAGAAATTTATACCTTTTGACCAAGAATTTTCAATGACAACATTTCACAACACTGTTCCCACATCTAACATACATTAAATAAAATGACAAAGCTTTTAGTCAGAATATACTGTGTGTTAAGAGCTAGACAACCCCACAAAAATTGAAAACGCTTCACTTTTTGCAAAAATAGAACACATAATATCAATTTAAAGATGTTAGCTACAGCAGAAATTCAGCAGGCCAAAAAGCCTTATGTATAAAAAAATCATAAACGCACATGAAAAAGTGGAAAATGGAAGGGAAGGATAATTTATCTGAAGAAGAAATATACCAACAGGACATTCCGGTAGGGATATTCAGTACACAGTTGAGTATGTGCGTCTAGAGGCAAGGACAGAAATCTGTGAATCATCAGCAAATAGGTGGCAGTTTAAAGACTTAGGAAGTAGAAGAATCACCAGAGAGAATATGTAGACTGAGAAGAGGAAAAGGTCAAGAAAAATAATATTTAGAGAGTAGGCTGAAGAAAAGAAAACTTATGGAAATAACTATCTGTAAAAAGGCATATATCGTCTGTTGTTATTCCCTTTGTGGATAAATACTTCTTCAGACCTTTTCTTTTGGGGTAATTTTATGATGATGAGTATGAAATAACCCTTTCTGTGTATTTGTAAATACAGCGTTTTTGTTTCCAAAAAGCAAAGCTTTGGATTACTTATTCCAATTTTGCAATGATATTTGTAAGCTAGGATATATTCCTTTGATGATGTGACTTAGAGCAAGCTACTTTAGCTCACTGTGCCTTATCTTTCACCATTTAGGAAGATGTGACTTTAAGTTCATTGGTGTGTATGTGTTATACAGCAGGAATGTGTTTTGTTTGATACCATACTCCTTTATCCTAGCCTACTGCCTAGAGCACAGACTATAATTAATAAATAAATGTTGAATAAGTGAACAAATCAGATAAAGCAAATCATAGTGGACGGAGATGAGCTTTCCAGATCCTCCTTCAAAGAAGACCTTGTTGTCCCTGAAATCAGATCCTTCAAGGTTTAACCCTCAGGAAAGAGCCCTGCATTCAAAACCTGATTAAGGTGGGAATATAAAGCCCTGTTCATTTGTGCTTAACATGGGACTACTCTGTAGAAGCATGTTTTAGTCAGCCAAAGGGGTGCTGGTGCAAAGTACCAGATATCGGTTGGCTTTTATTAAGGGTATTTATTTGGGATAAAAGCTTACAGTTACAAGGCCATAAAGAATCCAACTCAAGGATGCTTTCTCACCAAAGTCACTTGCCACGTGTTGAAGCAAGATGGTTGCTGATCTCTGCAAGGGTTCAGCCTTCCCCTCTGGGCTTCCTTTCTCTCAGCTGCAGGCTGGCATAGGGCTTGTCGCTCAGGGCTTTCTCTTTGCTGGCATAGGGCTCATTTCTTTCTGGGCTTTCAGTCTCAGCTCTCTTCCCAAGGTCAGCTGTAAGCTATCAAGAAAATAGCTCATCTCTCCCAGGGGCCTTAGCTGTTTGAGACTTCTCCTTTCTGTCCAAGGCAGGATCAAAATGACAAAGTTCTCTCTCTTCCCATGTGTCTTCTTGAGTGAGTGTCTGTTTACATCAGCCCACCAAGGGGGCAGGGACTCAACCTGAGTCACACCTTACTGATGTGGTTGAATCAAATCCCTAATCTTAACAGGTAATTTAATCAAAGACATCTCAGCTGAATCTAATGCAATCAAAGGATCTCACACCCACAGGAATAGTTTATACACATAATATTTTTCTTTTTGGGATTCATAAACATAGTCTCATCCTCTGTGTGAAAGAAGTAGCCTGAGGCTAGAATACATACAGCTTAATGCAATAGTGAGTGGATTGGCTGGTTGGTTAGGTGCCTGAAAGAAAGAATATTTTAAGATTGCGGACAAGGAAATTTGAGGTAGAGGCATATGGTAGGGCATATGTGAGAGAGCAGAAAATGTGAAGATATTTGTATCACATGTTAACACCTACCAGAGAGTACAAACATGAAAGAGGACCTATAAGTAAACAGAATGACTCAGAAAGCTGACCACCAAGCTGAATAATGGGCATGTGAATAAAATGGGCATAGAGGAAGAGATGGAAGCTATACATCATCCCAACATTGTGGATTCCCATATAACAAGGCTAATTTAACTACTGCTGCCAGCAAATATGCAAATTACCAGCAACAGAAACCAATTTTGAGTCCCCAATATGACACCATTTTTCAAGAAGTCTAACCAGATATGGTGGCAAGGTGACTATACTGGGCCCCTTTTATTCTGGAAGGGCTAAACGTTTATTCTAATAGGAATAGACACATACTTTGAGAATGGCTTACTTTTCCTGCACTCAGGTTCTCAACCAGCACCACTATCCGAGGGCTTACAAAGTGTCTCAACTACCATCATGAGGCACCCAAAAACACTGTGTCAGACCTGGGGACCCACCATAAAGCAAATAAGGTATGGAAGTGGTCCCATGACTATGGAATCTAATAGCTATATCATATACCACCAAGTATCTTCCAGACTGGTAGAGCATTGGAATGGTCTGCTGAAGGTGCAGTTAAAGTGCTAGCTAGAAGTTGATACTTTATAAGGATGGTATGTCATCCTACAGAATGAAGAATAAACATTGAGTCACAGACATTTATATGTGTGTTTCTAACAAGAAATATTCATGGCCTTGAATATTAGAAGCATAATTGACCTCATTTACTATGACTCCCATTGTCCCTCTGTGCTTCCCAGAGCCCACAAAATGTGGGCTCTGCAGATTTGGAGGTCCTGGTCCCTAAGGAGGACACACTTTCACCAGGTAACACAGTAGGAGTACCACTTAATTATAAATTATGAATGCCCTCTGGGCACTTCAATCTCCTTGTGTCCAGGGACTAGGAAGCAAGGAAATGAGTCACCATCTTGGCACAATTAATTCATCCTGATGATCAGGAAGAGGGGGCAAGACTGATATAATTTGCCATCCTAAAACTAGCTTCAGTACCAGGGGCTATAATTTGTACCACTAACTCCTCCTCTAAGTTTCCCTCAAGAAGAGAATCCACCAGAATTCTAGGACAGCATCTCCCTGAAAGGATATGAAGACGTATACCCAAGTGGTAGAAAGGGTAACTGGTGAGTACCAAAATTTGCCACCCACAACCTCCTTTAAGGAAGAACTTGCTGCTCAAGCTGTCAGCAGCTTCAAGATATGCCTCAGCTTAGAGGGCCTTCTTGACCAAAGGCACTATCTTCCCAGAGTGGCCCATACACAAAGACTTCTTAAGGTAATACAAAAGACCAGCCATTTCAGCCCAGCATGGGATGACTCTAATAGATCATAAACAATTCAGAGCTTCCTATAGGACTGGCTTATACTTAGGTCTGCTTTTTCACCCTTCTTTCCACAAGTGTTGATTCCCTAATAAATACTTTGTAGCAAAAAGGCCATCTCAGTAGTGTGCTTCTGTAAAATTCAATTTGTCCTCGCAGTTGTTCTCTAACCGTTCCCTCAATCCACTAGAGGGCCGTGGTATTACAGCAAAGCATCAATGAGGCCATCTAAGAACTAAATGCTAAGAGTAGACTAAATACATTAAAGTGCAGCACAACTACTATACTTGTCTGTAAAAACAATTCTCATTCTTGAAAAGATTGAAAATCAATAAGATAGAGTATGTCTGAATTAATGAACAAAGGTAGAGTGGCTTTTCTTTCTTTCTTTTTATTTTAACCAAAGCCTGAGGTTTTGGAAAAACATGGGGAATTTCTACCTGTATGCAATGTTCCCTTATGTTTGAAGAACACAAAATATAACTGCGTACCTAATATCATGGCTTCTATGGTACACACCTAAATCTAATGTCACTGGGTATGAACATTACCATCCTTGAGATAAAAAGAATGTTTTATCCTGTCTTACTAATCATTGCATACATATGATTTCTGGGGACTGGTTCCCAGGTCCAAAGGAAACAGTGTTTGGATGTATCCCAAATCCAATCAGAGGGCATCTTTCTGAGATAGCTTCTGGAGTAAGATACTTATCCAATTCCTCTTTCTACTAAGTGACAAATATATTCCTGATAATTGGCTAAGGATGCACGTTTTCCAAACTCACCAATGACTGAGGACATTTTGGAAGCAAAAAATATAGCTTATTATAATTTGCTTTACCTTATATTTGATTTACTTTACAAAAAAATTGCTTTAAGGCTACTTCTCTTTCATTAAGTGAAGTGTGCTTATAATATGTACTTAGGCAATTTTATTATACCAATGTCTAGTGCCTAAATAGTTCAAATAAACCAAATGGGGAAATGATATAGCACAGAGATTATGCTAAATCATAACTATTCCTGAACTATGAGATACATAGTCCTCTAAAATTTTCTCTGGAATAAGTAAATAAAAATAATAATTACTTGTGCTATGTGCTGAAACTAAGAACATATCTATTTGGCCTTATTAATTTAAGGCTTTAAAAAACTGAAGATAAACTGAAAACACTGGTGACTAGCAGAAGAAAAGACAATTACATAGAAACTTGCATTTGTTAATGTTTTAAAAATAGAGTTCAAAAAAACCTCATTCACTCATTTATTTAGTCAACAGATACTATTTGAGCACATAATATATGCCAAGCATTGCTAAACAATGCAGACTATTTTATATAGTCAGTTAAATTTAGAATACAGGCAAGTAATTCATTATTTTAGAGACTCCTAATTGGAAAATATTCTGTGTTGGAGTCACAATTCTTCTACTTCAGGGACTTGACCTATGGATTTATAGGTTTCCTGAAAGATATAACTGAATGGTCTGCTCAGTATCCAAAGAGGGATTTCAGCTTCTGACATTTCTCTAACAATTACTTAACTCTTATTCTGTTGGATCTAACATGTAGTGGTTAAATAAAATTTGAGAATGAAGCTTTGCCTCAGGAAGGTCTGGCAATGATCACGAGAATATGACGGAATGTCTACACAGATGCTTTTGCTCACACTTTTGTTATAGTTAGCTCGAAAATCTTAGAAAGGCAACTGGTGCTATCCTCCCTACACTAAACTTGCTAAGCTCTGTTGTCACATATTCTGCCCCTCTGAATAAGTTTCTTGGTAATAAATCAAGGACGATAATGTGAATATTAGCATTGGGTTACCACCTATCTTGGTTGAGTTTTCCAGGTTTTTATTAACTAAAAAAAAATAATAAGTTGGATGATAGGAAAGAGGTATTTTCCTGCTATGACACATGAGTTACAAAACATTTGATTTGCAAGCTTTTCATAAGACTTGAATAACTGACAGGATCATTCACAGAAGACAATATGTGCTTATAACCACAGAACATTTTTTCATATATAAAGTGTTAAATTAGTTAAATAGTTCATTATTTCTTTCATACAGACCTCACAGGTAATAAGATTTTTGTGGATTCTATCTACAGGTAGAATTAGAGTCAGAAAACCTGACATATTTTCCCTCCCACCAGGAATTACTCTTAACCCTGTGATAGAAACACTGTACCTGAAAATGATGAAAATATCAGCACAGTGTTGGTGGTTTACTATTCCAAAAACTTGAATTCCAGCTTAAATCTTTAATTGTGAAGCAAATCACTGAACAGTTTGGGTATTACCTTCCTAATTCTAAAAAAAACAGAAGGTTGGACTAGGTAATCCCTTTCATACTTTCCAGCTTTAAAATTCAATGATTTTGTGGATGTAAATATCAATCGAAATGAAACTAGAGAATAACCTAGGGAATGTATAACATAGTGATTTAGATTGTGAATGAAGACTGTGGGTAATAGCATAAATATAAGAATATTCTTCTTTTGCAAAGTGCTAAGAATATGTTGATACACAGGAAAATTACAACTAATGTAACTTATGGATGATAGTTAACAGTAATACTGTAATATTTTACAGCAATGGCAAGAAAACATTATTTCAATTCTAAGGAACAACAATAGGAAGGGACAAGGGGGTATGAGATTTTTTCCTTTTGGAGTAATGAAAACATTTTACAATTGAAGTAATGACGCACAACTCTGTGATGAAAATGAGAGCCACCGAATGGACTGTACAAAGCATGGGACTCTATAACACAGGGAATCTAGTGGTGGAAGATGGACTGTGGTTAACAGGACAAATATGAGAATGTTATCTCATGAATAATAACAAATACATAATACTAATATAGGGTGATAATAATCGGGTAGGTTGGGAGAAAATACACCAAATGTAAGATATGGGCTATAATTAGTAGTAATATTTTGATGATGTTCTTTCGTAGTTTATAACAAATATTTCACAACAATGCAAAGTGTTGGTGGTGGGGTGAAGTATGGCAGTCTTGTATGATGATATGCATGTTTGTTTTGTAAATTCACAACTTTTACTATATACTTATTGTTTATGTATGTTCATGTATAAATTATATACTTCAATAAAATTTTATTTTAAAAAATTCTATGATTTTAACCATAAGAGAGATGAAAAGGCTTAGTGGCAATGCTTCAAAATGTGTTCATCAATTGCAATGAACGTACCACACTAATGAAGGATGTTGTTAATGGCAGCAAATGTGGGCAGTGTGGGGAGCAGGGCATATGGGAATCCCCTATATTTTTCATGTAACATTTATGTAATCTAAATATCTTTTAAAAAAAAATTTAAAATTAAAAAAAAAAAGATGAAAAGCACAAAGGTATTTAAAGGGCATTTATAACCTTTTGAATAAGTGAGAAAGAGAACTGTAACCTTTTTTTAAATTGGAATGCTTCTATTTCAGAGTAAGGAAGAGTTTCCAAATTCTGGATCTTCAATATTACTAAGAAACTCTTTACTGGCACTATATATGGGAGGCACAGTTTGTGATCTCTCATACAGGTTATTTGATTGTTTTCTTTTAATCCTATTGTTTAGGATTAAAACAAAACAAAAAAAAATTGTAAACTTGTGTGAGCTCTTTGAGAGTAGGGGCTGTGTTTTGTTCATCTCCATGTTCATTTCATGGCCTAGCACTACATGTGACACATGGTAGGTGCTTAATAAATATTTGTGAAATGAATGAATAGTGTAAATTGAGTGCTGGATTCTATAACTAAACTATTAAAATACTGAAAGATCCCACAGTTCACTTATATATAGAAACGTGGTGATATTTTGTTGTTTGGTTTAAGTTATTAAAAAAAAAAAAAGGAAGGAAAAGTGGATATCAGTGAGAAAGAGAGGAGGATATCCTCAAGAAACTATTTTCTTTTCTCTCATTAGGCTATGGCCTAATCATTTTGAAGTCTCTACCAGCTATTTGGACTACAGGTCTTTACAACACAACTTGGTTAACATATATGGCACTTTTAGGGTTCTAGGGTAGGACAACATCTTTAAGATATGCTGCAAAATAACCTGGAAAGGAAAAATGAAACCAGATTGGGCCACATTTTTTTCTTCTATTGTGGTCTCATCTTGTATCACTTATTACTACTGGTTCTAGTAGCTATTATACACAGTTTTGGCTCCACTCAGTGATTGGCAAATTTGGGCCTTCATTCTGTGCCTTCCAGTCCTTCTCCTTCTTATACAACAAATATTGACTGAAAGTAAAGTACCACATTTTTATACAACAATTTCTGTAAAAACTTTTGGGAATGAAAAAAAATGAGAGACCTTTTATAAATATAAACTGCACGCTTGTGTTGATCAGTATATATTTATTACCATGAACTAAATTAAGTCAAGGTCCATCTATGCAAATTACCAGTAAATTATACTGGTAACAAGAGGCCTGGAGACACATCATCAGGACAGCAGAGAACCCAGCTCCAAGTTCCCATCCCTCCACAGGAACAAACACCAAGAAACAAACAGAAATAATCAGAAACAATTTTCTCAGAATTCTGGAAAACAGTCAAAAGTTTACAGCAAATAAGTGAATACAGAATCAAGAAAAAGGCAACTTAAAAACAGTAGGAAAGCTTTGTGGTGTTTTTATTTGCCTTTGCCCTATCCCCTTCCTAGCTTATCCCCATGGTCACATGAGAAAATTTTATAAAATCTTATAATATTTATAGATATTGCCTGTTGATTCTATTTCCCTAGAGAACCCTGACTAATACAAGGAATAAGACAAGGAGACTTGCTTCCACACTTCTACTATTCAACTTAGTATAGAAGTTCTAGCCAGAGCAATTAGGTAAGAAAAAGAAATTTTAAAAATCCAAATTGGAAAAAAGAAGTAAAACTCTATTTGCAGATGACATGATCTTTTTTTCTTCAGCTTAATTTTATTTTCTTTATTAGAGAAGTTGCAAGTTTACAGAGCAATCATGCATAAAATACAGGATTCGCAAATACCACCTTATGATTAACACCTTGCATTGGTAAGGAATATTTGTTACAATTGATGATAGCACATTTTAATGATTATACTATTAACTAAAGTCCATAGTTTAACTTAGGGTTCATATCTACTATTGTGTAGTTCCATGGCTTATTTTTTTAAATTTTATTGTTACTATACATGCAATCTAACAATGCCCCTTTTAATCACTATATATATAGTGATTAATCATATATATATTTCAGTGCTGTTAATTATATTCACAATGTTGTGCTACTATCATTACCAACCATTACCAAAATATTTCTATCATTCCAAATAGGAACCCTGTAGATTTTAAGCCTTGAAGGTAGAAAACCCTAAAGTAGCCACATAAAAACTGGTAGAGCTAGTAAAGAATTCAACAAAGTTGCAAGATACAAAATCAACAAACAAAATCAGTTGTTTTTCTATGCTCTAGCAACAAACAATCTGAAAAGAAAAATTTTAAAGCAATGCAATTTATAATAGCATCTAAAAGAATAAGATTCCTAGAACAAATTTTATCTGAGATGGCACAAGAGTTTTACAGTGAAAACTACAAAGTATTGCTGACAGAAATTAAAGAAGACCCCCCAAAATGGCAAGTCTTCCCAGGCTCTTGGATTGGAGGGCTTAACATAGGTAAGATGACAGTACTACCCAGAGCTATACACAGATCCAATGTAATACCTATCAAAATCCCAACAGCATTATTTGTAGAAATTGAAAACTCATCCTAAACTTCATATGGAATTTGAAGGGACCTCAAATAGCCAAAAAAATCTTGGGGGGTGGGGTGGGAGGGGGAAACAAAACATTGGAGGACTCACACTTCTCGACTTCAAAACTTAACTACAAAGCTACTACAAAATTACAGTAATCAAAATGTTGTGGTACTAACACAATGATAGACATATAGATCAAAATAGAATTGAGAGCCCAGAAATAAACCCATACGAATGTGGCCAACTGATTTTTCACAAGGGTTTAAACATCATTCAATGGGGGAAACAATAGTCTCTTCAACAAATGGTGCTGGGGAAAACTGGATATCCACATGCAAAATAATGAAGTTGGACCCTTACCTTTTACTATATATGAAAATTAACTCAAAATAGAGCAAAGAACTAAATGCAAAAGCTAAAACTATAAAACTTTTAGAAGAAACAGAGCAGAAAATCTTTATGAACTTGGATTTCACAATGTTTTTTTAAATCTGACACCAAAAACACAGGCAACAAAAGAAAACATAGATAAATTGGACTTCATTACGATTAAAAACTTTCTTCCATCAAAGGACACTATCAAGAGATTGAAAAGACAACCCACTGAATCAGAGAAAATACTTGCAAATCACATATCCAGAATATATAAAGAACTCCTGCAACTCAACAACAAAAAGGCAAACAACCCAATTAAATAATGGACTTGAAGAAGCTTTTCTCAAAAGAAGATATACAATTGGCCAATAAGCACATGAAAAGATGCTCAACATCATTAATCACTGGGGAAATGCAAATCAAAATCACAATGAGATATCACTTCACACATATTTGATTGCTATAATCAAAATAATAAGTAGTAAGTGTTGGAGAGGATATAGGGAATTTGGAACCTTTGTACATTGCTAGTGGGAATGTAAAATGGTGCAGCCCTGTCAAAGAGAGTTTGGTAGTTCCTCAAAAAGTTAAATATAGAATTATCATATGACTCAACAATTCTATAACTATGTATATACCCAAAAAGATTTGAATACAGGTGCTTAAACAGCTACCTTTACACCATGTTCACAACATTATTCACAATAGCCAAAAGGTAGAAACCATCCAGTGTCCATAAACAGATAAACAAAATGTGGCAAATACATTCAATGGAATATTATTCAGGCATAAAAAGGAATTAAGATCTGACATATGCTACTACATGGATGAACCTTAAAAACATGAAGCTGACTGAAATAAGCCTGACAAAAAAGGACAAATATTGTATAACTCCGCTTATATGAAATTTCTAGAATAAACCAATTCATAGAGACAGAAAGTAGATTAGGAGAACAGGAAATGGGGACAGGGAGGATTGGAATGTTATTGCTAAGTGGGTACAGAGTTTCTGCTTGGTGTGAAGTTTTGGAAATAGTGGTGATGGTTTCACAACATATAATTGAAATATACACTTAAAATGGTTAAAATAGCATATATTATGTTATATATATTTTATCATATTAAAAGGAAAAAACAAGTGCAAAGGAAGAGTGGGAATACAAAAGTACTAATAAACTTTCAGCAGTTGGTAACAGGAAGATGGTGGTGCCATTCACAGAAAATGCTGAGAGAAGAGTGGTTGGGATGGATTTTGAAGGAGAGGTGATGAGTACAGATTTGGAGACAATGAGTTTGCAGTACCACTTTTAACTTTTCAGAAAACTACAGATCAGAGGAAACTTTGGGATTTACTATTTTACACTTCATGATTTAGATTTTGTTTCACAAACCCTGACTCTTAGTTGAGGAAAGCCATATGTTAATAAACAAGGACAATAAATGATGATAGAAGCCTATATAAGATAAAGAGGATAAAGCAATCAGGGTGATGCTTGAGCTGACCTCTGGAAGAAGAGTAGGTATTTGTGAGTCAGAAAAGGTGAGAAGGACATTACGGTGAGTAAATGAGCCAGGTGAACTGTGACTCATTGTATTTTACCTCCCTCCAGTCATCCTGAACTGCTTATAGTACATTTTTGCAAACAATCCAGACTGTTTCATGCCTTTGTATATTTTGTTCTCATGCTGCTGCTCCCATTGAAATGCCCTTCCTTATTCTGACTGCCTCACAAAAAACTATTATATTTTCAGACTTAGTTAAGCACTCTAAAATCCTCTAAGGATATAGTTAGTAGAAAATATATTAGAAAAATTACCTTTCATTTCTTAATTTATCTAAATTCAACCTATACTTATTGCCTATGTACAATACAATACATATTAGCATATCAGTGCTATGGGAGACAAAACTCTTTGGGATAGTTCAATTAGATAAGGAACTATAGTATAGAACAAAATTTGCTAAGGACTATAATAATATAAAGTGCTGAAGGGCACAAAGAAGAAGAGATTGACTCCAACTCAGAAGGAAAATTAGAAACACTTCATGGATGAATGGGCAGTTTAGGATGGGTCTAGGACAGACAATGGAAGTGGGAAAGTAAGGTCTTTCAAGGTGGTAACAAGCGCCTAGACTAGTGTTTATGGAATATTGAGTGGTTCAGTTTGGTTAGATCATAAAGGGTAAACTGGGAAGTGTGAGAAATAATTGAGAGACTGGTGAGGGACATATTGTTGGGGCTTTTGAAGGTCATTGTGAGTAATTCTTAAAATTTACACACTTAAGGCCTCTACAGATTCATTGTTCCCCCTTATAATCTACTATAGCTCTCATCCACAGCATTTTTGGAAGTGTTTGTATCATCTAGGCCTTTTCTGACTTTAATGACCATAATTTGATTGTATTTCTAACGGTATTTACACACCAAAGAAACAGATTTTGTCACAAAAAGATGATTTTTCTAAAACTCATTAATCAGTAAAAAGAACAGAGCCTATAAAGTATGTATCTCAGTAGTACTATCTTTCCGTCTGGAACAAAGTAATGAAAAGGTTATATCCTAATAAAAAGTTTTCTATAAAACACAAAGCTGGCTGTGTTTATGGGTAAATAAAATCCAGATTTTAATTAATTAAATTTTCTATAGCATAAAGAAGAGCATGAAAAGTTCTATATATCTCTGAACAAAAATGGCTGTGATGTTCCCTATCATGTTGCTTTGTCAAATTGATGAAAAAAGAAACCTTTCATAAACAGAAGAGATATTACAAATGTAAAATATCTCAGTCAAATGAGTATAATGTAATTCCTTTAGAACTGTTTTCCAAACTAGTGGGAAAAAATCTAAAATTTAATATCTGGAAATGCTTTGACTCTTAGAACTCCAAAAATGTATAATGTTCAGAAAAATGTTTCTATGGAACATATGCACATAAAGAAAGGATTTCATTGTTTTTGGAAAATATTTCATGTTAAGATTCTTAAATGTTTGTTAAGAGAAAAATGATAAATTCCAAATTTAGATATAGTTTAGATATACATGTGTGCTACATAAAATGAAAATTAAATTATTATATTCATACTCAGTATACAAAATCAATGAATGGTAGCAACACAATTTGTCTGCTAGTCTGAATCTAGTTTCTGAATTCAAAGTAGGATTTGAAGAAACTGCATTTGTATTTAGTGCTTTTTTTTGGTTCATGATAAAAGACTAATGAAGCAGAATCACATATGATAGACTCATTTAATAAAAACTGGTGCACTGTGAGCAAAAATTACAAATTTCTAGAACAGGGACTGGCAAATAGCCTCCAACTCAAATCCTGCCCCTCATCTATTTTTCTAAACAAAGTTTTACTGGAACACAGCCACACCTATTCATTTACATATTGAATATGGCTGCTTTCATGCTATAAGGGCAAAGTTGAATAATTGTGACAGAAATATTATGGTCCCCAAAGCCTACAATTGACGAAAGAAAAAATTGATGAATTCAACAGACCAATCACAAGTAACAAGATTGAATTAGTCACCAAAAAACCTCCCAACTAAGAAGAGCCTAGGACCAGATGGCTTCACAGGTGAATTCTACCAAACATTCTGGAAAGAACTAAACTCTTAAACTGATATTTAAGATATTTACCAAAATACTGCTTCAACTCTTCCAAAAAATAGAAGTGGAGGGAACATTGCCTAACTCATTCTATGATGCCAACAGCACCTTAATGTCAAAGCCACATAAAGAAGCCACAAGAAAACTACAGACTAATCTCTCTAATGAACTTAGATGCTAAAATCCTCAACAAAATACTTTCTAAATGTATTCAACAACACATAACCAACTGAATAAGCCCATCAAGATAAACAGATGCCTAGACACCAGCAAAAAATTCAAGCCATACTAAGAAACAGGAATATTCGGCCCAGTCTAATGAACAAACTAAAAAGCAGGAGGAGATGCAGACTGTGGAACAACTAATCAAGGATGTCCAAACAAATATCATAAATCAAGTTAATGAAGCAAAGGAAGAGATAAATTATACACCATGATCAAGAAGGTTTTATCTCAGGTATGCAAGTATGGCTCAACATAAGAAAATCAATCAATGTAATACACCACATTAACTGATCAAAAGAAAAAAATCACATGATCATCTCTATTGACACAGAAAGTATTTGACAAGATACAGCATCCATTATTGATAAGAAACACTTTGTATGACAGGAATAGAAGGAAAATTCCTCAACATGATAAAGGGTATATATGAAAAACCACACAGGAAACATCGTGTGAAATGGTAAAGGCTTTCCCTCTAAGATCTGACACAAGACAAGGATGCCCACTGTCACTGTTTTTATTTAACATTGTATTAGAAGTACTTGCTCAAGCACTTAGGCAAGAAAAAGAAATAAAAGGAATCCAAATTGAAAAGGAAGAAGTAAAAATTTCACTATTTGCAGATGACATGATCCTATACATAAAAAGGTCCCAAAAATCTACAACAAAGCTTCCAGACAAAATGAGTTCAGTAAAGTGGCAGGATAGAAGAGCAACACAGAAAAATCAGTAACATTTCTGTACCCTAATAATGAGCAAGCTGAGGAGGAAATAAAGAAAAAAATTCCATTTACAATAACAACTAAAATAATCCAACATCTAGGAATAAACTTAACTGAGGGTGTAAAGGACTTATACACAGAAAACTACACAACATTGTTAAAGAAAATCAAAGAAGACCTAAATAAATGGAAGAATATTCCAAGCTCATGGATTGGAAGACTAAATATCATTAAGATGTCTATCCTACCCAAATTGATTAACAGATTTAACACAACCCCATAAAAATTACAGCATTTTTACTGAACTGGAAAAGCCAATTAGGAAATTTATTTGGAAGGGCAAGGGGCCCCGCATAGCCAAAAATATATTGAAAAAGAAAAATGAAATTGGAATTGCACACCCAACAATATGGAAAATGAAATTGGAATTGCACACACGACAATCTAGATGAATCTTGAAGACCTTTTGTTGAGTGAAATAAGACAGTCACTAAAGGACAACTATTGCATGATCTCACTGATATGACCTAAGCCTATGAGGAGACTCACAGAGCTAGAGTCAGGAAGAGAGGTTATCAGGTGACAGAAAGCGAGAAAAGTGGGGTGAGCTAATGCTCAATATGGTCAAAACCCATAAGGTGGAAGGGGGTGGTTTGGCAGTTTGGGGGGTGATGGTGCTGCAGGGATGTGATGAAATTGAAACTTAGTGGTTGCCATAGGTTCTGAGGGGAGTGGGAGGGAAGAATGGGTAGAACATAGGACATCTTTGGGGCATTGGAATTGTTTTGCATGATCTTGCAATGACAGATAGGAGAGGATTGGAGGGGAAGAAGTGGGATATATGGGTATCCCCTATATTTTCTATGTGACTTTTCTGTAACCTAAAACTTCTTGGAAAATAAATGAAAAAAATAAATAAATAAAACACTGGGGGAACACACAGAAGAAACTGTCAATATACATAAAAGATAACAGGTATTACAGTGATGAAAGGCACAATGCAAATTTTTTTTTAATTTTTAAAATATATTTTATTTTATTTTATTTTTGTTGGCTTTGTTTTTGAGGAGGTTTAGGATTGCAAAAGGGTTGCAACTCTGGTAGGGGAGGATCACTGGTCCACAGTAACAGTGGTGGGCAGATGTGTGGGGAGGGGTGCACTTGGGGCATGTTTCTATGGAATATGAATGTGTTCATGTGATCATGGGGTGTTGTCTTGGTGGGTGGAGACCCACAGAATAACTGACAGAATACTGAATAAGAATTATGATCCTTATTCTTGTAAAATTGAAACTTAGCCTAATAATAACTATTACCTAAGAGGTACTCCCTGAAAACCTCCTTGTTGCTCAAACGTAGCCTCTCTTTAAGCCAAACTCAGCAAATAAAAGCACTACCCTTCCCCCCGCCCCACGTGGGACATGACTCCCAGAAATGAGTCTCCCTGGCACCAAGCACTGACCTTGACCAAAAGAGGAAAACATCAAATACAAGAGTTTTTTACGGCTAAGAAGATTTCAAAATGAGTCTGGATGTCATTCCAGAGGTTACACTTATGCATGTCTCAGGCGGATCTCACTAACTGCATTGTGAACAAAGCCTCAATTAGGGGTGCTCCTGAGGGTTCTAGAGCCATCCAGACACTATAAGCAAGGCACACAATCCCTTGAAATCAGCACCCTGTAACTGGGCCTTACACTGATATACATGACAAACTATTTCCTCAATGTAACAGAATTAGACTCATTTATAATTTCCCTACACATGATTCTTCTACCCCTTTTATTTAAACCTATAATTAGCACTATACACATTAAATGTATGTCTCAGGGACTTAAATCTTTGGTCTGTTCATATGCTGGTTGAGCCCTGAATTTCAGAAGAGTTGTGGCCAATACCTACTCTCCAGTTCATTGGATTCGTCCAGGACAACTAACAAAATGATAATGATGGACAGCCCCCATCCCCCAAAACAGAGAGCATCTACAACTGCAGGCAAAACAGTTCCTTCCATCTATCCTGTAAGATCCAAGCCCCCTTTCAATCTGAAGCAGAGTGGGTATCACAATTCCAAAATCCTAAAGGTTGAGGAATGAACAAACATAAGGGGAGACTGCAATCATAGACAAAGTAAACTTATAATAGGGTAGTAATGGAAGAACATGTAACATTGTTATAAAGATAGTGGTTACCTGAGGTTCTGAGGGGAGGGGGAAAAATAGGTAGAACATTGGGCATTTTTAGGGCATTGGAATTAAGTGTAAATCACAATGTAAACTATAGACTTTGGTTAGTAGCAATGCTTCAGTATTTATTCATCAATTGTAACAAATGTACCACACAATTGTAAGATGTTATTAATAGAGGACGATGTACAAGGGGCAGGGAGTAGGGTATATGGGACTCTCATACTTTTGATGCAACTTTTCTGTAATCTAAAACCTGGTTAAAAATAAAGTTTATTATGAAAAAAAAAAAAAAGAAAAAGGAAAATTCTTTGAATTTATACGGAGCACTGTCTAATTTAACCTGATTAGTCAGTTTATTAAAACAGTATAGCTAACATGGAATCTAAAATAATGAATGAGATTTTGATATTCTGTACAGAATTATTATAATACCTTGATGCATTTCAAAGTGTTTTGGGCATAAGATAGAAAGGTATTTACAAAGTCCCCTAAGGGACTGAGAAAAACGTAGTAACTCTGCAAGGTAAACCTGTGAAAAAGAAACATGCTAGTTAGCTGAGCCCTTGGTCTTGAGGCTTGCATTCATGAAACTTACTTCTGTTATGACGAAGGTAAACCTAAATATAATTATGCCTAAGAGTCACCTATAGGCACAACCTCTATATTACTCAAATGTGGCATGCTCTCTAAGCCAAACTCTCACAACTTCCTCCACAACATGGGACAGGATTTCCAGGGATAAAATTCTCCCTGGCAATGTGGAACTTAACTTCCAGAGATTTTTCCCGGCAACGCAGGACTTGAAGAACTCCCAGGGATGGGCCTCCCTGACAATGTGGGATTAGACCAAAAGGCGGAAAAGAAATAGAACAGAATAATGGCTAAGAGATTTCAAATAGAGTCAAGAGGTCATTCTGGAGGTTACTCTTATGCAGGTTTATTTGTTTGGAGACTCACCTTGAGTGAGATAAAGCCTTGCTGAGAATAAGAACTGCTTCCCAAAGAGGACTTGGTTCTTATAAAAGGATTTATGGGGGGCGATTTCTTAAAAATATATAGGAAACATGCACGCTAGTCCTGAATTTACTATCTACTACGTTGGCTCTTTGGGTACAACCCTGAATGACTTCTCAGGAAACACCCTAACCTAAATAGTTAACTTGATACTCTTGCTGGCCTTTCTTTGTTCTACTTTCTCTCCTACTGGCAGGGATTATCTGGAGCCTAGCTAACCCAGACTTTTGGGTTTTCCTTATAAACAAAACTTACTAAATATCAGCATAGTTCCCTTCATTTCGTTCCTTGAAATTCTATCCCTACACAACCTCCCTTGCCTCATGACTAAGTTATCTTAAAACTAATCACATATTTTATTTCTAAGGGATTGCAGGCTACTGAATTCTTTGTTGCATACCTGCCTCTCCAGACCAGTAGCCTAGAAAAAGGATTGTCCAATCAACAGTATCTCCATTGCATGGATCTCACCTTTCAGGAGAAAAACCCCTAACATCGGCTCATCTTAGCAGGAAGTAGCCAGATTGAACAATGCCCAAATTCCCAAGATTGGAAATTTCCAATTTCTCCATGCAATGGAGATACTGTTGATTGGACAATCCTTTTTCTAGGCTACTGGTCTGGAGAGGCAGACACAGGAGGAACATGTATCTTAATATTTAAGTTATACTGGGGTTTTCCGGTACTATAACTTAAATATTAAGACACTATACAGAACCTTTATAACAGAGGATTAAAAATTAACAAATAATTATGATTACTAAATCATTATATAGGTGCCTTTTTACTTGCAGTAAATTATAGAATAGCCTTAATCATTGCCTGAATTAAGCCTACACCTGCTATTATAATGGTCATTCTAAAAAAGTCTCACCCCTGTTTATGGCTACTCAAAACTTAACCTCTCCTTTGTACTATTGTAATGGTAATTTTAGACTGAATTTACCTTTGTTTGTGATTATTTCAGAACTAGGCTCACCCTTGTGTATCCACTCCAATTATTCATTAACACCCCACTGGTATAAAATATTATAATTTCTGCAGTTCAGAGAAGCTAATTTGAGATTATACATCTCTGGTCTCCTGCAGGTGAATAAACCCTCTTTTCCTTCCTAACCTAGTTTGATGTGTTTGTCTAATCTGCCAAGCTGAGCAAATGAACCTAGGACCTCCCTGGCCGTGCTTCAATTTAAGTAGATTTCAAAAAACGTTTTCACTAGCCTTATGCCTAGATTCTAATGCTGTTATCACCCTTAGTAAGAAAGATAATGCCAACAGGTAGTCTGAGGCAACATCTTTACCTTAGCCTTTATCTCCACCAGCCCATCCCCATCTTTCTATATAAACAAGCCATGAATATGCCATCTGATATATCCAGAGCAGAAAATCACCATTGGAAATCTTTTCTATTTTATTGATGTGGAAATATCTAAATAAAATGAATATAATGTACTATTAGTAAAAGAAAGCAGTACAGTTTCTATGCAAATGCAGCTCTTAACAACTCCTTCTAACTAAACTGTCACCTCTGAGACAGAAATTTAGAGCTGCCATTTCTTCAAAAGCTTTGATTTATCATCTTGTAATATCATTTCCTAAGAGAACAGTAACATGTTTTTGGCCACAGTGTTTCTGTCAAAATATATATCCTTACAGTAGGTGTCAAAATAATTTTTACTCTGTTTTCTTATAGACTTTTTTTTTTTTTTAAAGATTTTTATTTATTTATTTATGTATCCCCCCTTGCTGCTTGTGCTCGCTGTGTCCGTCTGCTGTGCGTTTTTCTGTGTCTGTTTGTTTCCCCCTGCCGTGTCGTCCTGCTGTGTCAGCTCACCACGCGGCGCGGGCTGGCTTGCCTTCACCAGGAGGCCCCGGGAATCGAACCCAGGGCCTCCCATATGGTAAACGGGAGCCCCATCGATTGAGCCACATCCGCTTCCCTAGACTTTTGTATAAGTCTTGACAGGACTGATATTTTGGCAAAATCATGTACATAAGTCTTTTCTAATTTTCTAGATGATAAGCTACTTAGAGACAAGTCTTATTTAACTGTATATTTAGCACACAGTAAGTATTCAATAAATGTTTTGAATGATAGAACAAATAAGTTTTCCTGGTGTCTTTGATAATTATTGGCTATAAAAATCATAATTTCTTTCCAGAGCACAGAACTATAAGTGCATTTTGAAGAGAAACATAGAGATACATATATTTGAGAACAATGAATTTACTTCAAATCATGGAACAATTATCTTTAAAACTATTTGGATTCTGAATCTGAATGTCCCAGACTCAAATACAGAATTACCTTGAGTACAATTTTAAAATATAATCCTTAGGAGTAAATCCTTAAAAACCAGAGGGAATAAAAAATCATTATTTCTATCAATTCTATAATAGGTAAAGTGATCCTGTTTATGTTTCCTTAATATGAAGGCTAATATGCTTAGCACACAGTGGCAGTAAGCACCCTAAGCACGGAGCAAGGCTGATGTTATTTGTCTTTGGAAGCACAAAGTTCCATTTTAATTTCTCTTTTAGTTTGATTCCTTGATGAGGTAAGTTTATTGCTATTTCAATTTAGGCAATCTGAGAAATTTTATTAGACTAAGGAGGGTACTCTTGATTATTGCTCTTTAGTGTGGCATGCATGATAAATAACATTCACTACAGAACTCCATAAATGTGGAATCTTATTCCTTTTCTTACAGTATTTTACTTCTTAATAGTTGCTAAATGCCCATTTAGTAAGGATAAGAGGAAAAAAAAAATTTAAATAAGAGAAAAAAACACACATGGAATATAAAAACTGCTATATAAGCCTCATTGAATGCTTGATTTTCCATGTTTTTGATGTTTTTAGCTGGTAGCACAGTATCATGTGTATCATTTATTTTACCCTTAGAAAGTTTGCCTTTTAGTTTTTTATCTTATGTGCATTTATTTATTTTTTTTGTGGGTTCCTCTCCTTAATATCCATTTACATATAATTAATTAAGCTTGGTCTTTTTTCACCACTACTACTAAAAAAATTTTTTTCAGTATTCTAATATGAACAAGTTTCTATAGTTTTCACTACAGTTTTCACACCCTTTAACCTTCATAGTTCTTGAAAAAACTACTATAGTGCCACTTCTAATATAGTGTTTGTTATTTTCCTAGTAACATGCTTTTTACAAAAAGATATCACATGTGTAAATGTGCTATAATGAAAAACTTTGGCTGGTCTTAATCCCCAGTTCTGAATCTTTGGGATTCCTATCTGTGATAGGAATATTTTGTTCTTCATGGTGGGCCCAGGATCACACCTGATAGTTCATATGCTAATGAGATGACAGGGAGGAGCCAACCACACCTGCAGTCTTAGGGCAGGAACTGGTCTAACAGCACAAAGACCCAGGCATCCTTACATCTTTCTAAGCATCTCAGCTTCCGTAGAAATTCGCCAATGCTTCATTTTCTTAGATAAATCTATTATGTGTGTTGAAAACTATTGGCACCTCATTTATAAAGTAATAGTTCATATTGGTGTTAACTGTATGTGGTGTTCAGAGAGTGGCACGTGGGTAGGAATTGTCCTTTTAAATTAATTTTTCTTCAATTCACCTGGAACTGTAACATCATATATGTTCTTTGTTCACATCCACACACTTTGTTATCTTCGCTTTTGATATTAACACTTATACTGTCTTCTAATTTCCTACATATTCATAGATATAATAACTATAGTGAAATTAATTCACTGTGCCTTCTTAATTGGATAAATGGTGCTATTTATACATTTCAAAGATTATAAATGAAAAATACATGATCCCACAACTTAATGATTTTAATGCACTGGTGTTTCTGAGAATCACTTCCCAAACTACAATGTAGTATTGGGGCCCATGATGTCTATCTTCATGAGGTAATAGCAGGACAATATGGTATCCACTAGAAAGACAATTTGAAATCTTCAGCTAATTGTTAAGACAAGCAGGGTGGTATGGAGATGACAGATATATTTCCTTTTCAGTCCTAGCTCTGTATCTGATCTAGGGCAAGTTTCTTCACTTCTCTTAAAAACATGTTTCTTTTTGTATAAAATAGGAACAATAATTATTTTCTAGGGTCTTTACGAGGAGTAATGATCTAATATATACAAAGTACCTAACATACAATGGATTTTCAATAAATGGTAGCAATTTTTACCATATTCAGATATCCTCTGAATATGCATCCTCTGTGTGGAATGCATACAGGAATTATCATGGATATACATTTCATATAACCTTACTGTCCCTGAGAAAAATTCCTCCATCTCCCCTACCCCCAGCCATGTGGGAGGCACAAAAGAGCTTTGCATCTGTGCTATAGGTCTGTGCAACTTAAACACAGGAGGGGGTAGATGACATTCTCTAAGATAAAGGCACTGAGACTACAGAGGCCCTATGCAGAGACACTTGGTAGAGTTTTACTTTAGTTCTTCCTGTTTAGCTAAGGGCAGTCACCAACTTCTTGGACTGTCCCTCAGGGAAATATGATTCACTTCTTATGATTTGGGTAGACCCACCTAAAGCTATCATTCTCTTAATGAAAGGAAAAATGAAACTCATTTAATAAGGTGAAATCAACTTGTATCAAATTTGATTATTTCCTGGTTATGCAGAGAGCAGCAAAACTAGTACTGCACCCAAATAATGGCTTGCATTGAGCAATTCTAAAATATTTTTTCCAGTTCCTTCAAAATCTTTCCTGCTTCCCTTATAAAGACAATAAATTATGTTTGAATACTTCTCAGAAACTAATAAAATTTTATAATATTTAAAAATTTTAATTGCTAGCTTGGCCTAAGAGATTACAGAATAAAATTGTATTTTGTCCTCTCCCAAATCTTCCTAACCATTAACTGGTTGGTGAACAAAACAAACTGATGATTGCTTGATGCAGAGAAAAGAGACTTGGAACTAGAGCTAGAAAATTTGAGGCCCATATCTGCTGCTTAATAGTTACATGAATTTGAACACATTACATAACTTCATTAAATTTCTCTTTTCGCATTTACAGAATGGCAATAAGAAGACCTATTTTACAAGGTTTATTTATAAGAGTAAATGAGATGATAGATTTTCAATAAGTAAATTTCCTTCCTTTTATTCTTGAATGAATTGTTTATAATCCAGTTTTAATCAGCCATCTAGAAGCTTTTGTAATAAGAAGTAGAATACTGATTTTGAGGATTATCTATGACCTTTAATTTTCCTCTTTCTTTTTGACTCAATCATTAACCATACGCCAAAACACCAAAGCAAGCAAGAAAAAAAGAGTACACAGTAGAGTATACATAAAAGGACTATTATGTGCTAGGAATTGACAAGAATCCTTTCTTTTTCGCATCCAAATCCAACCTATTTCTCAAACATTATTTCAGGACATCTATTTCTCTTTATCTCCACTGTCATCACCCAGGTTTAAGCTCTTTTTCTCTCTCATTTAGACTACAGAAATAGAATCTTGACTGACTTCTGCTTCTCACAACATATCCCAATTTACTAATCCACTGCAACCAGAGAAAGTTTAAAACGCAAATTGGATCACATCATTGGCTTACACAGAACACTTAAGTGGCTTTTCATCAACTTTAGGATCAAGTTCAAAGTACTTAACATAGGCCTGAATGATTTGGCTCTTGCCTCTTTCACTAGTATAACCATCTCACATGGCTTTTTCCTTAGTTCAGTCTAGCCATACTGGCTTTCTTTCAGTTCCTCCAAACAGCTAAAATACTTCCCACTTAGGTCCATCACATATAACAATAATATCCACCACCACCATTACCATAATAGCAACATTTATCATATTTTTACTATGTGACAGGCACTGTGCATTATCACATTTAATCCGAACAAGAAATATGAGATAGTTATTATTTTCCTCGTTTTACTGCCAAGAACACAGATATTTGGAGAGTTAAGTCATTTCTGTAAAGCAAGGTAAGTGGCAAAGGCGGGACATGTGCTATACTGCATATTCCTGGAATGTTCTTTCCCCACATCCTTGCCTGGTTAACTTGTACTATTCTAGTCACAACGTATACGCCATTTCCTCAAAGAGGCCTTCCCTCATCTTCAAATCTAAATTTGGTATCCTTGTCATAGTCCCTTAAACTTTTCCTATATAAAATATAACACAATTTATAATTATATATTTCTTTATGCAATTGTTTAATGTATGTCAAAACTTTAATAAGTTTCATGATCATATGTTCAGTAAAAGTACCCAGTACAATCAAATATCTGTTGAATAAATGACTGAAGATAGTTATCCAAACATTCTAATAATGAAGTGTTAGATCACTCTCTGGAAGAGCCTATTTGAGTGTTAGAAATTCTATCAAAAATGTCTTGCCTACTTTAAACCAAAAGCTCTTCTATTTATTTATAAAATATGGAATGCTAAAATGGGAGGGATGAGGGAACATCTTTTAAAATTAGACTTATTGAGAGTACATTTATAGGAATTATTTCTTTGCACACAGAAAATGATTGCAAAAGGTGTACAGAAATGAAATATTAATGGGACTGCTGTGTTGGAATGCTCTGTCACAAATTGGGTTCTAATTGGTATAAATCCAGAAAGAAACAAATTAAAAAATGGAGGAGATCTAAATGACTGTATAAAAAGTTTGGGCGAAGTAAAAACTAGCTACTTTGGGATTTCCCAGAGTTACAAGATTGATGTCCTGAAGTGCAACCATATCTTTCCACATCTCTTAAGAGTTTTGTTGACAACAGAACCCTGGACTGTATGAACTATATTGCTCAAAATTTGAAATTAACAAGATAAAAGAGGGGAATTACTGAGAGCCAAATGTATTCTTTAGGCATTTAATATTTTTGAATTAACTCAAAATAGCCACTAAACTTAAAAAAAGATGGTGGTGGCGGGGGGAGCCTTTATCCCCTATCCTTAATGAGAAAGATGGAATTCAAAGTCGGAAGGATCTTTTTTGTTTAATAACATAGCTGATTCTTTAAGCTCCTCTACAGCTTCTAGGTCAAGTGGCTGTCCAACTAATTAAACATCCCTGGCATGGTATAATGCAGCAAGATTTAAATTTTGAGTTAGGAGCTCTGAATATAAATAGCTCAGCAATTTATTAGCAAAGTAACTTTGAATAGGTTACTTCCTATGCTTCAGTTTCCTCATTTTTACAACTATAATAACGAAATGCATCTTTTAAAATTGTTTGAGAATTAAGTGAAACCATAATATGAAATATTACTTAATATAATGCTTGGCACATAGCAAATGATTAATAAATTTTCTTTTCCCTCCAGTGACAGAAATCTAGTACCTGCCAAGAGAGCATGTTTCCTATTTGTACAGCACTGGCCATTGGCTCTTGTACCGTGTGCAACTAGTTCAACACTATCAAGTAAACAGCTTATACACCAAACTTTTAAATATATACATATATTTTTAGGCCAGTAAAAAGAATTTATTGAGAAATGGGGGGAAAGAACAGAAATACACACCAAGATTTGATGCAGACTCCTCTAGGCAGAGAGAATCGAATGTTATTTTAAGAAAAGATGTTCTTCACTGGTATTTTAATTTTGGCTACTAATTCTAGTTTATAAGCATTTCTTAAGTAATTTGTTAGCCAGAAATTACAGAATTTAATTTCTTTGACTGACCTTAGAGAAATATAAGTTAACAATCATATTTGATGAGAAGCCTTGAATAATCTAATTGATATAAATACTCCATTGAAACTTCCCTTCTCAGCAAAGGCAAGAAAAGTTGACCTTCCAGTGATTCAGGATTACTGGTTGTGGTAATGGCCTTTTAAGACTAAAGAGATCCTCTTCTTGCTTTTATTAATAATGACAAAAATAATTTATTTTTTACTATATAGAGGAAATGTATGTTTTTGTTCGTTTACTATGTAGAGGAAATATAATTGTTTAAAATTATGTAAACTTATAAAACAATTTTTAAGAAAATTTTATTTTTTATTCAAGTCACAAAATAGAAACAGGAAATTAAATTTTCTCATTTAAGTGTTCAAGTGATATCATCTGCTTGTGGCAATTAACTCTGCACTCTGTAAATAAATCCACTAGCCCTGTGTTAATTTATAACTTTACATATGTCATGTGGGTTCATTTGTTAGAGAATATTTTGGCTGGCTTTCCCTACTACAGAAAATAAAATTACTTCTGACAGATTTGGTTCAAATATAACATAAAGCCTCCTTATTCCACAGTAAGGTAAATTTAAACAAATCAAACTTTATTTGAGGAAGGAACTATAATATATTTTCTAGTTAATTATTTCTTTGTTTATTCCAACCTGTTAAATGTAAAGAAAAGTTACCTTCAAACCATTTAATCACTTATAGGTTTTTTTTTTTACTGTGTGAATGCATTACTATGAACCAAATATATTGTGTAATATATTGTTTGATTCACACACACACACACAAAAAAAACAAACAAAAAACAAAACAACAAAAAAATTTACATGTATCCATTACATTTAATTGAGAAATGTATATATTTATTCATCTGTGTTTACTTTTTAGTTTTTAATTGCTTATGTTTTCAATTATTAAATGTACAAAATAAAGTTAAAAAAAAAAAAAGATTTATTTTTTATTTATTTCTCCCAATCCCTCATTGTTTGTATTCACTGTGTCTGTTTGTTGTGTGCTGGTCTTCTCTTTTTAGGAGGCACAGGGAACCAAACCCGGATCTCCCATGTGGTAGGCAGAAGCCCAGTCCCCCAAGCCACATCTGCTTCCCATTTATAGCTTTTTAATAATGAAAAATGTTAAGGTAAAATTTTGATCAAACTCAGTCAGAACTAAAATTAAGCCAAATATTGAGGCGGGCTAGATTAGGGAATAAAGAGACAAATCTGGGACCTGGCAGAAAAACACGTGGCCATGGAGACCCCACAAGATGGCTGCTGGGAGAACCTCGAGAGAGCCCTCATTCAGAAAGCATTTCATCTGGGATCAAGGAAAAGCCCTGGATATTCTCAAGGGGCCTTATCATTGGGCCCTCCCAGGGTAACCAAGCAAATCAGCAAACAACTGGGATTCCTCCCCCGACATTAGCAAAGGGGCGGAATAATAGATGGTTTAAAACGCAAGCGTAGAAGCCAAACTGGCCCTGTTTTGCCTTTTCTCTCCCTGCCGGGATTAGGATGCAAGTAGATTTAGGGATTTGTAATCTGTAATGGGGATTTGTAGTCTATAAATCAGCCCTTTCCCCACCCCCCCCCCCCCTTTTAGCCTTTTTCCTCTCTCTACCTGGGACTCATAATCTGTTATTTTCTCCTATTTCTCTTCTCTCGTTTTCTTAATGAACTATTGGCCTAACCGAACTGGTATGTACTCAAAAATTTTTTTTGTAACATAGCCAAGAACCTAGGGAAAATCCATCAACATTATTAGAAATAGAATGCTCCTGAGATTATAAATATAATTTACATTGGAAGAAAATATCAACTATGTTTTGCCTGATTTTTCTTTTGTATTGTATGTCTAATTTGTCAGTAGGAACATCACAAGTGAGTTTAAATTTGTAGTGGATCATAATATAAAGTATAAATCCTATCAGTTTTTCCTATAACACCTAAATGCAGATCTCTGTGTTGCATTTGTATAATACAGATTTAACTGTCCAGTTTCTCTTCAAGTCATATTTACATAGTCCATTTCTATTTGAATGTGGGCATTTCAATGAATAGTCCAAAAAATATATAAATGAAAAGTTTTATTTTATTTGCAAACCAAACAGGCAAGAGTAGAGTTTGCAATGGTTTTGTACTTAAAACCCTTAGTTTGAGCAGCATTAGTGGGTGACATTGCAATAATAGTTTTAAAATTTATTACATGAAAATACAAGTTCATTAACGTCAGAGTAGCAGGAATGGTTAAGTACACATTCAGCAGTTTGCTATAAAGAAGCATTTTGATGGTTTTAAATATTTCCTTGTGGGGGATGATAAAAACCTAGTTTCAGAAAAGTGACTTGTACATGGGTGAAAACTTAGAATAATATTTTAAATAAAAGCAAGTTTACCTATTCATTTTCTGAGTGCGTTTTGCTATTATTGGATGTATTTATATTTGAAAAGATTCCCTTACTTTCCATCACTATGCTCCATCTCTCACGTAAACAAAATCACTTTTATAATACATATGGTTTAAAAAAAAAGTATATCTACATTTGTTCTGATCTATTGAAGAAAAAGGCCTCAGAATTAGTCATGATATCTGATATCTATATTCTAATACAGTTCTTGACTAAGGTTTGAAATTATATCTTTTCCTTTTTTTCTAAGAGAATTCCCCAGTAAAGAACTCAGCAGACCGCTTACAGAGAGAACTGTTTCTCAGGATGTTAAATTATGTGGTTGATGACTCAATGTTAATAACTTCCCATGCCCTTTCAGTTTTCTTCTCTGCAAATTAAGGATAAAGAGTCTATTAAAGACCCAGATGAAATAATTTCTCCTTCATGAAAACTCCCCTGATTCTTCCAATTTGTAAATATACATTTTATTCCCTGATAATTGTTTTCTTTTGATTGGCCAAAGCTACTTGGAGACTAAATTATCTCCTTAAAAAGAAATATGTCAGGAACCTTAGATTCAGCAATCTTTATCTTTCAGATCACATTTTTTTCTTGTTTTTTCCTGAACTTGGTTTCTAGAGCTAAGGCCCTTCACCTAGGCATCTTACCTCTATTGCAAAGTCGCCTCTCCTAGGTCCTCAATCTTTGTTGTACACCAGTGCCAACCTAGGTATTCAATAAGCTTATATATTTTGAGACATGTAAACTCGGAGGTGATTTTCTACTCACTTTTTGTAGGGAATTCAATCATTTCTTAACAGTAATTCCCACACCCATAATATTAACTTAGAATGTCCTGGTGTTCTCACAGAATTAAGAAGGGACGTTAGATGAGAAAGGAGTACAGATCCATTTACACATAGAATTAGTTACATGAAATCTTTGAAATAATGAAAACATTTCAAATTATGAATAAGGAACAAATAACTTTAATTCAGGTCTTTATCATTTTTGCCATAATATAATGAAATAACCCCTTAAAATTTTCAGCATCTCACACATTTCTGTTGAGATAACTTTTAAAAATATTTATAGTAGACAAGAATTATATTGAATTTTAAGCACTGATTATGGCTAATATGATTCTTCAAAATGCTTACAGATGACTAAAAAAATGAAATTAGGAGCATAAAATAAGCTTACTATATCACCAATTTTTCCAATGTTTCCTTGATCTCCTACTTCTCCCTGTTAATAAAGAATATAAAGTTGTAAAAGTGATTATTTTTCAAACAAGATTACTCATGGTATCGCTTCCATTTTCATTTTAATGTAATTATCTAGTCATAACCTAGAAAAAGGCAAAGAAGCCTCTCAGTTACCCAAAACTCTGTAGTATTATGGTGTTTTATAGTATTTCTGTGGTCTTTCTTCTATTCTCATTTGAATAGAATAGTATGAACCTACTTTTCTAAATTACTTTCTTCTATTTATGACTTTTAACCACTTTAAAAACAATTTTCACGAATAAATTTTTTAAAAATAAAATGTTCTGAGGCATGTTCTGTAAAAGGCAGAGTGGTAGGCACTGTTGAAGATATTAAGAATAAAAATAAAGTCCATGTCCACAGGGCTGCTATATTTGCTTGAGAAGATAAGATGTATACACACAAAAGATATCTCACAATGCCAAGGAGCACAGAATAAATGCCACAGGCAAGTACTAAAGGAGTTCATAGAATCAGGCACCCTGTGTGCTGGAGCAGCTAGAGCTGGCCTCAGTGAAGAAGTAATATATGCTCATAAACCCTTAGCCACAATTTCAAAGTCCACAAAGCTCTGAAAACCCAAAGTTTACACCAATCATTTGGTGACAAACTTAACCTAATCTGAATTTATTTGGTGGCAACACTTTATTGGATCTGAGTATGGCTATTTACAGTTTTGCTTTATTCCACTTAATTGGAACATACATGTCACTGCAGAAATATTAATGTGTCTGATTATGGTGTGCTCTCTCATACCTGACAGTGTGAAGTAATATATAGTAAATGTACCATTATTACCTTTCAAAAATCCAGATATTAATGATTTCAAATAATGGATTATGAAATAGTCCTTGAGTTAGGCCCTTGAGAATAGATGGTATTTACATTGGTGATGGAAAAGGACCATCTTTGGTAATGAGAAATGGCATGAGTAAAGACATAAATTAACGAAAGATGAGTGATTAAGTTCAGGACACTGTGTATAATGAATCTGATATGAATGTAGGTTTTGTTTAGGGAAATAGCAGAAAATTAAGCCATCAATTGCTGTCTAAGAATTAGTAATTATATTGCAGTGTGGAGTAGGGCAATGTTAAACTGAATTGAATAATATGGTAGTCACTAACAACACGCAGCTACTGAATATTTGAAATGGGCTGGTCTAAATTGAAATATAAGTATAAAATAGACACCAGATTTCAAAGACTTCATATGAAAAAGGAATATAAAATATTTCTTTAATAATTTTTGTACTGATTACATGATGAAATAATTTTTGATATACTGGATTAAATAAAATATAGTATTAAAATTTCATGTTTCTCTTTTATTTTTTTAATGTGGCTCTCATTTTATAACTGCTGGACCAACTGATTTTAAGCATTAAACATAACATTATTTTGGATTAAACTTTCAAAGTCTACACAAATTTATTTTCAATTTCTGTATGCATTTAGATAAACAGTAAAGAGTGAAACACTTGTAACAGATTGCAATACCTAGTTTTTGATGGACAATTCAGTAGAATGCTTTTATAGCAAATGTGTGGCAGGATAATACACACATTAATATTCTAGTGTTTTTCCCTCACCACCCATCCCTGTCACAGATTTCAAAAAGGGAGACAGACTCCTTGTGCTACTTGGCCTTAGGGGACATCTGTATTATCAAACAGAAAGCAGAAGTTGCTTGCAGATTGCCTGCATTCTTGCTTTAGTTTTCCAAAAGTCTAAAAAGGTCAGTTGTCCTTAAAGGCCATGAGAAGGGAATATTTCCCCAGATCTAGGGAGAGAACAGAGGTCCTCTGGCTCTGAGAATAGTGATGACTCTTAGCCAACTCCAAGTGCCTTTGGCCTATTTTTATAATGGCCAAATCTTGGTGAATGGCCACGTGATATGCAGAAAGGCAAAAAACAGTCACAACTTGAAGGAAGAGGCATTAAAAAACTTCTTCCATTTCCTGGGCAACACAGAAGCCATCTAAATTCTGGTGTGATCCTTGGGAGTTGTGGGACATCAATAATGACTGAAACTCATGTTTCTTGCTAGTTTGACTGGATGGTAGCTTGCAGTTGGAATTCATAGAGCCGTTTGGCAGTATAGGGATTAATTCCAGGGCAAGAGAACTGATTAAACCTTCTGAATGAAAGTATTGTGCTTCTGTTTTCTGGAGGGTTTTATCTGTAATCTGAGAGAGTCAGGTTATGCATATTCTCCCAAGAGAATTTCAGACACAGTGAGACATGCTGATAGATTTTAAATATTTAGCTCTTATATCTTTTTTAATTGACCGAGAAAAGCACTGTTTAGCTTTTCCTTAGATTCCAGCATCATAAAAATTATGAGTGTAAATATAAATAATGAACTCTATAGCTCTAAGAAAGTTAGCAATAATGTTGTGATTCTTCAATTTTTACTTAAATTTCAAAATTTTAAATTTAAATCACCAAATCTTATAAGCTAGTTTCTTTCAGGCCTTCATACTGCATATATATAAAACTACTGTGTTACTTTCCTTTGTTGGTGCTACAAACAAATCATCTAAAACATGAAAATAAGGCCCCCAAAATGGGTGACACGTCATTTCAATGTCATTGAGAGTGAAGGTTACCCAATGATTATCTAGGGAATACAGACTATTTACTACTGATTAAAGAACTCAGGTTTAGTGAAGTTATATTAACTTGTAGATATCTATTCTGGCCAGTTGAATAGATAATCTCAAAAGTTATGGTTTATTGCCCTGTATCTAACCCACAAATCTTATCCTAATATTTCTTTACTAAATTGTATATATATGCAAATATAAATACAGACATATGAATTCTTAAATGCTCTTTGAAACAGTTTAAACATTTTACTTGTTCCCTCATTAACCAATGAGATGAATTAAATCTTTGACATATGTTCATTTCATATCTATATGAACGCCCTAATTTTATCTTTTTAAAAATTACACTTCAACACTGATTTTTAAAAAACTTTATTATTTATTATCTGGTTTACCTTTAAGCCTTCTGGTCCTAGTTCACCTGCATACCCCTTTTGACCAGGTTTTCCCTATAACAGAAAAAAAGAGATGTTTAGTCATTCTCATTTTTTAAAATTTCCTAAGGTTTATGAAATTTAGACTATTTGTATAAGATGAAACACTTAAAACTATTTGATAAGTGTGGCTTTAAAATAATCATACTCACTAGCCATTTATGGAATAAGTATTTATTGACGGTTTACTATGTGCCATGCAGAGTTCTAAGGTACTAGGGATTGAGGAGTACACTAAACATATCTGTCATTATGAAGTTTGCATTCTAGTAAGGATGACACAATTAAAAAATAAGTAACTATGGACTACAGTTAATAGTATAAAATAAAAATGTGCTAGCATCAATTGCGACAAATGTTCCACATCAATGCAAGGTGTTCCTAATAGAGTGGTATATGGATATTCAGTATTTTATGCATGATTATGCTATAAGCCCACAATTTCTCTAATAAAGAAAAAAATAAGTAAAATATATGTTAGGTGGTGGTAATTGTGAAAGACAAAAAATTAAGCAGAGAAAGGGGATATAAACTGTTGTGGAAATTTTGTTGAAATTTTTTATAGGATTGCCAGGAAGACCTCACTGAGAGTCATCTGAGTAAAAACTTAAAGAAAGGGATAAGTTCTAGGGATACCTGAAAGGAAAACAGCAAGTGCAAAGGCCCTGAGGTAGGAATGTACCTGGCGTGTTCAAGGAACCATTAGGTGCTAATGTCGCTATAGCAGAGTAAGAGAGGAGAAAATCAGTAAGGAAATGAGGTCAGTAAGGAGAGGTCAGAAATCAGTAAAGAAAGAAGGGAATTGGAAGTGGGAGGCCAGAACATGTAGACTCTTGTCGGTAATAGTAAGGATTTTGACTTTTACTGTGAGTGAGACAGGAAGCCTTACACAGGTTTGGAGAAGAGAAGTGGCATAATCTATGATTTAACAGGATCACTTTGGTCTAAGAACAAAAGCAGGGATCCAATTAGAAGGCTACTGTAATAATCCAAGTGAGAGATGACAGTGATATCAATAAGGGTGACAGCAGAGGAGGTTGTAAGAAGTGACAAATTTTGGATATAGTTTGACAGTAGAACCTCCAGGGATGCTAGCAGGTTATTTGTGGAATGTGAAAGAGAAAAGTAGTTAAGAATGATTGTGGGAGATGTTTGTGTGGGATGTTGTGGGAGGTGGGGAACATGGGAATCCCTGTAGTTTCCGTGTAATATTTAGGTAATCTAAGCACCTTTTAATATATAAATTTATATATATAAATTTTTGTAAGCAAATGCACATTACGCATATATATTTATATATCATTTTACAAATATTGGTATGTATTCTGAAAAAGTTGATTTTTACCCACAGTAAAAAAAAAAATAAAATAAAATAAAATAAATAAATAAATAAATAAAAGAGTTATGGTCTGAATAATGAGGCAGGTTAGTACAGGGAAAAGGGAAGATGAGTCATAGCTGGAACCTGGCAGAGAACATGGCCATGAGACCCTGCCCAGAAACCTCCTGAGAGAAGGCTGCTACTAAAAACAAAGCCAGAAAGACCCTGCCAAGGCCCTTTCCATAAGGTCCAATTTGGAACTCCTTCCAGGGTTAAAGGGAAGCCCCGAATAACTCCAAACAGGCTTCCTCACTGGTCCCCTGAAGAGCTAACAGGTGGGGATCATAAGACAACCAATCAAGGTCTTATGGCTAAAGATTTCAAAGTCGGGAGGTCATTCCAAAGGTTACGCTTATGCACATCTCAGCAGCATCTCATTGAATGCCACAGTAAATACTGCCTCAAATAGTGGGGCTTTTGAGGGCTCTAGAGACATTCAGACACTGTAGGCAGGGCAGACGGCTTAGGATTTTGCCTTAGGATCCTTAGGATAAGTGCCAGTGGGTCTTCCCTTGGAACTTATGCTTCCCAGTGTGACAGAGTTGGATTTATTTGTGGTTTCCCTACACATGGATCTTCTGCCCCTTCTATTTGAACCTATAGTTAGTACTAGAGTTGATAAGTGTTTGTCCAAGAGACTTAACTCTTTTTTTTTTTTTAATCTGAAGACAATCCCCTCCCACCCCCAACACCGCTTGCTGTCTGTGTCCATTTGCTGGGTGATCTTCTGAGTCTGTTTCTCACCCTCTCTTCTCATTTTTCTCCTCCAGGCTTCACCAGGATTCGATCCTAGGGACCTCTGATGTGGGAGATAGATACCCTGTTACTTGCATCACCTCAGTTCCTGGTTTCTGGTGCTTCTCGCCTTGACTCTCCCCTGAGTCTCTCCTTTGTTGTGTCATCACCTTGCTGTGTGGTTCGCCATGTGGGCCCAGCTCACCTGCTTGCCTTTTTTCCAGGAGGCCCTGGGAATCAAACCCAGGTCCTCCCATATGGCAGACGGTTCCCCAATCACTTGAGCCACATTCGCTTCCCGATACTTAACTCTTTGGTCTGTTAATGTGCCAACTGGGCCCTGAATCTCAGCAGAGTTGCAACACCTAGTCTCCAGTTCATTGGACTCACCCAGGACAACTAACAAGGTGATGATGATGGACAACGCCCATCCCAAGGAACAGAGAGAGTCTGCAACTGCAAGCAAGATAGTTCCATTCATCTGTCCCATGGGGTCTAAGCCCCTCTCAATTAGAGGCAGAGTGAGCATCGCCATGCCCAAATCCTCAAGATTGGGGAATGAACAATGGACTAGAGCAGACTTACTGCTATTCTACTATAGACTTATTGTTATTCTAGCAATGGAAGAACTTTTATCATTGACGTGGAAGCAGTGGCCACCAAAGGTTTTGAGGGGAGGGAGAGGGAAAAATAAGTGTAATATTTTTCAGGACATTGGAATTGTTCTGCATGACATTATAATGATGGATACAGGCCGTTATATAGTTTGGCACAATGCATAAAATTGCGTGGGACAGAATGTAAACTATAATGTAAACTATAATCCATGGTTAGTGGCAATGCTTCAATATGTGTTCGTCAATTGTGGCAAATGTACCACACTAATGAAGGATGTTGTTAATGTGGAAAAGTGTGGGAGGGAGAGGGAGTGGGGCATATGGGAATACCCTATATTTTTTATGTAACATTTATGTAATCTAAAGTTTCTTTAAAATAAATGTTTTTAAAATGAAAAAAAAAAAAAATAAGGCAACCAATCAAAACAGCAAACAGCTGGGAGCCATCCTCAACATTAGGAAAGGGGAGAAGGAAAGGTCTTAAAAAGGCCTAACCCAGGGACCCAGACACAGTTCACCTGGTAGCACAGCTGCACCCATGTCTGGGGTTGTGTACTTTTTTTCTTTTCTTATTTCTTAATAAACTCCTTCCCTTGCCTATCCTATGGCATTTCCTTAAATTCCTTTATGCAACATAGTCAAGAACTTAGAAGCTCAGAACCCGGAGCGTTCCGCTAACAAGTAATTGACCAAATGAGATGGGGAAAACCATGGGAGGAACAAGTTTGGAGGGCAAATCTGGAGCTCAGTTTTGGGCATTTAAGTTTGATATGCTTCTTAGACACTTAAATGGAGAGATCCTGTGTAGTTATACAAACCTAGAGTATGGGGGCACATGATTCTGAGCTGAAGCTAGAATATTAGAAGTTACTAGCATTTTGATGATATTTAAAGCCAAAAGACTGGTTGAGCTCATCTGGTAGAATACAGATAGAAAAGAGAAGAGGTCCACAGACCAAGTCTTGGTGGCACTCCAAAATTTAGAATTTGAACAAACAATGAAAAATACGCAAGTTTTCTGCCAGATAGTTAGGAGGAAAGCCATTCAAGTGAAAAAATTGCTTACAGGAGGAGAGAGTGATCAGCAGTATCAAATTCTAAGAGAAATGAGGTACTAAGAAATGTGAGCATTAGGAGGAAGTAAGTAGAAATGGCCATTGGATTAAGCAACATGGAGGTCATTGATGACCTTCATAAGATCTCTTATATTGGAGTGATGGGGACAAAAGTGGTTTCAGCAGATTGAGAGAAGAAAAACATTGGGAAGAGCACGTAGAGACAACACTGTCAAGGAGTTTTACTGAAAAGGAAAGGAGAGAAATGGGGTAAGACCTGAAGAAGAAACTAGGGTCAATGTCAAGTTTTGTTTTTTTTTATTTTAAGCTAGAGGAAATAATAGCATGTTTGTATGCTGATAGGAATAATTCAGTAGAGAGGAAAAAATTATGATGCAGGAGAGAGAAGGGAGAATGGCTGGATCAGTGTTCTTGAGTAGGCAAAAGGGTAAAGTATCTACTGCACAAGTGGAAGGTTTGAGCTTAGCTGAAAAAAATGTGGAACTTAGCTCCACAATAACGGAGAGAAGGTAGAAAAAATGGGCATATATATAGGGAGGTTTAGATGTTATGGTAGGAACTTGTAGAAGTAGGGAAATAGATGGCAAGATAAAAGACTAAGAATGAGGATGATATATTTATGTATAAATAATGTACTTCTATAAAATTTTATAAAAAAAAGAATGAGGATGACAGAAAAATTGATGGGAGTTGGAAAAAGAAAAAATATGAAATACTAAGAAAAGTAAAAGAGTGAATGGGTATGGAAACAGAGTTCAGGATGTAGTCAAAGGGATAATAATGCTTTAAGCAGGATGAGGAGGAATGTGAGGTCATGAGGGAGACAGGGAACAGTGGAAAGGCAGTAGGATTGAAATTCCTGATGGGACTGTTAGATTGGGTTACAAGAGGGAATGTATCAGAAAGAAAGGAGATAGTGGTTGGAGAGTGAGAAGTTTGAAGTTAAAGAGAGGTTTCTGTTACTGATAATGATAAGGTCAAGGTCAAGGGCATGATCATAGGAGTGAGAAACTGAAGAGAATAGAGGATGAGTTCACTGGCAGAGAGAATGTCAATATCCCAGATATTAAGAAGATTATATAGGAATTATATGGTATATGTTCTAATACCAAACTGATATCTGATTATATGAAATTTGATTAGGGAAGACACTATATCTCAACCAATGTATGTGACAAATTCCAATCTATAAATAAAGAGGGGTGGGGAAAGACTGTTAAATAGAGCACTAATTTATATCTACTAGTCATTTTAGATTTAGACTTTATGATCACTGCCAATTTACAAATACTCTCGTATTTTTCCTCCTTGAAGCAAAACAAAACAAAACAATCTTTTGGCTCTCATTTTGTTTCAACCACACTGAAAAGTTTAGATTTTCTGGCTGAAAAAAAAGTTGTTCTAATTTTAGTCTCTGCCTTACTTGAAATTATCTGGTTGTTTCCTACCAACAACAAAGTGAAGCAAAGAGATGAATACATCCCCTTATTGTAATATTATTGTAATATTAGTATAATAATAATATTAATATTATGTAATAACACATCCCCTTATCTATATTTTACAAAGAATCTCACTGGAATCTGGTATCAGTATATTTATAATCTCTTTGAAATCAAGCAATTGAGAGCATCAGTATTGGAGTCATAACTTCTGGTCCTCATATTAAGTTTATCCTGAGCATGTAATGCTGAGGCCATATTTTCATAACTTAAAAATGGAGATGGGTATCTTGCAGGGTTGTTATCAAGATTAGAGATGATTCATGTGACATACTTAGCCCAATACTAGGTCCAAATTATCTTCAATCAATAGCAGCAATAAGAATAATAAAATATTAGGATCAAGTAGGCAACAGGTGAACATGATTCTCCTGTTTTCTAGGGAAATGAATTTTAAATATGATCAATTTTATTGAGCTCAAAAATAACAATTTTTCTGTTATATATCTCACCTCACAAAAAAATAAAACATTTTTTCAATGGATTAGTGGTAATATATGTGGCCAGTGAGGTAAAGGTGGAAAAGAGAGAATTATTGAGTGGAAAAATGTTTTAAGAACCTGTACTCTATGATGTTCTCAAGAAAAAAAGAATATGTGTATTTCATGTGAGTCTAAATAAATGTAATAATTACAAAATAATAGACATACACTTTATAATTATAGTTATATTAAGGTGCATGCCTTATAAGTAAGATGTAAGGTGTATTCACAATAATGTACACTTTGGTCCATGCTACCCAAAATGCTTAAAGAATTTGTCTTCAGAACTTGAAAACAAGTAATTCATGTATTACTATATGAAATTAACTAAAGAAAAAGGGCAGAAAATACATCTTCTTAGCTTTTTCTATAATTTTACAGACCTACTTACTAACAGAAATTTCCAAAATATTACCAAAAAAGTATTTAGCCTCTGATACACTTTGAAAAACTTTATAAATAATTTGTACAAATTACTCAACCCAGAAGACCACTGAAGAAACAAGTAAATATGTAGTTGGCATAGTATCATTTAAAATGTCTCTGGATATTTCCAGTTACAGGACTATTTTATTTGGGGGAATTTTATGTGTTGGGCTATAGTTTATTTTAATTTTTGTCTTTTGCTATACTTAAATTTTTCTGCTATTTTAAAAAAGATTTACAGAACAATTGTCTCAAGAGAAGCACTTATTGAAAATTATTTATATGATACCTACTATTGGTCCCAGTTCTCCAAAAGGTCCAACTGGTCCTTCTTCTCCCTTAAAACATGAAAGAAAAAAAAATCAGAAAACATGCCATAAAATAAGTGCTTAAAAATGTAAGCCCTTATTCTTTCTATTTATACTGAAATCTGAAACTCATTGAGATGTGCTGAAAATAATGCTGTAATTTTCTTCTATTTTAGAGTTGAGTCACCCCATAATTTTTTATTTTTTTGCGTGTGATAATCCTGCATCTAGCCTAGAGGGACATGTGCTATTGGGTTATTTTTAAATTGTGGCAGATTACTCAAATTATATTTAGAAAATTGGTAGTAGAGAAGTAAAAGTAACTTGGTTAGTAATGAACCAGGAGTAGGAATCACTGACCAAGAAATAAGGATAATCTTTACCTCTTTGGGATGGTATATCCTTAACACAGGGAGTAACTCAATTACTAAGTTCTTCACATAGGGAAATCAATGCACACTGGTAGATTAAAAAAATACCGATACAGAAAATGTTTCTTCTAGGCATATTTAAATACTACATTCATTCCACAAAATATGTTTGAATCTTAGTTGTGTCTTAAACCCTAGAGATACAAAGGTATATAAGATCCTATCCAAATCGGGCTTAATGTCTAGAGTTTATTCTTAACTAATTTACAGGTCCAGTATTCTTAGGGTCAAATCAGCTAGAATGTCCTAAAATATACAATCTGGTACATTATTTTAAGGATCAAAAACTATGAGTGGACAGAGACCAAAGAAAGGAACATAGAAAAACTAAAGGAAAGGGTGCTTTATAATTACCAAAGCATTTTCATACATTATTTTCTAAGAAAATTAAAATGTAACAAATTCTTTTACCTCATTTATAGACTTATTTACTAAATATAATGATTTCTTCAGTTTTAAATAAATAGCTGAGGTTACCACATCTAAGATCATATATTTTATTTTAGATCATATATTCTATTTTATTTTTTAATAAATATATTGCTCAATTCTCAGTTCAATTAAAATATAATGTATTGGGTCACAAATATAAAATAGTCACAAATAGTACATATAAACTTTACTAAATTATTATATTATATTCTAGTAAATACATATGAATGAAGCTCTGGGATCAGATTCTTTAGACATTCCATGGAGACCACTGACAGAAATCACTTAATGAATTCAGAACACTAATTTCAAACTCCACTCAATAATTGTGATATAAAATGGTAACTTGAAATCCTCTGTGGCAAAAAATTGTTTATACTAAGGCAGTTTTATTTAAGCAAAAACTAAAGTCCCACAAAAAATAAAAAGGGAAAATCTGAACTAAAAATGTGCTGTCTAGACATTTATTTCCTCCACACCTGAGTTCCTTTGAGACCTGGAGGCCCAGGAGGTCCTCTATTTCCAAGAAGTCCCTGTAAAAAGCAATGCAAGCACACACAATAAAAATTTTAGCTTAATTAACATTAGGATCAATCAGCATTAATCTGGACTTATGTCTTCATACTTTATTATTTTCAGAGACAATATAGAGGAGGAAATGGGGAGTACTATTTGTTACTATTCATTTACCATTAGGAAATTATCTAAATGGGATGGGAGGGTAGATGAGCAGATAAAGATAACTACAGGCTTCATACTTTATTATTTTCAGAGACAATATAGAGGAGGAAATGGGGAGTACTATTTGTTACTATTCATTTACCATTAGGAAATTATCAAAATGGGATGGGAGGGTAGATGAGCAGATAAAGATAACTACAGGATGTCCAAAAACTTGAGAACACAGCTAAACTTATTTTTATTTTATTTTATTTTTTAAAGATTTAATTTATTTATTTCTCCCCAGCCCCTTGTTGTTTTTCACTTTCTGTGTCTGTCTTCCTTGTTTCTTTAGGAAGCATCGGGAGCCGAACCTGGGACCTCTGATGTGGGAGGTAGGTGCTTAATTGCTTGAGCCACCTCCTCTCCCTGCTTTGTTGTGTCTCTCATTCTGTTTTTCCTCCCCACATCTCTTGTTGTGTCATCTTGTTGCATCAGCTCACCATGCCTGCCAGTTGCGTCAGCTCGCTGTCTTCTTTAGAAGGCACTGGAAACCTCTGCTCCCTGTTTTTGTTGTGTCTCTCATTATGTTTTTTCTTCTTGTGTCTCTTGTTGTGTCAGAATACCACATCTGCCTGTTCTGCCAGCTCACTGTCTTCTTTTGGAAGCACCAAGATCTGAACCAGTGACCTCCAATGTGGTAGGTGGGAGCCCAGTCACCTGAGTCACATCTGCTTCCCTAAACTTTTTTTAAACAGTTTGTTAGATAATATTCAGATAATCTGCTTAGTATGTTATTCTTCAATCTCTGGGGACATTTTCAGAAAAGTACTTCTAAATTTAAAGTAACGGGTCCAACTGTTAATCTGATAATAAAAGTCTGAAAACATATGGATGGGGATATAATGTTTTAACATCTGTTAAGAGATCAACAGAGGCTAGAGCATATTATTCATACTAAATATTCTTCTATTTAAGCCATACTTATTTCCCTTCTTGATATAAGCTAGTAAAAAAGAAAGGCACTTTGCAGAAGAAAGTGACAGTCTGAATTTGACAAGTAATTTGAAGACCAAAAGAAATCAAAATGCACATTGTTAAAAGATCAATTGCTCTCAAAGAAAATCTGTTCAAAGTAACTTAAAAAAAACTTCCTATTTCAGAAAACATTCTACAGCACATACTCAACATTTTCTTATTCAGTTTTGTTCCTCTAACTATGTAATGTGCTAGCACAGCTTTAAATAGATCTCTCTCAAGGATTATATTTTTCATTACTGCTTTTAATTTTATAATCATCAAAAGGCTTTATCTAATTTTTAACTATAGCAAATAACTATACCAAAATAGCAATTCTATACACACTGACTTTTATCTTTAGTTTTGGAATGCAACAAAGCTAGAAACAATGCACCAGAATCATTCCTTCATGATCTATCATTGCTGTATTTTAACACAAAAAGTTAAAAGTTTAAAAGTCTATGATATATTAATACAGGCTTATAATGTACAGAGCATGTTCAGTTATTCTTCCATAATTTTATTAATTTTCTACCATGTGTAAGGCTCAATAAACAACACTATATTAGGCCCTAAATATATAAATATAAACAAGATACAGTCCCTGTTCTCAATGAAATTCATAATTTAGTATGGGAGATAGTCTTTTAAAAACTTTTTTTATTAGAGAATTTGTAGGTTTATATCAATATCATGCATAAAATACAGACTTCCCATATACCACCCTATTATTAACACCTTACATTAGTATGGTACATTTGTTACAATTCATGAAAGAACATTTTTGTAATTGTACTATCAATTATAGTCCATCGGGAAGCAGATGTGGCTTAAGCAGTTGGGCACCCGCCTACCACATGGGAGGTCCTAGGTTCAATTCCCGGTGCCTCCTAAAGAAGACAAGCAAGACAGTGAGCTGACATGACGGGATGGCACGGTGAGGAGACACAACAAAGTGACACAACGAGATGACGCAATGAAGAGACAAAATGAGGAAACACAAAGAGACACAACAAGCAAGGAGTGGAGGTGGCGCAAGCGATTAGGCACCTCCTTCTCACATGGTATGGTCCCTGATTCAGTTCCCAGTGCCTACTAAAAAAAAAAGACAAGAGCACAATGAACAGAAACAGAGAACAGACAGCAAGTGCAAAACAATGGGGTGGGGGTGGGGAGAAATAAATAAAAATAAATCTTAAAAAGAAATTACAGTTCATCGCTTACAATATGGTTCACTGTTTGTGTTGTATAGTCCTATGTTACTTTTTAAAACATTTTTTATTCTAGTAACATCTATACAACTTAAAATTTCCCCTTTTAATCACATTCATATATATAATTCAGTGTTATGTTCACAGTGTTATGCTACCATCACCACCATCCATTACCAAACTTTTACAATCAACCCAAAAAGAACTCTATACAATTTTAGCATTAACTCCCCATTCCCTACCCCACCCTGGCTCCTGGTAACCTATATTCTAGATTCTGATTCTATGAGTTTGCTTATTCTAATTATTTCGTATCAGTGAGATCATACAGTATTTGTTTGTCCTTTTGTGTTTGGCTTATTTCACTCAACATTATGTCTTCAAGGTTCAACCGTGTTGTCACATTTATCAGAACTCCATTCCTTTTTCGGGCTGAATAATTTTCCACTATATGTACATACCACATTGTATTTATCCATTCATCGGTAGATCGACACTTGGATTGCTTCCATCTTTTGGTAATTGTGAATAATGTCACTATGAACATTGGTGTGCAAATATCTGTTCAAGTCCCTACTTTCAAATCTTTTGGGTATATATCTGGAAGTGGAATTGCTAGGTCATATGGTAATTTTATACTTAACTTTCTGAGAAATTGCCAAACCATCTTCCACAGCGCCTGCACCATTTTACATTCCTATCAACAATGAATGAGTGTTCCTATTGGGAGATGATCTTTTAATATAAAAAATTATAAGTATTTGATAAAAATAGAGTTATATGCAAAGTGAAAATGGGGACCTAAAAGGAGGAACAGGATAAAAAAAAATTTAATATGTACAAATAATTTTGTATCGAGTTACGATGAGCTGATAAAAATTTGTAGCTAAAAAACATTTACACTAAAAATTGTACAGATAACTCCTGGAGCTAAAAAGGCCCCGGTGAACATGCAATTTTAGATTAAAGTGTGTGTGTGTAACAAACTGGCTCAGCTCCATATCCAGGTGTAACCAACCAGCAGAGGACTGGGCTGTCATTCCTGACGACTAAAGAGAACTAGGTCCCCCTACTTTCCCATTGCACCTGTTTACTTCCTGTATGGCATTATTGATTACAAATCAAAAATATTCCTTTCAAGAAGGCAGACAGGCCCAGGTTCCTTTTTCCTTTCTCTTCCAAGATCAAATTATAATCTTAAAGGGATAATAGAAGCTGGATTAAGAAAAAAAACATAACCCAGTTATAAGCTGTGTACAAGAAATGCAATTAAAATAGAAAAATGCAGAAAAATTCAAAGTCCAAAATATGGCAAAAGTTATACAAGGGATTTACTAACTCAAAAATAGCTGAAGTAATTATATTACTGTTAGACCTAATAGACTTTAAGGTGAAATATATTATTATAGATAAGAGGGTCACAAAAAAATGATAAAAGGCTATACTCACTAGACAACTGTCAAATTTTACGTATTTAATAACAAAACACAAACATGTAGAGCAAAAGTTGATAAATTAAGAGAAACTGACAAATCTGCACTCAGAGTGAAAAATTTAACACATTTATCTCAGTAATTAATAGGTCAAGCAGATAAAAAAATCAGTAAGAATAAAGAAGACTTAAATAGCAAAATTTTAAAAAATTTGATCTAATGGCCACATATAGGACACTGAAAGCCCAAACTGGAGTTTACACAGTCTTTACAAGCACACATTTGTCAAAACTAATCACATAAATGTAAAAAATATTATTTATTTAAAAAACTGTAATTATCTATACAGTAATATAGCATTGAAAATGAGTGAGTTATAATTACACGCATCAATCTAGATTAAGCTGAAAAAAATAATGTTGAGTAGTTGAGCAAGTCACTGAAGAATATATATAGTATGATTTCATTTATATGAATTTTCAAAACAGTCAAAACAATTGCTATTGTAGGAATATGTACATAGATGGTAAAACTATGCCAAAAAAGCAAGTGCAGGAAGGAAAAAGGTGGATATGAGGGACATACAAGGGCCTTCTAATGTTCTATTTCTTAACCTGAGCAGGGTTTGTTTTATTATTATTGTTTAGCTGTGCATATGCTTTATATTTATCATCCATCACAAAAAAAAACTAATTAAAAACATTTTTTTTAATGCAGAGACACTGAAGTTCTTCAAAAAGTCTGGATTTGAATCCCATCTCTGCACCTTATTGAAGCATGACTTCAGTTTCCTTATCCATACATAGAATCATTAGATCAGCATCATAGGTTTGTTGTAAGCAATAAATAAAATGGAATATATAGCAGGGAGTCAATAAATAGCTTCCTTTCTCTTTATCATCACACCTGGATTAGTGTTTAAAAAAGTTTTTGAACTGGCATTTCATTTATCTACCTTATTCAATCACTCCACTCATATTAATAATTTACTGTTATTATTCCTAAAACATCTCTTTCATCATCTCACTCCTCTCAAATTCTTCCTTGGGCTTGTTAGAATCCAAACTCTTAATCTTTATATTTAAGGCCTGTCACAGTCTGTCTCCAAATATTTATCTCTAATCAGGTAGGTTTGCCTCTGCTCTCTATTCTTTGTTCATTTTGTACCTCTTGCATATAATCTCTCATTATTTGGCAACACTCATCAAATCCAACCCATCTGACTGAAATCCCAATTTCTTATGAAGTCTCTCAGAATAATGTTTATACAAATTATTCTCTCCTCTGAAATCCTTATTACTCACTTATTGTATGTTTCCTAGTAGACTTTTTGACTTTTCACATGTGGAGGTCTTACATCTCCAAACTATTACAAGTTCCTGGTGACTGAAAACCATGCTTTAATCTTATTTTGAAGTCATTGCTTCACATAGTATCTTACCTATTGCATAAACTCAATAAATATTTCTTGGCTGACTGAATGCCACCTGGAGAATAAAATAGTTAATATAAGAAATCTTTGTATAAAATCTTGATTTTGGGTATGGAATGTGAATCATCAGGTCTGGGTTAATGTGATTTTGGAGAAGTATCTAGAGTTTTATGCAGCCTTCTCTTATCAAATTAGCTCACTGCTACATGGAAAAATACATGACATACTATATTAATTCAGTGCAAAAGCGATTGCCTTATATTCTGAGACAACCTCACAGCTAATAGTTGTTCTCTGAAAATTTATCAGGGATGCTGTACAAGAGGGAGTAAAAGCCTTTTTAAACATCTCTAATTCCATAGCCAAAGTAACAAAACAAAACTTTATAGCAAAAAATAATTCCACTGTTTACTGGAAAACAGAGACTATTTATTGGGTACTCTTACTTTTCTGCAGTGAGCAGAAAAAGGTTATGGTTTTGATAATGTTATGGGATGCTTGAAAACAGATTGCCAAGCAAGATAGCTCTCTAGAAGGGTTACTGACATATGTTTTATATTTGTATACATATATATATATACACAAACTTACAATCAATAGAACCATAATTATCACAAGTTTTAAGGTTTTTAGTCAACAGGCATAAAATGAACAGAAAATGAAGGCTTCTTTAGAGCTGTGCCAAACTGCTCTAGAAAGAACACAACTTTCTTGCATACCCTGTATTCAGACAGAGCACACATGATTTTCTTGATCACCACCTTGCATAGCCTCAACAGAGCTTTAATAGTTTATATTATCTTACTTTTCAAACAAGTCATGTACATGAAAATGAAGGAAGTTTTAAGATGCTTCCATGAAACAATGCACACAGCTAAATAAACAATCATGTTAATAGTCAATAAGTTTGCCTTTGTTTTTTTCCTCTGTCTCTAGAAATTAGTTCACAGCAAATAGGACCAAGAAGAGAAACAAAAACAGTTCCTTTTGAACCTACACACATAAGACTATATTTTCTCATCCTCCTCTACCCTAATTCTTCCTCTAAAATTCTCAGGTTCTTTTGATAAGTCATTGTTTTAAAATTTGGTGATGTGTATAAAATCAATTAGGATCAGAGAAAGCTTTTTGGACAATATGATATATGATGTGGCACTCTTAGCTAGATGAAGAATGGCAGAGGGAGTAGGGAGATATCCAGACAAAGAGAACAGCATACACAAAGCTGTGAGATCTGAATAAACATGGCATGGTTTGGTACTATGGTATAGTTGACGTAAATGATGATTTTGGAAGAGTGATGGTAGATGTGATTGTAGAATTAGACAGAGAGAGTTAGGGCATAAAGAACCCTGTGTGAAAAGTAAAGAAGTACAAGCCTTAACCAGGAAGTTGTGGAGATCACTGAAGAATTTAAACACAAGAAGACATGATGCGATCTATACTTTACAAAGATTATTCCATCAGCAGCCTGGAGGTAATTTGAAGAAACACCAAACTAGAGTAGAGGCAGGAAGAACAATTTGAAGGCTATTGCACAAATCCAGGTGAAAAATAAAGAGGGATCAAACTATAACACTGGCAGTGGGAAGGTTTTAAGGGCAAAGAGGGGGAATTTCAAATAAAAGGTGATAATTGATGGCATAAGGTCATTTAAGAGTCAGGAGAGGGTTTTATTGTAAAACGTGGATTTTGAACAGAAGAACACTTTTATTGAGACAGAAGAGGAGAAAATATTGCTACATATAAGTTTGTAGGTGGCAGGTAGAGTGGCCAGATAAAATACAGGATTCCCAGTTAAATCTGAGTTTCAGATAAACAGGGAATACTTTTTTAGTATAAATATGTCCCAAATATTGTACCTCCCTTCCTTTGCAAGTTTCCTTTTTTTGACTGCCATTCATCCCTGCTTCTCTAAATTTCCACTCATTCATCATGTCAGCTCTAGTGCTATCTTCTGTGCAATGCATAATCTAACTCCCCTAACCCTGTGCTCTCACAGTATTGCACATAATGTATTATTCATTAAGATTTTAAAGGCTTTCCTGTATATCTTTCTCTAGATCAGACTGTAAATTTCTTGAAGGTGGAGTCCAGACTTTTTATCTGTATATCCCTATGGTCTAGCACATTGTCACATAAGAGGCAGCCAATAAATATTTGCTGAATAAATGAATATCTTTTATCATTTCTTGCCTAGATTTTTCTAGCTAAGCTACTGACTCTGTTTTATCCCCTCTTTACTCCATGCTCTATATTGAAATAAGAGACAGCTTTTTAAAATATAAATCACCTAGAATACTTTATATTTAAATAGCTTTGATTGCTTCATTATGTCCACCTATAAGATTAACTACAAACTCTTTGGTATGTTATTGAGTGTTCTCCACAATTTAATTCCAAACCTAAATGCTTAAGAACTCAGACTTTGAAGTCATATCTGGGTTAGAATCCCGGCTATGCCTTTTAATAGTTATGTGAGTTTGAGTAAATAACTTAACCATTCATAAGATGGGAATAATATCTTCCTGATAATGTTGTTGTGACGATTCAATGAGTTAATGTCTGTAAAGCATTTATGATAGGACCATAGCTCTTGAAATTGTATTGCGCAAACAAATATAGCTGTTATTATTTTTATTTTTTTTTAAAGATTTTATTTATTTATTTATTCATTTATGCCCCCCTTGCTGCTTGTGCTCTCTGGGTCAGCTAACCACACCATGCGGGCGGGGTTGCCTTCACCAGGAGGCCCCGGGAACCGAACCCGGGGCCTCCCATATGGTAAACGGGAGCCCTACTGATTGAGCCACAGCCGCTTCCCTATAGCTATTATTAATTTCCTTCTAGATTCATCTCCTACCACTTTCTCTCTACCTACACCAATATCTTCCATGCTGGCTACCCTTCATAACTTGCCAATCCTCCAAATTTCAGGTTATTCATCCTTCTATGTATTTAGACATAATGTTTTATTTGCTTACAATACCCATTCTATTTCAGTCTGCCTGGCAAAACTTGGTATTTGAATTTTTCTATGGATAATTCCTAACATACATATATAACAATAGTAAAAGAAGTTAAAAATGCTGAGGTTTCTTCTGGTATTTCGTGCTATGGTGAGGTTTCAGGATACCACAAGGTTTTATTTTATTTTAATCAGTGGCTATTTTATGGACTCTAAAAGACTCTCATCTATTTATTGTATTCCATGTCTTTTTAGTGATGTTTTTCATTTCTTCCAAGAAATTCCTTTTGAGTTATTTATTTGCTCTGCAAATACTGTCACCCCAATATAAGTCCATACCAAACTAGGAAAATCATTCTTTATTACCTGAACCCAAGAGTTTAGATAACATATTTTAACTAAATGAAGGCAATCACAGGGAAAACCAGACAGGCAAACTATTTCCTAATTACCCTAATACAAGCTGCATAAAGTTTGTTAAATGCACCAGACACAGCTCATTTACAGGGGATACAGAAATGTTCTGATATTCCTAAAATCTTTATTTTTATTTTTTTACCTTTGGTCCTTCTGGGCCGTTTTGTCCAGGTATTCCAATATCTCCTGGAAAACCCTAAGGAATATAAAAAAGTAGAGCATTTATTCTAGAGCAAATTATTTTAAATTATTAAGCATCTAAAGATTCCCTTTGCTGTTCTTTTAAGCCAAGTTAAAACAATTTATACTCCTCAAAAACTCAATATTAAAGATTCTTTAAATTAGACAGTTTAAAACATTGGAATGCAAAACTTACACATTGTACTGAAACAGAATTCACCTTATCAGTTATTTCCAAACAATTTTCATACCCAAGGGAAAGCCTATGGTCCAGTTTAAGTAAGCAGAAGTCTTATTTTAAAAATTATCCAAAACTTGTAAATAAAGATGTGTATTACACATCTTTTCAATGTCATGGAACACAGGGCCAATGGAAGATTAGGGGCAGTACTGTGTTTAACTCATTGCTTACTAACTTACAGATTTTTGTCAGGCATGAGTAACTTCATTTTGTGAAAAAAAATAATTTCAAAGGTTATGATGTAGTATGCAAGATATTAACCAGTTTTACTTCTAACCCAGCTACCTTATTTTAACATTCCTGCATTTAATTGTCTATAAATACTTAGCTCCTAAAAAGCTTTTCCAACTATCTTAACATCTTACTGGTTTAACATCTTAACATCTTCTATCATTAATGAATGAGTTGAATAAAATATTTAAACCTTGTTTAATTCTTTTTTGCATAAGAATCATGATTTTACCTTTTTCGGAACTTATACTTTAGCAGTCTAAAATAGTTGACTCAAGAAATAGAAATGGACAATAGTGTTCAAAAATATACATGTGCTGAGAAAAGGCGTAGAATGTTGTTCTTAAATGGTTAAATTAAAATTCTTGCTGAAATAATGAATTAGAATATGATTCTTCACGATCAGTTTCAATACTGATAATAAGCTAATAATTGTGGTTTCGCTTCTATTGATTTTGTCACAGATAAAACCTGTTTCAGTGTTTTTCAGACATAAAATTATATTAAAAATTGTGAAAATAAGGAGTCTCATAAGAAAATTGACTTGGAGAAAGGAATAAAAATGATGGCAGGGACAAGGAAAAGGAAAGAAGGCTGTAATTAAAATATGAATGTCAGCTAAAAAAGGCAGTTCAGTGGAGTGATAAATGTAATTGGTTAAAAACACCAACAAGTAAGATGAAACAACAAAGTTCATTTTGGGATACTCTGTTCAGGAAAGAAAAAACAGTGAGAAAAAGATATGGACTCAACCTGTCTGGATTAGGACAGAAAAATCTTGTCTCTAATTTAAAACTTTGATTCTGTGGGAAAAAATTGTTACTTGGGGACATTTCTGCAAGAGAAAAAGCAAAGGGAACAGAAAGGCTGGTCAGAGGATCAGATTTCTGGAAGTTTTGTAATAGAATATGTTTAATACAAACTGTTGTTAATTGCTTTACTATTCAAAGAGAATCGGTCTCTTAAATGCTAATATTTGTATATATGGCAACTTAAAAGATTGGATTCTAATAATTGCATATCCTTTCTCTCTAACACAACCTTTGCTAGTATTTTAGTGGGGGAAATCTCTCCAGACTTGAACCAAGACACTTCTGTTCTAGTTTCCATTGTACCACTTTCCAAAACCGAACTTTTAATCTTCCCCATTATACCTGTTCTTCTTCATCTTGTGTTTACTACTTCTGTTACCCGAGTTACCTTTATCCACCAGTTCTGAAGTCCACCCAGCATTCAGATCACTGAACTACCTTCAGTATTCTGAAAATATACACTCTCTCACTTCTGCGCTTTTATACATACTGTTTCCTCTGCCTTGAAAAATTTTCTCTTACCTATCTTTACCTGGAACACCCACGTTTTAAACATAAGATTGAGCAATATTTTACTTGCAATCTTTCTCTGACCCACCATACCCTGAGTTAGGTGTCTTCTTTGAACCTCACACCATCCTGGTCCTACAAGGTCACTTCCAGAGTATTTTGGTTTGGTTTGTTTTCCTCATCAGATTGTGAACTCCCTTGAAGGCAGTTTTATGTTTCATACACTCCATATTCCCAGCAACTAGTGATAAACTATAAAAGAAGAATGAGGAACTAGGGAAGCGGCTGTGGCTCAATCAGTAGGGCTCCTGTTTACCATATGGGAGGCCCCGGGTTCGGTTCCCAGGGCCTCCTGGTGAAGGCAAGCCCGCCCGCGCGGCGTGGTTAGCTGACCCAGTGAGCACAAGCAGCAGGGGGGGGATAAGTGAATAAATAAATAAAATCTTTAAAAAAAAAAAAAGAATAAGGAACTAGTTACTTTTGGGAGAAGATAGAGGTTTGGGCTGGGGTACAGAAAAGCTTCTGAAGGTAACTGGAAAGTTCCATTTCGTGACCTGTGTGGTAGTTATAGAGTGTTTGTCTTATAAAAATTTATTACGATATATGGGTTGTCCTAAACTGTTTTCTGTGTCTGTGTTTTATTTTACAGTAAAACAGTAAGAAAGAAAGTTATTGAGGTGACTTCTGGTTAAACACAGAATATTGAGTATATGCATGAATCCTTGCTCCTTCTTAAAATCTCATTAAAATATCAGTAAAGGAATTTTAAAAAGATATAAAGTGCCAAGAGACAAGGGATACAGTAGACAAGAGATGCTAAGAAATCTGATCTTATATTGCAGTCATACAAGATGAATATTTTAAAATTAAAATTTTATTGAAAAGCTCAGAAACACATCAGCACAATTATGATTAAAAGGAGGGAGGAAAAAAATCTCTATTTCTTTCTGACTTAGGTTAGCTTATAAATTCGGCCAAGGAACATTTTCATTATTTTAAAAACTTATACCTAGGTTGCTGCCAAGTAGAAATTTTACCTTTTATATAATAAATTTTGAGATATAAAAATCAGAGTTAGATTAGATCAACTAAGCTTAAATGATAATATATATCTATAAAAGGAATCTTTTTTTATGCTCAAAATATACTGTTCAAAATGTGAATCAAATGAGAGGACATGGGTATCTTTGCCAAGCATCAAAATTTTAGGGAGTTTACAGATTGAAAGAATTAAAAAGCACATTATACAGAGTCTATAATTTTCTTTTTAAAAAAGTAGTTTGCATGAAACTATACTGGAAAAAATGTAAAAATAAAAATCTGATAAAGATATTCTAATTCATTTTTTAAATTCAAAATAATTTGGAAAACATTGAAAAACATTTTCTCCTACAATGTGTACTCTACTATCTCAGTTATGTCATCACATCACAACAGAAAATATCATACATTAGTATGGAAAACGAAAAGCAACTTGACTTCTGTTACCGTCTTAAAAGAAAGAGTTTAACCACCAATTCTTACTAAGAAGCAGAAAACTGAAATTCTTTAAAAAACAGTAAGTGAAAATGTGACTTCTATTTTCAAACCCCTCAAATCTGTTTGTTACACTGAAAAGAGTGACCTACCATTCTCTCCAGTAAAAGCAAAATTTTATTATTCTCTAATCACTAAACTCTGGAGACTAATTGACATGCATTTTTTTTTTTAAAGCAACACCCTAGGACTCAAACCACCAGCATATTCCATTAA